>CM061750.1:281444241-282044241 GCA_030979885.1 Lolium multiflorum | reverse complement strand
CCGGTGGTGAACCTTTCATTCAAAACAGCAGTGTAGGTACATATTTGTTACAAAGGACCCCATGAAGTAAGAAAATAATACATAGATCCCTAGCACTTGTAGAAAGGACCCTGCTAAATAATTTGGAATTGCAATCTAGTCCATCATCTTCCCCACTGAGGAGCACAGAGCTCAGGACACTGCAACCATGGCCGAAGACAGGGACGAAACCACTTGCCGTTGACCTGGCAAAGTGCTCAGCGGCTGAGCTGCAGAAGGGCCTCACAACGGAGGCTGCTGATTTTCCGGAGTACACAAAAATAAAGAAGGCCACCTTGGCCATAGATATCGACGTCTTTCTTCCTGACGCTAAGAAGAAGCTCCAAGTCAAATAGGTTTTTGAACTCGAGAGCACCAGCAGGGCAACAGAAGCACACCGACCACACTCAGAGAAGACGAACTCGCCATCCAACCTGAAGCTTCTGACACGAACTCGGGGAGGGAAGCTTATGAGATATCAATGGTGACGAGCCTGGGCCCTAACCGGAGCAGCTCCATAGCACCTCACAGATAGATGTCGATGCAGAACTTGGCTAGTAGTAGCTCGGCCACCGTTTCCCTCCTTGCCACCACGGCCGGCCAGGGAAAACTGCAGCCAAATACTCCACCTCGAACAACATCGGCGCAGAGCACTCCTCCCAGAAGCATCCAGCCATGTTCTTCCCCAACCATCCGCCTAGGCACCATGCCTAGGAAGAAGGAGATGAGGAAGCACTAGATCCTAGGAAGAAACAGCTTCGCCGAGCTTATTCAAGCACAAGCCCTTCGATCCGCTGCCCCATGGCGCCCTCCACCACAGACGATCGTTGAGAGGAAGCTTCTACAGGCCATGGCCGCCGCACAAAAGCAGCCACGCCGAGCGAACGAAGAAAAATATCTTGCCACTCTGCACACAGGCAAACAACACTACTAAACCTACTACTATATACCGAGGCCGGCCTCCTCCTTCCCAACGACTCCGGACAATAGCACCGCCGGCGAGGAGGAAGGGAGGAGCCGGTGGCGATGGGTCAACTCTCAAGGTGATAAGAGATAAGGGAGAGAAGAGAGCAACTCTCCACTGTTTTTGCAAGCGCCTAACTAGACCGGCCCTTACCATGTATTCCCCTCCTTTATAAAATATGATGTATTATGTATATAGTTTATTTTGTCAAAGTCAAATTATTTGAAGTTTGACTAACTATGTATGTCAAAATATAAACATCAAAGATACCAAATGTATACAATATGAAAGTACATTTCATGACCATTCTAACAATATTGATATGAAATTATAGTGTTGACATCTTTGAAGCTTGACTTTGACCAGAAATTGTAGGCATCCTATTTTAGGAGGGAGTATTTGCAACATTATTTAAAAGCAGATCTAGAAAAAAGTTAAGCCTGTAGATGGTAAAATGACATCAATTGATGTCCACTTTACAACAAAAAGAGAAATAGTGACATCAGAAGGATCAACCAGCAAACCGCATCAGTATGTTGCAAGGCATACATTCAATCCAAAAATGCGGGAAGGTAACAAGCAAGGAATCGTATCGCAGTGTCAGCTGAGTAAACGCTCAAAATTGATTCTCACTTAACATTACACAGTACCGTAACTGGGGGCTACCAAAACAGATCTGCTAATACGAACAACACGTTAAGTAACTCGTCTCTCCTTGAGTGCCACCCACTGAACATCCTGTTACCAGCCAGTGGGGGCCGGAGCACTGCCTTCTTCCCAACCAGTGGCAGGAGCAGGGACAGCAGCAACAGCCGCATCAGCAGGAAGAGGGACGGCAGGTGCATCCCAACCTTCTCCAGCTACAGGAGCTGCACCCAAATAAACATGAGTGCTTCAGTTCCATGATACGTTATTTCAAAAAGAAAGCATCATGACACCACAATTAAGTTGTTCTGTATTCCGGTTCTTAAATTAAAGAACCAACATTAGACAATATGAACAGACTAAAATAAGATGGCCAGTCAAATTATGAAGGAAAGTGGGGAGATGTTCAAGCTGAAGGCTGGATGTTCAGTAATAACTGGATTAGGTACTAAGAAAAAAGAAGACAAACCTGGAGCAGCACCACCCCACTCAGCACCAGCTGGCCCTGCGGAGAGGGCAGGAAGATCACCCCAATTGTCCACTACCGGGGCACCGTATTCGGGAGCTACTAGAGCCTCCTCTTCATCCACCTCCTTAGCTTCCTCTGGATCTCTGTAGAAGAAAAGATCAACCTACAAAAGACAAACAAGATCTATTAGCAATCAGAAGATGAAGGAGCTAGTCATATGTTGCTTCCAAAGGCCAATCAAGAACATAAACATAAACAATTCAGGTGAGACTTCTGATCATCCAAGTTTACCATGACATCCCACTTATGTCCTGGGAGAATCGTGCCACGCATCTGCATAACCATCCTAGCAAGTAGCCAATATAGGCAACCAATGCTCTGCTTTCCCTTGTTGTTGGCAGGAATGCCAATATCAACATAGCGCATAGGTGAATCAGTGTCACAGAAGGCTATAGTTGGTATGTTACCAAGAGCAGACTCCTTGATGGGCTGCACGCAATTAAACGAAAACATTTACAAGATGACCGATTTGCTGAATTTCATTGCACAAAAGCTCACTATATCAAAAGAGCCATACCTGATGATCAGTTCTGGGGTCGGTCAGGATGAGAAGACGTGGCTCACTGAATGTGGTTTGCATCTGGTTAGTGAATGTACCAGGGGTGTGCCTACCAGCAATGGCATTGGCACCAGTGTGCTGTGCAAACTTGAGAACGGCCCTCTGACCATAAGGCCTAGCAGACTGGACAATAATGTCTTGCGGGTTCTCAATAGCAACAATCACTCTGGCAGCCAGCTGAAGCTTCTCCCAGGTTTTGCCAAGGTTGATAATGTAGATACCTGCAGGAACATATACAAAGTAGCATAAGGAGAACTCCCCGGCATATTAATTACTTCTTGCTAGAATAAAAATCATTACAAGAAACACAAACAGCATTCCCTGCATTGGAGGAAAACAACAGAATTCTAAACAGAACCGCTGTTGGCAGCTTTCAGCATATTCGTGACAACATATAGCAAGCCAATAAGAAATCTACAAAACCACAATAGCATAGATACCCAACCAGTTCTCGTGTACATACATAAAAAGCAGCTAAACATAAAAACATTGCATTCATGTCGACTCTTGAGGCTCACTAGCAGCTAAACTCTACGAACCAAATGTAGAAACCAGAATGCATGACTTCACATGGTCAAACAGTTAATACACTCTACGAAGGAGCATCCACTAAACAAGGCAAAGTAATCATCTTGCACCCACAAGTAGCCGACAACATCCACGTACATGAATCAAGGTGCAGCAAGGGAAACAGTACTCATACATCTTCGAAAATCTAAATATAGGGAAGCAACCTAATCATTAGTACAAACATAATTAGATCTATCTAAACAGGAGGATCTATGTCTTCTATGGTCGCGATCGCGTAGTTTTCGTGATGAGAGGGTCGAGGTACCGTCGGTTCGGCGCTTGTAGACGTAGCGCTCCATCTGGAAGTCGCAGTTCTTGGTGCCGAGGTGCACGTCGGCCGCCAGCATCATCTGGATGTCCTGCTCCCGCTGGGAGAGCGCCCGCGGGGCGCCGCCGGCGGCTGCCGCCATCCTCGCAGTCGCCGCCGAGTAGAGGACGTCGAGTTGCGGTAGAGGGCGAGGGCGCGAGCGCAAGAGTGGCTTGGCGGCGCGATAAGGGATGGAGAGGGATCGAGCTGGGAGGTTTATATTAGTGGGCCTGTTGGGCTAAAACCCTAGATCTCCAACTATGTGATTTGACCGATGTCTGCTTATGGCTTTTCTTTTGCTAAGTTTGATTTTTAAAAGGCTAAAAAAAACTTTGATAAAAAAGGACCAATATCATATGTGATATTTGTTACAGATTATATCATAATTTTTCAAATATTATTTTTAAAGGAAATTCTACATGATCTTTTAGAAAAAAATACATAAGCAACTATAACCTGACTCCGACGTCCGACCGAGGAATCTTGACATCCAGGCTGCACATAGGATAGTACAAACTGATCGCGTGAACATAACAAGTATATTTGTGGTATCCTATATAAAATAATTTATTCACCTGAACATCTTAAAGCTTTGCCAAACTTTCACCTACACGATTGTTAGCATTCACAAGCTCAAAATTTTCCATGCTACTAATCTTTGAGTGAAAACTGAAAACAAAGGTAGAGCTAGGAAAACACATTGATGCAAATGGGTGCCAAAGCACCCCACGCATGAAAAACAAAGAGTAATTCAAAAAAGGGTAAAAATATTCAAATGCATTTTGAAATCAAAGATGATCAAGTATTGTACTTGTGTAAAGTATTTAGCGAGGGAATTACTATCACTATATCCTAGGTAAAAATAACAAAATCGAAACACCTTCATGTCCATTTACTATTCACGATATATTCCTCATAAAAAGAAATTCCTGAAGTCCATGGGAATCATTTCTTGCCCAAACATTTTTATACAAGTATAATACTTGATCATGTATTCATGTTTGGTTTCCATGAGGAATCGATTTTTTTTTCAATATTTAAAATTACTACAAATTTTGGGTTTATGGGATGCTTTTGCACCTAGGTGCCAAAAAATCCTGCCCGGTGGAGTTATGTCTAAAATTTTCACCAGGCCATATCTTTAGTCACCTTGAGTTTATTGCGTTGCTTGTTATACTTGGGATTTTCTAGGAAGCCCTAGAAGCTAAGGTCGCCCATAAGTTTTTGTGTGTGTTTTCTCTGGGAAACCTTGTGAAGGATGGAGGCATGTGGAATTGTATTACATAGTTGCACTTTTGCGTTAAGTCAACACTTTCCCTCAAATCAATGGAAAATACAAAGTTGAGAAGTAGCATCACATCCATGCATAAATCCATACAACATAATATCATGGCACCGTACATCTAATACTCCCCCCAAATACACGATACCATTGCAATATAATCCTAATTGAAGAAAGCATTTCGAGATGCGTCCTAAGCATTCAAAGGGATCGATCACTGACCGGACCAAATAAGACCAAAGAACCTGTGTTTTCTTTTGGTCTTCTTTTTTAAGAGAAACCGACCATGTAGAAACTATGGAGTAAATCATGTGGTGCAAGATTAAGTGGATAAGGATGGACAGTTAGTTTGCATGCGTACATACTCAGCAAACAAAAGAGTGCAATATTCAGATCTAGCACTTCGTCTGGTCTTCAAAGGTGAAGGCAGAAAAGGTAGGTTGTGGCCAATCTGTGGTTACGCACTCATATCTGTCTTATCAACCAGAGAAGAAAACATCACCGCATAAAGGTGACATGGCGATATTACTTCGTCAATGGTTCAGCCTGGGGTATGCTGCACCCGCAGAAAGGGAAGTATGATCTAGCACTGATAGAATGTAATCGATTGTAACCTGTTAAACATTTTTTTTATTACCTATGTTTTAAAGAATAAGGCGCACACTATTTTGAAACAAACTTTGGTAAAAAAAATGAAGCAATAAAATCTTGATTATACCATACATATTCGTTATTGTTGGATTCGCATTGAAAAACACTTTCTAATGACATTAATTTTATACCAAAAATCTTATATAATTGGAGTAATGTTTGGTTGAAGAAAAAGCACAAAAAACAAAGGCTTTTTATTCATTGGAATGGAGGGAGTATGTGATGACAAATGTATAAAACTGGCTGAAATAATTTTGTAAAATAAGAAAGTTTCAGGTTGTTGCAATTGAGCTCACCAAAGGAAGGGGAAGTATGATCTAGCATTGACATGATATTACTGCCTCTTCCCGACATGCATAACTTAGACAATGTGGATATCATCAGTAGTTTTTTTTTTTTGAATAGGGTAGGCCCAAAGGGCCTCGAAGCTTCATTCGTCGGGAGTGGAGTTACAATTTACAAGAAGGACTAACATAAAGTAAAAAAATTACAACAAAGCTCAGACTTTTCGCATAAAGGACCATAGATTAAAACTGGAACACGCCATCAGGTCCTGCTCCTCTCCACCTTTTTGACGTCCCGGGGACTAGACCACTTGGGACGCGACGACGGGAGCGAGCTATGCTGGAGCAGAGGGGCCTACTTGATGGCATACTAGCCTAGAGGCTAAAAAGCGCCATCGTCCGCCAGCTGAAAGAAATGGAAGCCAACGAGCGATGTGGGAGTGGTCCATTCGACTATCTGAGACGACAACAAGCATAGGGCTGCCGTGAATGAACTCCCGGGAGTAGCTTCAAAACTCCCCTGGATCATATTCATCGCCCAACAGCAGACGGTCTGCAGCTCACCCAACTCTAGTTCACCACGAGTAGAGGAGGGAAACTCCATACCTTGACTACAAGCAGCAGATCTGCAAGGTAATGGCCTTTTATTGTGGAGGTACCAGCAGCCGCCTTCCCATAGCCTTCGACTCCAACCGACGGAGTACCGCTGCGAGGAAGGTAGCCACCAGCCGAAGCCAAATCCTGGCCAACGGATCTTGCATCCACCTTCGGGCAACAAGCCGAAGACCGGCAAAGCACTGAAACACCTTAGACCTACAGCTACTATGTACATCCTTAACTCCAGCTCCTCTCTAGTCCATCTCCGGTCGGCGTGGCCCGGCCGCCATCGGTTGACTCTCAAGGAGGGAGGTGGGGAAAGGAGACTTCGCGAGAGGGAGAGATGTAAATGTGACTACATCATTTGTAGTAGAAAGCGGTTTCAAATATATAATATTTTATTATCAACATACGAGTATAAATAAAAACGCTCAGAGTCTAGAAAGATTGCACCCATCATATTTAAGACATCGTGTATTTGGAATGGATGGTGGGATAACATTATACTCCTCCTTTACAAATTAAGTTTTAGGTTTGTCCTAAGTCGGACTATTTGGAATGGATGGCGTTTATAGGAAATATACCAATGTCTACAATCCTAATTTCATTTCATTAGATTCGTCATACAATATATGCTCAAACTACATTAACTTAACATTGTAGATACTGACATATTTTTCTTTAAATTCGCTCAAACTTAGAAAAGTTTGACTTAGGATAAACCTACAAAAAGTTACTTTGAAATGGGGATATATGTGAAAGCAACACTATAAAACTACCATGTGTGAACAAATATATAAATTCTAGGTTGATGAAGTTATTCTTAGCTGATTTATCATGCGGGTAGTTTGAGCCTTGCATTTATATTGGGGGTTCTATTTTTTTTCAGAGCCGGAATCAGATTATATTACTTTTTGTACAAGTATTACAATCCTGAAGAAGAAGCTCCCGGATATCTTCCGGCCTAACCATAATGCAATCCTCCTTCCCCGTCGACCAAATCAAAGTCGATGGCTTAAACTATTTTGCGATCTCGACTCTTTCAGCATTGTAAACTCAGTGCCTCATAGCAAGGTCAACCCATATGACCTATTGACTTACCGTACTTGTTCACTTCACTATTTTGGAGGATGGTTTTACCCCATTTCTGGCGGTGCTGAGCATCACTGCTAGGGGCCCAAGATTAACGCTGCACCAAAAGAAGTTCACACCGGTGCTATTTGCCGCCGGCGCACCAAATTTAGGGGCGCCGGTGATGCCTAAATACCACCAGCGTACAAAAAAATTGGTGTGTCGGGTGTAATGGTCGACCAGGTTCGGGACAGGGCAAAACTCTAAGCCCCCCTTATGGCTGGCGCAACACTATATTGGTGCGCCGGTGGTAATTTTTGATTACCACCGGCGATGGATTTCCTTTTTCTTTTTGAAAAAAAATAAATAAAATGATATAAATTTTTAAAAATAAAATCTTTTGAGATGACCATATGTTATGTGTTCTAATTGTTAGAAAAATTAACAAACGTGAATTTCAATGTATTATGCAAAATGGCGTCATGTTTCGGAGGATATTTTTGATGACTACTATGTGCAAAGGGATATATTTGTAAAAAATCTCTTTAGAGACTGCGCATTACTTAGACCAACTAGGAAAGTAAGATACGATAAGCACGAAATTAAAAAAGCGGAATAAGAAATGCAAAAAATGAAGAAAAGGGATCAAGCATTACACACTTTTCACATTCAGTACGGTGACTTGTCAGTAGTTTGCATATAATACGTTCTAAGAGCGCTGATCATTGGGAGAGGCCTTAGGAAACAATTGACTTATCCAATATCCATCATTGAGTGACCCTTTACTTAATTTTCAGGATGTTTTTTTCCAAGAACATGCAATTGCGCATGTCATGTTATTGAGATAGGATTATTTTTTCGGGATGCGGGTTTTTGTTCTTCGAGAGATTTTATCCATGGATTAGATATTTTGTTGCGAGGAAACGAACTTTGCTCCTCACAAACTATTGTCTACTCCGTACTGTACTAGAGTACTTTTTTGAATGTACTCAATCCGGTCCTCCTTTTCAACTATAGCACTATTACATGTGACGCGGGAAATGGGCGACTAGGTTTCAGGATAGTAAACTGAGAAACGCAGCTACATGAAAGGGAAACTTTCCGTCCGTTTTCGAAGAAAAAAGAAATGGAGAGCAAAAAAGGGAAAAGGAAATGGCATTTTGCGGAAAAGGAAAGGAAACGGAAGAATCATAAAAGGAAACGGAAATGAAAACGAGGGAGCTGTTTCCGACGGAAACGAAAACGGCAAAGGAAATTCCGGATAAACAAATATGAAATGTTTCCGCAAATGTAACCTAGAGAGGCCCATGTTCTTGGTAGGCCTACATTTACACATGAAACTAGGCCTACAGGCCACCTACTAATTATAGACATCCGCCTACAGTCTCGACGACTCATCTCTGTTTGGGACGATTCCACAAGACCTAGTCCCAACTACCAATCGATCGCAGCAATCGCGGCTTCTTCCTACAAGACGAGCGATCAGGCGGCCAAGCGACTGTCCACGAACAGTCTTAGTGTCGACGCAAAAATATTTATGTGAACTTGCGCTTGTCTAAGTGTTACACTATGTCTGTTACGTAGTACTTTATGTTGAATTGTCGCTTGTTGAAGTTGAGTGATATTCCTTGTCTTATTGTCTACTTCGTTATATGTGCTTTTTCGGTATACATACCAAGGTAATATGCCGCCATTTTATTATGACAAATATTCATTTTCGTAACGTATCCGTCTCGTATCCGCTCCATATCCATTTCCTGTGATTTTCGTTTCCATATTCGTTTCCGGGGTTTCCGATTTCGTTTTCGATTCCGTTAAGATAGGCGGAAACAAAAACGATAAGACATATTTCCGTCCGTTTCCGTTCCGTTTTCAACACATAAGACTAGTCATAGTGGGGAGTAACATAGAGTAGTAACATGGTGCATGTTATTACCCTATATTACTACTTTTATAGTGGGTAGTTACATATATGTGGTACCATGCATGTTATATTTATTAGATTGTAGACTCATCTTGTCTCGAGAAGTGTGATGTTATGGTAACATAGTTAGAGCAATCCAATAGTATAGCCAGCTGCTAGCTATAAGCCAAGTGCCATGTCATCTATAGCTAACATAGAGCCAACATATACAATAGTGAGCTATAAAAGTGTAGACTTTTACAATACATACCACCTTTAATCTCACATAGTGCCTAGGAGCACGTGCTAGAGCTAAGATAATAGCTCACTCCTCTTCTCTCTCCTAATCTCTCTCCTCCAACTAAGCAAACTTATAATATTTTATCTCTTATAGCCAGCTGAGTGTACCTTATTGTACTTGCTCTTAGTTACCACCCCACTCTCTTTCTTCATTTATTGTTATGCCATGTGACCAAAATGTTTTGGGGTGTGTGATGTTACTACCTATGTTACTCTCACTATGAGCAGTCTAAGATGTGTTTGTGAGGAGGAGCATCGAAATACGAAATATGCCTACAAAACCCGTAATTTCATAAGGTAATCCACTGGCTGACTGTCCAGTAGACCAAATCTGTGTGCGCCCAAGCATGGGAACCGGCAGCCCGCAGGTATAGGCGTGGGTTCACCGGTCTGGCTGCGAAACCACGGCGGCCGCGTTGCATGATCGACAATTTTACGTTCAAATATGTGTGTGTGCTACCACTACGGCACTACCTGCAGCAGGCAAGGTAGTAGTATTCATTCCTTGACCGTGCGATCAGGCTAACGTGCTGACAACTGTTTCCATGGCTAGCTCGCCGGTTTCACGACGTCCCGCAATTGCTACAACGGAGAAGGAAATGGAGGACAGAGTAGTTTGGTGACCGGCCACGGCCACGGCCCCGGCCTAGTGCAAATCTCAAAATTCGTATTCCAAAGTTTCAGAAAACTGATATAAATAATCCACATTTGTTTGCGGCCTACACAGAAAAGTGAAAATAGAACTTTGTATTCTTGTACAGTAAAAATCTCGTTCATTATTGTACTATTCCTTCATAGACTTTGTATTTTTCACACATACTCCCGTATTTTACGTTCAAACTTGACATGCACATGCTTGCATATGCTATACACGTAAGATTTGTGCCATATTTATTTTATTTTATTTAGTACTACTATTTAACAGGGTACACATGGACGCATGTCATTCAATTCCGGGTCGAGCAGTGGGGCGACTTCTTTGTTGAAGACCCTATTTTGATTTCAGAGTTCGCTCTAACTTACTCTTCACATGATTTTTTTTTAGTCTAGTCTTTGGTTGTTACAGTAAAAGTGACGAACGTATGTCATTCTTCTTTTGAGATGTTTCTAGTGGAGGGTTATGGTGTTGGCGTGTATCAATGAATTAATATGGACTGGATGGAGTAGAATATTTATTAAAATTCATATTTTGACATATAATTTACAATATATATACGTGTTAACAATATATACCAAATGTACTTTTGCAGTATCAAGGCTAGTAATTTCTTCAGTAGTATGAGTTTCATTTATAGAATAAAATATCAAGTTACAAGATAGAACTGAAAAGATAGAAGAACCCTAGCTTTTGCAAAAGCACTCTCATCCAAAATGGAAAATTACAATCTAGACCAAAGAAACCCCTAAGAAAAATACCAACGCCGGTCACTCGCCTCCCACACCAATGTAGCAGCCACCCAAGAGACATTGGACATATCACCTCTTCATCCAAGCTCGACATGGCTCCATCACTGATTTGTAGCTTTGTGGACCTCCAAAGTAGCTTCCAAAAGGCAAAGCTATTACCGTTGAAAGAATCTGGACAGGGCAGCACACGAACACACCATCAAACTTGAAATCTAGAACCCCCACGCGACGATGTCGAAGGAGGAAACCAAGCTTGCCATCCTCGAACCACAAACCCAACACAAGAATCACTATCTTCAAGCTATCACTAACATAGAAAATCATCTGCAAGCACTCCTTAACAACCTCCCGAGCTCTACTCCGATGCTCGAGCGAGCACCCCGTCGCAACGACGAGCCCGAGGACACAAGTCCACCACAAGGATGCCAACGCCGCCACGCCATGCTGATGACCCACAAGTATAGGGGGGTATCGTAGTACTTTCAATAAATAAGAGTGTAGAACCCAACAAGGAGCAGAAGGTGTTGACAAGCAGTTTCGACGAAGGATTCACTGTAAATGCTCACAGACAAGTTTTCAAAAGGTTTTGATATAGCAGATAAATAAAGTACAAGTAAGTAAAATGCGAGAGTAATAATTACAGCGAGTGGCCCAATCCTTTTTAGCACAAAGGACAAGCCGGTTTGTTTACTTATAATGACCAAACGTTCTTGAGGATACACGGGAATTTAGTCTAGTGCTTTCGCTTCATATAGTTGATTAATCTTCATTGTTTTGATAAGTGTTGTGTGGGTGAACTTATGCTAATGCACCGCCCTTCCTAGGACTAATACATACTTGTGATTAAACCCCTTGCAAGAATCCGCAAATACAAGAAAGTAATTAAGATAAATCTAACCACAGCCTTAAACTCGAGATCCTGCTATCCCTCCCGCATCGATATACCAACGGGGTTCAGGTTGCTGTCACTCGGCAACCCCACAATTAGCAAACGAATACAAGATGTATTCCCTAGGCCCATAAAGGTGAAGTATCATGTAGTCGACGTTCACATGACACCACTAGAAGAATGACACCACAACTTAAATATCAAACCATTAAATATTACTCAACATAGTTCACTACTAACATTTAGACTTCACCCATGTCCTCAAGAACTAAACGAACTACTCACGAGACATCATATGGAACATGATCAGAGGTGATATTATGATGGATAACAATCTGAACATAAACCTTGATCCAATGGTTTCACTCAATAGCATCAATAACAAGGAGTAATCAACACCGGGAGAGTTTCCCTATGAAATAATCAAGATTCAACCCAAGATGTTACAGCGGAGACGAGGTGCAGAGATGGTGGAGATGATGATGATGATGATGATGATCCCAATGAAGTCCAGCTCGATGACGGTGACGATGGCGACGATTTCCCCCTCCGGGAGGGAATTTCCTCGGCGGATTTCTGCCCGCCGGAGAGCTCTTTTCTCTCTGGTGTTTTTCTGCCCCGCAGAGGCGGCTGTGTCTATCCTCGATGCCCCCGCACCTTAGGGTTCTCGGGAGATGAAGTAAGCGGGAGATGGCCGAGAGGTCGTGGGCCCCTCCCCACATGGCGGCGCGACCAGGGTAGGGTCCGCGCCGGCCTATGGGGGCCCATGGCGGCCCTCCCGGCCTCCCCGGCTGGCTCCATCATTTGGGGAAATAGGAGCTTTGTATTTTTCTGTCAATTGTTGATCTTCAGAAATATTGTATCCTGACGGTGCTTTTTCCAGCAGAATTCTGACTCGGTGAATAATTCTCCAATAATCATGAAACATGCAAAATAGGTGAAATAACATAAGTATCATCTCTAAATATGAAATATATCAATGAATAACAAATTATGATATAAAATAGTGATGCAAAATGGACGTATCAACCCCCCCAAGCTTAGACCTCGCTTGTCCCAAGCGAAACTGAACTCATAAACAAGACCACATGTTTATGGAGTGAAGAGTCGATAAATAAAATACGGACAAGAAGCATCACATTTATTAATTCACACAAGACATTCTAGTAAACAACTTCCTCATATAACTCAACTTCAAATAAGTAAAGCGAAATCACAAATAAAGGTGCATAGGAAATCATAATTGGTGATGGCAAACTTTGTTCTTGGTCAAAGAACGATTAACAAATTGTAACTTACATGCTCAATCATAACAATCTCCTCATAATCATTGATAACTTTCAAAGTCATATTCATTCAGATAAAATTTGTACTAGACAAGGAAGAATAAAAGGCATGATTAAATAGATCACAATATAAATGGTTGGATCATAACAACTCAATTGCTTGCTTGAGACAGAGGGAAATAGGTTACGACTCAACATAAAAGTAAAAGATAGGCCCTTCGCAGAGGGAAGCATGGATTAAATCATGTGCTAGAGCTTTTCAAGTTTTGAAATCATAAAGGGAGCATAAAAGTAAAGTTTTGAGAGGTGTTTGTTGTTGTCAACGAATGGTAGTGGGCACTCTAACCCCTTGTCAAGCAGACTTTCAAAGAGCAGCTCCCATGAAGGACGTTATCTCTACCAGCAAGGTAGATCATCCCTCTTCTCTTTTGTTTACACATGTACTTTAGTTTTATTTATGGATGATACTTCCCCCAACCTTTGCTTTCACAAGCCATGGCTAACCGAATCCTCGGGTGCCTTCCAACATTTCACATACCATGGAGGAGTGTCTATTGCAAAATTAAGTTGCTTACTGATAAATCAGGGCAAAACATGTGAAGAGAATTATTAATGAAAGTTATTAATTGGGGCTGGGAACCCCGTTGCCAGCTCTTTTTGCAAAATTATTGGATAAGCGGATGTATATGCCACTAGTCCATTGGTGAAAGTCTGCCCAACAAGATTGAAAGATAAAACACCACATACTTCCTCATGAGCTATAAAACATTGACACAATTAAGGAGTGATGACCCACAAGTATAGGGGACCGCAACAGTCTTCGCGGGAAGTAAAACCCAATTTATTGATTCGACACAAGGGGAGACAAAGAATACTTGTAAGCCTTAACAGCGGAGTTGTCAATTCAGCTGCACCCGGAAACAGACTTGCTCGCAAGAGTTTATCGAGTAACAGTTTTATAGCGTAGGAATAGTAAAATAACAGCAGTGAAATAAAGACAAAGTAGTGATTATAGTAAACAGCAGGATTAAAATACTGTAGGCACAGGGACGGATTAACGGGCGTTGCATGGATGAGAGAAACTCATATAACAATCAAAGCAGGGGCATTTGCCCCTAATAATAAAACGGTATCCAAGTACTAATCAATCAATAGGCATGTGTTCCATATATAGTCGTACGTGCTCGCAATGAGAAACTTGCACAACATCTTTTGTCCTACCCCAGGCCTCTAGGGAAACTACCGAAATTAAGGTACTCCTTTTAATAGAGTACCGGAGCAAAGCATTAACACTCCGTGAACACATGTGATCCTCACATCACTACCATCCCTCCGGTTGTCCCGATTTCTCACTTCGGGGCCATTGGTTCGGACAATGACATGTGTATACAACTTGCAGGTAGGATCATAAACAACGAATATCTTCATGAATCAATAACATGTTCAGATCTGAGATCATGGCACTCGGCCCTAGTGACAAGCATTAAGCATAACAAGTTGCAACAATATCATAAAAGTGACATCTACGGATACTAGGCACTATGCCCTATCAAACTTATGACTATTACATGACCAATCTCATCCAATCCCTACCATCCCCTTCAGCCTACAGCGGGGAATTGCTCACACATCGATGGGGAAACATGGCTGGTCGATGGAGAAGCGTTGGTGGTGATGGCGGCGATGATCTCCTCCATTCCCCGTCCGGCGGAGTGCCGAACGGAGACTTCGGCTCCCGAGACGGAGTTTCGCGATGTGGCGGCTCTGGAGGGTTTACGACTTCTCCCCGTGCGTTTAGGTCGAGGGCGATAAGTAGTCCGAAGGAGGGCGTCGCGGGCCAGCCGAGGGGCCACACACTAGGGCCGCGGGCCCCTCCCCGGCCGCGCCGGCCTAGTGTGTGGGGCCCCGTGCCCCCGGCTTGCCCTTACGGCTCCGTGAGTCTTCCGGGAAAATAGGGCCTTCGTATAAATTCGAGGTTTTTCCGAAAGTTGGATTTCTGCACAAAAACGAGACACAGAGCATTCGCTGAAACAGCGTTAGTCCGTGTTAGTTGTATCCAAAATACACAAATTAGAGGCAAAACAATAGCAAAAGTGTTCGGGAAAGTAGATACGTTTTGGACGTATCAACTCCCCCCAAGCTTAGCTTATTGCTTGTCCTCAAGCAATTCAGTTAACAACCGAGCGATAAAAGAACTTTCACGAACACATTTGCTCATATGATGTATATATTCTCATGCTATGGATAATACTTAAACAGTTCATAATGAGATACATGCAAATAAGATCATCCAACAGCTATGTCAATCATGGAGAGGTACCAACAATTAATAATAAGCATCATGAATCATGTATATAAGCAGGATTGCAATGTTCATAAGAGAATATGATAAAGTGATATCTCGCTTGCCCGTATTTGATCGGCAAAACATAAATGCCGAGGCACCTCTGGAGTTCATAGAAAAACTAGAAGTAGTGATTGTCAAAGATAAAAGCATCAAAGTTATACCACAATCAATCATATTTTGAGACAAGCATATTATACTAAGAATGACAGTTGTGCTCTCAAGATAGTGCTCAAAGAAAGAATGGAGACACAACATAAAAGTAAAAGATTGACCCTTCGCAGAGGGAAGCAGGGATTAACATGCGCTAGAGCTTTTCATTTTTAAAACAGGAGTAAAATTATTTTGAGAGGTGCTTGTTGTTGTTAACGAATGGTAATGGGTACACTAACTACCTCATCAACCGGACTCCCAAGAGCGGCTCCCATGAATTATTTGTATGTTTATGTGGCACTCCTTCCAACCTTTCTTACACAAACCATGGCTAACCGAATCCTCGGGTGCCTGCCAACAATCACATACCATGAAGGAGTGCCTTTTATTTAAGTTTTATTATGATGATGACACTCCCCCAACCTTTGCTTACACAAGCCATGGCTAACCGAATCTTTCGGGTGCCGTCCAACAATCACAAACCATGGAGGAGTGTCTATTTAAGTTAATTAATTTGGGACCGGAATCCCATTGCCAGCTCTTTTTGCAAAATTATTGGATACGCGGATGTGCCACTAGTCCATGAGAGTCCGTCAAAAGTAAATGACAAGGTTGAAAGCTAAACACCACATACTTCCTCATGAGCTATAAAACATTAACACAAATTGAGAAGCATTTTGAAAGTTTTAAAGGTAACGCATGAGAATTTACTTGGAATGGTTTGAAATGCCATGCATAGGTATTTATGGTGGACACTTTGGAACAACTTGGTTTTCAGGTGTTTGGAAGCACGAGCGGCGTTCCCGCTCAACAGTGAAGGCTAGCAAAGGACTAGGGAGCGACAAATCAAGAGAGCAGTAACTGTCATAATCATGCTTGCGGCAAAATAAATTAATGGAGGCATAAAAGTGATACAAGAACTCAAGCAATATAAATCATCGAGGCTTAATTGACTTTTTGTTCAGTCATATGCATGCGTGAGCATGTGCCAAGTCGATATAAATGAATTATTCAGAGGAGGATACCACAATGCCATACTTACTTATGAATAAAACAATGCAAGCGAACATCCATGACATGCTACTCATATTAATAAATTGGAGCTAAACATGAGAGATCATGAACTACTAGACTTTCTCACATAACATATACCTCACATGAACCAAATAAGCATGCTCACATGGATGAGTATATGTACAAAAACAAAAACAAATAGAGTTCATACCAGCCTCTCACCACAATCCAATTGTTGTAGATCGTCATTATTGCCTTTCACTTGTGTAGCTTGGATAATATGAAATGAAAACCACGCTCCAGCCACCGAAGACCATTGAACTCATGATGAACTTTACAAACCAAAGAAGAACAACAAATATTTTTGGTGTTTTCGAATTGGAAACAAGAACAAAAGAAACAAGCAAACAAAGCAAAATCTTTTTGGGTTTTCTCATGGCAAACTACCGATAGCAAACGAAGTAAAATAAGAGCAAAGAACCAAATAAACAAATGGTGAAGAGAAACAACAGAAATATTTTTGGTCTTTTTGTGTTTTAGGAAAGAAACAAAGCAAAAACAAAAGAATGCAAACTAACAGAAACACAGAAAAGCAGGATGACAGAAATCTGCCAAATCCTGACAGCAGTACAGAAATCGAAATTAACAAAAATCTTCCATTGCTCAGCTCAAAAAGTGTTCAACTAATGAAAGTTAGATAACAACCTGGGGCACGTGCTCAAAAATTGGCAACTCAAAATAACGTTCTGGCTGTGCGTACGAATTTTTTTGGTAACAGCCCAGAATCTGTTTTTGGACAGCACTTCCCCAAATATCATCTCCTTCTCATTAGAAAACCACTCTAAGAAACTAAACAAGTATGTACAAGTATCCAGCAACCATAATATGCAAAGAATGAGTGATGCCGGTATACCTCCCCCAAGCTTAGGCTTTTGGCCTAAGTGGAGTTCATTCCCAACGAGGGTCGGAGTTCCACGCCGGTGGATCATACATGGAGTGATAATAGGGCCCCTGCGCAGAAGAATGTCGTGGAGGTTCCACATGACCATAATGTTGATATGAGGAGCTCGCTGCATCGGATGAAGAGTCGGGGTGCTCCTCGGCCTCCTCTGTGCCTTCCCTTGCACGATGTCCTTCCCTTTCTATGTATGCGTTTAGCTCATTTTCTGTGATCGACCACCCTTTCCTGGCATCAAGGTTAGAGCAGGTGCAGGCAATCGTACTAGTTTTTCAATTTTCTTAGTTATTCTCCAATTTTTCTTATACAAAGTTATCCTATAATACAGGTTGTTCAAATTAGATGCATCTGAAATAAACTCATGTTTAATCATGGAAACAACATCAAGTTTCTCTATGGAAAGCGGAATATCTAGATGGTGAGGTTCTACACCATGCATAGCTAATAAGCGAGAGGCGATAAGACCTCCACAAATTCCTCCTTTCTCACGGTTAGTAGCAAGTCTACAAGCTATTAAAGCACCCAAATTATAGGTCCTATCCTGTTGCAAAGCGGCGGCTAAGAAAGCCATATCTTGAACAGACAACTTACTCGCATTCCTTCTAGCAAGAACGCACTTTGTAACGAAGTAAGCGAAGTAGCGGATAGCTGGTTGTTGAATGCTACTAATCTTACCACCATCATCGGAGAAGCTCCTCCCATTACAAATCATTGTATAAAGATTCGAGAGCTCCCGCGGCGTTCCCTGACCTTCTCGCAGATCCCCACTGCGGCACTCTAATTGCCGCACAAAAATCACTGAAAGGCAAGTTGATAGTTTTGTTATAAATCTTGTACCGGACCATGGGTTAGTTTGAGACGGATGAAATTCGAAATCCTGCACAACCGACACCGTTAGTTTAGCATATTGGTAAGGTTCACCAACAGTAAAACCTTCCAACCCTGCATTGGAAATCAGTGTTTGAACATCTTGCAGGATTCCTGCGTTCCGCATAAAATCCGTGCATGGGTAATAAGAGGAGTATACTCCCTCTTCGCGGTGAACTCTCATGACTTGCTGCACCTCCAATTCTTGTTGGTTTAGTTGGTGCCTACTTCCTTCCATTTTCTGAAATTTTTCAACAATCATTATAAAATTTGATTTCAAGGTGTATAATTGAGGGGTACTACTATAGGAACTTGCTAGAGTACTAAACATGCATCAAAACTAGTTTCTACCACTTAGAACAAGCATGCAAGCTCACTAAACATGTTATCTACAGCAGCAAAATATTCAAGATATACTCAACCAAACAAAATTCTAATTGGACAATCAAAGGAGTCACATACCAAGGAGCAAATGTGCCAAATTTCAGACAGAAATCTGGGCTGAGCAAAGAGATCGAAAAATCGCGAGTTCTTGAGCAGAAACGCGAGTGAGAGAAACTTGGTGCGAGTTTTTCGGAGAGAGAAGAGCATGTGAGGAAGAGATGCTGAAGTGGGGCAAAGGGGGGCCACACACCAGGGTGGCGCGTGCTGGCCGCGCCGGCCTGGGGTGCCACTCGGGGTGCCCCAAGGTCAGTGCTCCAGTGCCCGATGACCCACAAGTATAGGGGATCGCAACAGTCTTCGAGGAAGTATTACCCAATTTATTGATTCGACACAAGGAGGTAAAGAATACTTATAAGCCTTAACAACTGAGTTGTCAATTCAGCTGCACCTGGAAAAGCACTAGTAACAGGGGTGATGTGAAAGTAGCAGTAATATGAGAGCAGTAGTAACAGTAACACAGCAGCAGTAATAGCAATATGAGAGCAATGGCACCAGAGAATAGTTGATACTACTTCCAATGACATGTAGAACGAGTATATGATGATGCGAGATGGACCGGGGTTCCCAGCTATCTACACTAGTGGTAACTCTCCAATAATAAGTGACAAGTGTTGGGTGAACAAATTACAGTTGGGCAATTGATAGGATTGATAAGGCATTAAGAAAGAACATTAATTCATTAATCATGTAGGCATGTTTTCCATATTTAGTCGTACGTGCTCGCAATGAGAAACTTGCACAACATCTATTGTCCTACCAGCCGGTGGCAGCCGGGCCTCAAGGGAATCTACTGGATATTAAGGTACTCCTTTTAATAGAGCACCGGAGCAAAGCATTAACACTCCGTGAAAACATGTGTCCCTCACATCACCGCCATCCCCTCCGGTTGTCCCGACTTCGGGGCCTTTGGTTCCGGACAGTGACATGTGCATACAACTTGTAGATACAATCTAAGCAATAATTATAGAGCTCAAATCTAAGATCATGCCACTCGGGCCCTAGTGACAAGCATTAAGCATAACAAGATTGCAGCAACAATAACTTCACAAACTTTATAGATAGACTAATCATAATGTATCATCCATCGGATCCCAACAAACACAACACCGATTACATCAGATGAATCTCAATCATGTAAGGCAGCTCATGAGATCATTGTATTGAAGTACATGGGGGAGAGAATACCAACTAGCTACAGCTAGAACCCGTAGTCCATGGGGGAACTACTCACGGAGCATGATGGAGGCGGTGGCGTTGATGGAGATGGCTTCCGGGGCACTTCCCCGTGGGTGCCGGGACAGAGACTTCTGTCCCCGAATTGAGTTTCGCGATGGTGGCGGCGCCCTGGAGTCTTTCTGGAGTTTCGTCAAGTGGTACGGTGTTTTTAGGTCGAAAGGGATTTTATAGGCGAAGAGGCGGCGCAGGGGGCACTGGGCTCCCCACCACAGGCCGGCGCGGCCAGGCCAGGCCGCGCCGCCTATGGTGTGGTGGCCCTCGGCCCCTCTCCGACTCTTCTTCGGTGTTCTGGAGCCTTCCGGGAAAAATAGGAGGTTTGGTCTTCGTTTCGTCGAATTCCGAGAATATTGCCCGAACAGCCTTTCTGGAACCAAAACAGCAGAAACAGGAACCGGCACTGTGGCATCTTGTTAATAGGTTAGTTCCGGAAAACGCATAAAAACATCATAAAGTGCAAGCAAAACATGTAAGTATTGTCATAAAACAAGCATGGAACGACATAAATTATGGATACGTCGGGGACGTATCAGCATCCCCAAGCTTAGTTTCTGCTCGTCCCGAGCAGGTAAACGATAAAAAGAATAATTTCTGTAGTGACATGCTACTTACATATCTTTGATCATACTATTACAAAGCATATGAAATGAATGAAGTGACTCAAGGCAATGATCTATAGTTGCTAACAAATAGATAACATATAGCAAAACTTTTCATGAAGAGTACTTTCAAGACAAGTATCAAAAGTTTTGCACAAGAGTTAACTCATAAAGCAATAAGTTCAAAGTAAAGGTATCGAAGCAACACAAGGGAAGATATAAGTTTCAGCGGTTGCTTTCAACTTGTAACATGCATATCTCATGGATAATTGTCAACACAAAGTAATATGATGAATGCAAATAAGCAAGTATGTAAGAATCAATGCACAGTTGACACAAGTGTTTGCTTCTAAGATGGAAGGAAATAGGTAAACTGACTCAACATAAAGTAAAAGATTGGCCCTTCAAAGAGGAAAGCATCGATTGCTATATTTGTGCTAGAGCTTTGGTTTTGAAAACATAAAGAGAGCATAAAAGTAAAGTTTTGAGAGGTGTTTGTTGTTGTCAATGAATGGTAGTGGGCACTCTAACCCCCTTGCTAGACAAACCTTCAAGAGCGGCTCCCATGAATTATTTTTATTTTTGGGTGGCACTCCTTCCAACCTTTCTTTCACAAACCATGGCTAACCGATCTCCGGTGTCGTCCAACAATCTCATACCATGAAGGAGTGCCCTTTTATTTTACTTTTATTATGATGACACTCCTCCCCACCTTTGCTTACACAAGCCATGGCTAACCGAATCCTCGGGTGCCGTCCAACAATCACATACTATGGAGGAGTGTCTATTTTTGTTAATTAATTTGGGACTGGGAATCCCATTGCCAGCTCTTTTGCAAAATTATTGGATAAGCGGATGAAGCCACTAGTCCATTGGTGAAAGTTGCCCAACAAGATTGAAAGATAAACACCACATACTTCCTCATGAGCTATAAAACATTGACACAAATCAGAGGTAATAAATTTTGAATTGTTTAAAGGTAGCACTCAAGCAATTTACTTTGGAATGGCAAAAATACCACATAGTAGGTAGGTATGGTGGACACAGATGGCATAGGTTTTGGCTCAAGGTTTTGGATGCACGAGAAGTATTCCTCTCGATACAAGGCTTAGGCTAGCAAGGTTGTTTGAAGCAAACACAAGTATGAACCGGTACAGCAAAACTTACATAAGAACATATCGCAAGCATTATAATACTCTACACTGTCTTCCTTGTTGCTCAAACACTTTTACCAGAAAATATCTAGACCTTAAGAGAGACCAATCATGCAAACCAATTTTAACAAGCTCTACGGTAGTTCTCCACTAATAGGTTTAAACTACATGAAAAAACTTAATCATGATCTACTTGAGAGCTCAAAACAATTGTCAAGTGTCAAATTATTCAAGACATTATGAGGCATTTTCTGTTTCCAACCAAATACCTATAAGTGCAAATAGCTTCCAACTTTTACCATTGAACATTGAAAGTAAAACGAAGAACAAGTGTTCATATGAAAAAGCGGAGCGTGTCTCTCTCCCACACAAGGATTGCTAGGATCCGAATTTATTCAAACAAAACAAAAATAAAAGCACACAGACGCTCCAAGTAAAGCACATATGATGTGACCGAATAAAAATATAGTTTCGGAGGAACCTGATAAGTTGATGAAGAAGGGGATGCCTTGGGCATCCCCAAGCTTAGACGCTTGAGTCTTGAAATATGCAGGGATGAACCACGGGGCATCCCCAAGCTTAGACTTTTCACTCTTCTTGATCATATATCATCCTCCTCTCTTGACCCTTGAAAACTTCCTTCACACTAAACTTCTCATAAACTTCATTAGAGGGTTTAGTACTCAAAAAACTTGAATCCACCTTGGTCCTGTAGTGACACATTGCAAGAACTCAATAAAACATTAGCTACAGCTCTCCACGTCTGGAAAGCCTCACATAAAGTCCACAAGAGACAATGCAAAAAACAGACAGAATCTGCCAAAACAGAACAGCCAGTAAACACAAATTTTAAAATGATACTTCCGTTGCTCAAATCAGAAAACTCAAAACTAATGAAAGTTGCGTATATATCTGAGGATCACGCACGTAAATTGGCAGATTTTTCTGAGTTTCCTACAGAGAAATAAGCCCAGATTCGTGACAGATAGAAATCTGTTTCTGCGCAGAAATCCAAATCTAGTATCAACCTTCGATTAGAGGCTTCACTTGGCACAACAAAACACAAAACTAAGATAAGGAGAGGTTGCTACAGTAGTAAACAACTTCCAAGACACAAATATAAAACAAAGTACTGTAGCAAAATAACACATGGGTTATCTCCCAAGAAGTTCTTTTCTTTATAGCCATTAAGATGGGCTCAGCAGTTTTAAATGATGCACTCGCAAGAAATAGTATTTGAAGCAAAAGAGAGCATCAAAAAGCAAATTCAAAACACATTTAAGTCTCACATGATTCCTATGAAAAGGAATCTTGTACACGAATAAGTTCATGAAGAACAAAGTGACAAGCATAAGTAGATAGAACAAGTGTAACTTCAGCAATTTCAGCATATAGAGAGGTGTATTAGTACCATGAAAATTTCTACAACCATATTTTCCTCTCTCATAATAATTTTCAGTAGCTTCATGAACAAACTCAACAATATAACTATCACATGCAGCATTCTTTTCATGATTTCCAAACACATAATTTTTATCAAGTTCAATAATAGTGGAATTAAAACTTTCAAACTTACTTTTATTAATAAAATAACAAGGTAGTTGATCAATCTCAAGAGATATGGGACTCATAGATAAATTCAAAAACTCTCCAATCCCATTTTCATTAGTAGCACAATTAATATTATCAAGTAACATAGGGCCATCATCTAGAGCTTTATCATAAACATTTGCCAAGCAAAATTCTTTAGTACCATGCATTTCGACATCAGGCACAAACAAAGCATTATCATAAGATTTATCAAAGTAGCATGGATTATCATATATAACAGCAGCATAATTATTCTCACAAGTTTTACTTATAGGAAATATTTCAAGAGAATCCACAGGAACATAACATTCAACCTCTTTCGGTAAGCATGGAGGACAATCAAATAGTGTAAGAGATGAAGAGTTACTCTCATTAGAAGGTTGGCATGGGTAGCTAATCCATTCTTCCTCCTTTTGTTCATCACTCTCCTCTTCTTTTTCATCCAATGAGCTTTCAAGTTCATCAATTTCCTCCTCTTTTTCATCCAATGAGCTTTCAGGTTCATCAATTTCTTCTTCCACCGGTTCCTGCAAATTGTGAGTGCATTCTTGTGCATTAATGTGTCTCTCTTTATAATCAAGGATATAAGGATTCCTAATGTAGCATTCTATGCAAGAATTAAGGATAGTAGAGACATAATCTTTAAGGCCCTTACAAACAACACAAGTTTCATAATTCTCAACCATGAAGGATTCTATCTCGGAGGCTCCCATAAATAAGACAAATTGTTCTACCTCTTCGAACCCATAATGAATATAGCAATTCCGATTATAGTTCTTAATTAAAAATTCCTCACTAAAGCCACATTGAAATTTAAGATGTTAGTATCCTGTTGAGAGCAACAGTTTATATTATGGCGTTCAAGCAAGATTTCAGCAATTGTATTCAATTTTTCTATCATAGCACTCATTATTTTACCGTTTCTTGATTCTCTATAATTATTATAACATTCTATAAGCTCCAAGTAGGTTGTTGGTTCTCCCATAACAGCAGTTTTTAATTTTTAGGTTTTTCAAATTTTTATGGATTTTCGGGTATATAGGGAAAATAAAACAAGACAAAAATAAACTAGACAAAAGTAAACTAAGCAAAGTAAAACTAGACAGAAATAAACTAAGCACAAATAAACTAGACAGAAATAAACTAGCAAGACAAAATAAAATAAAAGCGGAGAGAGAGGTAGAGTGTACTCCCCAGGTGAACTTATGAGTAGAGCTATGCCTCCCCGGCAACGGCGCCTAAAATAGTCTTGATGACCCACAAGTATAGGGGATCGCAACAGTCTTCGAGGGAAGTATTACCCAATTTATTGATTCGACACAAGGAGGTAAAGAATACTTATAAGCCTTAACAACTGAGTTGTCAATTCAGCTGCACTGGAAAAGCACTAGTAACGGGGTGATGTGAAAGTAGCAAGAATATGAGAGCAGAAGTAAGAACACGTAATAGCAATATGAGAGCAATGGCACCAGAGAATAGTTGATACTACTTCCAATGACATGTAGAACGAGTATATGATGATGCGAGATGGACCGGGGTTCCCAGCTATCTACACTAGTGGTAACTCTCCAATAATAAGTGACAAGTGTTGGGTGAACAAATTACAGTTGGGCAATTGATAGGATTGATAAGGCATTAAGAAAGAACATCAATTCATTAATCATGTAGGCATGTTTTCCATATTTAGTCGTACGTGCTCGCAATGAGAAACTTGCACAACATCTATTGTCCTACCAGCCGGTGGCAGCCGGGCCTCAAGGGAATCTACTGGATATTAAGGTACTCCTTTTAATAGAGCACCGGAGCAAAGCATTAACACTCCGTGAAAACATGTGTCCCTCACATCACCGCCATCCCTCCGGTTGTCCCGATTTCTGTCACTTCGGGGCCTTTGGTTCCGGACAGTGACATGTGCATACAACTTGTAGATACAATCTAAGCAATAATTATAGAGCTCAAATCTAAGATCATGCCACTCGGCCCTAGTGACAAGCATTAAGCATAACAAGATTGCAGCAACAATAACTTCACAAACTTTATAGATAGACTAATCATAATGTATCATCCATCGGATCCCAACAAACACAACACCGATTACACATCGATGAATCTCAATCATGTAAGGCAGCTCATGAGATCATTGTATTGAAGTACATGGGGGAGAGAATACCAACTAGCTACAGCTAGAACCCGTAGTCCATGGGGGAACTACTCACGGAGCATGATGGAGGCGGTGGCGTTGATGGAGATGGCTTCCGGGGCACTTCCCCGTCCCGGCAGGGTGCCGGGACAGAGACTTCGTCCCCCGAATTGAGTTTCGCGATGGTGGCGGCGCCCGGAGTCTTTTCTGGAGTTTCGTCAAGTGGTACGGTGTTTTTAGGTCGAAAGGGATTTTATAGGCGAAGAGGCGGCGCAGGGGGGCACTGGGGCTCCCCACCACAGGCCGGCGCGGCCAGGCCAGCCGCGCCGCCCTATGGTGTGGTGGCCCTCTGGCCCCTCTCCGACTCTTCTCTGTTCTGGAGCCTTCGGGGAAAATAGGAGGTTTGGTCTTCGTTTGTCGAATTCCGAGAATATTCGAACAGCCTTTCGGAACCAAAACAAGCAGAAAGAACGGCACTGTGGCATCTTGTTAATAGGTTAGTTCCGGAAAACGCATAAAAACATCATAAAGTGCAAGCAAAACATGTAAGTATTGTCATAAAACAAGCATGGAACAACAGAAATTATGGATACGTCGGGGACGTATCAGTGCCTCTTCGAAAAATAGGACTACCAGTATAATTTTTGTAAATTTTTGAGAACTTTGAAAAATGCACATTTCTGGGTATTAAATTAATTATTACTACGCAGGAAAATGATTTCCAAAATCTTAACAACTAAAGCATATTGCAAAACAAAAGGTGCTACAGCAAGTAACATAAGTGGAGGGAGAAAGAAAGAAAGAAATGTTGTTTAGCTCTCTTATGCATTAAAATATACTTGTTAACAAGGTTGATCAAGTCTTGCTACCAAATAAATTTTATATGGCATAAGAAGAAATAAACCTCAAATCAATCATGTTACCTTATATTGAGTTGATATGGATCCAATCACAAGAGTTTGATATTCTTCTTTAGGCTCATATATAGGACAATCAATGGATCCCACTTTGATAGTTTTCACATTAAAAATTGTATTAACTCCATATACTTTATCAATCCTCTTGGGAAAATAGACAGGTATGTTCCTTATCATCAACATTGAAAGTAACCATGCCTTTATTGCAATCAATAACAGCCCCTGCAGTATTAAGAAAGGGTCTTCCAAGAATAATGGACATATTATCATCTTCGGGCATTTCCAACACAACAAAATCAGTTAATATCAAGCAATATTGAGTAACTTGAACAGGAACATTTTCACATACACCAACAGGAATAGCGGTAGATTTATCACCATTTGCAAAGATATATTTGGTATTAACTTATCTAAATCAAGTCTCTTATAAAGAAAAAAGGCATTACACTAACTCCCGCTCCCAAATCACATAGAGCAGTTATAACATAATTATTCTTGATGGAACAAGGAATAGTCGGTATACCTGGGTCTCCAAGCTTCTTTGGAATCTTACCACTGAAGGAGTAATTAGCGAGCATAGTGGAAATCTCCTCATTGGGAATTTTCCTTTTGTTAGAGACAATATCTTTCATATACTTTGAATAAGGAGGCAATTTAATAGCATCAGTCAAAGGGATTTGCAAAAATAAAGGTTTCATCCAATCACAAAATTTATTATAATGTTCCTCCTCCTTTGATTTTAGTTTCTTAGTAGGAAAAGGCATTTGCTTTTGAACCCAAGGTTCTCTTTCATTACCATGTTTCTCAGCAATAAAATCTTCTTTAGTGTACTTTTATTTTTAGCATGCTTTTAGGTTCTTCTTCAACCTCTTCTTTATCAGGAGTATCATCCTTATCATCATCTTTATCATGTTCATTACCACTTTCAGTTTCAGCATCAGAAATAGAAATACTATTAGGATCATTAACAGGTTCAGAGGATTCTACAACATTCTTATGTTTCTTTTTCTTTTTCTTAGATGGAGCACTAGTTTTAATTAGTTGAGAATCTTGTTCAACTCTTTTGGGATGCCCTTCAGGATATAGAGGATCCTGGGTAGAAACACCACCTCTAGTTGTTACTTCATAAGCATGTTTTTCTTTAGAATTATTTCCCAACAAGTCATTTTGCACTTTAGTGAGTTGATCAATTTGAGTTTGAACCATATGAAAATGTTTAACAAGTATCTTAACATCATTGGAGGTTCTCTCCACAATATCATGCAATTCACTAATAGCTCGAGAATTTTCCATTAAATGATTCTCCACTCTCATATTAAAGTTTTCTTGCTTAACAATATAATTATCAAACTCATCTAAGCATTGAGCAGAAGGTTTTGAATACGGAATATCTTCCCTAGTAAAGCGTTGAAGAGAGTGTACCTCAATCATGGATGAAGGGGAGTTATCTCACATAAATCTTCTATAGGAGGTAAATTCACATCTTCAGGTTTAATACCCTTCTCTTTAAGAGACTTCTTGGCTTCCCTCATATCTTCATCATTTAATTTAATCATACCCTCTTCTTCAATATTGGTGTTGGGGTTGGTTCAGGTGTAGACCAATCATCATGATTCCGGCCTATTTTAGCCAATAATTCTTCAGCGTGTCTGAGTTCTTTTCCTGAAACACAACCAGCACAACTATCCAGGTATGCCCTAGACTCAATGGTTAGTCCACTATAAAATATATCAAGTAAATCATGCTTTTCCAAATCATGATCAGGCCGAGCTCTAATAAGAGAACAAAATCTCGCCCAAGCCTCAGGCAATTTCTCTCCATCTTCCTGGTCAAAATTATAAATTCTCTGCAAAGCAATATGTTGAGCACTAGCAGAAAGTATTTCCGAAAGAAAACATCAAGCAATTCTTTTGGACTTTTAATAGAACCAGGAGGCAAATTATTATACCAAGTTTTAGCATCATCCTTTAATGAGAAAGGAAAAATTTTAGCGACAAAATAAGTACGCATCTTAACATCATCAAAACAAGCTACTGAGTAGATAACTCAATCATGTGTTCAACGGCACTTTCTTTTTCAGTACCACAAAGGGTGTTTTCTCAACAATATCTATATGAGATAGATCAAGAGAAAAATCATAATCTTTATCCTTAATGTTTATAGGAGATGTGGCAAATTTAGGATCAGGAGATAGTTTATATCTAACAGCATGTTTCGCAAGCAACTTTTAATTTTTCTTGCATCAGTAGTAGCATTGCATTTTTCAATAAAATCATCATCAAGCTCTACATAATCTTCGTCAAGATCATCACTAGAATATTCAACAGACTCAGGTGAATTAACAGGTGTAGCAGCATTTTCATTAGGAGTTTCATATTTTCAATTTGCCTAGACCTAGCAATTGTAGCATCTAGAAAAGATCCTAACGAACCATCATTATCAAGCACAGCAGAAGCATCATCACAATTATAAGAGGAATTTTCAGATTCAGCAGAAGTACCAGCATTTGTGGTGGTGAAACAAGTTTACTTATCACAGATGGTGAATCAAGAGAAGCAGAGGTACTAAGAGTTGTACCTTTTCTTGTAGTGGATGGTAATATGGCGATCTTAGTATCGCGAGGTTTACCCATGATGGAGACTTTGCAGCGAACAATATCAATCCAAGTGAACTTCCAAATAAAGCTATGCTCCCGGCAACGGCGAGAAAATAGTCTTGATGACCCACAAGTATAGGGGATCGCATCTTAGGGAAGTAAAACCCAATTTATTGAATCGACACAAGGGGAAGAATACTTGTAAGCCTTAACAACGGAGTTGTCAATTCAGCTGCACCTGAAAGACTTGCTCGCAAGAGTTTATCATAGTAACAGTTTTATAGCAGTAGGAATAGTAAAATAACAGGGTGAAATAAAGACATCAGTGATTATAGTAAACAGCAGGATTAAAATACTGTAGGCACAGGACGGATTAAGGCGTTGCATGGATGAGAGAAACTCATATAACAATCAAAGCAGGGGCATTTGCCCCTAATAATAAAACGGTATCCAAGTACTAATCAATCAATAGGCATGTGTTCCATATATAGTCGTACGTGCTCGCAATGAGAAACTTGCACAACATCTTTGTCCTACCAGCCGGTGCCTCTAGGGAAACTACTGGAAATTAAGGTACTCCTTTTAATAGAGACGGAGCAAAGCATTAACACTCCGTGAACACATGTGATCCTCACATCACTACCATCCCCCTCCGATTTCTTTCACTTCGGGCCATTGGTTCCGGACAACGACATGTGTATACAACTTGCAGGTAGGATCATAAACAACGAATATCTTCATGAATCAATAACATGTTCAGATCTGAGATCATGGCACTCGGGCCCTAGTGACAAGCATTAAGCATAACAAGTTGCAACAATATCACAAAAGTGACATCTACGGATACTAGGCACTATGCCCTATCAAACTTATGACTATTACATGACCAATCTCATCCAATCCCTACCATCCCCTTCAGCCTACAGCGGGGGAATTACTCACACATGGATGGGGGAAACATGGCTGGTCGATGGAGAAGCGGTGGTGATGGCGGCGATGATCTCCTCCAATTCCCGTCCCGGCGGAGTGCCAGAACGGAGACTTGGCTCCCGAGACGAGTTTCGCGATGTGGCGCTCTCTGGAGGGTTTCGGCGACTTCGACTTCTCCCCGTGCGTTTTTAGGTCGAGGGCGATAAGTAGTCCGAAGGAGGGCGGGGGCCAGCCGAGGGGCCACACACTAGGGCCGCGCGGCCCCCGGGCCGCGCCGGCCTAGTGTGGGGCCCGTCCCACCGCTTGCCCTCCTCCGTGAGTCTTCGGGAAAATAGGGCCTTCTGTATAAATTCGAGGTTTTTCTGAAAGTTGGATTTCTGCACAAAACGAGACACCAGCAATTGTGAAAACAGCGTTAGTCTGTGTTAGTTGTATCCAAAATACACAAATTAGAGGCAAAACAATAGCAAAAGTGTTCGGGAAAGTAGATATGTTTTGGACGTATCAACTCCCCCAAGCTTAGCTTATTGCTTGTCCTCAAGCAATTCAGTTAACAACTGAGCGATAAAAGAACTTTCACGAACACATTTGCTCATATGATGTATATATTCTCATGCTATGGCTAATACTTAAGCAGTTCATAATGAGATACATGCAAATAAGATCATCCAACAGCTATGTCAATCATGGAGAGGTACCAACAATTAATAATAAGCATCATGAATCATGTATATAAGCAGGATTGCAATGTTCATAAGAGAATATGATAAAGTGATATCTCGCTTGCCCGTATTTGATCGGCAAAACATAAATGCCGAGGCACCTCTGGAGTTCATAGAAAAACTAGAAGTAGTGATTGTCAAAGATAAAAGCATCAAAGTTATACCACAATCAATCATATTTTGAGACAAGCATATTATACTAAGAATGACAGTTGTGCTCTCAAGATAGTGCTCAAAGAAAGAATGGAGACACAACATAAAAGTAAAAGATTGACCCAGAGAGGGAAGCAGGGATTAACATGCGCTAGAGCTTTTCATTTTTAAACAGGAGTAAAATTATTTTGAGAGGTGCTTGTTGTTGTTAACGAATGGTAATGGGTACACTAACTACCTCATCAACCGGACTCCCAAGAGCGGCTCCCATGAATTATTTGTATGTTTATGTGGCACTCCTTCCAACCTTTCTTACACAAACCATGGCTAACCGAATCCTCGGGTGCCTGCCAACAATCACATACCATGAAGGAGTGCCTTTTTATTTAAGTTTTATTATGATGATGACACTCCCCCAACCTTTGCTTACACAAGCCATGGCTAACCGAATCTTTCGGTGCCGTCCAACAATCACAAACCATGGAGGAGTGTCTATTTAAGTTAATTAATTTGGGACTGGGAATCCCATTGCCAGCTCTTTTTGCAAAATTATTGGATAAGCGGATGTGCCACTAGTCCATGTGAGAGTCCGTCAAAAGTAAATGACAAGGTTGAAAGCTAAACACCACATACTTCCTCATGAGCTATAAAACATTAACACAAATTGAGAAGCATTTTGAAAGTTTTAAAGGTAACATGAGAATTTACTTGGAATGGTTTGAAATGCCATGCATAGGTATTTATGGTGGACACTTTGGAACAACTTGGTTTTCAAGTGTTTGGAAGCACGGCGTTCCCTCAAGACAGTGAAGGCTAGCAAAGGACTAGGGAGCGACAAATCAAGAGAGCAAGAACTGTCATAATCATGCTTGCGGCAAAATAAATTAATGGAGGCATAAAAGTGATACAAGAACTCAAGCAATATAAATCATCGAGGCTTAATTGACTTTTGTTCAGTCATATGCATGCGTGAGCATGTGCCAAGTCGATATAAATGAATTATTCAGAGGAGGATACCACAATGCCATACTTACTTATGAATAAAACAATGCAAGCGAACATCCATGACATGCTACTCATATTAATAAATTGGAGCTAAACATGAGAGATCATGAACTACTAGACTTTCTCACATAACATATACCTCACATGAACCAAATAAGCATGCTCACATGGATGAGTATATGTACAAAAACGAAAACAAATAGAGTTCATACCAGCCTCTCACCACAATCCAATTGTTGTAGATCGTCATTATTGCCTTTCACTTGTGTAGCTTGGATAATATGAAATGAAAACCACGCTCCAGCCACCGAAGACCATTGAACTCATGATGAACTTTACAAACCAAAGAAGAACAACAAATATTTTTGGTGTTTTCGAATTGGAAACAACAAGAAACAAGCAAACAAAGCAAAATCTTTTTGGGTTTTCTCATGGCAAACTACCGATAGCAAACGAAGTAAAATAAGAGCAAAGAACCAAATAAACAAATGGTGAAGAGAAACAACAGAAATATTTTTGGTCTTTTTGTGTTTTAGGAAAGAAACAAAGCGAAAACAAAAGAATGCAAACTAACAAAAAGCAGGATGACAGAAATCTGCTAAATCCTGACAGCAGTACAGAAATCGAAATTAACAAAAATCTTCCATTGCTCAGCTCAAAAAGTGTTCAACTAATGAAAGTTAGATAACAACCTGGGGCACGTGCTCAAAATTGGCAACTCAAAATAACCTTCTGGCTGTGCACGAATTTTTTTGGTAGCAGCCCAGAATCTGTTTTGGACAGCACTTCCCCAAATATCATCTCCTTCTCATTAGAAAACCACTCTAAGAAACTAAACAAGTATGTACAAGTATCCAGCAACCATAATATGCAAAGAATGAGTGATGCCATACCTCCCCCAAGCTTAGGATTTTGGCCTAAGTGGAGTTCATTCCTAACGAGGGTCGGAGTTCCACGCCGTGGATCATACATGGGGTGATAATAGGGCCCCTGCAGAAGAATGTCGTGGAGGTTCCACATGACCATAATGTTGATATGAGGAGCTCGCTGCATCGGATGAAGAGTTGCTCCTCGGCCTCCTCCGTGCCTTCCCTTGCACGATGTCCTTCCCTTTCTATGTATGCGTTTAGCTCATTTTCTGTGATCGACCACCCTTTCTGGCATCAAGGTTAAGCAGAGCAGGTCGTACTAGTTTTTCAATTTTCTTAGTTATTCTCCAATTTTTCTTATACAAAGTTATCCTATAATACAGGTTGTTCAAATTAGATGCATCTGAAATAAACTCATGTTTAATCATGGAAACAACATCAAGTTTCTCTATGGAAAGCGGAATATCTAGATGGTGAGGTTCTACACCATGCATAGCTAATAAGCGAGAGGCGATAACACCTCCACAAATTCCTCCTTTCTCACGGTTAGTAGCAAGTCTACAAGCTATTAAAGCATCCAAATTATAGGTCCTATCCTGTTGCAAAGCGGCGGCTAAGAAAGCCATATCTTGAACAGACAACTTACTCGCATTCCTTCTAGCAAGAACGCACTTTGTAACGAAGTAAGCGAAGCGATAGCTGGTTGTTGAATGCTACTAATCTTACCACCATCATCGGAGAAGCTCCTCCCATTACAAATCATTGTATAAAGATTCGAGAGCTCCCGGGCGTTCCCCGACCTTCGCAGATCCCCATCGGCACTCTAATTGTTGCACAAAAATCGAAAGGCAAGTTGATAGTTTTGTTATAAATCTTGTACCGGACCATGGGGTTAGTTTGAGACCGATGAAATTCGAAATCCTGCACAACCGACACCGTTAGTTTAGCATATTGGTAAGGTTCACCAACAGTAAAACCTTCCAACCCTGCATTGGAAATCGTGTTTGAACATCTTGCAGATTCCTGCATTCCGCATAAAATCCGTGCATGGGTAATAAGAGGAGTATACTCCCTCTTCGCGGTGAACTCTCATGACTTGCTGCACCTCCAATTCTTGTTGGTTTAGTTGGTGCCTACTTCCTTCCATTTTCTGAAATTTTTCAACAATCATTATAAAATTTGATTTCAAGGTGTATAATTGAGGGGTACTACTATAGGAACTTGCTAGAGTACTAAACATGCATCAAAACTAGTTTCTCATTTTATTCATGGTGGTTTTAGAAAACTCTTGCCAAATATGGTATTAATCATAGAATTGCTTCAGCTTATCATCCTCAAACTAGTGGGCAAGTAGAATTATCAAATAGAGAAATTAAAGCTATCTTGGGAAAGACTGTTAATAAATCTAGAAAGAATTGGGCTAGTAAGTTAAAGGAAGCATTGTGGGCTTATAGAACTGCTTATAAAAATCCTATGGGCATGTCTCCTTATAAAATGGTTTATGGAAAAGCTTGTCATTTACCTTTAGAACTAGAGCACAAAGCTTATTGGGCTGTAAGAGAACTTAATAAAGATTTTAAACTTGCCGGTAAGAAGAGGTTGCTACAATTGAGTTCTTTAGATGAATGGAGAAGTGAAGCTTATGAAAATGCTAAACTTTTTAAAGAGAAAGTTAAGAAGTGGCATGATAGAAGAATTATTAAAAGAGAATTTAATGTTGGAGATAAAGTCCTATTGTATCGGTCTCGTCTCAGATTTTTTGCAGGGAAATTACTCTCAAAATGGGAAGGACCATATGTTATTGAGGAGGTATATCGTTCAGGAGCAATAAAAATTAGCTCTTTGGAAGGTAACGCCACACAAGTAGTGAATGGACAAAGACTCAAGCATTATATTTCGAGATTCTTATAATGAAGATATTGATATTATTCATAACCCAAGCTTTCATCAAAGATCAAATTGACAGTTCTGCAGAGTCCGACTTTGAATAGGTAACAGTTTTAGTAATGAAAAGTCTGCGTTTAGCTTTCCGAACAATATTTCTGCTGTTTTTGGAAAATATGAAAATTACGGGATCGAAACGGAGTGGAGGAGACGCGCGAGGGCCCATCACCATAGGCCGGCGCGGCCCCACCCTGGCCGCGCGGGGACATCCCCCACGTCCCGTTTCCACTCGCTGGCCTGGAACTTTCCTTTTGTCGTAAAAATATTTGCTATATAATCCCCCGGATCCCTGGAGGTCCGTATATCGTTTTCTCGTCGTGTTTTGTTTCGAGCTGTTTTCTGCCAGATATTGTTTTCAGATCTAGAGCCACCATGTCTTCGTCGAGCCTCCGAAGGACAACTTCTTTGAGAACGTCGTCAACCCGTACATAAGCGAGTTGAAGATGCATCCCAAGGAACTGCTGCTCGTAGATGGAGAGTTGCAGATATAAGATGTTCGTGGACCTAAGGGAGAAGGAAGCTTGGAGGACAGGATGGAGAAACTAGAACAAGAGGTCTTCACCTACAAGAAGATGGCTGAGCGTGAAGTGGACATCTTCCACAGAATTGTGTCCGAGCTCATTGGTGAACACGAGAAGGAGACTGCAAAGCTGTGGAGCGATATCCTCTCACTTCACAACACTACCAACCAACTTCAGGCGCAACTTTATGATGCTTGGAATCAAAACTGTGAGTATGAAAACAGGTTTAAACGCATTAGCGATGCTGCTAGTTTCAGGATTCCCGAGACCAAGACATCGTTTGTTGATGGAGAGCCTCTTCCCTGGAAGTCCGAGGACGAGAAGAATCCACCATCATCGCCACCGAAGGAGTAATTCATCATCGTATTGGCATCCCCTTGGTTTGTTCCAAGCTTGGGGGAGTGCCGCGGATCACATCATCATTACCTTTATCTTTTACTATCAAGTAGTGTCATATCATGAGTAGGGAAGTTATCATATGGAATAGTTTGCAATGTGGAAGTATCTCTCTTAGTTGGTTATCTATGTATCCGTTGGTGTGAGTTATCGTTATGGAATATTAATGAGAAGTCTTATCATTTACTTTTTGCACACCTTATTTTAGTTTGCAATTTCTTTTATATGATTACTCTTGACATTAGTATTGAAATCACTTTGGGAGCATCAAGTAAATCTATTTGGTTTTGGCAAACTTAGCATTGGTCAATAGCAACAACTCCAAGATGTTTAAATAGAAAAGAGAAATACATGTAGATATATTGCTTTATTATCCTTCTGCTAATGAGTTTAGTATTCTGAAGTTAAAATTGCTTGTGCTTATGAGAAAGATGCATGATTGTCTCTATCACATGTATATTTGTTTGTTTCCTTCAACCTTTATGCTTGCTATCAAACCTTGCTAGCCAAAGACCTGTATTGAGAGGGAATGCTTCTCATACATCCATAACCTTAGACCAAACCCATGCCATTTGTGTCCACCATAACTACCTACTATGTGGTATTTTGCGCCACTCAAGTAAATACTTCATGTGCTACCTTTAAATAATTCAAACTATATTACTCTTTATTTGTGTCAATGTTCTATAGCTCATAAGGAAGTATGTGGTGTTTTATCTTTCAATCTTGTTGGGCGGACTTTCACCAATGGACTAGTGGCACATCCGCTTATCCAATAATTTTGCAATAAGAGCTGGCAACGGGGTCCCAGCCCCAATTAATAACTTTCACTAATAATTCTCTTCGCATGTTTTGCCCTGATTTATCAGTAAGCAACTTAATTTTTCAATAGACACTCCTCCATGGTATGTGAATGTTGGAAGGCACCCGAGGATTCGGTTAGCCAGGGCTTGTGAAAGCAAAGGTTGGGGGGAGTGTCATCCATAATAAAACTAAAATACATGTGTAAACAAAAGAGAAGGGGGATGATCTACCTTGCTGGTAGAGATGCCGTCCTCCATGGGAGCCGCTCTTGGAAGGTCCGTTTGGCAAGGGGGTTAGAGTTCGCTACCATTCGTTGACAACAACAAACACCACTCAAAATCTTACTTTTATGCTCTTTATATGATTTCAAAACTTGAAAAGCTCTAGCACATGATTTAATCCCTGCTTCCCTCTGCGAAGGGCCTATCTTTTACTTTTATGTTGAGTCAGTAAACCTATTTCTCTCTATCTTAAGAAAGCAATTGAGTTGTTGTGAACCAACCATTTATGCTATGATTCAGTTAATCATGTCTTTTATGCTTTCTTGTTTAGTACAAATTTTATCTGAATGAATATGACCTTGAAAGATATCAATGATTATGAGGAGATTGTTACGATTGAGAATGAAAGCCCTGCTATATAAATTCTAATATGAAAGCTTTGCTTAGAAGATAAGTACAATCCGTTAGTAGTTCTCTGACCAAGAACAAAGTTTGCCATAACTATTTATGATTTCCTATGCACCTTTACTTGTGATTTCTCTTTACTTATTTCAAGTTGAGTTATATGAAGAGAATGTTTACTAGAATGTCTTGTGCAAATCAATATGATGCTTCTTGTCCGTATTTTATTTATCGACTCCTCACTCCATAAACATGTGGTCTTGTTTATTGAGTTTCGCTTGGGGACAAGCGAGGTCTAAGCTTGGGGGAGTTGATACGTCCATTTTGCATCACTATTTTATATCATAATTTGCTGTTATTCATTGATATATTTCATATTTAGAGATAATACTTATGTTATTTCATCTATTTTGCATGTTTCATGATCATTGGAGAATTATTCACCGGAGTCAGGATTCTGCTGGAAAAAGCACCGTCAGGACACCATATTTCTGAAGATCAACAATTGACGGAAATTACACGAAAATTCCTATTTTTCCAGAAGACGAAGTGAGCCAGAAGAGGAGCCGGGAGGAGCCACCATGGGCCCCCCATAGGCCGGCGCCTGGCCTGGCGCGCGCGGGGAGGGGGCCCATAGCCCCTCTCCGCCGCCTCTCCTTCGCGTACTTCTTCGTCCCGAAACCTAAGACCCAGGGAGTTACGAGATTTGAGAGCCGCTCTGCGGGGCGGAGAAACACCAGAGAGAAAAGAGCTCTCCGGCGGGCAGGAATCCACTGGGAAATTCCCTCCCGGAGGGGGAAATCGACGCCATCGCCATCGTCATCGAGCTGGACATCATCTCCATCGCCATCACCATCATCTCCATCATCTACACCACCATCTCCACCGCTGCATCTCGTCACCGCTGTAACAATTTGGGTTGGATATTGATTGTTTGATAGGGGAAACTCTCCCGGTGTTGATTACTACTTGTTATTGATGCTATTGAGTGAAACCATTGAACCAAGGTTTATGTTCAGATTGTTATTCATCATCATATCACCTCTGATCATGTTCCATATGATGTCTCGTGAGTAGTTCGTTTAGTTCTTGAGGACATGGGTGAAGTCTAAATGTTAGTAGTGAATTATTGTTGAGTAGTATTCAATGTTATGATATTTAAGTTGTGGTGTTACTCTTCTAGTGGTGTCATGTGAACGTCGACTACATGATACTTCACCTTTATGGGCCTAGGGGAGTGCATCTTGTATTCGTTTGCTAATTGGGGGCCGGAGTGACAGCAACCTAAACCCCCGTTAGTATATCGGTGCAGGAGGGATAGCAGGATCTCAGAGTTTAAGGCTGTGGTTAGATTTATCTTAATTACTTTCTTGTATTTGCGGATGCTTGCAAGGGGTATAATCACAAGTATATATTAGTCCTAGGAAGGGCGGTGCATTAGCATAGGTTCACCCACACAACACTTATCAAAACAATGAAGATTAATCAGCCGTATGAAGCGAAAGCACTAGACTAAAATCCCCGTGTGTCCTCAAGAACGTTTGGTCATTATAAGTAAACAAACCGGCTTGTCCTTTGTGCTAAAAAGGATTGGGCCACTCGCTGCAATTATTTCTCTCGCATTTTATTTACTTGTACTTTATTTATCTCAATATCAAAACCCCCGAATACTTGTCTGGGAGCATTTACAGTGAATTCTTCATCGAAACTGCTTGTCAACACCTTCTGCTCCTCGTTGGGTTCGACACTCTTATTTATCGAAAGTACTACGATACACCCCCTATACTTGTGGGTCATCACCCCCCCCCCCCATCCACTACCGACAGCCATCGGCGAAGGGAGCCACCGGAGACCAACATCGGAAGGCTGGTGCCCTATGAGAGAAAGATCGTTTGATTCTCTCCTGGAGTTCACATGTAAATACGGAGTAGTATAATTGGGGGTGTAATTTGTGCCAAATAAGGGATTGACACAAAAACGCAAGCGGCACAATGACCTACCATATATGTAATGAACCAAAAAAATCGACTACTAACGAAATGAAGAGCACTTGGGTTGCAAATAGAAAAGATGTTTATAAATTGTCCATCACTGAAACAAAAAAAATGTTGGATCTACTATTAGCATCTACATTGTAGCACGGACAATTGAGGCATTTAAAAGTTGACAAGCACCATGAAAATTAAATAAAAATAACAGTTATTTCATACCGATTACGTAAAGGTTTTTTTTCTCGAAATGGGGGTTAAAACCCCGGCTTCTGCATCATGATGATGCACACGGTCTTTTATTAATAAGTTACGAGTACAGAGTTTAAAATATTTCACGCATTGGCGAGAATTGATACAAGATTAACGTAAAGGTATTGGGGAAAGAAAGTAAATCCTTCAAAACCAAGCAAATAATGTGGTTTAGTAGTTTGGTTATTAGTACAGATCCACATGAGATAAAATGGGGCCTACATTTGCTTCCAATCCAAGCAAATCCCAGCTCCGATCAATCTCCCAAAGATTTCTCATCATTCGGAGCAAAGCATCCAATAATTTGTTGGGAAATGCTACTCACTTAGTGACTCACGCATGGTTTAACTTCCGTCCTTTGGCAGGAGCCCTGTCCCTTCGAGTACGGAAAAGTTGCTCTCTAGCTGGTATGTCAAGAACCGTGTGCTGTGTGCACAGAGGATTCCTATGTGCTGGAAGAAACAGGAATGCCGTCTGCTTACCGACTAATCCCTCGAGCTCCCTCTGTTTTCGTATATGGCAGCTCTCAAGTCAAGCGGCCAGTTCGGGATCCCTCTTGCCTAGTCATTGCAATTTGTTTCATACGATCTGATCTATGATTCGGAACCAGTTTCGTATGTAAGTTCCCTTGGACTAGAGCATGTTGGTGATCAAATTAATGAATAGACTAATATACAAGGTACTCAAGTTGTATTGGTCTTGTGTTAGCACAAAAACAGGTGTTTGCCTCTGATAAAATATTTATAAGGAATACTATCAATTGGATAATTAATAAATGTACAAAAAGATAAGAACTTTGACATACGGAATAAAATGATCTGTGAGTTTTAAAAATGTATCACTCTTTCATAGAATGGTGATGTAAGTTCAATCTTTTAACACATTGGAGATTTCTCATTTCTGTAGTGCTTGTGGCACACTAGAAGGTAGCAAGATACTCAGCAATACTCGACACATACTTTTCTTCCAATGAACACTTCAAGAAAATGACGCCAGTGAAAAGTAACTATCATGCCCAATAAAAGTTCAATACTAATGGCCCCCAAGTGATGAAAACATTTCATACGACTACAATCTTCGATGATACTCCATAAGTCAGAGTTGATATTTGTTTTTCTTACAAAAATGGCCAGGTCGGTTGGATGGGCATCGACCCTACCGACAGCCTCCTGGCGTCCATTCTCACTTAAATGTGAAATTTAATTCACACAACAGCAATTACAACATGAAAACACCACACACAAGATATGCATATGCAGCATCGTTGAAATGTGTTTTTTTACTTTATGAAAATAAACTTGCAAAAATGTTGTAACATTCTCAACACACCAATAAAAACAAAGGGTATACTATGCAATACAGTGTATGAAACAATACAAAGACACATCCACAACATGAGTAAAGCAATTGTTTACAATACACCTAGAATCGTTGCAACGTAACATCCATATTCACACAAGACAATATACGACGTGCAAAAGTGTAAACCAACCTACACGACAAAATTGCAAATCCACCAACCTCTCACTACCAACATATGAGAGCACCATGCTCATTGGAGCCCCGCAGTACCCAGGCCATGCAACCTTGCTCAAATTCCTAGAGGTTCCGATATCTCATGGAGCTTGGTGTCACAAACTCAAGCTCCAACACGAGGAATACATGGTGCTCACACGCAGAAGATGTCAAGGAAGACTACACTAATCAGGCGGAGATACTAGCAAGGAGGAAAGATGCTCAGGATGTGTGGTCATTTTTTTATAAATATTATTGGTCCGACAAGATCTTTTTTCCTTCAGAAAGTGACGTGCCATTAGTAAGAAAATGGACACATGAGTTATATGATAACAAAGTGATACATTGATTTTATACCTAATTTTTTCTAAGGATATTGTTGGTGAGCCATGCAAATAACATAGTAATATACTATTATGTGTGAGGCGTTTTTTGCACCCGGGACATATGCTGCCGGTTTTTGAAATAACATTTAAACATAGTTCAAGATATAAAAAAAATCTGAACAAAAATTTGACGTGTACATCTCGATATTGTAAGTGCTCATAAACCTGTTTCGCGAAAAACCGACAAATTTTGTGTCATGTGCAAAAAAAGACAAAATTTGGTGCTTAACAATAGCTTTTCACAAAACATTTTTCTTTATCTTTTTTCACACGGGACACAAAAAGATGTTAAATTTTTGCGAAACTTGGTGTGCATACATATAATTTCTACATACACGCGCCAATTTTTTGTTTAGATTTTTAAACATTTTAAAATGTTTTCTTGGGTACCAAGAGCATATGCTCCGAAGTTCAAAGGTGGTTTTCCGTACTATTATTATAATTATTATTTTGATGGTCAAAATTAAATTTAAAATACAACATGCGCGTTACATGAAGAAACTGAAGGGGGCGGCCTGTTACCCTTTTGTGCCGAGTGATATGCATTGACGTGCTAGAGAATCCTCAACAGTAATTTGGCCCAAATTATGATCTTGCACTTTATTTGATCCGTAGCTTGCTCCCCAAACCATCCCAAAAGGCTTGAATGCAAAAGAAACCTCCCCAAGATAAGCACTGCTACATTCGAGTAATACGGCCTTATCTCTGCACCGAACAATACATGCAAATAAATCAATCGGATCAGTGCAAAGCAAATGCACTGAATTGTTTCGCAAGCCTCACTCGACATTTTTTTATATGACGAGGGGAGGAAGATGGTGCGTGCCCCCTGCTAATCCGTGTATAAATAGGGGTCTCGGGGCACAACTCTCCTCACACCAATCCATTCCCGTTCACCTGGTTTCACTATTTTGCGTTCACCCGGTTTCTTCCTCGTGGTGCGTTGCGTTTGTTGGGTTCTTCTGAAGAAGCGGAAGGTAAAGGAACATTTCTCCTGTCAATGGTGCTTTGTTACTGTCTTGGTTGATTATAGAACAATGCTCTGCCAGTTTCGCTGCTGGTACAACTTACTCGCTGCAGCTAAAAACTCTGCTGCTAATGTAATGTCGATGCATGCCTGATCGAATATGATGGTGAAACTGACCAGCTATAAGTCTGCTCATTTTCTTGGACTCACGAGCGAGAAAAAAATGTTGGGCTCGATTTGTTGAAGCCTGTGCTTTGATCTTAGGCAGGATCTTATGCAGGTTTCTTGTACTAGGGGGATAGTTGATAGTACTTGATAGCAGCAGCACTCATGGTGTGGATTCTCTGACGGTGTGATCTGTGTCGGCATCCACCTGCAGAGATCTGGTGGGGAAGCTTCCGGATCTGCGGTCCTAGCAAGCTCCCATCATTCTCTGGGTTTAAGGTTTCAGTTCCAAGTCATCAAGTGGATAGCATTTTAGATCTAGCTAAAGTATTATACTTAGTATTATATTGATCATTTCTCTTGCTTCCCTCTGACAACTTCTATTGTCTTATCCGTTCCTTCTCATGTGCTTCTGTCTGTATCGGAGAGCCGGGGAACACACTGACGGTTCTTTCTTTCTTGTGCAAATTAATAGCCATGGTTAGCTTCAGATTATTTCTCTTTTAATTCCCACGGCTAGTGTTAATTACCTTGTCATGGCCTGCAAGAAAGAAACCCCACGCTGATCTCATGCCCAGAAGGTTCTCGCGTGCGTCACTCTTTGTCCTTGCCAGCAAGCTTCGGTTCCAACGGACGGCTACCGGAGCTCATGCAAGCCATCGGTGTCGGCGGGAGCAAGATGCTAAGAACTTGTTGCCTGGAGGCCACTGGGATTTCTTGTTGCTTTCTACCCTCAGATCTGTATAAATGCGCACCCTTCCCCTTCACCACTCATCAGTCCTGTCAAGCCTTCTTCCGTCTTGATTCTCGTATGCCTATCAATCCTCTAATTGGCGGCGTCGGTTACTTTTTAGTTTTTCTGCAATTTCTGTTCAGTTCTGTTTCATATGTTCTTTGCATTGTTTCTCAAATCTTGCCGGTGTTTTCTGATAGAATGTCAGACGTCTGTCCGGGAAGACCGGTTGTTGTTTTCTGGCTTGATTTATTTTATGGGGTTATATGATCTGAACTGAAGCTCTCGCTGATCTACCGTGCAGGTTTGAACAATGGGGGAAGCCGCCGGCGACCGTGTGCTGAGCCGCCTCCACAGCGTGAGGGAGCGCATCGGCGACTCCCTCTCCGCCCACCCCAATGAGCTCGTCGCCGTCTTCACCAGGTTTGACCCGATTTCCTTGTGTTGTACTCCTTCCGTTCCTTTTTAACTGACTCTGATTTAGTGCTTAGTAACCAGTTTCGGCACTGTCATGAAACAAACCTGTCTATTCAGATTTTCCTGCTCTTATGAATTAACTATACATTTTGCCCTTAGCATGTTTTTTTATATGTTTAGGACAGCTTGTAAGTAAATCTATTGATGACGATGTCAGGTGTTCCTTGTGCTACTGGAAATTTCTAGATACTTAATTAGCTCTGCCCTAGTACTGAATAGTCATGACACACCATCTGATTTTTCGAAATTATGTGAATTGATATCTGATCTGACTGCATGTGCATTCTTAGATCCAATACTGTGCAGCTATATAGAATGATTACATTCCGTACTCTCCAGGTGCTAAGATTTCCTGAATATGGTGTAAATTGGTGTGTACAATACCTAGAACTGACAAGATCTATATTGCATAAGATCAAACTGACTCTCAAATAACTTCGTTAAGTCCATGCCTAGATCTGAGAGGATCTATGTAGCATAAAGTCTAAGTGAATCACATTTAACTTAAGTCCATGCCTAGATCTATTTAGCATAAAATCTAACTGAATCTCATAGCCAGAGCCATGTTTCTTATTCAGCAGGGTGGTGTGGAGATCTTGTTACAATTTTGTTAAATTCAGTTGCAACTTCAAAACGACTTTTGTTTTCACATTTTGAGCAATTTCCAACTCTTATGTACAGAAATATCGGCGGATCTTATGTGTTCTGAATTATGATAATTCTTTGTGCAGGCTGGTCAACCTTGGAAAGGGAATGCTGCAGCCCCACCAGATCATCGCTGAGTACAACACTGCAATCCCTGAAGCAGAGCGCGAGAAGCTCAAGGACGGTGCCTTCGAGGATGTACTGAGGGCAGCGCAGGTTTGCATTTGGCTTCTCATTGGACTTCAGTATCCATTTTTCACTTTATTTCCTGCTGTAATCAGTTGCACTGCTGTATATCATACAGGAGGCAATCGTCATCTCCCCATGGGTTGCACTTGCCATCCGCCCTAGGCCTGGTGTCTGGGAGTATGTGAGAGTCAACGTGAGCGAGCTTGCAGTCGAGGAGTTGAGTGTCCCTGAGTACTTGCAGTTCAAGGAACAGCTTGTGGAAGGAAGGTAAAAAAAACTGCACCATAGAATTGGGATACTTTACTGATCATTTGGTTCATTTACGTCGATGATATTGGATAACATTGTGTAATTCTTATATATTTCGGCAGCAACAAAGATTTCGTGCTTGAGCTGGACTTTGAGCCATTCAATGCATCCTTCCCTCGTCCTTCCCTGTCGAAGTCCATTGGCAACGGTGTGCAGTTCCTCAATAGGCACCTGTCATCAAAGCTCTTCCATGACAAGGAAAGCATGTACCCTTTGCTCAACTTCCTCCGTGCACACAACTACAAGGGCATGGTAACGTAATCTTTCATTTGTATCTTTGATCTTTATTTGAATTTCGCTTTTAATGGAATATTGAAGATGTATTAAAACTTGTATGCTTCCTCCAGCCTATGATGATGAACGACAGAGTCCGCAGTCTAAGTGCTCTACAGGGAGCTCTGAGGAAGGCTGAGGAGCATCTGTCTGGTCTTCCAGCAGACACCCCGTACGCGGACTTCCACCACAGGTACTTACTGATCATTGTTTATGTCATTGTTGTAAGTACTTGACTAGGAAGCGCTAATATTACCGACTGCTTTTTTGATTGGAAAAATACAGGTTCCAAGAACTTGGGTTGGAAAAGGGCTGGGGTGATTGTGCCAAGCGTGCGCAAGAGACCCTTCACCTGCTCCTCGACCTTCTTGAGGCACCTGATCCGTCCACACTTGAGAAGTTCCTTGGTACAATCCCAATGGTGTTCAATGTTGTCATCCTCTCTCCACATGGTTACTTTGCACAAGCCAACGTCTTGGGGTACCCTGACACCGGAGGGCAGGTAAAATCCTTCATAGTTTTGGCATGAATAAATGTTCATTTGACTAGACTTGTTCTCATAAATCTTTGTGCTATGATTCCCCAAAGGTTGTCTACATTTTGGATCAAGTCCGTGCTATGGAGAATGAGATGCTTTTGAGGATCAAGCAGCAAGGACTCGATATCACACCACGGATCCTTATTGTAAGTCTGATATCTCATGATAAAAAAAAATGTTCAGCTATTTTGTTATGAAACTCAACCTTTTCTTTTCTGTCCCTGCGCAGGTTACCAGGCTTCTCCCTGATGCAACCGGCACGACCTGCGGTCAGCGTCTTGAGAAGGTCCTCGGTACTGAGCACACCCACATCCTTCGTGTGCCATTCAGAACTGAAAATGGAATTGTTCGCAAATGGATCTCACGTTTTGAAGTCTGGCCATACCTGGAGACTTTCACTGATGTAGATACCTAACCTCAACATCATACCTTTTTTGGTACTCATTTTGTTAACACAAATATCTTATTGACTCTTTCCCTGTTTCTGCAGGATGTGGCGCACGAGATTTCTGGAGAGCTCCAGGCCAACCCTGACCTGATCATCGGAAATTACAGTGATGGAAACCTTGTTGCATGTTTGCTTGCACACAAGATGGGCGTTACTCATGTATGAATTATGTTTAATTTTCTGTTGGGAATATATTTACCTCATATATATTGATCATTTTTCTGATGTTACCTTGGCCGTTCATTGGTATGCAGTGTACCATTGCCCATGCACTTGAGAAAACCAAGTACCCCAACTCTGACCTGTACTGGAAGAAGTTTGAGGATCACTACCACTTCTCATGCCAGTTCACCACTGACTTGATTGCAATGAACCACGCGGACTTCATCATCACAAGTACCTTCCAAGAGATTGCTGGAAAGTAATATTTCTGTACAACTAAACTTTTGTTGTTCATATTCATTTCAGTGTTGTTGTGAAATGTATTTATATTTTCATGATCTAATGGAAATCCTTCCTTTTCAGCAAGGACACTGTTGGTCAGTACGAGTCTCACATGGCATTCACGATGCCTGGAATGTACCGTGTTGTCCACGGTATCGATGTTTTTGACCCCAAGTTTAACATAGTTTCGCCTGGTGCGGACATGTCCATCTACTTCCCGTACTCAGAGTCACAAAGGAGGCTCACCTCACTCCACCCAGAGATTGAGGAGCTACTCTACAGTGATGTCGACAACGATGAGCACAAGTAAGAAGTGGAGAATTGTTTCTTACTGCTTGTTCTGCATTCGTGGGTTGCCTGCATTGCTGTTAATCTGACTAGATTACATTGTGCAGGTTTGTTCTGAAGGACAGGAACAAGCCAATCATCTTCTCGATGGCTCGTCTGGACCGTGTCAAGAACTTGACTGGTCTGGTTGAGCTGTATGGCCGGAACCCTCGCTTGCAGGAGCTTGTTAACCTTGTGGTTGTTTGTGGTGACCATGGCAACCCATCAAAGGACAAGGAGGAGCAGGCTGAGTTCAAAAAGATGTTTGACCTTATTGAGCAGTACAACCTGAATGGCCATATCCGCTGGATCTCTGCTCAGATGAACCGTGTCCGTAATGCTGAGCTCTATCGCTACATCTGCGACACCAAGGGTGCTTTTGTGCAGGTACCTACATGTTGCATAAACAGAATCATTTGCCTTGTAAAAAATCTCTATTCTCATATGCTTCCTTTCTGTGTAGCCTGCATTCTATGAGGCTTTTGGGCTAACTGTCATCGAGGCCATGACCTGTGGTCTTCCAACATTTGCAACTGCATATGGTGGTCCAGCTGAGATCATCGTGAACGGTGTCTCCGGCTACCACATTGATCCTTACCAGGGTGACAAGGCCTCGGCTCTGCTCGTTGAGTTCTTTGAGAAGTGCCAGGGAGACCACAGCCACTGGACCAAAATCTCACTGGGAGGGCTTCAGCGTATTGAGGAGAAGTATGCAACTTATTTTAGTCACTGGTTTCTATTTCTGAATTTTACCGTTTTGCTGCAACTAACTAAACAATGTCATTTGACCCATGTTATTCAGATACACCTGGAAGCTTTACTCTGAGAGGCTGATGACCCTCACCGGTGTCTATGGCTTCTGGAAGTACGTCTCCAACCTCGAGAGGCGCGAGACCCGCCGCTACCTGGAAATGCTGTACGCGCTCAAGTACCGCACCATGGCCAGCACTGTTCCATTGGCTGTCGAGGGGGAGCCCTCGAGCAAGTGATCCGGCCACCTCTCCGCCGGAAGAAGAAGAAGGGTGGCTTGGATTTCTGAAAGATTTGATATTTGAGAATGCGTTGATTTCTTCCTAGGCGCTGCTCTTTTAGAGTTAAGGTCGAATTGATGTGCTAGTTTGATTCAGCAGTGGGAGTGAGTCGGGACAGAAGGATGTGGTGTGTGCCAGTATTGTTGGTGCTTTTCGTGTTCTTTGGATGTTACCCTTGAATAATAGTAGCGGCCTTGGTGCCGTTTCTGAAATAATAGTAGCATCCTTGCTCATTGCCAAGAAAATCTTTGTTTTTTTTTTCTCTTGAAGAAGTGGCAAAACGACCTCTGCATCTATCTCTTGTATTGATATTTAGCTCTGTTGCGGTGCACTAGATACCTTACATTGCTCTAGAGAATAGCAAGAAAAGCCGGACCATGTGATTGCTGTAAATTCCAACAACACAATTTAGAAATTACAAATTTTGCGAATTACTACCTCCATCCCAAAACTTAAGGCCTTAAAAAAAATCAAACCAAGTAAAGTTTGATCAAACTTTTAGAAGAAATCTATCAACAAATATGATATTTTGTAGTATCATACGAATTTTATCATCTATCTAATGATATTGATTTTCTATTTTGCATTTTAATGATTTTTTAAAAACTTGGTCAAACTTGACATAGTTCGACTTTCTAAAAAAAATACAAGTCTTAAATTTTGGGATGTGGGTAATACTTATTTCAGCTTAACAACAAACATTGATGGGTTCACCCTCGGTCCAAAAAAGTTTTTTTCGTGTTAGTGTTAATCTAGATTTTTGTAGGTCTTGCTTACTTCTAGTGTATTTTTTATATCTAATCTTCAATTTACCGAGCCGGTTTCGCATGAGATGGTCCCAGCCAAACCCCCACCCCACCCCCGAGCAGACAAACATTTTATGTAAATTCGACCATATTAGGTAGAATGGGGATGGAAGGGCCTTTTTCCATTCACATGATTTTAAAAAGCCCTGGAATATGAAAAACCTAGGATTGCAAAGTCATGCAAACTCCAATCCTTCATCATTTCTTATGCACTGAAGTTTATTTGATTCCATCACAGAAAAACCAAAGAATTTGAAAAAGTAGTTTTTTCTAAAATATAATGCAAAGGATTCAATAGAGAAAATATTACTACAAGATTCTTTCATGTGAATCAAACAACCACCATAAAAAATATAAGAATTTAAATCCTTCAAATTTCTATGAAAATTTTCTAAGAATTTTAAAAGCCCCCATAGGCCGGAAGAGTATTCGAAGGATTGGGTGAGAGGCACCAACTTACAATACCGAATCCCCTCTGGATAAAGTTACAGCGCTAGTACGCCGCCTTCTACACTACTTAAAAAGGAGGAACATGTTCCTTATTCTGCCGATACGTCAAACCCCTTCGTCGTCGCACTGTCGGGCGAATGGGCCAAGGCCTCTGCCGCTCGCTTTGCATCTGGTCCCTCCGATAAAGATCGGCCTCTAGATTGACCTCAGCCAAAACAAAGCCACGACCCGATCCAGAACCCTAGCTCATTTTCCCCCTCCCCTGTCCCTTTCAATCTCCCCACAACTACGGAGACGATGGGCCGGTCGCCCATGAATCATGGCGGAGCGGAAGGTCTTTTCGCCGGCGTGTGCGCGCACATCACCCGCGGCTCCATTGATCTCGCCCGCCTGCGTTGAGCGCTTGGCCAAGGGGGCTGCTGCTGCACCACGGCGAGCCGGCCACCACAACGCGCCGGCGGCGATGCAGCTCACGGCGTTCTCCATGGGGCCAGTTCACCGCAGAAGGCCTTCGACGACCTCGCTGGGAACAACTCCGCCCCGCGCGGCCGGTGAGGTGCCTCCTCTCTCTCTCTCTAGAACGGACCAATCTGATTAATTTCTATGATATGGTTTTGATTGAAGCTGGGATTCTTATTTAGGATTTGCAATCTCAGGTTCGTCGACGTTATAGACTTATAGACTTGGTGTGAACCATTTGTGTGTGATCCATTAGCTTCTTGAGCACTGCCATTTTCATGTGTTTCAATTTCTCTGCCCTTCGGACTCGGAGTCCCATTTGTCTCCTCCTCTTCAGGGCCTGATTGTGCCGCTTCAGTGACCAGGTATTTGGCGCTTACTCCAGTAATGATATGAGGAACTGAAAAAACAAAAAGAGCAATATCAGTACAGAGTTAGACGCAGTGAAGGACCTTCTTCAGTTTATTTTCACATGAGACTATTTTGTGCAGCAAAACAATTTCAAATAGTATAACAAGAAACACAAATAACCCAAGTGCAGATATGCTAGGTGAACTGAAGTTGATCCCTGCTATGCTAAATCTTCTCATATCCCCTCATTGTTTCAGTTTCTGACACTAACCCCTGTTCAGTGAACTGTAAACCGTTCTTTCTGAACTAACGATTTCCGATCAATCTGGTGGCGATAGCCCTGATGATTTAGGACACCACTTTCGTACGGACTAGCCAAACGGTACATCCAATCGCAATGACGGCACTTCCATAGCCCTTCAGTAAAGCAACAGAAAGCTAACTTTACTATGTTATATATCAAACAAATGGCCACAAAGTGAAAATTGGTGTCTGCAGTCTAATGAAACAAAACAGAGCTTTCTAGCTCATAACTCAATGATAAAATTTTAAGATCTTCTTTTGCGAGTCAGGGAGCCTCCGGGCTACGGTGATCATCTGTCTACCGTGGAAGGCTACCTATCACTATTATGAGTGGGCACCGAATTTTCCTAGGTAATTTTGAGTGAGGCCTGTAGTAGATTGGGTGAGAGGGATCTGTAGCCCAACAAAAGCAAGAGTTGGCGGCCAAAAGATGTTGGTAGCTATCACTATCTGACATATCTATCTTACCCTCTGACTTGTACTTATTTAGCATGTGTTTTCCGTCCGAGCTATATCTTCTACTCTGTTCGCCTGAACTAAAGGCAGTAGTATTCACTGCATCTCAACTAAAACAGAGTGGATAAAAGCAGCAGGGATGATTTCCCCACATTTTTCGGTCTAGGCATAACACACGATTTTTGGGTCCAGGAACAGTAGTATTAAGAATATGCCAACGCATAACGCGGAACGGAAATGAAGCAAGTCTAAGGGCACTTAACACGCACCACGGAAGTATGCGGCAATATGGCATTTCTTGAATAAATTTAGTTGGTTCCTGCCGATGAATGCCATGTCAAGTTAGTTGTTACTACTACAGTATACTCACTTAATTTTTCCTATATTATCTAGATCCTCATATCAGCTCAGTTTTATGTTAATTTGTTGACTAAGAAATTTCTTTTGCTCCTTCACAACAATGATTCTAGGCTTAGCCTACACTTCATCTTAGTCAGGGAAAAGAGAGTGCACACATCTCGTGCCCGTGTTCTTCCCCGATGCCAACCTCCAAACCTGCGGTAGATACCTCCTGAAGCTAGGCCAAGCCTTTAAGCACAAAAGCGATCCTGTTCTTTATATCTTGGTTCTTCCTATGGATGGATGTCAACACATAACTATGGATGCATGTTTGCACACATAAGCATGCTAGGATCGTTATGATTGTCTTGGGGAAAAAACTTAGATTGATGCATTGTAAATCTTGCAACCTTTTTACAGTTCAGTATTTGAAATGAGATTAACATTGCAAATTGCTTGCAACCGTTTTACAGTTAGTATTGGCAGTGATATGCACATGCATTATTTTGAAAACTCATTGCTATTGGCAAATCGTGCATGTATTTCTAGACAGAATGGTTCATTGTCCGCTTTGTTTGCTCAGAAAATGACCCAGCTGCGTGTTTCAAGCCTCTCCGAACCTCAACCCACCAGGAGGACTGTGCTTCAGACCATCACAATGGTCGCCGTCCTCAAGCGTAGGTGGTTATCTACGGAGATTAGAGATTTGTTTTCCTTGTGTTGGTTCTTGCGCTCACATGGCTATGAGCTGTCTTGCTTGATTTACAAAGTAACATCCTGTTCAGTTGCATGGAGACATATCATAGCCCTTGAAGCAAGTCATAATAACCTGGTTCTAGATTCTCAAGCAGATGAAACACCCGGAGCCAAGATCATTGGGGTGTCGATAGGTGGTAGCGACATGACTCCAAGATTCGAGGTGACTAGAGCAATGGAAAGGATCTTCAGGAAGCATGGAATGGGGCTCTTCGATTGGATGTAAGTGCTTGCACGATGTCGCCCTCCATCCCATCATCCTACCCGAGATAGCGAGGAAGAGCGGGTTTGTTGGAGTTGATATAAGAGAGGTCAAGGCATCTATAGCAGTAGGATCCTATAATGGCTCGAGGATCCTTCAGTCACCAAAGGGATGTGAACCTTCTGCGCTTCCGCGACGCGGTTTTTTCTATTTCTTTTCAGTTTGTGTTCTATCGAATGGTACTGCATACCTTGCTAGAAACTTTTCATTTCTAAATTTATGTACTAATTAATGTTTACATCAAATACTAATCGAAAATTCCCTATTCTTTCTTTTGAACTTTGTGCAGACAACGATCAGATTATCGCATTTTACGCTGACTTTCTTTTCAAGAGTTACCGTGCAATTCTGTTCTAAGATATATCAGATATATCCAGTATATGAGACTTACTTGCATGATGGTTTTAGTACATCATAAATGTTAGAATCCTTAACACAAAAGCAAGCATCAATTTGTACACAATCTACAATTCCCATTCACGAATGTTGCATAGGTAATTTATTTTCCTCATGAATTCAGGAATGTTGTATAGATACTTTTTATTCCAGGAATGTTGCATAGTTATTTTCTAGAATCGATTCCTTGTTCCACACCACTCTTAATTTTATGTCTAAGACTGCATGATTCATTCTTCCAGTCTTTCTATCAATTTCTCTTCTTTCTTTATGTCTAACCATGTTAGTGGAGATGAAGCTATGATGTGAACATGGAGGCCAATCAGATGGTTGTGGTGGCAGATCACAAGGGCGACGAGTTCATCAGCCTTGAGGCCCCTTGAGGAGGTTGGTTGTAAGATCAAACTCCATTAGGTTTCCGTTTTCTTTACTGTGTTCTGCAAGAAGGAGCATTGTTTGAAGGAACGCATGGAAAAAATGATATTACTGCTTCGGTAGTTTCTAGATACAGAGCTTCATCTTTAGTTCTTTGCTGATTGTATATTGACAAGTGTATTAACGGGATGCATACATAGTGCTCATTGATAAGAAATTTTTGAGGAGTTCATGTTGCTACGTTCTAAGTATAAAGTACGAAAATGCTGTTTGTATGCAATAATCTATTGCTTCATCAGTGGTAACTGTTTTGCAGTATGCATGCATATTTGACATTTGAAAGTTTCGTAACTACATTATATTTCTCTCTCTGTAGTAGTACGGGACACCATAGCTTCTATATTATGTTGTTACTTTAGGCCAAAAAGTGAACTAAATCTCACGAAGCCAGGGGCTCCTCGCGTCGCTCCCCAGGCGACGCCGGGAGCCAAACCCTACCCGCGTCGCCAGCAACCGACCTGCGCGCCGCTGCCGCGGCCCTTGCCGCGGTGGCGGCGGGCCTCATCTCCAAAGGGGTGAGGGAGGCCCGAGCTCTTTCCCGTCGGGGTGGCCGGCCCGTGGGGCGTCGCCGGAGGGGAGGGTCCAGGGCGGCGGCCCTGGAGTCCCGTCGCGGCGGCGGCTGGGTGCGGCTGGCGCGGGCGTGGAGGCGCGGCCGTGGCTTAGCAGCAGGCGGCGCGGCGGTGGCGATTCGGGGCGATCTCGGCGTCGGGGCCCGATCTGGGCATGGTGCGGGGCGCTGAGGTGGTGCGGTGGAGCGCGCAGCAGTCTGCTGTGCCGGAGGGGTTATCGGGCAGGGCGGGGGTGGCAGGCGGGTGCTGCTGCGAGGTGGCTCCAGGCGGGCGTGCGAGGATGGCCAGGTTGGGCGCTATGTGGCGCGGAGGTGGGCGCAAGGACGCCGGAGCGGCGGCTCCGGACGGTGGGGGCGATGGGGCGCGGGCCCGGCGGCGGCGGCGGATGCGGCGACGCTTGGGGGTGCGATGGTCAGGCGGGCAGACCGCTGATGTGCGGTGCAGGGATGGTCCGGGGCGCGCTGTGTTGGTCATTTTCTGGCCTCGCTGGGTTCCAGATGGCTTGGGCAGCGTGAAGCTTCGGTGTCTCCTATGCGGCGGTCGCGCTGTCGCCGCATGGGAGGTGTGTGTCAGTGGAGTGCGGACTGGCGAAGCTTCGTCTTGTTGTCCGGTTGCGTGGGAATGTTGTAGGCTCGATTGCTCCAGGCGAAAGCCTGACCGCGCGGCGTCCGTGGACGTCGCCGTCCTTCTTGGGGGGCGGTCGTGGAGCTCTTCGACCTTCGCTATCACCGGGTTCACGTCTTCGGGTGAAAGCCTAGATCCTGCCTTGCGGGATCGAATGACGGCGTCGTTCTATCGTCGCTTCCCCTCTTGAGGGCGTCGTCTTGAAGCCGGTGATCTCTTCCCGCACTCTGTCGGGCTGGCCGCACACGCATCTGGGTTGGCTGGTGGTCAACCGGTGATGCGGGTGTTCCGGGGTGGAGGTTTTGCGAGGCAACGACAATGGTGATGAGCAAGGCTTGGTTGCACAAGCCCATGTTAGTCGGCTCCGTTCCGGCGTGTCCGAATGTCTTCGGGTTGGTCTCCTCTTGATGTGAAGTCGAAACTACTTTTGGGAAGTGTACGGGTTTCGTCTTCAGAATCGGAGCTACCAGCCTCTTCTCGAAGAGCCATCTGTTTGGCATAGGTCAACTTGAGCTTCGCATATGTGTAGCTTTTGTGGTAGCCAGGGTGGTTTCGTGTGCCCCTCGTGGTGGCGAGTGGGCAGTTGTGAGTGTGGGCTTGACCCTGTAGGTTTTTGCCCGGTTTTCTTCTAAAAACCGGGCACCTTCTATTTAATCAATGAATGAGGCAAAGCTTTTGCCTCCGTTTCAAAAAAAAAAATTATGTTGTTGTTCAAGTTCAAGTAACATGACAAATTTGCATGCTCGCTAAATTTCTTAGTGTACTCATCAGAACTATCGCCTCTCGGTCTCTATAGTATTTTGATTATGATGCGTGACTTCCTATGATTTGGTGATACATTCAGATATCATGTGCAAGGAGTGTCATAAAATCTGGAGGAGCTTGACGAGAAACAAGGTGAGCAATGACCCTCTTGCCCTTTCGGAATTTCTTAGACTTTCCTGCCTAAAATGCAAAATTTTGATCTGATATTTGTTTCATGTACCATACAAAGGTAAGGGCAATCAGACACATAGGGCCTGGAAAAATTAGCTTATCATAGAGGCACAACCCAATCACAGGTAGCTCACTACTTTGCATTATTGTGTAAATAATTTGTAATAACGAGAAAAAATTGAATACTGCTATGTTGCCACTGTAGTTTTACCTTATGGAATAAAAAATTCCACCATTGTTAGAAAACAAAAGTAGAAGATCCGAACCTTCTATTTGGTAAAGACTATTTTAACGCTGAGATATAACATGTTTTCACCAAGGAGGGCAGTTCAAGCAATGCAAAGCCATGGCCTCCAACGAGGTCAGTTCTCATTCTCTTCCTCATCAAAAGTTGCATGCCTGCCATTATTTGAGAAAGGTTTCCTGATGATACGTGTATATCTGAGACTTTGTGCGCATTCCACAAGGATTTGGATCCTCACGATACAGTATATATGACAATGATGGATCTTTGGAAAATAGTTTGCTTTTTGACTGGAAAGGAAATGTGCAATTTGAAGCAATTTTTTGATATTCATGAATCTAGAACTCAGTTGGAGAAAAATGTATGTTCTTAAGTTCATGGATGGACAATTTGTGAGCTGGAGCTTTTTTTGGGTTTTGTAAACTTACTTTTCTCAACTGGTTGTTTGCTACCTAACTGTACTTGATTTTTCCCCCTTCCCACGAATTTAATTTCTATGGCGCTATGAGAGAAAGGTTCACCTCCCTGAAATTTACGTTCCAAATACTGCAAAGCCTCCCTATGTATGCATGACAATGGATATTTCCATCATCACCACAAACTATGATGTCTTCTCTCAGTATTACGAGATTCTGTTTCGGAAAATCTGTTGGTGACAATGGATAATTTTCATTTACATGGCATATGCGTATATGTTTGGCTTATTGAATAATCATATTGTAATACTTGAACTTATGTGAGGACTAACCTATGCTAAACATATGCAGATGATTACACGTGTACCACATATCCTGTTGAGACAAGGTCTGTCACTCCTCTTCCATGGCGCCAAGCGCTGGGTTGTGGACCTACCACAAGCTAGCCTCCTCCCTCGAGTACCATAACCAACGACAAGCGGCGGAGAAGAACATGGGCGTGCCACCAGGGATAGGTAATGGCGGCAGCGGTGGGGAGAAGGCGTTCATCGAGGCTAGCGGTTGGAAGGCAGGGGACTTGGCAGTCCAGTCGCCAGTAGTGGGGAGGCAAGGAAAGGATTCTTCACCAAAGGGAAATGGAGGGAGATAGAAAGAAGGAAGGTCGAGAGTGGGGAGGCAGGCGAGAGGCACTAAGAGGGTGGCCGTGTCCCAGTTTGGGTGTGAGTTTCTTTTATTTCCAGTTTGGGTGTGAGTTTCTTTTATTTTTTCGCAGTGTCATGACTCATGGAAAGTTTCAAGTTAATTAAGGCTTAAAAAGAAAGTTTGATTATGCGTATATGTGGCTACAAAATTACGGCTACTTTGCTGCAAAATTACGACTTCTCAATATATATCAGTATCCTAAATGCATTTGAAAACTTGTTGCTAGAAAATTATGACTTCTCAAAATGCATTTTAATTGAATGTCAAACTACATGGTTGTCAAAACCTAAATATATCACGGGACCATGGCAAGACATTTTACTATCTGAGGTGGAAGGAGCACATGTTTTCATCAAGTGCAAGGAGTTTAACCTGGTGTGTGGCGAAACATAGACTGGAGCATGTTCGACATAAATGATCGCCTTGATAGATGCTGATATGACACTACATATGGTATATGGTTTGGGAAATATCAGAACACTTGAGGATTCAACTGATGAACTAGATTAGTATCCGTGTAGGAGATATTCCTTTCTCGTTAAAGATGTTGCTGACGGGGCTTAATGTCATCTTATATATGTGCATTGAAAAATAAAATATGAGATCCGTGGCAGCGCACGGGCATTTGTACTAGTGTCTAAAAAAATCACAAATTGTATCTAAATTTAAATGTATATCTTGCCCTTCATTCAAAAAAACCATAGGACGACCTAATTTTTGCAGAAATCCCCTTGTTTCTTTTTTGAGGGAAGAAATTCCTTGTTAAGCGTAACTACTAACTACGACCGCCTTGGGCGAATATGCTATATAGACCGTAAAAGGAGGGCGAGAGAGAGAACAACAGACAGATAAGAGTTCCTCCTGTCGTCGCCGAGGTTTCTCCGGCGGAATCCAGACCAAGGCAAGGAGGCAGCAAGATGACTCATATCCTTATCTTTCTCAATTAGATCTACGCGCGTTCTGTTATTCTCATCTTGTTCCTGTGAATTACTTTATGCGTGGTGGTGTTTTCAATTCCTGGTGATTCCTTCTTCGTCTTGCTCTGTTTCCTCCTTGACTTCGTGAGCGGCGGCGCACGGGGCAGCCAGAGGGAGCGCGACCGCGAGCGCGCGGCGGCGAGGAAGCCCAACTCCAAGAACGGCGGGGACGGCCTCACCCCGGAGCAGCGCCGCGAGAGGTTTGTTTCTTTTCTCCATGATCTCCGATTGGTTCCACCATGGTTGAATCTTGGATGGGCGGTCTGACACGTTGCCGATCCGGATCCTGCATCTGTTGTTGCCGCAGGGACAAGAAGGCGCTGGAGGAGAAGGCCGCCAAGAAGGCGGCACAGGCTTCTGGGAGCGCCGCCGGGTCCTCCACGGACACCAAGAATAAAGATGCCAAGAAATAGGTCTCGCCGGATCCGACCCTGCGATGGTGCCACCGCCTCATTACGATTCTCAGTGACATAAGTTTGTACCTTTGCATCTGTGGATCCTTATGCCTCAATAATGGTTAAACTATTCTTGGATGCAATGTAAGTTGGGTCACTAGTTTTCTGAAATCCTGAATTCACGATATTAATAAGCAGTGTTCTGGTTCTGCGAGCTATTTTTCGTTCAGTCTATGATTTTACTGGCACACTTTCGTTGTGATATTACTAACCTGTGGAATATTTTACATGCTATTGTCAGGCTAAGATTGTGACTACAATAACCTGTACTCTAGAACCTAAACCAAATAGTGGGAAAATGGGAGCATGACTGATCATTTTCTTTGATCAAATATCAATATACGATAGCAGTTATGCAACATATTTACGGGTTTTCAGATCTTTTTGCTACACTTAATAGCGTATATCCTTCAAAACAATGGGGATAGTCAAATTTGGAATAATCTCAATGTTCTGATGATAATTTGATTAAATCCTCTAGTATTCAAATATGATCTTGAGCTGTCAAATTCCTAGGACCCTCTGTTTTGAACACCAGATATTCTGAATTTCTAATTAATTAGTTTAGTATTTTAATTTTATAAACGCAAAAACATCTTTGCCCCAGTGTCGGGAAAACTGGCAATTTTATCGCAACATACATAACATGGAGAATAAATATGAGGCATATTGTAAGATAATAGTAATGCAGTACTTGTTGAAGATATTCCGTAGTCAGTCATTCCATTGGATAAATAGTTTTCATAGCTGTAAGTATATTTGCAATTTGTATTAATGCAAACTCTATGTTCAGTATGTTGCATCTAAAGTTGCCCATTAGCCGTGAAGACAGAACTGACAATACATGAATGCAACTAGTGGTAGTTATGCAAACAAATTACTAAGATATGTTTTAACAAGGATTAAGAGTGGTACTGTAATGCATGACTACTTACCTATAGATCCACTGCAAATATTAGTAGCACACTATTGCAGTGGAACTGTCTTGTTCACATTAACCCAGCAATGGATACTGTTATTCATGTCTATGCATATCTGGTCATTAGGTAGAACATCTTGTTTGTGTTGAGAGATCATACACATCATTGCGATAGTAAATAAGTTTGATGGAAATGAGAGTTTGCCATTTCTTGCTATACTTCCTATTGCAAGCTGGGTCTCATTAGCAAGGGTGGAGATAATTTGTTTGATTGACAAAATAAGGATGGCTGTGCCAAATACTTGGCCTTATTGTGTAAGCTCTTGTACGGACACCGTCCATACTCCATATTAACCATACTCTGTTGTTACCAGGGACCTGGTTGTTACTACATCATTGATGGTGCGTTGTCTCGCCCGTCTATTTGTTCACGAGAATGATTGTTAGTGATGTGATATATATTATATAGTAAGGATGCGAGTTATGTAAGGACTGGTTGGAGAAGGAATTGCTTGTTGTTAGGAACATCGAAGGGAGACAATCTCAAAGTTTGTAGGTAGCCAAATATGAGTGAAACTTTTCTCTAACTAGATGTTTCAGTAACAAATATGTGTAGCATCAAGTTTAAGATCAAAACCTGCCAGTCATAGCCAACTTTGGTGACAGTACAGTTGAACAGTTGCAATGTTAAACTCAAAACACATTTCGTGTTTGCACCAAATTTGTGCTGGAACATTAGATATACAAGCAAGCAGAGAGTTACAAATAGCTCGAATTCTTTTATATTAACTTAGAGATTCACTTTTGCTTCTCGTAGCATGCCACGAAGACAGGTAGCAACTTCAGTGAATGAAGGTCTTTGCGAAGGTTCAGTTGACCAACATTGCTCCATCAGTTTCCTCCATTCCGGGTTACATGAAGTTGGCACTGGTGGCCTCAGCGTGTTACTCAAAATACCCCCTGCACACTCCCATCGTTAACATTTAAATTTTCCATTCCTACTTTAGGATGCATAGAGAAGAATACGCAGAACATTATATTATATCTCAGCTCAAATTCATGGAATCCTGGTAGATTTTAATAACTGACCAGGAACTGCCTGCTTTCCTGATTATCATGAGTAACTGGGAGTCTGGGACAAGGTCGGCCAGAGCTATCATGCCATGTTTTTCTAATCTTGCAGGTTCTATCTGTTTTTTTTTTTAATCTTTTTCGTTGGTAAATTATTGGGAAAAAATCTAATTTCTGTTGACCTTCGATATATCAAATACTCGTTTTTTTTTGTAAAATTTCTGACCATATAAAAGAGGCTAAACATGGATATCTCAATAGACCATGATTGGAATTAGACCAGGCTCGCAGGGTGACCGTTTTCTGGTTGCAAAATTATTACACCTTATTAGACAGTTAGCACTGGAACCTAGTATCAATATGCTTTGAGCATTTTAATTTCTAATTACATACACAGACACATGGTTGAAGTCAAAATATCTTTGTTATAGTCATGGGTTTCAGTGAGAGAGTGTGTGTGTAAGTAGCATGACAAGTAGGGCTACTGGCAGCAAGTGTATTTATAGAAGTACAATTTTTGCAGTCATATAAAATAATTATGTTCATAAAAATAGCCATATGCCCTAAACTTGTACAGTTATCTCTTTTGGTTCACTGAACTTGAGAACTACATCATGCTTGTTTAGGGAAATGACGTTGATATAGAATGTTTTAAGTATTCAGAAGAAAATATTTCTTCAGTTATACATGATCTTACTGTATGCATACCTATGACTCCTCCATAGTGCATGCCATCATATGGATCCTCACCGGTGAGAATTTCCCACATCACAACTCCAAAAGAATAGACATCAACCTGCGTTTTCATAAAAAGCTATATTTGAGTACAATTTAGATACTTCACAAAATTCTTGCGATGTGCTTTAGTTTTTACACTTTCTTGTGTTCATTAGTTGATATATACTAGTATAACTCTCACTGAAAGTGAGTGCTCATTAGTTGATATATACTAGTATAACAAGTAATCCTCTAGTTCCTGTTGAAAGTGAGTGCTCATTAGTTGGTATATACTAGTATAACTCTCACTGAACAAGTCAAGTATCTTCACCACGACAGAAACTTCTAAAAGGTTACATTCATGTCAGAATGACTGGTAAGTATATTTGTATATATACCTTTGTGCACAATATCAAGTGAAATTGTGAAACACACATAATGCCATTTTTTGCTGCTTATAACATCTTCACATTTCAAGTCATTAAAAAGATTCAGAATAATACCTTTTCAGATACTTTAGTGCCACTCATTGTCAGCAATTCTGGGGCCATCCATGGAAGAGTTCCTCTCATTCCACCAGAAACCATGGTGGCTTGTTTCATTTTCGATAAACCAAAATCAGCAACCTGTAGTTGCTTCTCTGTTATGCCCGTCATATATGCAAAAGTCCATCGTACATACATGGACATGATTCATAAATTCATAGCATCTTGCCCTACTTGTTTGCATTCGAAACATAAAATTATTAAAAAGCTTATGCTACTGGAATAGTGGAGTTGTGACATACCTTGCATATAGGACGAGAGGGATCCTTAACATTCACCAGCAGGTTATCACTTTTCAGATCGAAGTGGACAATGTCCTTGGAGTGCAAGTATTCCATTCCAATGGCTGCATCCATTGCAACAAGTATCCTCTTGCGCCAATCAAGATATTTGTCCTTGCGACCGAGTACTTTTTTTAGAGACCCATTGACCATGAATTCTGTTACAGTAGCTAATGTCCCCCCTGGCCCGTTGTTTACGACACCGTAAAGTGCAAGAATGTTGGGGTGGTGAAGTTTTGAGATGATAGCGGCCTCTCTCCAAAATTCGGTTATCTGCATGATAACATATGTATAATGATGGATACATGTTGTATTTCTCCCTCTCAGCCCTTGCAGTTTATGTTACAAATTAGATGTCCATGTGCAATACACTTTTTTTTTCAACATATAATGCGCTGGCTGAAATAGTCCGACCAGATTATTCGTCTAAAATTATCCATGCTAATGATTATAATTATCCCAAATGGTATAAGAAAGCTTTAGCACACTCTTATTGGAGCAAAGTTTGTGGTGTGGACTGACTTGTTAGGTCGACCAATGAGAATTCTCCTTAATCAAGACTGGATGTGTTCTGGCGGAGCTTACATTCAACAAACAGTTCTCTGTATAATCCATGTATGCTGATTGGGAAATATATGAATATTGTTTCTGTTAGAAGTTCATTTGTTGAGGGATATTTTGATAAAGGACAATCTTGTAAAGCACAACTTGAAGGCAAATAAAAATTGTTTCTTCTTTTATGGAGAAAAATGGGTATATCATTTGTTCGTCGAATGCCCAGCTTGACACCCGATATGGCGGACTGTTTATTTGGCATTTGACCTCTCCACGTAGAAGTATTTCAAATATGTTTGGTAATTGGTTTTCGAGGATGCATAGACCATTAAAGACTCAAATTTTAGTTGGAACGTGTGTTTTATGTTGGTCTACATAGTGTTGTTGCAATGATGTTGTTTTTTAAATACAACGATTTTGTAGTTCTTTGTAAGCTATTCATACGGCTACCCACTGGATCTATGCTTAGTTTTTGCTACATCATGTGGAGGTTTTGGGATACTCTGGTTTCTTGATGTAGCCTCTTGAAGATGGTGGCATAAGATTTTTTTTATAAAAAAAACAGAGGAAGCATAAGATTTGTTCATAGTATCTATCTCTTTACCTGGTAAATTTGTGAAACTAGTACCCTTGACTGAACTTCAAATAATGCGGGTGAATTCATATAGGCTTACCAGTTTATCTGCCTGTGATGATGGGTACGAAAAACAATTGTTATTTATCCGTTTTATGGCAACATCTGTTCCCCTCCATTTTCCATGAAAAACAGTTCCAAATGCTCCAGAGCCCATCTCACGGAGATCTTCGAGGTCCTCATTGCTTATTATCTGCCATTTGTATGAGATCAATTTTAGGAACAAGTACTCGTATAATGAACAAGTTAGAAATCTATGTGAAGACATTCTGACAAATCTCCTTTTATATACTTTTGACATTAAAAATTTCGTAAGTGCCTTTTTAGCTTGATATGCTTATGTTATTACATGTGAAATTAACTACAAACCTGGACATTGCTTATAAGATCTCTGCCCAATAGTGCATTTGCAGGCAGAGATTGTTCAGTGCTCTTGGTTTCACGTAGCTGCCAGTAGAAAGAGAGTCAGAAGTTATACACTAAATTGTTTCAGATATGCCACATGAAACAGGATGTGTAGATGTACCTCAGGCTCTGATATTGATGGTGCAGCATTATCTTTAGCTTCTGCTAGTGTAGTTCTGATTTGAGGATTAATGGTACCAGTACCAACTGATCGAAATCGAGTGATTTCTGATGAATGTTCATCTGGTCCTGGACTGCTGGGTCGTTCTTGTATTCTCTCACTTGAAGCACGCACCAGAATATTTGGTTGCAGATTTGTTGTTTTGTCGGAAGATGCAAAAGCAAAAGGAAGTAGTACTGCTTCGCCGCTATAGCTGACCGGTGTAGAAGTAACTGCAGGCTGGTTCTTCTGCATGCTGCTGGTTGCAGCTGTCGACTCCATATACTGCAAGTTTGTACTGATGTTGCAACCAGGAGTACCAGATTCATGACCGGGTTCTGAGATTTCCACCTTTTTGTGCAATTGGAAGTTGTTGATCTTCCTAATCAGTGGGTCTTCTGCTGAGTGGAATATAGCTTCTTCTTGGGCAGCAATCCTTGTTGATTTTATCGTGTTCTCATCAGTGCCTTGTTGGTTGACTGTGATCTGGGAACCCCTTGGTGACAAAGATGCAGGCATTTCGTAGGCAGACCGACCTGTATGTGGTGGCACCGGGAATTTTTTGTTTTTAGACAATGGCTGTGTCGCCACACTACTGTTGCCTAATGGGGCCGTATGCTGTTTCCTTGGTGATATTTTCTCCTGTACCCCAGTAGCTTCATGGCTCTTTCCGAAAGATTCCGTGGCAGTCTGTTGCTGATGCCCTGAGACAGCGAGACCACCGCTTTGCTGTGTCTTGGATTCAGGAGGCACAGATGCACCATGGTAAGCTTTATCAATATTGCTGGTTGCAGAGATCACGTTACCTTCAGTGCTTTGTGCCTTGTAATCTTGGTTAGCCATCCGTCTCTCAGAACTTGGAGACATCTTCTCCAACTGACCACTTGATGTCTTTGGTGGCGCCATGATACTCTGCAAGGGCTTCGTTCTGATGGACACTGGAGCTTCCTCTATTCTGCCTGCCGGCAATCCTTCCACGTTGTTGCCAAACATCAGCTGGTCTAGGTCATTGACTGAAGATCTGCCGAGGCTATGTGCTCTCAGTTCATCATAAACTGGTGCGATGACCCCGTTGATAAGAGCAATGAACTGTGCTTCCTTTTCTGCATTGGATGAGCCTTGTACGATGAAATGCACATGACGCTCATCGTCGTTGCCAGAGAAGAGATACATGGTTAGCATTTCTCTGCTTCTTTCTAGCACAATGCACTCATCAATCATATGCCGAAGGTCATCATCAGAGGTGATGGAAATGAGCATGCTCACTTGCTCCCCAGGGATGTGGTACTTTATCGTGTGGGCTCTCCTTATCAATCTTGTTGTCTTCAAGATGAACTCTTGCCAGGAAATGTCCCGGCTGATTTTAATCAGATGCCTGTTACCACCAATATACCGAAGCTCGCCATCGCTTGGCCTTGGCAAGAACCTACCACCAAAGTTGCAAATAAGCTTTATCTTCATTGGTTTAACATCATAGTAATCTCGAGGGAACCGTGATCCTTGGTTGCTAGTGACACTGAATGGAGCAGATGTTGGCAGATTCTTTGGCGCTTTCAGATCATAAATGTTAAGTTGTTCCACCCAGTCCATGTTTACTGCTTTGGGTGTTGTTCTCCTTAGAGAGAATCAGAACGGGGGATTCCTTGTCTTTTCTCTCTCTCTTGCATAAATTCAAGAAAAATCCCTCACCCGTCTGCCCCTAGGAATTCAGTACATGGTGTTGGTCCTATTTCACCTAGAACTTCATAGACCCAGGACCCAGCGTTTTGGGGGGATTCGATGAAAATTTCTTGTCAGAACTTTTGATCTGCAGGGAAATTCTTGTCAGAACATTCGATTAAGAATTTACATGTTCCTACCAAGCCATTATAAGAATGGTAGATAAACACACTTAACTACAAGAACACTGCAGCAAATAATCAGTTTTTAGAAGTAAGAGTGCTAACAATCGTGAAACATAACTGGTTTTTCCATTAAGCCGTGTTACAAGAATTTGAGTTGGCCAAAGTTAAGATATACAAAAAAGAATACAGAAGCTTAATAGAAAAGAAAGAACCGAAGAGAGGTTACTGACCTCTTGAGAGTTCAGGCAACAGGTTCAGAATGCTTGCCTCAGTGCCAATGGTGTGTGAGACACTAATATGAACAGATGAGTGGACTCGAAGGTTGGAATGATTGTTTTTTGGGGCAAGATAGATAGGAGTTGGTGAGTTACTGACTCACCTTTGAAGCAATGGGCCGGGCCATGTCTGCGTCCACCGCATGTCAGCCACACATCCGTGGCAGTTCTTCTAACTGCAACTGACTCTTCTTGTCATTAAGTTTTGTTGAACTATGTATGATTACTAGTGCTAAATACTTTTATTCATGTAGACTATTCAAGAAGATTCCAGCCTCAGCTGCCACTTAACCTGGGGCAAGGGGCGGCCCTTCTAAATACCTTGGTTGTCGTTTTCAGATAGCAACGTGATATAAACCACCGTCAGCATAATTTTTAAATGATCCACCTTTGGTCAAAGTTTTGTTGTACACTATACTATAAGGCCGCCCACAAGCCAGTTGCATTTGTAATTTTCGTTCCAGTTGATGATAATATACTCTTCAATTTGCATGTTACTTGCAGTTGCAGGTGAGTAGTGGCTGTCATTCCAAGGGTGAAAATTCGTACTAATGCACAAAGCTTCAGCGTACCTTTTCCCTGGTAAAGGCAAAGTTTTCTGGTTGACCTATGATTATTTGACTAACGAAGTCCAAACATTTGATGCCTTTTCACTGTGTTTCATTTGTGTTATCTTTCAGGTCTCGTCAATTTTCACTTGTTGGCTGTTCAAAATAGTTTCATGGACGGGGCAAGATCAGGCCATCCTCTCGGCCATCCAATACTCGTTCGGCGAGGGTGTCGCCGATCTGATCCTCTTCGCCACGACTTCCCATAAGGCGTGTGACATAGGCATCCCAAATGCCTGCCGAAGATAGTACCGTATGAAGGCCCACTATCCGAAGAATAAGAAGATTCGGGAGCCCAAGATATATTAAGGAAAGCTAGAGTTGTAATAGGAAGTGTTATTTGTAATCTGGCGGGATGAGTTAGAAACCGTCCCGGACTCTGTAACTTGTACAAAACGAAATCCTCGGCTCCACCTCCTATATAAGGGGGAGTCGAGGGAAAGAAAGGATCGAATCTACTGTCAACATAACCCTAGTTTTCATAATCGTCGAGTACTTTTCGCCTAAACCTTCGAGATCTACTTGCCCTCTACTTCTAGCAAAACCCTAGTCTACAATCTGTAGGCATTGACAAGTTAATCCTTTGTCAATTGGCGCCGTCTGTGGGAATTAGAGGTTGCAAGGAGCTGATCTCGATGGCACGTTCAAGATCTTCGACTTCATCAACAGCAATAACGCGATGGATCGAGGTAACAAGGAAAAACTGATCTATTCAATTTATTCCTCACCCGCCCTCCCGTATGGATGCATGTGCCTATCTGGAGGAGCCCATCATCATGACGTTCGGGGAATTCCGATTTGGCGTCAACAAGGAAGGATCCTATCGTCTCGAAGTTCCGATCTCGTCGGAATTTTCAGCAGTCGATTCTAACTTTTCGTCGAGTGATGAGGAGTTTTCGTCGCCACGCTCGTCGACAGAAGGCAAGCGGAAAGCTCGCCAAGATCTTCAGCAACACATCCTTCGAGTCGTCTCACTCCTTTATAAGCAGCGACTCCGCGTCGACAGCTTCAACTTCATCGACAAATCTGTCGCCATCGGGAAGGTCTTCACCACTCGTATGATGGTGTCACCAACCTTGACAAAAATCAAAACACAAAGTACCACCAGATCTGTGCAATAGAAGAAGCGGGTACATCAGAACCGCAAACGTCGAGGCTTTCGACGATTTGGGAAATCCATACATTGATCCCGCTGATCTCAGAACAGGCCTAGGCACTAAATATGCCGGATCTTCAACTCGCGCAAAAGTCCAACTCCCGCAAGCTGCGTGGGATAGGGCTGCGAGAGCCATGGATGGATCAGAACCAATGAATACTACTGCTACCGTACAAGAGTTACAGGCATATCAATATAGACTTGCTCGGGTAAGGAGAGAGTTGGAAAACAGACAGATCCCTGAACAGAGGAAAGAAGAGCTTCAAGCGACGCCGAGCGGAGTTAAGTCGCCTTTCAGAACTTCGGGAGATAGTCACAGAGAAGCTCGGAGGAGAGCAATGTCTCGGCTCCAAAACATACCCGAAGCAGAAAGAGGAAGCATAATCCAAAATCTCGACATGTCCTTTATGTCGATTGATGAAAGAGGAAACATCATCCCAAAAACTCCAGAAGCAGGTTACATGGCAACACAAGCTTACATCCTTGCGTCTAGACCACCTCCCGGGGACCCGAGAGAACCATTGTTCAATATGGCGATGGCTGGAGTAGGAGTAATGGGAACAGCGTTTGCAACAACGCCTCCCGAAGAAAATCCTAGGCGAAACAGTCCACGACCCAACACAGCAGTTCAAGACCCCCCAAGAACAAGTGGAGCAAGAGACACATCAGTCCAAGTAAGGGTGGACAGAGCGCGACAAGAAAGAAGGGAGCGTCAGCACTCACCAGAAGTCGCCGACGAAGATATGTGTGGGCTCCCGTGCTTTACGAGAAGAGTTCAAAAAACTCGAGTACCGAAAGGGTTCAAGTTACCCGAGAATTTCAAAAAGTTCGACGGACTGCAAGATCCCGAGGATTGGCTCGTGAATTATCTCGAGATGGTGAAGTGGTAGGAGGAACCAGAGCAACAATATGCAAAGTATCCAAGTTCATCTGAGCGGTGCCGCGAGATCTTGGATAAAGAAACCCCAAGTTCCATCGACACCTGGGATAACTTCGAGGACATCTTCGTAAAAAACTTCCGATCCACCTGCAAAAAACCTGCGTCATTGGAAGAGTTGAGAGCGTGTCGACAGAAACACGACGAGTCGATGAGAAAATACATACAGCGGTGGAACATCATAAAGAACTCGGCAGAAGATATATCTGACGAGAGGGCAATAGATGCGTTCGTGGCAGGAATCCGGCGAGGAGATTTCGTCGAGGACTTAGGGAGAACCAACCCTAAGACCATATCAGCACTCATGGAGATAGCCAATAAATGGGCAGATGGAGAAGACGCAATATACAACAAGCGACACAGGTCGCCAGAAGAGGATCGTGGTCGAAATTATCAAAATAGAAGGCGACTTTCTCGCCAGTTCTACAACAACGATGCTCCCGGCCATATATCGGCTGGTTTTCGAGGAAATCCTGGAGGAAATAGTCGAGATGATTATCAAAGGAGTAATGAGCAACAAGGCGATAATAGAGGTGATTTTCGTGGCAACAGGCAAAATAGTGGACCAAGGACTCAAAGACCTTACGTGTCTCCCGAGGAAATGATGAACGGTCCGTGTCAAATGCACTTTTACCTCGACAACAATGGAAAGAGGCAGTCAGGACATCTCCAGAAAGACTGCCGTAATTTTCAGGCAATGTTGCGAGCCGCAGGAATTGCAAATGCCCAAGCAAATAACAGAAACCCTCGGGAGCCAAGGAGCGAGATCCACCTTCCACCTCCTCCCGCAATTACCGAAGAAAATCGACACCAGCTTAGAATTGCGGCAGCACCATGATGACCCACAAGTATAGGGGATCGCAACAGTCTTCGAGGGAAGTATTACCCAATTTATTGATTCGACACAAGGGGAGACAAAGAATACTTGTAAGCCTTAACAAATGAGTTGTCAATTCAGCTGCACTGGAAACAGACTTGCTCGCAAGAGTTTATCAATAGTAACAGTTCTATGGTAGTGGAAATAGCGGAATAAAGACGAGTGAAATAAAGACAGCAGTAGTGATTATAGTAAACACAGGATTAAAATACCGTAGGCATAGGGACGGATTTAACGGGCGTTGCATGGATGAGAGAAACTCATATAACAATCAAAGCATGGGCATTTGCAGATAATAATAAAACAGTATCCAAGTACTAATCAATCAATAGGCATGTGTTCCATATTTAGTCGTACGTGCTCGCAATGAGAAACTTGCACAACATCTTTTGTCCTACCAGCCGGTGGCAGCCGGGCTCTAGGGAAACTACTGGATATTAAGGTACTCCTTTTAATAGAGTACCGGAGCAAAGCATTAACACTCCGTGAACACATGTGATCCTCACATCACTACCATCCCCTCCGGTTGTCCCGATTTCTGTCACTTCGGGGCCATTGGTTCCGGACAGCGACGTGTGTATACAACTTGCAGGTAAGACCATAAACAATGAATATCTTCATGAAACAATAACATGTTCAGATCTGAGATCATGGCACTCGGGCCCTAGTGACAAGCATTAAGCATAACAAGTTGCAACAATATCATAAAAGTGACATCTACGGATACTAGGCACTATGCCCTAACAATCTTATGACTATTACATGACCAATCTCATCCAATCCCTACCATCCCCTTCCCTACAGCGGGGGAATTACTCACACATGGATGGGGGAAACATTGCTGGTTGATGGAGAGGCGTTGGCGGTGATGGCGGTGAAGATCTCCTCCAATTCCCCCGCGGAGTGCCGAACGGAGACTTCGGCTCCCGCGACGGAGCTCGCGATGTGGCGGCTTCCGGAGGGTTTCGGCGATGTCGACCTCTCCCGTGCGTTTTTAGGTCGAGGCGAATAAGTAGTCCGAAGGGGAGCGTCGGAGGCCAGCCGAGGGGGCCACACCATAGGGCGCGCGGGCCCCCCGGGCCGCGCCATATGGTGTGGGGCCCTCGGCCTCCACCTCCTTCGCCCTTCGGCTCCGTCAATATTTTGGTAAAATAGGGCCATCTGAAGAAATTCCGAGGATTTTCCCGAAAGTTGGATTTCGCACAAAAACGAGACACCAGAGCAATTCTGCTGAAAACAGCGTTAGTCCGTGTTAGTTGTATCCAAAATACACAAATTAGAGGCAAAACAATAGCAAAAGTGTTCGGGAAAGTGGACGTATCAACTCCCCCAAGCTTAGCTTATTGCTTGTCCTCAAGCAATTCAGTTAACAACTGAGCGATAAAAGAACTTTCACGAACACATTTGCTCATATGATGTATATATTCTCATGCTATGGCTAATACTTAAGCAGTTCATAATGAGATACATGCAAATAAGATCATCCAACAGCTATGTCAATCATGGAGAAGTACCAACAATTAATAATAAGCATCATGAATCATGTATGTAAGCAAGATTGCAATGTTCATAAGAGAATATGATAAAGTGGTATCTCGCTTGCCTGTATTTGATCGGCAAAACATAAATGCCGAGGCACCTCTTGAGTTCATAGAAAGACTAGAAGTAGTGATTGTCAAAGATAAAAGCATCAAAGTTATACCACAATCAATCATATTTTGAGACAAGCATATTATACTAAGAATGACAGTTGTGCTCTCAAGATAGTGCTCAAAGAAAGAATGGAGACACAACATAAAAGTAAAAGATTGACCCTTCGCAGAGGGAAGCAGGGATTAACATGCGCTAGAGCTTTTTATTTGTAAAGCAGAGTAAAATTATTTTGAGAGGTGTTTGTTGTTGTCAACGAATGGTAATGGGTACACTAACTCCCTCATCAACCGGACTCACAAGAGCGGCTCCCATTTATTTATTTTTGGTTGGCACTCCTTCCAACCTTTCTTTCACAAACCATGGCTAACCGAATCCTCGGGTGCCGCCAACAATCACATACCATGAAGGAGTGCCTTTTATTTAAGTTTTATTATGATGATGACACTCCCCCCAACCTTTGCTTACACAAGCCATGGCTAACCGAATCCTTCGGGTGCCGTCCAACAATCACAAACCATGGAGGAGTGTCTATTTAAGTTAATTAATTTGGGACTGGGAATCCCATTGCCAGCTCTTTTTGCAAAATTATTGGATAAGCGGATGTGCCACTAGTCCATATGAGAGTCCGTCAAAAGTAAATGACAAGGTTGAAAGCTAAACACCACATACTTCCTCATGAGCTATGAAACATTAACACAAATTGAGAAGCATTTTGAAAGTTTTAAAGGTAACGCATGAGAATTTACTTGGAATGGTTTGAAATGCCATGCATAGGTATTTATGGTGGACACTTTTGGAACAACTTGGTTTTCAGGTGTTTGGAAGCACGAGCGGCGTCACCGCTCAGTACAAGTGAAGGCTAGCAAAAGACTAGGGAGCGACAAATCAAGAGAGCAGTAACTGTCATAATCATGCTTGCGGCAAAATAAATTAACGGAGGCATAAAAGTGATACAAGAACTCTGAAGCAATTATAAATCATCGAGGCTTAATTGACTCTTGTTCAGTCATATGCATGCGTGAGCATGTGCCAAGTCGATATAAATGAGTTATTCAGAGGAGGATACCACAATGCCATACTTACTTATGAATAAAACAATGCAAGCAAACATCCATGACATGCTACTCATATTAATAAATCGGAACCAAACATGAGAGATCATGAACTACTAGACTTTCTCAAATAACATATACCTCACATGAACCAACTAAGCAAGCTCATATGGATGAGTATATGTACAAAAATGAAAGCAAATAGAGTTCATACCAGCCTCTCACCACAATCAGATTGTCGTAGATCGTCATTATTGCCTTTTCACTTGTGTAGCTTGGATAATATGAAATGAAAACCACGCTCCAGCCACCGAAGACCATTGAACTCATGATGAACTTTACAAACCAAAGAAGAACAGCAAATATTTTTGGTGTTTTCGAATTAGAAACAAGAACGAAAGAAAACAAGCAAACAAAGCAAAATCTTTTTGGGTTTTCTTATAGCAAACTAACGATAGCAAATAAAGCAAACTAAGAGCAAGGTACCAAATAAACAAATGGTGAAAAGAAACAACAGAAATATTTTTGGTCTTTTTGTGTTTTAGGAAAGAAACAAAGCGAAAACAAAAGAATGCAAACTAACAGAAACACAGAAAAGCAGGATGACAAAATCTGTCAAATCCTGACAGCAGTACAGAGATCGAATTTAACAAAAATCTTCCATTGCTCAGACCAAAAAGTGTTCAACTAATGAAAGTTAGATAACAACCTGGGGAACATGCTCAAAAATTGGCAACTCAAAATAACGTTTTGGCTGTGCGTACGAATTTTTTTGGTGACAGCACAGAATCTGTTTTTGGACAGCACTTCCCCAAATATCATCTCCTCTCATTAGAAAACCACTCTAGAGACTAAACAAGTATGTACAAGTATCCAGCAACCATAATATGCAAAGAATGAGTGATGCCGGTATACCTCCCCCAAGCTTAGGCTTTTGGCCTAAGTGGAGTTCATTCCCAACGAGGGTCGGGGTTCCACGCCGGTGGATCATACATGGAGTGGTAATAAGGCCCTGTGCAGAAGAATATCGTGGAGGCTCCACGTGACCATGATGTTGATATGAGGAGCTTGCTGCATCGGATGAAGAGTCGGGATGCTCCTCGGTCTCCTCCACATCTTCCCTCGCACGACGGCTTTCTCTTTCTATGTATGCATTTAGCTCATTTTCTGTGATCGACCACCCGTCCCTGGCATCAAGGTTAAACAAAGCAGGTGCAGGCAATCGTACTAGTTTTTCAATTTTCTTAGTTATACTCCATTTTTTCTTATATAAAGTTATCCTATAATGCAGGTTGTTCAAGTTAGATGCATCTGAAATAAACTCATGTCTAATCATGGAAACCACATCAAGCTTCTCTATAGAAAGCGGAATATCTAAATGGTGAGGTTCTACACCATGCATAGCTAATAAGCGAGAGGCGATAAGACCTCCACAAATTCCTCCTTTCTCACGGTTAGTAGCAAGTCTACAAGCTATTAAAGCACCCAAATTATAAGTCCTATCCTGTTGCAAAGCAGCAGCTAAGAAAGCCAAGTCTGGGACAGATAATTTACCTCCGGTCCTTCTTGCAAGGACGCACTTTGTAATGAAATAGGCAAAGTAGCGGATGGCTGGATGTTGAATGCTACTAATCTTACCATCATCATTGGAGAGGCTCCTCCCATTACAAATCCTTGTATAAAGATCTGAGAGCTCCCGCGGTGTTCCCCTGATCTTCTCGCAGGATCCCCATTGCGGTACTCCAATTGCTGCACAAAAAACACCAAATGGCAAGTTGACAGCTTTATTGTAAATTTTATACTGGACCATGGGGTCGGACCGCGACCAATTGAACTTGAAGTCCTGCACAAAAGACATAGTTAATTTTACATATTGTCTTGGCTCTCCTTCAACAAAACCACTCAGCCCTGCACGAGAGATTAGAGTTTGCACATCTTGTAAAATCCCCGCACTTCTCATAAAGTCCACGCATGGGTAGTAAGAGGGGTATACTCCCTCCTCACGATTGACTCTTGAAACTTGCTGGACTTCCAATTCTTCTTGGTTCAATTGGGGCACACCTTCTTCCATTTTCTGAAATTTTCAACAATCATTATAAAATTTGATTTCAAGGTGTGTAATTGAAGGGAACTACTATAGGAACTTGCTAGAGTACTTCACATGCATCAAAACTAATTTCTTCCACTTAGAACAAGCATGCAAGCTCACTAAACATGTTATCTACAGCAGCAAAATATTCAAGATATACTCAACCAAATGAAATTCTAATTGGACAATCAAAGGAGTCACATACCAAGGAGTAAATGTGCCAAATTTCAGACAGAAATCTGGGCTGAGCAAGGAGATCGAAAAATCGCGAGTTCTTGAGCAGAAACACGAGTGAGAGAAACTTGGTACGAGTTTTTTCGGGAGAGAAGGTGCTGGGAGGAAGAGATGGTGTAGTGGGGCAAGGGGTGGCCCACACCACATGGTGGCGCGGCCCTGGCCGCGCCGCCCTATGTGGCACCCCCTGGTGCCCCACAGGTCATCCTCCTGGTGCTCCAGGTGCCTCGTCGAAAAATAGGACCAACGGTGTAATTTTTGTAATTTTTAGAGAACTTTGAAAAATGCACATTTCTGGGTATTAAATTAATGATTACTGCGCAGGAAAATGATTTCTAAAATCTTAAATGACCTAAGCATATTGCAAAACAAAAGTGCTACAGCAAATAAAATAAGTGGAGGGAGAAAGAAAGAAAGAAGTGTTGTTTAGCTCTCCTATGCAATAAAATATACTTGTTAACAAGGTTGATCAAGTCTTGCTACCAAATAAATTTTATATGACATAAGAAGAAATAAACCTCAAATCAATCATGTTACCTTATATTGAATTGATATGGATCCAATCACAAGAGTTTGATATTCTTCTTTAGGCTCATATACAGGACAATCAATGGATCCCACTTTGATAGTTTTCACATTAAAAATTGTATTGACTCCACATACTTTATCAATCCTCTTGGGAAAATAGACAGTGTGTTCCTTATTATCAACATTAAAAGTAACCATGCCTTTATTGCAATCAATAACAGCCCCTGCAGTATTAAGAAAGGGTCTTCCAAGAATAATGGACATATTATCATCTTCGGGCATTTCCAACACAACAAAATCAGTTAATATTAAGCAATGCTGAGTAACTTGAACAGGAACATTTTCACATAAACCAACAGAAATAGTAGATTTATCAGCCATTTGCAAAGATATATCAGTTGGTATCAATTTATCTAAATCAAGTCTCTTATAAAGAGAAAAAGGCATCACACTCACACCTGCTCCCAAATCACATAGAGCAGTTCTAACATAATTATTCTTGATGGAACAAGGAATAGTCGGTATACCTGGGTCGCCCAACTTCTTTGGAATCTTACCATTGAAGGAGTAATTAGCAAGCATAGTGGAAATTTCTCATTGGGGACTTTCCTTTTGTTAGTAACAATATCTTTCATATACTTTGAATAAGGAGGCAATTTAATAGCATCAGTCAAAGGGATTTGCAAAAATAAAGGTTTCATCCAATCACAAAATTTATTATAATGTTCCTCCTCCTTTGATTTTAGTTTCTTAGCAGGAAAAGGCATTTGCTTTTGAACCCAAGGTTCTCTTTCATTACCATGCTTCTCAGTAATAAAATCTTCTTTAGTATACTTTTTATTTTTAGCATGCTTTTCAGGTTCTTTTTCAATTTCTTCTTTATCAGGAGTATCATTCTTATCATTATCTTCCTCATGTTCATTACCACTTTCAGTTTCAGCATCAGAAATAGAAATACTATTAGGATCACTAACAGGTTCAGAGGATTCTACAACATTCTTATGTTTCTTTTTCTTTTTCTTAGATGGAGCACTAGTTTTAATTAGTTGAGAATCTTGTTCAATTCTTTTGGGATGCCCTTCAGGATATAGAGGATCCTGGGTAGAAACACCACCTCTAGTTGTTACTTCACAAGCATGTTTTTCTTTAGAATTATTTCCCAACAAGTCATTTTGCACTTTAGTAAGTTGATCAATTTGAGTTTGAACCATTTGAAAATGTTTAACAAGTATCTTAACATCATTAGAGGTTCTCTCCACAATACCATGCAATTCACTAATAGCTCGGGAATTTTCCATTAAATGATTCTCTACTCGCACATTAAAGTTTTCTTGCTTAACGATATAATTATCAAATTCATCTAAGCATTGAGCAGGAGATTTTGAATACGGAATATCTTCCCTAGTAAAGTGTTGAAGCGAGTGTACCTCAATCATGGATGAAGGGGGAATTGTCTCACATATATCTTCTATAGGAGGTAAATTCTTCACATCTTCAGGTTTAATACCCTTCTCCTTAAGAGACTTCTTGGCTTCCCTCATATCTTCATCATTCAATTTAATCATACCCTCTTCTTCACTATCGGTGTCGGGGTTGGTTCAGGTGTAGACCAATCATCATGATTCCGGCCTATTTTAGCCAATAATTCTTCAAATTCTGGAGTTCTTTTCCTGAAAACACAACCAGCACAACTATCCAGGTATGCCCTAGACTCAATGGTTAGTCCACTATAAAATATATCAAGTAAATCATTCTTTTCCAAATCATGGTCAGGCTGAGCTCTAATAAGAGAACAAAATCTAGCCCAAGCCTCAGGCAATTTCTCTCCATCTTCCTGGTCAAAATTATAAATTCTCTGCAAAGCAGCATGTTGAGCACTAGCAGGAAAGTATTTACGGAAGAAAACATCAAGCAATTCTTTTGGACTTTTAATAGAACCAGGAGACAAATTATTATACCAAGTTTTAGCATCATCCTTTAATGAGAAAGGAAAATTTTAGCGACAAAGTAAGTACGCATCTTAATATCATCGGAAAACAAGCCACTAAGAGTAGATAACTCGTCATGTGTTCAACAGCACTTTCTTTTTCAGTACCACAAAAGGGTGTTTTCTCAACAATAGCTATATGAGATAGATCAAGAGAAAAATCATAATCTTTATCCCTAATGCTTATAGGAGATGTGGCAAATTTAGGATCAGGAGACAGTTTATATCTAACAGCATGTTCTGCAAGCAACTTTTTAATTTTTCTTGCATCAGTAGTAGCATTGCATTTTTCAATAAAATCATCATTAAGCTCCACATAATCTTCATCAAGATCATCACTAGAATATTCAACTCAGGTGAATTAACAGGTGTAGCAGCATTTTCATTAGGAGTTTCAGTATTTTCAATTTGTCTAGACTTAGCAATTGTAGCATCTAGAAAAGATCCCAATGAACCACTATCATCAAGCACAGCAGAAACATTATCAATATTATGAGAATTCTCAGATTCAGCAGAAGTACCAGCACGCGAAGCATGTGGCGGTGAAACAAGTTTATCAATCACAGATGGTGAATCAAGAGCAGCAGAGGTACTCAGAGTTGTACCTTTTCTTGTAGTGGATGGTAATATGGCGATCTTAGTATCGCGAGGTTTACCCATAATGGAGAATTTGCAGCGAACAATATCAATCCAAGTGAACTTCCAAATAAAGCTATGCTCCCCGGCAACGGCGCCAGAAAATAGTCTTGATGACCCACAAGTATAGGGGATCGCAACAGTCTTCGAGGGAAGTATTACCCAATTTATTGATTCGACACAAGGGGAGACAAAGAATACTTGTAAGCCTTAACAGCGGAGTTGTCAATTCAGCTGCACCTGGAAACAGACTTGCTCGCAAGAGTTTATCAGTAGTAACAGTTCTATGGTAGTGGAAATAGCGGAATAACAGCAGCAGTGAAATAAAGACAGCAGTAGTGATTATAGTAAACAGCAGGATTAAAATACTGTAGGCATAGGGACGGATTTAACGGGCGTTGCATGGATGAGAGAAACTCATATAACAATCAAAGCATGGGCATTTGCAGATAATAATAAAACAGTATCCAAGTACTAATCAATCAATAGGCATGTGTTCCATATTTAGTCGTACGTGCTCGCAATGAGAAACTTGCACAACATCTTTTGTCCTACCAGCCGGTGGCAGCCGGGCCTCTAGGGAAACTACTGGATATTAAGGTACTCCTTTTAATAGAGTACCGGAGCAAAGCATTAACACTCCGTGAACACATGTGATCCTCACATCACTACCATCCCTCCGGTTGTCCCGATTCACTCGGGGCCATTGGTTCCGAAGCGACGTGTGTATACAACTTGTGTAAGACCATAAACAATGAATATCTTCATGAAACAATAACATGTTCAGATCTGAGATCATGGCACTCGGGCCCTAGTGACAAGCATTAAGCATAACAAGTTGCAACAATATCATAAAAGTGACATCTACGGATACTAGGCACTATGCCCTAACAATCTTATGACTATTACATGACCAATCTCATCCAATCCCTACCATCCCCTTCAGCCTACAGCGGGGGAATTACTCACACATGGATGGGGGAAACATTGCTGGTTGATGGAGAGGCGTTGGCGGTGATGGCGGTGAAGATCTCCTCCACCTCCGTCCCGGCGGAGTGCGGAACGGAGACTTCTGGCTCCCGCGACGGAGTTTCGCGATGTGGCGGCTTTCTGGAGGGTTTCTGGCGATGTCGACCTCTCCCCGTGCGTTTTTAGGTCGAGGCGAATAAGTAGTCCGAAGGGGGGCGTCGGAGGCCAGCCGAGGGGGCCACACCATAGGGCCGCGCGGCCCCCCCGGCCGCGCCGCCATATGGTGTGGGGCCCTCGGGCCTCCACCTCCTTCGCCCTTCTGGCTCCGTCAATATTTTGGTAAAATAGGGCCATCTGAAGAAATTCCGAGGATTTTCCCGAAAGTTGGATTTCTGCACAAAAACGAGACACCAGAGCAATTCTGCTGAAAACAGCGTTAGTCCGTGTTAGTTGTATCCAAAATACACAAATTAGAGGCAAAACAATAGCAAAAGTGTTCGGGAAAGTAGATACGTTTTGGACGTATCACACCACATCCACCTCCATATGTTGACCCCAATTCTAACGGTGCGGTCTCGATGATTCAGAAAGCCAGGCCATCAAACAGAGCGCAGAAGGTAATCTCGCGACAAGTGTTCATGGCAGAGAAGATGCCTCCACCAACAGTCGAGTACCTAAATTGGTCGGGGCAAGACATCGGCTTCACAATCGCAGACCACGATCGCTGGTTTCGACGTGTCGAGAGTTTTCATAGATGGCGGCAGCAGCTTAAACCTCATGTATGCAGATACATTGAGGAAGATGAACATATCCCTAGCAAATCTAAAACCAACTGACACACGTTTCCATGGGATCACACCAGAGAAGCCAAGTTACCCATTGGGCAAGATCAACCTCGACGTTCGTTTGGAACCCGAGAAAACTACAGGATAGAGAATTTGGAGTTCGAAGTTGTCGATTTCCCATCGCAATATCACGCCTTGTTGGGACGACCAGCGTATGCCAGGTTCATGGCAGTGCCGCATTATACATATCTGTTGTGGAGGTTGCCTGGGCCCAAGGGACCTATCACAATCAAAGGAAGTTTTGCGTTATCCGATAAATGCGACAAAGATTTTCATCGACTGTCGAAACTTTCGGGATGCAAGCAGAATATGCGGCACCAAGGTTCACCGATTATGATGTGCTGCCAGAGGTAGGGAGATCTTCTAAGGAGCCAACTTTCAATACAACCAAGGATTCAAAAGAGGTACAGATCCACCCGACAGATCCAAAGAAAACGACGTCCATCGCCGCAAACATGGATGTCGCATAGGAAAGCGCGCTCGTCGAGTTCCTCCGTGAGCACCGGAAAATCTTCGCATGGTGTCCACCTGACATGCCAGGAGTACCCAGGGAACTTGCCGAGCACCACCTCAATTTGGATCCTCTCGCAAGACCAGTAAAGCAACCTTTGCGGCGTTTTTCGGAGCCTAGTCGCAAAGCCATGTTATCTGAAATAGATCGACTCAAAGATGCTGGTTTCATCAGAGAAATATCTACAGAAGCCACATGGGTAGCTAACCCAGTGATGGTGCGAAAAAACACACAATAGTCCTTCGCATGTGCGTCGACTTCACGTGTCTCAACAAACATTGTCCCAAGGATCACTTTCCTCCCAAGGATCGATCAAATCATCGACTCCACGGCAGGATGTGAACGTCTTTCCTTCTGGACGCATATTCTGGTTATAACCAGATAAGATTAAAAGAAGAAGATGAAGCCAAGACAGCGTTCATCACACCTTATGGTGTGTTTTGCTACAAAACAATGCCCTTTGGTCCGAAAAACGCGGGAGCAACATATCAGCGGATGATGCAAATGCCTAGCAACACAGATTGGAAAAAATGTACAAGTCTACATCGACGATGTCGTAATAACATCAAAGAAAGGGTCGACTCTGATCGAAGACTTGAAGGAGACCTTCGACAACCTCGACAAGTTCTGCCTCAAGCTAAACCCGACAAAGTGCTCTTTTGGAGTTCCTGCAGGATAACTTCTAGGGTTCTTAGTATCAGCAAGGGGAATTGAAGCCAATCCCGAAAAAATACAGGCCATTGTTACTATGCGAAAGCCAACAAAGCTGAAAGAGATACAACAGTTAACAGGGCGAGTCGCGGCTTTAAGCAGATTCGTCGCCAGGTTAGGAGAAAAGGCGTTGCCATTCTATGCATTGATCAAAAAGGAGAAAAATTTCAATGGAACGAGGAAGCAGATAGAGCTTTCGAGAACCTCAGCGAGCAATTTCGACACCACCGATATTGGTGGCACCGAAAGAGAAAGAACCTCTCCTTTATACATCGCAGCCACACCTCAGGTGGTCAGCACAGCCCTAGTAGTCGAGAGAGAAGAAGAAGGCAAGCTTCATGGAGTTCAGAGGCCAGTATATTTCATCAGCGAAGTACTGTCACCCTCAAAACAGCGGTACCCGCAATATCAAAACTGGCATATGGAGTATTCACGACAGCAAGAAAATTGCGACACTATTTTTCGGCGCACCCGATAATAGTGGTCAACGAGGCTCCCTTGTCAAATATACTGAACAACCCAGAAGCTACGGGTCGTGTCTCCCTTTGGGGAATAGAACTTTCCCCTCGGGACATCACGTATGAAAAGAAAAGCAATAAAATCACAGGTCTTACCAGATTTCATTGCAGAGTGGATGGAGCTACAAAACACGGGACCCCCAGATTTATCGAGAACTTGGACCATGAACTTCGACGGGTCCAAAAGATTGGAAGGTGCTGGAGCAGGCGTGATATTGGTATCACCCGAAGGCGACAAGTTGAAGTACGTTTTGCGGATGACGTTCCCAAACGCGTCTAACAATGAAGCAGAATATGAAGCTCTCATACACGGGATGAAGATGGCGAAAGCTTGCGGTGCAACCCGACTGAAAATTTTCGGCGACTCACAATTGGTAGCACAGCAAGTCATGAACCAATGCGATGCAGTCAACGAAAGTATGATAGCATATAAAGAGGTGTACAATGAGCTGGAGAAGTTATTCGATGGTTGTGAAGTAAATCACATCAGCAGGATGAGCAACGATGAAGCCGACGTTCTTGCAAACATCGGGTCGCAGTGTCTCGCGATTCCTCCAGGCGTGTTTTGGGAAGAGATAAGCGAGAGATCAACAAAGCCAGCAAAAACAAAGAAGGAGAAGAAAGAGAAAACCTCGAGTATCACCAAAGACACAGCAGAAGAAGAAGAAGAGCAAGAGCTAGTCATGATGGTGCAAGTTCCATGGATGCAGGCTTACATATCATATATCCTACGGAAAACGATACCCGACGATCCAATGAAGCAAGGCGAATAATCAGGAGATCAAAAGCCTTCACTGTGGTAAAAGGGGAGCTGTACAAACGAAGTATTTCGGGCGTGCTACAACGATGTGTTACACCCGAAGAAGGAAGAATCATCCTGAAAGATGTGCATGAAGGAATATGCGGGCACCACGCGAGCAGCCGAGCTATCGCGGCTAAGGTTTTTAGAGCAGGATTCTATTGGTTAACAGCAATCGAGGACGCAAAGGAAATAGTGAGAACTTGCGATGCGTGCCAAAGATTCGCCGCCAGACCTCACTCTCCTGCAGCAGAACTTATGCCAATCCCATTATCTTGGCCTTTTGCTCAATGGGGCCTCGACATGGTGGGAAAACTACACAAAGCTTCGCAGGAGGTTATGAGTATATGCTTGTTGCTGTCGACAAGTTTACAAAATGGATCGAAGCAAAGCCGATAAATTCACCGGACGGCGCGTCGGCGATTAAGTTCGTGAAAAGCATCGTCTTCGATTTGGAGTCCCTCACAGCATTGTCACAGACAACGGCAGTAACTTTACGTCCAAGGAGTTCAAAGCATACTGCGCAGAAGTGGGCATCAAATTGAGTTTTGCGTCTGTTGCGCATCCACAGACCAACGGTCAAGTCGAGAAGGCCAATGGCATTATCTGCAATGGCATCAAGAAACGTCTGCTAGGACCATTGGAAAAAGCACGGCATACTTGGCCGGAGGAGCTGCCAAGTGTATTGTGGAGTATCCGAACAACACCAAATATGGCGACACAGGAAACACCGTTTTTTCTAGTCCATGGCGCCGAAGCAGTCCTGCCGATAGAAATAGAGCACGATTCTCCAAGAGTCACAGAATATAATGAAGAAACCTCGAGAGAAGCCTTGGAGGACGATGTCGATGCACTTGACGAAGCTCGAGACGAAGTCCTGTCACGAGTCGCCAAATATCAGGACCTGAAGAACTACCACAGTCGACGATTGCGCCCGAGGTCTTTTCAAGTTGGTGACTTAGTTCTGCGACTCAACCAAAAAAGTCACGAAAAACTCGAGTCACCATGGCTTGGACCCTACATCATTGAGGTAATCGAAGGAGGAGCATACAGAATCAAAGACAAGAAGACAGGGATTGCCGAGCCAAATCCCTGGAACGTGGCACAGCTCGTTTTTACGCTTAGATGCCGAAATATAGTCTACTTTGTAAACATACAATGTACTAAAACGCCCGCGAGTTTCAGACGCACTCTTTTCCTTTTTCGGGGCACCGAGTGGGGCCGGAGAAGGTTTTTAATGAGGCGGGCTCGCGGTGCTGCAATATAATAAAGATAGTAAAGATATACTTCTTATTCGTCGACATACTCGGGGGCTCTGCACCCTCAAATATCAAAACAGACAAACTCGATTTATTGAAAATATTTCGCCTTGGTACAATAATACCTCGCCAAATACATAAATTGGAAGTTGGTCATGATTAAATATAGTGCACACGTCAGAATATCTCATTACTCTGGTCCAAAAACCCGACAAACAAAATATAGAACTTCGACGCCAAGATCATGCAGCCCATCAAGGTGTTTTATTACAGCTCAGGAAGGAACCTTGAGAAGAGAAAAATAGTACAAACTCCAGACAAAAAGGCTCGGGGGCTCCGACAATATAGAGCATTCTACGGTATACAACAAATGTTTTCGACAAAGTTTTACAAATCAATCAGAACCCAAAATAGTATCTATTGACAAGCCTCTGGTCGTTTTATGCTCGGCATAAGATCCTTTGACGAAGAATTCTGCATCCATCCGAAGAAGCTCGTCTATCATCGACTCGGCCACAGGAGTCACCATCTCGTTGATTGCATCAATATTATTCTTGCGACGGTCTTCTTTGCCATGCAATCAATGACAATCGTCGACAGGTCCAACTTTGGATGGCAAATATTTATCATAATCATGGCAAATCTCGCTCCAGCAGTCAGTTGGGCTCGTACGAAATTATGAATACGAGGACCATCTCTGAAGGTCTCTAGCAATTCAGGAAGAGTCGCAGGAATCTCATTCCGAGGAAACAAAGTCTTGAAAACAAGGGTCAACGTTGTCGTGCAAAAATTTAGAAATTCGCGTACTTGGCAAGCACGATCTTGGAACCTGACAATCTGCTGGGTTCGTTCAGGAGTGGCCCAAAATAAAGAGCCATGGTTCAGAGAAAGGTTGACAAGAAGATTCGTTCTTTCATTTACTCTTAGATCTTCGGCAGCAGCATCAAGAACTGAGCCTATTGGACAACAAGGGAAGAAACTTGGAAGAAGGCATAGCAAAATAAAGAGAAGGCATCAGAAAGCTTGAGATACATACCTAGCATATCCGTGCTAGCTTCCAACATCAGCTCGAGCATGCTATTTTCTCGGGCACTAGCTCCTTTTGCTTCCAATATAGCAGCATCCTTAGCAGCCATAGCTTCTTCGGCTTGTCGACGAGCAAGTTGTTCTTGTTCAGATGCTCTCCGAGACTGTTCCATCATTGCCAGAGTTTGTTTCTTCGTGGACTGAAGTTGTTGTCGAAGTTCCTGTAAATCTTCCGACAAAGGTGTGCGGAAGAACCTTCAAGGCAATTGTCATTGGTTCTTACTTTCTTCGACAAGGAAGACGCGGGAGCAGCATCGGGAGAAGAAGGATTCGTTGAATAATTATCAAATATCAACTGGAAAAGAAAATCCCCGAATCAATGATAGCACCAAAAGGAATTTCATTGATTGTAGAAAATTTACATGGCCATTACAAAAGAAGTTCTCCTAAGGGACTGGCAGGGAACTTGTCGCCAAGACTAGAATGGCGACAATAGCAAAGGAAATAAAGAAAGCAAAAACTAGACCTCCGGCCTTGAAGAGCTAGGAGTCGAAGATGGCTTGATCCCGAGATAGGCCAGGATCTTCTTCGTGTTAAGCTTTGCCGCCTTGATCAAGGATCGCCATTTTGCTTGCTCTATTTGCTCCGTGTCGCCAACTTTGGCCCAGTCGATAGTTTGTTGACTGTCAGCAACTAGGGAAACAGTGCTTTCCACGGCAACCTTCATATTCTCATGGCGCATCTTCAGCCCAAGATCTTCGGGAGGATTAAAGCACTTGGCAAGACCAAGGAAAGTTGCGGGCTCCTCTTTCTTCGGGAAGAAGTAGGGGAAAAGCTTTGACAACCCCGCCCTGGCTTCATCCATGCCTTCACGCGCTTCCGTCCCATGAAACTCAAGGAATGAAACGGCGTCAAGAAGAACATCGTTGTCGGGATCCTCAAGTTCAAATTCTTGAGAGGTCCTATCTGACAAAATAAAAATAGAAATTTTTGTCAACAAACAAGTGCAAAAAAGGAAAATCCAAAGGGTATGCAATGGTGCAAATGCTTACCGACAAAGCGACGACTTTGTGTTTTTATGCGTTTGGTGATCGCCGCTTCGCGAGCAGATTGCGCAGTTATGTGATCGCTTAGTGAAGTCTCGGCGTCATGCAGACGTTTCCGAAGATCTTCGACACCAGCAGCATCAGCCTTAGCCTTGTCGGCTTCTTGCCTAGCTTCAATCGCATCCGACTCGGCCTTCTTACGAGCCTCTTCACATTGCTCTAACTTTAGAGCAAGCGTGTCAGCACGTTCGTTGGCTTCTGTTTCTCTGAAAAAGGAAGACAAGATTGGCTATAAACGTCGACAAGTCATGCAGAAAGGACGCAAAAAATAGTCAGCATTACCTTCAGTCCTTGCGTAATCACGGTACCCAACGAATTGGGCACCGATGCGAAGAAGCTCTTTGATCATAGGCTGTTAAAGAGAGACAAAGAAAGAAAATGTTGGCATGAGAAAAATGACGACACATAGGAGCAAACAGAAACTATAAACAACGACAAGAGTGTTAGCAACTTACATCATCCAAGAGAGGGTTAGAAGAGCTACTCTGAAGAGTAAGCTTGGGATTTATTTCAACCCTTGCCCTTTTTGGTGAAGGGACAAGGGGGCTTGCCGGAGGAGTAGCAGCGCCGACATTCTGTCGAGGAGGCGACGTTTCTTCTCCTTCGACTGGCGTCTCCGAGGCGACTAATGTATGTGACGTGCTCGTTCGAGCAGCCACATCAGCAGTTGGTACTTCTTCTTCATCATCACTACGAGCAAGCGTCGACAATATAAAAAGCAAGATAGACAAGAATCTTCGAGTACAAGTAAACAAGAAAAAGGGTACTTACGAACTGATGAGAGACTCGAGGTATGGATCATAGCCTGCCTTCTGGTGCGAAGGAACAATCGTCGACTTTGGAGGTGCCGGAATCTTCGGCATCATCCCTTTTCCTTTTGTTCCTTGGAGAAACAGCAGGAGGAGGAGATTGTGCCGACGCAGTGGCTTCAGAGACATCCTCTTTTTCGTCGATCCCGCAGATTTTCGAGATTCTGCGGGTTCATTTGCAAACGAGGGGGCATCTGGATTGTCATCGGAGATAACGGCCCTTTCTTCGACATCCCCACCTTCGGGAAGAGGAGGAAGTGAAACAAGATTTGGGTGGTCCTGTATATAAAGAGGAAAGGATGTCAGAAATGAATAACAACACAAAAAGCAAGGCAATAGACAAATTACGCGACAATGTTTACCTTGGGAAGCGCATGGGTGGCGCTGTATGGTTTTACGCGACAAGTGGAAGGGATGGAGTCTTTCTTCTTGAGAGATGAAATCCTACGGATAAGTCTATCCAAATCCTTGACTTCCAAATTCGTCGACAGGCGATCTGCGTCTTCATCGCCAAGATAATTCCGAAAGGGTTTTTGCGAGCCTGAAGAGGCTGCACCCTAGTCCTAAGGAAGTACGCCGTAATTTGGATGCCTGATAATTCTTTTCCACGAGTATTTTGCAACTCATGGATACGAGTCATCAGGGCCTCTGTCGAAGTCCTTTCTTCCTCGTTAGCTTCTGCGTCCCAAGAACGGCGGCGAAGGATTTTCTCGGCACCGTCAAAAGGAGGAATGTTGTCTTCGGCGCATCCATGGTTTTCTTCACGAATGTACAACCACTTCTTGCGCCACCCTTGAACGGAGTCAGGGAGTTTGACGTCGAAGTAGTTGACAGAGGAGCGAACAAGAACAACACCGCCTATATTATAGGCGACATTGCGAGCCATTGCGGCGACAAAGAAAATGCGCTTCCATAATGCCCAGTTAGGCTGGACACCAAGGAAGGCTTCGCAGAGGGTGATAAAAATAGAAATGTGAAGGATAGAGTTGGGCGTGAGATGGTGAAGTTGGAGACCATAAACATAGAGTAACCCGCGAAGAAAAGGGTGAATGGGGGCGGAAAGACCGCGGATGAGATGATCAACAAAACTTACCCGATACCCCATTGGAGGGGTTGGGTAGCTTTCTTCACTGGGGAAGCAAACCGCTTTGGGTTTCTTGGTAATCCTTCTTGAGATTGAGGTCCTGGTTCGTGATCTTGGACCTCTCCCACTCCGCGGCCCCGATCCGCGGCGGCCATCGAGAATCAGGTGTGCTATGCCCGGTCAATCGACGCGGTGGCATCAACAATGGCAGAGGCGTAGCTACGAAGAGAAGAGCTTTGAGAGATGAGGAGCGCAGGAGGAAATTTTGCAGAGGAAAGCAGGGGACGGCGAGCGGAAGTGTTCGAGGAAGAAGAAGAGGACCTTATATACAGGTGCGGTGAAACGACGGAACCGTTGGATGAAAAAAGAATGCAGCAGATGATCGCCACGTGGATACAAGGGCACAATGGTATTTTAACATTAACGAGGTTACAGAACGTGCCAGAAAAAGGGGAGAACATGTGTCCCCCACTTGCACGACGTGTCCGGCAGATCAGAATTGGGACCCACAAGGCAGCGAAACAAGTGGTAATGGTCAGTTTCCAAAATAGAGATCGTGGCTATCATCAGCAATGACGTCGTCAAGATAAAAGAAAAATTCGACTGCGAGTTTTCAAAAGTTTATCGACAACGCAAGATTATCTCGGGAGCCTTTGATCAAATACAAGTTTTTGCCCAAATGCTCGGGGCTACTTTGGAAAAATAGAAAACTTCGAGTATGACAAGATAGAAATGGCGAGAGCCTATGACCAAATGCAAGCACTTGTTCATAGCCTCGGGGGCTACTCCCATCGGGAGCGCTGGTCGCGCACCCGATAAATATAAAACTGTCGAGAAAGATTATAAATATAGCGGCAACGGATACTAATCTGTGGAGCCTACACCCAAGCACAAGTTCTTGGATGTAGCCTCGGGGGCTACTCCCATCGGGAACGCTGTTCGCGTGCCCGATGAATTTTATCAAAATAAAGAAATAGCAGTGAGTATATTTCGAGTTACACGTATAACTCTACATATACTCCCATCGGGAAGACAAAATAAGTCATCAAATATGACTCGATAAAATGTGCTATTTCAAAGGCGAAAAGCACTCGACAATATATTCTCAGAACGCCAAAGTTGCGATCAATTTCTGAATGCCGCAAATTTGCGAAGGTAAGACCCCAGATCCGTTCTGCTGGGCGTGGCATCGCCAAAGACTGCGCTCGCTACTTTTATCCGTATCAACAGATACGAAGAAAAATCCTAACGGACGCGTTAGGTACCCGATAAATTTGACTGGGACTCGACAGAATGGTAAGACCTTAAGCGGCACCTGTCGAAGTTTGCACCAGTATCGAGGTCATGTCCAGGGACATGATCTTGAAGTAGGTTTTTGCGGATTGCCACTAGAGCAGTTAACTAGTACCTGATCCGTCAGATGAACTAGCCCCAACTACCATTATCCCTGTACAATATGGAATTTGATGTAAAGAAGTATAAATAAAAGTTCTCGAATAAATATAAACAGTCGAGATTTCCCTTGACTCTACGATTCAAGTAAAATCTCGGGGGCTACTGACATAGGCATCCCAAATGGGCCTGCCGAAGATAGTACCCGGGGTTATGAAGGCCCACTATCCGAAGAATAAGAAGATTCGGGAGCCCAAGATATATTAAGGAAAGCTAGAGTTGTAATAGGAAGTGTTATTTGTAATCTGGCGGGATGAGTTAGAAACCGTCCCGACTCTGTAACTTGTACAAAACGAAACCCTCGGCTCCACCTCCTATATAAGGGGGAGTCGAGGGACAAAGAAAGGATCGAATCTACTGTCAACATAACCCTAGTTTTCATAATCGTCGAGTACTTTTCGCCTAAACCTTCGAGATCTACTTGCCCTCTACTTCTAGCAAAACCCTAGTCTACAATCTGTAGGCATTGACAAGTTAATCCTTTGTCAGCGTGGGGCACTTTGGAGGACAGCTTTGCGTTTCCGTGCCTGGAGCGGGCTGATGCGATCCGCTGCCAGCTCGGCGACTCCAACAAGCGGGACCTCTCGGTGACTGCCTACTTCAATTAGGTCAAATCCTTGGCCGACACGTTGTCCTCCATCGTCTGGCCTCTTCGGGACTCCGAGTTCACATCATTCATCATCAACGGTCTCTATGGCGAGTACGACTCTCTCATTGGGAACATCAACGGGCGTGACACGTCTATTCAGCTGCATGATCTTTACATGTGTCTTCGCACTGAGCAATATGTCGATGCTTGTCATGCGGCCAAGGTCTACTCTTACACCTCCTCGGCGACCCATATGTACAAAAGTGGCTCACACACACCTTACTACGCGCCTCAAACTCCGAAGCCGTCGCTTCCCTTACCGACAACGAACAAGTCAGCCCCTGCTGCACCGTTGGGTTCCACCATTGGTGTCTGCCCCAAGCACGAGTGCTAACTATGTGGTCGTGGGGGCCATCTCGCCTCGAAGTGCCATAGATGCTTTCGAGCTTCCTCGGCATTGGAAATGACGGTCATGGCAACGAGCGTCAAGCCGTGATGGCGGATAAGGAATACGCTCAGTCCTACCCAGTTGATCCCCACTGGTACATGGATATTGGTACTATGTGGATCACCTGACGAGCAAGCTTGGCAGACTCAACATGCATGAGTAGTATCAAGGGACTGATAAGGTTCACCTCGCCAATGGGACAGGTATGCACATCTCTCATATTGGTCAATCATCCTTTCTCACTAGTCATGCCAGCAGGAAACTCTGGCTTCATGATCTTCTTCGTGTTCCTTCTGTTACTCTTAACTTGCTATCAGTTTCTATACTTACTCATAATAATAATATCTTTGTCGAATTTCACACGTTTGATCTTTTTGTTAAGGATTGGGCCACGATGGACGTTCTACTTAGCGGTTGTGTTGCCGTGGTCTTACCACCCCGATATGCCCACCGTCTCTCAGGTTTTCAGTGGAGTTCGAGTCTCGTAGTCATAGTGGCCTGCTAGCCTCGGTCAACCCACCACTCCGAGATGTAGCAGTAAGGCTACATCAACTTTCTTTCTGATGTTAAGGCAAGATTCATCAATTTTCTTTTTCTTTGTCTAGTCGAGAAGTTCAAAATCCTCTAGAACTTGTTTTTCGGATGTATGGTGTCTTGCTGATGAGTGGAATTTTATACACTTTTTAAGCGTACTCTATGCTTATAAAACCACTCATCTTATACTCCATCTAGTGGGCTCTCATTCTGTTCTCTCCTCTCTCTCTCTCTCTCTCTCTCTCTCTCTCTCTCTCTCTCTCTCTCTCCTATGAACAGTGTTTGGGAGCTCTCCTTGGTTTTCTCCACCCGACGCCTCTCCCCTTCTCCGTCGGCGGCTCGGCTGCTGGGCGTGAGGATGGGAGAGGAGGCCTGGGATGTAGTGTAGATAGCTGCTCTCCTTCTTCTCCTCCCTGTAGGTGTAGGATTAGGTCTAGGGTTTGGGCTTGTCCCAGGTGTACCTATATGGAGTCTGGTGTTATGCCATGGAGGCCCGTCACTCCGGTGTCTTGGTGCGGCATCAGGTGCTCGCTGGTGATGCGCTCCGACGACCCTCCAAGGTGGAGGCGTGGTGGTGGCTGCAGATCCGGCGAGGTATTCCTCAATAAGCGACGCCGAGAATCTTGTTGTCCAGATCTTCTTCAGCTTCGATGTTCCTCTTGTCGTCATGGTGGCGGCGGAGGTACTGAAGCTCCTCCGGATTGGTGGCGGTGGGGTTCTTGCTGCTTCGGAGCTGCTACCTGTGCGCAACACACAGCGACGGCCGTCGCTGTGATCCTTGGCTGTAGATGCGGCCCTTCTTCAACCTCCGGTATGGAGGCCATCTCGATCTTCTGCTTGTGCTCGACGCCTCCAGGGTACCAAGTGGTACGTCCCGGGATCCTGGATGTGGCTGGTGGACTGATCTGGTCGTCGGAGGAGAGCCATCGAGCGCGCTGCTCTCAGATCTCGGAAGTGACGCCTGTAGGTCGCCGGCGACATGTGGCGGAGGAGCTTTAGGACCTGATTGCTTTTTCATCTTTAGTCCTAGGGTGGTTTCTATAAGAAAGAGATGCCTTATCTTCAAATTTCAGGTTCTTAGTGGGAGTGTTGTAAAGGTCCTCTTTGTAAAATGTAACAGCCACGTTGCAATGAAAGCTCCACCGGGCTCACTTTGACCCCTCTGTCTATTCAAATAAAAAAATACTCCATCTAGTTATTATTATACATGATTACTTATTCCCATGCTTTTCCATGTGAGTGTTGCAAAACTATTAGTTTTTTATAAGGATTTTATTACTTTTCTTTGTATTTGATGTGTGTGTAGGTGTATTGAGGATTTATGGACAAAGCAAGGCAAAAGGAACCAAGTGGATCCAATGTGGAGGAGTTACAGGCACCTGACTTAGCCATATGAAAGTAAAAATTGATATCTTTACATCAAACACAAAATAAATATCCAAGGTCATGGTTTTGTAGCTCTCATCCATGTGAACCCAATGATCCCAAAAACTTTGCAATCGAAGTTCGTATGAAGAAATAACAACCAAAATACTAAAGGGTCCAGAAGTTATAACGAGCATCAGTATGGCAGAGATGGCCGTACGGTGCCACTATACCGACCTCCGTTGGCTCTGAAGCGTCAAAAAGAACTTCCTTTGTGAAGGGCCGAAGGAAATATTCGCCACGGATCTTTACAACACCACCCCGGGACCTCCACGATGCCTATTTCAAGAGGGAGAACCCTAGCCGCCAAAAAAGACACACCACAATCCTCCACAGTGGAGCCCTACCGCCGCCGCACCTCTATCAGATCTCCATCACCACCACCACCAAACAAGAGGAATAAGGGACTTAGATCTTGAAGGCCACGACATCGATCTCCATCATCATTATCAACAACAACAACAACAACAACGTCTCCATCACCACCCCCTATTCACCTCGTTGTAATTGCAAACCCTAGTGTGGACTTGCATGTGTATTCATTCATACTGTCATACTCCATTCATTTTTTTGAAAGGTCTAGCAATTGATGGCTTTCGGTTAGTCGATCATACTCCATTCATATTATATTGATGATTTTGATTTCCTTCATATGTGAGTAGTTACTATTATTTTGGGGGAGAAGGAGAAGCCCTAGTAATATTTTTGACTGAAATAAAGATTGTTCATCTCTATCTTGTATATGTATGTGTTTCAATTAACTCTATTGATATTATGCGAACGTCGACTGCATTGTATTTGCCCATTGGACTTGAGAGGGAATTACCATTGGTATGTGGATGATACTTTAAAGGCATTAAGTGACATATAACGTCAGCTTATCATTCATGTGTCAACCACTACAAGAAAAGTTCTGATAGACAACGTCTCAAAATCGTCCGCTAAGGGGTATTTTTCGTCGCCTATGGGCCTAACCCGACGATATGGGTTCTGTTGTGGAAACTGCGTCAAGCAAAGTCCTACGATGATTTTTTCGGTCTGTCGCGCTTGGGCGCCCTTCCGCCACGGAAAATCGGACCGTTGCGCATGTGTTTTCGGGAGCCCGTTGACGACGTCATGCAACCGACACGTGGCGACGCCGTTAAGCAACGGCGTTAACCCAGAAACCCCGTGGTAGATGGTAGGCCCACACGAGGCCTGCCACGTCTTAAGCGGCCGGGCCAGCTAACATAGTTTGACCGGTCAACTATATAGCTGGGCTGGTCCATTAGTTACGTGGGCCGGGCCTAACCTCTAAGGTTGACTGGTCAAAACTTAAATGGCCGACCCATTTAACATGTGGGGTCCACCTTACAGCAACTAGGCCGGCCCAAGAAGCAAGTGGGCGGGCCAAAATACAGGTGGGTCCCACTTTCCAGTTAAAGGGTCGGCCCATTTAGTGTGGGGTCCACCATATAGCAAGTAGGCCGAGCCAAAAACACAGGTCCCACTTTCCAGTTAAAGGGTCGCCCATTTAGTATGTGGGGTCCACCATATAGCAAGTGGGTCGGCCCAACAAGATAGTGGGCCGGGCCAAAAAACACAGGTGGGTCCCACTTTCCTGTTAAAGGACCGGCCCATTTGATGTGTGGGGTCCACCATATAGAAGTGGGCTGGCCCAACAAAAAAGTGGACCGGGCCAAAAACACAGTGGGTCCCACTTTAAAAGGGCCCATTTAGTATGTGGGGTCCACCATATAGCAAGTGGCCCAACACGAGCAGCGGGCCAAAAACACGTGGGTCCCACTTTCCCGTTAAAGGACCGGCCCATTTTGTGTGGGGTCCACCATATAGAAGTGGGCTGGCCCAACAAAAAAGTGGACCGCCAAAAACACAGTGGGTCCCACTTTCCGCTTAAAAGGGCCCATTTAGTATGTGGGGTCCACCATATAGCAAGTGGGCCGGCCCAACACGATAGCGGGGGCCAAAACACGTGGGTCCCACCTTCCCGTTAAAGGGCCGGCCCATTTACCATGTGGGACCACCATATAGCAAATGGGTGGCCCAACAAGATAGTGGGCCGGCCCAATAAGCATGTGGAGCCCACTATCGTGTAACCGGGCCGGCCTACTAAAGAAGTGGGCCGGCCCAAAATGAAAGTGGGTCCCACACTACTGTAAGTGGGCCGGCCCAATCTGTTGTAGGGCCCTACTTGTTTGACTAGTCAACTTGCATTAAATTTCATGAGCCTAAAATCTGATATCAATGATACACACAATTACATACACAAATAAAACAAGTAGGAAAATTACAAGGCAATTAATGTGCCCAAATAAAAAAATTACATAGAATCATTGAGGACTTCTATTTGCATCATCAATAACACGTTGACATTTGGCAATCGCCTTGATTGAATCTTGTGTACTTTTTGTCAACATATCAGCTACAGATCTTAAAGCAGCAATACCATGTCTTTTATAAAGTACAGCCTTGAGATATTTACTGTTTGATGAAAGAAATGGTCTAGGTTGACGGCTATGAGAAGATGCATCAGAAGAAAGATCAGAACTTTTTGTGGGCCTCACTTCTAATGAAGATTGCTTCATCACAACTGCATTCTGATAATAATGCAAAAAGAGTTAAACGATGAACTATGCAAACATTTATTATGCAATGTAGATATAAGATAATAACAAGTTGCATAAATGAGACAATGTATGGAACTTGTACTAAGCACAAACTTACATCATAATGTTGCACAGGGTCGCTACAGATCCTTTTTTGGCGACTATGTTCTAATGATGACTGCTTCATTGAAACTGCAGTATGGTAACATTGCAAACATAGTTACAACAATTAACTATTCAAACATGTATTACGCAATGTAGAGATCAGATAACAGCATGTAGCAGAAATAAGCACAAGATAAGATAAGATGCATGTACTAAGCACATACTGGCTGCAGGTCCTTCTCTTGCATGCACTAGTCGTGGTCAACATGCCTGTCATTTTAGGTTCAGCCATCAAGTGAAATGCTAATCCTCCTGCTCCATTGTCCTTAATCTGTGTTTAGATATCACATTTAAGACCAAGTCAGCTGGTTTCAAATAACAAAAAACTTGAGCTGCCAAATGAATAAGCCAATATTTACCAGATATCAGATTAAAACCAACTAGATGTTGCTTTGCATGAGATACGAATTTCAGACATTCAGATTTAGAGTAGGGTAATGCCAAGGTTTTCCACATAAAGTAAACTGGCATTAAGAATGACCAAATGTTAGGTTCAAATCACCTTCGCAGTTTCTCCAAGACAAGCATCTCAAATAGGCAGAAACATAGTAAAGCATGAATGGCATTGCTATGGCAGGGTTCCAAGTGTTAATCTCTTGCATAAGGAACAATGCATATAGGTTATAGATAATAACGGAAGTAAACTGCCAAAATTACCAACCAAGAACTCAGATTCCAACCTTCCCTAGCGTCCCGCTGTTAATGTTGGATGTTCTAATAAGTGGTTCGCATGATCAATCCCTAGGAAAAATAACATTGACAAGTCAGTCTACGATAATACAAAGACCAGACATGCACGCAGCAATAACTATATAAGCTAAAGACGAGGTATAAGAGCAAGCAGATTGGAAATGCACATAGCATGATTATAAAAGCAGTGTGAGAATAGCAGACACGAGAAAACAGCTAGCAGCTAGCGGTGAGCTAATGACGTGGTATAAGAACAAGCAGATTGGAAATGCCCATAGCATGACTATAAAAGCAGTGCGACAATAGCATGCAGTACAAAAACAGTTGGCAGCAAATGAATGGGTATAAGGCTATAAATATGTGGATGCACACAGGTGTCAGTAGAATGAACAGGATGGTAGCGACCGGATAATGCTTTTGTACTGTACAATATTTAAACAAACTTCATGCGAAGCAACACATCAAGAAAGTTAACGGCATATGAGATCTGCAAATAACTACACAAAACATGGCTAAAGAAACACCGCGATCTAACGGGCCAGCGTACTAACCAAGCTGCGGCGGGGTGGACGGGGGCGGCAACTTGCATTCCAAAGGCGGCGAACGCGGGAGACGATGAATCGACCCTGTTTCAGTAGAAGCGGGCGTTAGTGAAGCAGATCTGGTTGGTGGCAAGGGATTCGGTGAAGTTGATACAGCCGCCGGCGAGGTAGTCGGTGGCGAGGTCGGCGGTGAAGCAGATCCGTCGGTGGCGAGGTCGGCGGTGAAGCAGATCCGTCGGTGACGAGGGCGGCGGGGGAGCGGATCGTGGGTGGACAGCCAACACGATCAAGGCTACGCCGTGGAGGAGTATGCCGGCGGCGAAGCAGATCTAGTACTGTAGAGAGTCGAGCTTTGGCGTGTGAGAGTATTTTTGAGCTAATGGGGCGAATGGTTGGTGGGTGGGTGTGGGCCTGTGGGGAGGGTTCGGGATCTAGGCAAGATATTTCATTGTTACCGAATGAGCCCTCCATGGTCGGTGGGTTGTAGCTTCCGGACCAGGGTTAAAAGGGTAAAACTAGTCACGGGATTTTCGAATGGATGCGGCGGGATGATTTGGCGCGTGGCCGAAATTTTCAGTTTCAAGCTACGAGCAGAACGACAAAAATAATGTTCTTCCCCAGGGAGCTCTCATTTCTTCCTCTTTCTCTCTCGAGTCTCTCCCACTCCCCCGGCTCCTCTCCCCCTTCTCTCCGGCGGCCTCGCCGGCCGGAGACGAGGCCGACTTCTCTCGTATATTGTACACCCTCCGAACTAAATTAATTGATTCAACTTTCCTTAGACGTGTATGTATCTAGAGTAAAAACATGTGTGGATACATCCATATTTAGATAAGCAAAGTTGAGTCAGCTAATTTGGATCCGAGGGAGTTAGTGTTGTTGTAAGCTTAGATCCAATGTTTCCCATGAGCAGAATGGCGCAATGGAGTCGGGGATCTCGTCATCGGCTTCAGATCTGGCCTATGGTGAATCTGGCGGATCTTGCCGGCCAAACCCCGATCTGGTGCCATCAATGTGATGGCGCTAACGGTGAGGCTTGCTTTGGTCAGTGCTTCAGATCTGGCCAATGGGGAAGTCAAGCTGCTAAAGTTCACAAGCTCGGGGCATACGACGGCGTCATCCGTCTTGCCCGTGCACATCTTGGCATTTCAGCGGCCCTTCTCAGAGCCAATATGCCGTTGTTGAGGCCCTTCTTCTCCTTCGTCCTGGCGACTACCGGCGACACCGTCCCAAGTGGTGCATCCCCGGCGACGGAGTTGCTGGAAAGGATGCGGAGCAGAGATCTGATGTGCGGTCCAGAAGGACTCGATTGATTTTCTTCTATATGTTTTGGGGTCCTTTTTGTAAAGTTGCAGGTTCTATTAGTTATTGTCTAGTACTTTTGGTCCTCTATGTAATTTTTTGGACTAGTTTCCATTGGCACAGATAAACTTGAATTTTGACAAGTTCACGGGGAAAAAATTCCTTTGCACATATGGCCTATCATGTATAAACATTCTTGAGATTTAAACTATATGTAATGTGCCATGCATTAACCCTAAACCATATATATGTAACTAACCCTAGCTGATCAAACCCTACTTAATTAAAACAAATAACCCTAAACTATACGCATGCACTTTATGCGCAAAGGCGCGGGTGCCTCTAATAATGTGTGTGCGCACTCGATCGATGATCCCTAAACCTTATACAACCCTGAAACCCTAATCCCTAATCCCTAAACCCTAAACACCCTAAACACTAAACCCTATACCCTAAACCCTAACCCTAACCCTAAACCCTAATTAAACCCTATATATAGGCCAACGACACTTAATTGTGCATCAAGCAGGCCAGGGGTGCCTCGCGGTCCTCTAATTAAATTAAATGTGCCATGCATTAACCCTAAATCATATATATGTAACTAACCATAGCTAACCAACCCTACTTAATGAAAACACATAACCCTAAACTATACTAGCTATAACCCGATCTAATAAAAACATGCTCTATATATAGCAGCTAGCTAGCAAACCGTAGATTAACACCAATTAATATATACATGGCCTATATCGATCATGTTGTATAACATATCCCTGAGATTCATTAACTAATTATATAATTATCGTGATAAATTAATTAACTTGAATTTTGACAAGTTCTCTCGAATGAAAACACATTTGATTAAGTTGCCTCATAATATATATATATAATTAGTGTGCATGCATGGCCTACAATGCATTCGTGCATATATTTTAATGTATATTTAAACATATTCTTGGGGATTTCAATATCTCTCTCTCTCTCTCTCTCTCGATCATCTATATATCGTTGGTGGCCAAAAAACACACATATATATGCATGCAATTTATGCGTAAAGGCGCGGATGCCTCTAATAATGTGTGTGCGCACTCGATCGATGATCCCTAAACCTTAAACAACCCTAAAACCTTAAATCCCTAATCGCTAATCCCTAATCCCTAAACCTAAACACCCTAAACACTAAACCCTAAACCCTAGACCCTAAACCCTAACCCTAACCCTAACCCTAAACCCTAGCTAACCCTAAACCCTAATTAAACCCTATGTATAGGCCAACGACACTTAATTGTGCATCGAGCAGGCCAGGGGTGCCTCGCGGTCCTCTAATTAAATTAAATGTGCCATGCATTAACCCTAAACCATATATATGTAACTAACCCTAGCTAATCAACCCTACTTAATTAAAACACATAACCCTAAACTATACTAGCTAGCTATAACCCGATCTAATAAAAACATGCTCTATATATATATAACAGCTAGCTAGCAAACCGTAGATTAACACCAATTAAAATATACATGGCCTATATCGATCATGTTGTATAACATATCCTGAGATTCATTAATTAATTATATAATTATCGTGATAAATTAATTAACTTTAATTTTGACAAGTTCTCTCGAATGAAAACACATTTGATTAAGTTGCCTCATAATATATATATATATATATATATATATATATATATAATTAGTGTGCATGCATGGCCTACCATGCATTCGTGCATATATTTTAATGTATATTTGAACATATTCTTGGGGATTTCAATCTCTCTCTCTAGATCATCTATATATCGTTGGTGGCCAAAAAACACACATATATATGCATGCAATTTATGCGTAAAGGCGCGGGTGCCTCTAATAATGTGTGTGCGCACTCGATCGATGATCCCTAAACCTTAAACAACCCTAAAACCTTAAATCCCTAATCGCTAATCCCTAATCCCTAAACCTAAACACCCTAAACACTAAACCCTAAACCCTAGACCATAAACCCTAACCCTAACCCTAACCCTAAACCCTAGCTAACCCTAAACCCTAATTAAACCCTATGTATAGGCCAACGACACTTAATTGTGCATCGAGCAGGCCAGGGGTGCCTCGCGGTCCTCTAATTAAATTAAATGTGCCATGCATTAACCCTAAACCATATATATGTAACTAACCCTAGCTAATCAACCCTACTTAATTAAAACACATAACCCTAAACTATACTAGCTAGCTATAACCCGATCTAATAAAAACATGCTCTCTATATATATAGCAGCTAGCTAGCAAACCGTAGATTAACACCAATTAAAATATACATGGCCTATATCGATCATGTTGTATAACATATCCCTGAGATTCATTAATTAATTATATAATTATCGTGATAAATTAATTAACTTGAATTTTGACAAGTTCTCTCGAATGAAAACACATTTGATTAAGTTGCCTCATAATATATATATATATATAATTAGTGTGCATGCATGGCCTACAATGCATTCGTGCATATATTTTAATGTATATTTGAACATATTCTTAGGGATTTCAATCTCTCTCTCGATCATCAATATATCGTTGGTGGCCCAAAAAACACACATATATACGCATGCACTTTATGCGTAAAGGCGCGGGTGCCTCTAATAATGTGTGTGCGCACTCGATCGATGATCCCTAAACCTTAAACAACCCTAAAACCCTAAATCCCTAATCCCTAATCCCTAAACTCTAAACACCCTAAACCCTAGACCCTAAACCCTAACCCTAACCCTCTACCCTAGATAACCCTAAACCCTAATTAAACCCTATGTATAGGCCAACGACACTTAATTGTGCATCGAGCAGCCCAGGGGTGCCTCGCGGTCCTCAAATTAAATTAAATGCGCCATGCATTAACCCTAAACCATATATATGTAACTAACCCTAGCTAATCAACCCTACTTAATTAAAACACATAACCCTAAACTATACTAGATATAACCCGATCTAATAAAAACATGCTCTATATATATATAGCAGCTAGCTAGCAAACCGTAGATTAACACCAATTAAAATATACATGGCCTATATCGATCATGTTGTATAACATATCCCTGAGATTCATTAATTAATTATATAATTATCGTGATAAATTAATTAACTTGAATTTTGACAAGTTCTCTCGAATGAAAACACATTTGATTAAGTTGCCTCATAATATATATATAATTAGTGTGCATGCATGGCCTACAATGCATTCGTGCATATATTTTAATGTATATTTGAACATATTCTTGGGTATTTCAATCTCTCTCTCGATCATCTATATATCGTTGGTGGCCCAAAAAACACACATATATACGCATGCACTTTATGCGTAAAGGCGCGGGTGCCTCTAATAATGTGTGTGCGCACTCGATCGATGATCCCTAAACCTTAAACAACCCCTAAAACCTTAAATCCCTAATCCCTAAACCCTAAACACCCTAAACACTAAACCCTAAACCCTAGACCCTAAACCATAACCCTAACCCTAAACCCTAGCTAACCCTAACCCTAATTAAACCCTATGTATAGGCCAACGACACTTAATTGTGCATCGAGCAGGCCAGGGGTGCCTCGCGGTCCTCTAATTAAATTAAATGTGCCATGCATTAACCCTAAACCATATATATGTAACTAACCCTAGCTAATCAACCCTACTTAATTAAAACACATAACCCTAAACTATACTAGCTAGCTATAACCCGATCTAATAAAAACATGCTCTATATATAGCAGCTAGCTAGCAAACCGTAGATTAACACCAATTAAAATATACATGGCCTATATCGATCATGTTGTATAACATATCCCTGAGATTTATTAATTAATTATATAATTATCGTGATAAATTAATTAACTTGAATTTTGACAAGTTTTCTCGAATGAAAACACATTTTGATTAAGTTGCCTCATAATATATATATAATTAGTGTGCATGCATGGCCTACCATGAATTTGTGCATATATTTTAATGTATATTTGAACATATTCTTGGGGATTTCAATCTCTCTCTCGATCATCTATATATATCGTTGGTGGCAAAAAAACACATATATACGCATGCACTTTATGCGTAAAGGCGCGGGTGCCTCTAATAATGTGTGTGCGCACTCGATCGATGATGATCCCTAAACCTTAAACAACCCTAAAACCCTAAATTAATTATCGATCTCCCCGTGATTCATTAATTAATTATATATATAATTATCGATGATAAATTAATTAACTTGAATTTTGACAAGTTCTCTCGTATGAAAACACATTTGATCAAGTTGCCTCATAATATATATATATATATAATTAGTGTGCATGCATGGCCTACCATGCATTCGTGCATATATTTTAATATATATTTGAACATATTCTAGGGGATTTCAATCTCTCTCTCTCTCGATCATCTATATATCGTTGTTGGTGGCAAAAAAACACACATATATACGCATGCACTTTATGCGCAAAGGCGCGGGGTGCCTCTAATAATGTGTGTGCGCACTCGATCGATGATCCCTAAACCTTAAACAACCCTAAACCTCCCCTAAACCCTAAACACCCTAAACACTAAACCCTAGACCCTAAACACCCTAAACACTAAACCCTAAACCCTAGAACCTAAACACCGTAAACACTAAACCCTAAACCCTAAACACCCTAAACACTAATTAAACCCTAAACCCTAGACCCTAAACACCCTAAACACTAGACCCTAAACACTAAACCCTAGACCCTAAACACTGAACCCTAAACGTACCCTAGACCCTAGCTAAACACCCTAAACACTAAACCCTAGCTAACCCTAAACCCTAATTAAACCCTATATATAGGCCAACGACACTTAATTGTGCATCAAGCAGGCCAGGGGTGCCTCGCGGTCCTCTAGTTAAATTAAATGTGCCATGCATTAACCCAAAACCATATATATATAACTAACCCCTAGCTAATCAAACCCTAGTTAATTAAAACACATAACCCTAAACTATACTAGCTAGCTATAACCCGATCTATTAAAAACATGCTCTCTATATAGCAGCTAGATAGCAAATTAAACAGTAGATTAACACCAATTAATATATACATGGCCTATATCGATCATATGTTGTATAACATCTCCCGAGATTCATTAATTAATTATATAATTATCGATGATAAATTAATTAACTTGAATTTTGACAAGTTCTCTCGAATGAAAACACATTTGATTAAGTTTCCTCATAATATATATATATATATATATATAATTAGTGTGCATGCATGGCCTACCATGCATGCATTCGTGCATATATTTTAATATATATTTGAACATATTCTTGGGGATTTCAATCTCTCTCTCTCTCGATCATCTATATATCGTTGGTGGCCAAAAAAACACACACATATACGCATGCACTTTATGCGCAAAGGCGCGTGTGCCTCTAATAATGTGTGTGTGCGCACTCGATCGATGATCCCTAAACGTTAAACCCTAAATAAACCCTAATCCCTAAATCCCTAAACCCTAAACACCATAAACATTAAACCCTAAACCCTAGACCCTAAACCCTAACCTCCTAACCCTAAACCCCAAACCCTAATTAAACCCTATATATAGGCCAATGACACTTAATTGTGCATCAAGCAGGCCAGGGGTGCCTCGTGGTCCTCTAATTAAATTAAATGTGCCATGCATATATATATGTGTTTAATTTGGGGATTTCAATCGCTCTCTCGTATGTAGCTCTCTCTCTACCTCTCTCTCTCTGTCTCTCTCTCTCTCGTTAATTGGTGGCCAACAACACACACATGCACTTTGTGCGCAAAGGCATGCGCCTCTAATAATGTGTGCGCAGTCGATCGATCTAGTTTTGATTAATCATAGCACACAAATAAAGAAGTTGTATTTGAATCCACACAACCTAATCTAAAACACATAACCCCTAACATGGCCTAATTAATTAACCCCTTCTCTCTACCTAATTAGTGGAAATTGCACAAAATCAAAAGGGGTCCCTCACTAATTATGCATATCTGCTAGATTGTGATAAACTTTTGCCCCATATATATTTGGTGGATGGGTGCATCTTGGCATGTAAAACAATTAGTGTTTGCAAATGGCGTTGTCAAAATTTATGTACAAATGATTTCTTTCCATCCAAAGTGCATAAAATGGGAGTTTTAATGAAGAAAGTACAAATAAAACAGCTCAACATGCTTCCACACCCCGATTTTCACACGAAGTAGAGCATATTTAAAGGATAATTCCAGAGTTTTACTATTTTTCAAGCAACTTTGCTAATTTTCCCCCACTCACATGACTTTATGTCGATTTAACGAAAATATGGCGAATTTAAACTACATGGGCGGGATAGTTTGAATTGTGCGCGCGGCAAAGGGAACCGCCTAATCCTCAACCTTGTGCACGGCAAATTACACACGCAACTCCATTAAACGCCACCTACCGACCTTAATTATCACCCCGGCGGCCCGGCCGCATGACCCCCCACCCACCCCTACACAACTTATCCCCGTCCGTGCGAAGAGCTTCCCCTCCCCGTCCCGTCCGTGCAAAGAAGAAGCTTCCCCTCCCCTCGTTCTTCTCGAGACGCACCGGCGGTCAAGTTGATCCACGGTAGGGCTGCTATCTCTAGCTCAATCATGTATCGGGCAAGACGGCCTAACGATTTATATTTTCTTGATGCTGCTAAAAAAATTCGTCAGTATGCTCGAACTAATTGGCACTTTATAGTTTTCCGCTCGATTTGTCATCGATCAATTTGTTCATTTGCGTGGGCATATAGAGTCAGTTCTGCACTCGATCCGTTAATTTGCTGAAATGCCATGGCAGAGTTTTGTACACGATCTGTTTGCTAAAATGTCGATGGGCATTTTTTGTTTTGTACTCGACATGATTGCTGAAATGCATAATCATGTAGTATAGTTTTGTACTCGATGGATATACATTTCCTACTTCGCCTTAAATTAATCACCAACCACTGTATCTCATAATTAAACAGATGGACAGAACTTGGATACTGCATGGACACTTATGTTCCCCTTCATATATAAATGGTGTTCAACCCTTTATGGGGTTTATTAGAGCTCATGAAGGTCACAACCTGGACGTGTATTGCCCGCGCTGCACATGTATGAATGGTGAGAAGAGGCCTCACCCTGTAGTGGCAGATCATTTACACATTTTTTGGATGGACCGCACATATGTTAGGCGGGTTTAGCATGGTGAACCATATAATGATCCTTTAGCAGGAGAAGCAGATCTTGCTCACACTGTATGTGTGTTGGCATATGTAGTTAATTATTTATATTGATGCTGCCGCTGTTTCAATCAATAGTTTGCATTGTTGTGCAAGGTTCTGTACTCAAATTTAACTTGTTGCAGATGGATGGACGGGAAGGAGAGAAAAAGCGCTTGCTTCAGGAAACGGGTTTCAGCTCTGGGACATGTGCTGTGCCAGATGAGAAGGTAAATATGTAAAACGGCATTTGTTCAGGTTGCAACCCTTAGATGTTTGTCTAATCGATTGATGTACTAATTGCAGAAGCATAGAGTTGAAGAGGTCTCTCAGTTTGATGGGAGATTTGAAGATGAATCTCAGTTTGATGCACCTGTGGATGGTACTGATGACGAGCCTTTCATAGACGAAGGTCCTGCACCTAAGATTATCCAGCCTACAGAAGGAGGCCGTGGACCGAGTACACAACTTTGCGTTGAAGTGGATGCACGCCCGAAGATCATCAGGGGCGTCCGGGTAGTCTCAAGACCACCCAGCCCTGATGCACCTGTGGATGGTACCGATGACGAGCCTCTCATAGACGAAGGTCCTGCACCTGAGATTATCCAGCCTACAGAAGGAGGCCGTGGACCGAGTACACAACTTTGCGTTGAAGAGGATGCACACCCGGAGATCATCAGGGGCGTCCCGGTAGTCTCAGGACCACCCAGCCCTGATGCAAAATGTTGAGCTACTTTATGATTCGTACTCTTATGTTCTGGTGCTGTAGTATGTTATGATTTGTACGCCTTTGGCGCTAGATTAAGCATTCAGTGGATGATCGCGTTGCAAAATTCGACACCCACACAATCAGTTCATCGTATGAGTAGTAGCACAATTACTTCTACAGCGATTCCTGCCAGCGCATTAGTTGGTAGCATGAAACACTTTCAGGTACTCCCCTCTGATTCATATTAATTGACTCAATTCTGTCTAGATATGGATGTATCTAGATGCATTTGTTAACTAGATTAACAAACTTGAGTCAGTTAATATGAATCAGTGTAAACCGCCCAGTCCTCGAGCAGCTAGTTTATTGACTCTGGACTCCAAGCCTCTCGCGGCAAGCCATCGACGAAGCTTTGACCAGATCTTGGCCCGCAATTTTTTTTGTGTGGCGAATAGCAAAGCTTTGACCAGTTCCTCTCGGGATACAGCACGCCGGTGAGCTTGCACGGTTGCCATGAGACTTTCGGCGGGGGTCCGCATCGTCCGGGAACGATCTCCAGCGGGTTAACGAGGACATGCATGGCGGCAGGGGATTTGTTTTTTTTTTGGTTTGAGCTTGGGATTTCGGGTTTTTTCGGATAGGGGAGGAGGAACCGAGGAAGAGGAAGGAACAGCCGCGTGCTTGGCGCGTGGCGGTGTGCTTGAATTTCGAATTTTTGTGAAATGTTTCATTTCCCCGCTACAATTCGGGGGTTTCTTGACGCGCCAATGCGTCCCGCCGGGCAGCTTCAAGTGAATTTGGGGTGCCACACTATGGGCCCTAGTTTCAGTGAGACATGTAATGACTAGTCACATCAGTAAGTTCACTGTGTAATAAAATATGTTACCCCTCCCCTTTATGTAGCACCCCTTCTCTCCCGATCGAGTGCCGATTGCCGACGGATGCAAGCCGCTAGCTCGATCCCCTCCTTTCGCCTCCACCGTCCAGGCATCCAGCTTGGAGGGGCAAGCTGCATCTAGACCAAGCGGATTAGGTAGGACTAGTAATGTTCTTTCCTTTCTCGAGATCGGTTCTTTTTTCCTCTCCTCGATATCTTGCGCATCTCTTTCCTATTCTGGGCGAAGGGGTGTCTTTCTGGTCACCCTCGAGCTGGGAGTGATTGATGGGGTTGGGGGCGGGGGCTACCTTTGCTTGGATTGGGGTGTTCTTCCTTTATTTGTCGACATTTGCAACCTTTGTAGTCTCTGCTGATCCTCACTGTATCTTTTGTCAGCTTGTACAGGAAAGGTAAGACCTCGGCGGTGGGGGCAATGGAGCGTAAGGCCACCACGCATGTGGGCAGTTGGCTGAGCCTGAGCTGCGCGCCCCGCGAAGCAGGTACTCCGTTTGCTTATCCACTCTTTACCTTTTAAGTGTCTCTCTCATCCTCATCTGTTCCTGTTCTGGAATATGCTTAAAGTAGCACATGTCTTCAGCTGTTTGTGCGTAAAGCCTCTGTGACACCATGCTCTATATTCTCTGTATCAGGTTGGTACCTCCAGGTTCCGTGCTGAGGCTATGGGGAACGAGAATAGCGCCCCACCCGCTGCAGGAGCATGGCCCGATCTGCAGCACAAGAAGCGAAATGCCACCCGAGCTGGGCAGGGACCGCCCAGGGGTAATTTTTTTAACCAACTTACCATGATGTAGTCTGAATCTGATACTCCCTCAGATCCAAATTAATTGACTCAACTATCTGTAGATACGGATGTATCTAGATGTGTTTTAGCTCTAGATACTACTGCCTCCATCCCAAAGCTTTGGGCTTATATTATTTTTAGAAAGTCAAACTATACCATGTTTGACTAAGCTTTTACCAAAAATCAGTAACATGCAAAATACAAAATTAATATCATTAAATAGATAATAAAATATATTTTCCTACGGTATCTACACAGTATTATATTTGTTGATAGAATGTTCTAAAATTTTGGTCAAACTTTGCTTGTTTTGATTTCTCAAAAATAAATAAGGCTTAAGCTTTTGGATGGTGGTAGTACATTCATATCTAGACAAAGCTGAGTTAACTAGTTTTTTTGTCTGTCCATAGCTAGTGTTCACGCTGCAAAAGGCTAAGAGCATCCACTATATGCATCAGTCTATCTCATACAGTAATTCAATATCACTGCTGAGGTCTGCCTTTTGTTTTGCTATTCATATGCAGACTGAAACTTTAGGGCCTTTACTCAAAAGGAAGATCAAAACTGCGGCTGATCAGGCTGCCAGTATGTTGATGCCGCCCCCATCTTCTAAATGCCTCTACAAGCACAAGGCCACGCGCCAGCTGGGTGGTGATCTTTTAATGAATATGGTATATTTTCTTAATCCACAAAACATGCCTTGATTTTTCTCTGTTTATTGTCGGTTTTTTCTATGCTTGCCAAAAGTTTACAACAACAACAACCAAGCCTTTCAGTCCCAAACAAGTTGGGGTAGGCTAGAGTTGAAACCCATAAGATCTCGAAGCCAAAAGTTTAGAAACACCAAATTCGTTTGCTTACAATCATCATACAGTAATGTTCATCTACTCCAGTTCCCCTAACCCAACAAAAAATGATGTTAATTACAATTTTTAGATTAAAAGAGCACCATTAGGCGTTGTTAATTACGACTTTGAGATTAAAATGTCATTTGCAATTGTTAATTACAATTTTGAGACAAATGGTTAGTTTAACCTCGATCTCTTCTGCTCTCCATTTTTCCCAACCGAACAAAAATGTAACCATTCCATTCCTCTGAAATGGAACCATTCCATTCCATTCCACGCTGTTTCAGAACCGAACACACCCTTGCATTGTTGTGAACTGTTGTCCATACACGGCCATACCCTTCCACTTACATCCAGCACTATATGCATCAGTCTGTCTCAGAGTCATTCAATATCACTGCTGAGATCTGTTCCCATTCTTATGCAGGCTGAAACTGCTGCGCCTTTACTCAAGTGGATGCAAAATGAGGCTAATGAGGCTGCTGTGAGGACGATGGTGCCGGCACCATCTTCCGAAAACCTCTACAAGCACGAGGCCATGGGCCAGCTGGGTGGTGACCTTTTAATGAATCTGGTATATTTTCTTAATCCACATACATGATTTCATTATTATCTGTTTAATTACTGTTGGCTTTGTCTAATGCTTACCAAAAGTTCAGAAACACTGCGTTTGCTTACAATCATCATACACTAACTTTTCACTTTTCAGTCTGTCTCATCCAGTATATAAACTGTTGATTTCCATTGGCTTCTTTTGTAATCATTTGCATTGTTGTCAACTGTTCTCTATGCACAACCCTATTCTTCCACTTACACCTCGCACTATTTGCATCAGTCTATCTCATAGATTTATTAAATATCAATGATGAGTTCTGTTGCTATTCATATGCAGGATGAAACTTCTGTGCCTCTACTCAAATGGATAAAAAATGATCCTGATGAGGCTGCTGTGAAGACGATGGTGCCGCCACCATCTTCTGAAAACCTCCTCAAGCACAAGGCCACGGGCCAGCTGGGTGGTACCCTTTTCAGTAAGCAGGTATATTTTCTTAATCCTCATACATGATTTGATTTTTTGTCTGTTTATTGCCGGCTTTGTCTAATGCTTACCAATAGTTCAGAAACACACACCTATTCTTCCACTTACATCCAGCACTATATGCATCAGTGTCTCATAGATTCATTTTATATATCACTGCTGATGTCTGTTGCTCTTCAATTTTCATATGCAGACTGAAACTGCTAAGCCTTCATTGGTCAAAAGATTGCAACTGCTGCTGATGAGGCATCTGCAGAGGCTGCCACCAAGTTACTGTCAGCCCCACCTTCGGATGCTTATATAAGCTCAAGTCCAAGGACCAGCCGGGCCGTAACCATCCAAGGGTTCGGGTATATTTTCTAAGCCACATATACATGCCATGATTTATGTCTGATATTATCACCGGCTCTGTCTAATGCTTTTTGGAATTCGGAAACACCAAATTAGCATGCTTATATTCATCATACACTATTTTTTCACTGTTCAGTTTGTAACATAGTGTTATGCACTCGCTTGTCAACATTTGCATTGCTCTGAACTATGCACTTTACACAACCTAATTCTTCCACTTACATTCAGCGCTACGCACCAGTAGTACCTCCCATGTTTCCTTCACCATCCCGATGCCGAGCTTGCGGGAATATGGCGGGCCCATGTACATACCCCGCATATAACACCTCCTATGGCTCTATCTACCTTTCTAGTAGCTCCTTCACAGAGTTACAGGTATGTATTCTCAGTGGTTTAGCATGAATTGGCATATAGTAAAGTCTTGTTTTTAGTCTTCCTGCTTCTTACATTTGTATCAATTTTCACATGCAGACTGTACCTTGTGAACTTCGTCCAATGATTAACCAGATGTGTCCGCATGAAGGGTCTTTCACTATGCATGGCAATGGCAAATTGATGAACACCTACACGGTCTATGAGGTGTATGTCTACAAGACGCAGGCCATCACATATTTGTATGGACATGATTGGAGAAAGTTTGCTTTTGACTACGGTCTGAAGAAGGGCGACGAGCTGAGGATCAGAAACTCAAACGGGCAGATATACGTAACTGCTTACAAAGTTGGAGACACTTCCAAATATATAATATGTAACTTTTTTCTACTCATATCTTTTGATAACTGCATTCTGAGCAGTTGTTCTAAACCATTCCTCTGTTCTAGCTTGCTGGGTTTAACATAATCAAAGTTGCAGATCCCCTGATGGAACAGAGCGGATGTCACAAAGGGCAACCACACAAGACCGGCACCGGCTTCCCACTCTCCTGCATCAGCACCTGTTCCGTACCAGCTCCGTTATCGCATCTACCCAGCAGTCCCCTACATCATTGGTTCCTATAGAGGCCCCATATACTACACCCGCCAGGGCTCCCGCATCGCACTGGTTCCTCTAGCTGCACCGTTTATGCACCTGCCCAACAGTCTCTGCATCGCACCGGTTCCTCTAGAGGCACCACCGCACCCGCCAGTCTCCTCGCACGCACTGTACAGCCCGTGCTCCACACCTGCCCCACCGATCACCGAGGTCTCAGCTCATTGCTGTGGCCACCCATGTGGTGACCAGGACGCATCTGAAGGCTATGTTCGTGAGTATATGACAGCATAACTGCTCTTATCTTGATGTCTTCTCTGCTCAAAGTCTCACATGGTTCAGTGCATTGGTGCCATTGACTAATTTTTGGTGGTATCTCTTGCTTTGAATCAGAAATTGCCTAAAAGTATCTCCAAGGATCTCAATGCTGGCCGAAGGGGCAAGATATCCCTCGTCATGGAGAGTGAAGGTCTCACCGTGGAGGGACGGTACTCCGTCAGTCCCACAGATGGCCGCTTGGCTGTTACTTCCAGGTGGAAAAAGTTCATTGACGGTGCCAAACTTCGCATTGGATCAAAGTTGAAGGTCAAGATCTTTCGATGCCGTTGTGACATGCTGGTCATAAAGTTCGCGGTTGTCTAGTTCTGTTGTCCCATGAGCCCTTAGCAAATGCATTTGTAGTTATACTTATATAAGGTTATCTTATCTGAACTGCTAATTAATTGTATGGGTGGTAAAACTCTGGCAAGCTTTTGCTCTTAGCAAGTATGTATGTATGATCAGCTATTATGATAACTAATGTTTGTGTTCATCTTAATTTGCATTTCCGTTTTAGAAAAAAACTTAATTTCTATTTTGGCTGACCTGTTAGAGAACTATCAGATTGAACCCACAACATGATTCAAATAGATTCATTACACCGAGCCACATGTCTTGACCTTGCTATACACTACTTCCATTAATCAGTGCAAGAAGGCTTACCTGAGCTGCCTGAACCATGGCAGATTCGAATCCACCTTATCTATCTAGAAATACAACCTTTGCAGAAAGAGGATTTGCAGTATGGGGAGGCTGACATTGGGGACCCATGAGCCAGCAGCGTCGTCAACGTTTTAAAGGTGGCAGGAGATCGAAAGAAAAAATAAGCCAAAAATCAGTTGGTAAACAAATTCAAGAAAAGAAACATTTACCTTTCGAGAGGATGACATGCGGGACCCATGAGGCAAGATTTCAAGGCGGCAGGGGATCAAAAGAAAAAGGAAATAGCCGTAAATTAATTAGGGTCAAAATAAATCCATCAAAGGAAACTTTTATTGTTCATAGAGGATGACATGTGGGACCGACTTGCCACTGCGTCGTCATCGTTTCAAAGGGGGCAGGGGATCAAAAGAAAAAGGCAAATAGCCAAAAATTAGGGGAAAAAATAAATCCAACAAAGGAAACTTTTATTGTTCATAGAGGATGACATGCGGGACCCATGAGCCAGCAGCTTCCTCAACGTTTCAAAGTCGGCATGAGATTGAGAGAAAAAGGCAAGTGACATAATATCAGGAGCCAATAATAACCCAAGAAAAGAAACTTTATTGTACATAGAGGATGACATGCGGGTCCCATTTTGTAGCAGCGGTCTCAACGCTTCCAAGGCGGCACAGAAGGAAATCAGGGTTGAAAAAAATCCAAGAAAAGAAAGATTTCAATTGGGGCTGATCTGGACATCTGGGCCTTCGAACTATCCTGCTGGGCCTTTTGACTCGTACAATTTCAGCCCACTCCAAAACAGGAAAGGTCGGATTTTTCTCAAAAAAAACAGGAAAGTCCTATGCTTCGCAAAAACAAAAAACAAGGAGATTCAACATATAAGTTTGTTTATGTAGATATAAAGATTTAATTTATCCGTTTGCAATAGCTCAGAGCGAAATACAACGTTTATTGTCTGCAAAATAAAATATCACATGTTTCTTGTACGGGGAGGCTGACATCGGGGACCCATGAGCCAGCAGCATCCTCAACGTTTCAAAGGCGGCAGGGGATCGAAAATAAAAAAAGCCAAAAATCAGTTGGTAAAAAATACAAGAAAAGAAAACATTTATCGTTTCGAGAGGATGACATGCGGGACCCATGAGGCAGCATCCTCAACGTTTCAAAGTCGGCATGAGATCGAAAGAAAAAGGCAAGTGACATAATATCAGAGCCAAAAATAATCCAAGAAAAGAAACTTTATTGTACATAGAGGATGACATGCGGGTCCCATTTTGTAGCAGCGGTCTCAACGTTTCCAAGGCGGCACAGGACCAAAAGAAAAATGAGGCAGCAGCATTCTCAACAATTCCAAGGCGGCAGGGATCAAAAGAAAAAAAGGAAATAGCCAGAAATTAATTAGGGGTCAAAAATAAATCCACCAAAGGAAACTTTTATTGTTCATAGAGGATGACATGTGGGACCGACCTGCCAACAGTCCTCATCGTTTCAAAGGGGATCAAAAGAAAAAGGCAAATAGCCAGAAATTAGGGGTCAAAAATAACTCCATGAAAGGAAACTTTTATTGTTCGTAGAGGATGACATGCGGGACCCATGAGCCAGCAGCTTACTCAACGTTTCAAAGGCGGCATGAGATCGAAAGAAAAAGGCAAGTGACCAAATATCAGGAGCCAAGAATAATCCAAGATTTATTGTACATAGAGGATGACATGTGGGTCCCATTTTGCAACAGCGGTCTCAATGTTTGTAATGCGGCTTGAGATCAAAAGAAAAAGAAAGTAGCTAGTAATTAGGGGTGAAAAAAAATCCAAGAAAAGAAAGTTGATGGACATAGAGGATGACATGCGGGTCCCTTGAACCAACAGCTTACTCAACGTTTCAAAGGGGGCAGGGGATCAAAAGAAAAAGCAAGCCAAAAATCAGAGGGTGAAAAAAATCCAACAAAGGAAACTTTTATAGCACATAGAGGATGACATGAGGGTCCCATGAGCCAGCAGGTTCCTCAACGTTTCAAACGTGGCATGAGATCGAAAGAAAAAGGCAAGTGACCAAATATGAGGTGCCAAAAAACTCCAAGAAAAGAAAGTTGATTACTCATAGAGGATGACATGCGGGTCCCATTTAGCCGCAGCGGTCTCACCGTTTGAGAGGCGGGGATCGAAAGAAAAAGGCAAGTGACCAAATATCAGAGCCAAAAATAATTCAAGAAAAGAAAGTTTTATAGTCCATAGAGGATGACATGCGGGTCCCATTTAGCAGCAGCGGTATCACCGTTTGAGAGGCGGCAGGGGATCGAAAGAAAAAGGCAAGTGACCAAATATGAGGTGCCAAAAAAATCCAAGAAAAGAAAGTTTTATAGTACATAGAGGATGACATGCGGTCCCATTTAGCAGCAGCGGTATCACCGTTTGAGAGGCGGCAGGAGATCGAAAGAAAAAGGCAAGTGACCGAATATGAGGTGCCAAAAATCCAAGAAAATAAAGTTTTATAGTACATAGAGGATGACATGCGGGTCCCATTTAGCAGCAGCGGTATCACCGTTTGAGAGGCGGCAGGGGATCGGAAGAAAAAGGCAAGTGACCAAATATGAGGTGCCAAAAAAACTCCAAGAAAAGAAAGTTGATTGCTCATAGAGGATGACATGCGGGTCCCATTTAGGCAGCGGTCTCAACGTTTCCAAGGCGGCACGGGATCAAAAGAAAAAGGAAGTAGCCAGAAATCGGGGGTCAAAAAATCCAAGAAAATAAGGAATTTTGGTTCATAGAGGATGACATGCGGGACCCATGATCCTGCATCGTAAACGGCTCGATCGGAGAGCGTTGAACGAGATGGCGCGATCGAGAAAAAAACAATGCTAGAGAGGCTGCCATCTGGGCCCTACATCCCTGGGCGGTGCGGATTTGCGTTGACTCGGCCGGTGAACCCGAGAATTCGCGATGCACCACGTCCCGGCCACCATACGCGACGTTTTGGCCGCTTTCGTCGGGCTAGGTGGCCTCAAAAACGAAAAAAGTTTTGACATGAACCACGGAGGGACCAAAAATCGTCGGCCATGGTGCACCAGCAACCACGGCGCGACTTCAACTTCATCGGCCATGGCAACTTTTCTTGTAGTGAACATGGAAGAAAGGGGACTCAAAAAGCTTAGTCCATGACCATGAGGTTAACCTTTTTTTAGGGGATGAGGTTAACCCTTAATTGCTAGTGGATCATGGCGACTGGCCATTGATCACTGTTGTGGTTATGAGAGATGAAATAACAGATGGTTGGTCTGTGATCATATTTATTTGAAGCTCTTCCCATGCACACATACACAAATAAGGACAAACCTATATCCTAATTGTGTTCTACTCAAATGATAGCGATGGATCCATCACTCCCTGAGAACTCCTTTATCCATCTTGCAACTCCCTATAACAACATCCGCATGCTCTTTGTCCCCTTCAAATAATTACTTCGTTCTAGCTTAATTTCGTTCTTAGTTTATTGTCATATCAAACATTTCTTTGTTATTCTAGTAACTTATAGAATATGCTATTTTCAAAATACGGTTTGGGAGCAAACGTGGTTGCACCGAACAACACAGTTGCGGGACAAAGACCTACTGAGAACCAAGGCATCATGGTTCTCGGGGGCTATTCATATATGAATAATCAATGCATAAAAACTAGATGCCACACCAATTCATCTCCTTAGAGCCCCCCCCCCCCCGACAGTTGCCTAGGTAGGACTTGTCATTCTCCTCCCGATCGCCTCTGCTCCCCTCTGACGGGCTCCTCGCTCGCCCCCCATCACAGTGCACTGGCATGCTTACTCCAAGCCGACCCGCACCAATGCCTCCCCTTCGAGCCTCTTCCTTGTGTGTGTATGTGTCTTGGTCATATCCCGACTACTGGTCGTTGATACGTCTCAAACATATCTATAATTTCTTATGTTCCATGCTACTTTTATTACAATACTTGAATGTTTTATACATACTTTACAACATTATTATACATTTTCCGGCACTAACCTATTAACAAGATGCCGAAGTGCCATTGCTGTTTTTGTTTTTGGTTTCGAAATCCTAGTAAGGAAATATTCTCGGAATTGGACGAAATCAACGCCCGGGGCCTATTTTTACACGAAGCTTCCAAGACCGAAAGGGAGACAAAGTGGGGCCACGAGGTGGCAGACACCAGGCGGCGCGGCCGGCCCCCGGCCGCGCGGCCTGTGTGGGCCCTCGTGACGCCCTTGACCTACCCTTCCGCCTACAAATAGCCTTCGTCGCGAAAGCCCCCGTATCGAGAGCCACGATACGAAAACATTACCGAGAGGCCGCCGCCGCCAATCCCATCTCGGGGATTCAGGAGATCGCCTCCGGCACCGCCGAGAGGGGAATCATCATCGGAGGGGCTCTACATCATCATGCCCGCCTCCATTGATTCGTGAGTAGTTCATCCTTGGACTATGGGTCCATAGCGTAGCTAGATGGTTGTCTTCTCCGCTTGTGCTATCATTGTTTAGATCTTGTGAGCTGCCTAACATGATCAAGATCATCTATTTGTAATGCTACATGTTGTGTTTGGCGGGATCCGATGAATAGAGAATACTATGTTAAGTTGATTATCAATCTATCATATATGTGTTGTTTATGTTCTTGCATGCTCTCCGTTGCTAGTAGAGGCTCTGGCCAAGTTGATACTTGTAACTCCAAGAGGGAGTAATTATGCTCGATAGTGGGTTCATGCCTCCATTGAATCTGGGACAGTGACAGAAAGTTCTAAGGTTGTGGATGTGCTGTTGCTACTAGGGATAAAACATTGATGCTTTGTCTAAGGATATTTGTGTTGATTACATTACGCACCATACTTAATGCAATTATCTGTTGTTTACAACTTAATACGGAAGGGGTTCGGATGATAACCCGAAGGTGGATTATTTAGGCATAGATGCATGCTGGATAGCGGTCTATGTACTTTGTCGTAATGCCCTGATTAAATCACATAGTAATCATCGTTGATATGTATTGAATCTTTATTTGTCAATTGACCGCCTGTAATTTGTTCACCTAGCATGTTAGTTACCTTATTGGAGAGACACCACTAGTGAACTGTGGACCCCGGTCCATTCTTTTACATCTGAATACATTCTACTGCTTTTACTATTCTTTGCAAACAAACACCATCTTCCACTCGACACGCTTAATCCTTTGTAAGCAGGTGAGATTGACAACCTCACTGTTACGTTGGGACAAAGTACTTTGATTGTGTAGTGCAGGTTCCACGTTGGCGCCGGTTTCACGGTGTTGTGCCGCACTACATTCCTCCACCAACAACCTTCACGTGCTTCTTGGCTCCTACTGGTTCGATAACCTTGGTTTCTTTCTGAGGGAAAACTTGTCACTGTGCGCATCATACCTTCCTCTTGGGGTTCCCAACAGACGTGTACATCTACGCGCATCAGTCGTCGCCTCACTTCCAAGGGGCGTATCCATATGAGATAATTACTCATAAAAAGGAAATGAACAAAGTATGAACAAACAAATTGGCATTGGGTTAGACCCATAATGTCAGAAATCCAGAGGTCACTAGGTGGCCACCTGGCGAATCGTCGATTGAAGACACAACAAATGGTACATGGTCCGAGAAAGTAAAGGGACAAAAAAGAGAAGTCGTGTCGGAGCAGGATTAGGTGCATCAAAATTTTACAAGAAACATTGCAACATATTAAAAGACCTATGCAAAAAAAATGATTGTGCGGCGAGTCCCCATTAGTCACAACAAAACTCCAAGATAAAAGCCAACACTCGTATGCATCATGGGGTGACTTGTGTATTCAGAAAAATGCACATGAGTTTGAAGCATTTAAAAAACGCCTACAGAACATTAAAAAAATATGAAAACTAACCATATAACATCGTCCATGGCATGCCATAATTTCGTGTCCACTTCGAATCCTGCTCGCCAAAGCTCCGACCCACCATCTCCTTTTGACTCAGCACACTAGAGAGCCTCAGATCTAAGATCCTTCCATAGTTCATTGATACGTCTCAAACGTATCTATAATTTCTTATGTTCCATGCTACTTTTATGACAATACTTGAATGTTTTATACATACTTTACAGCATTATTATACATTTTCCGGCACTAACCTATTAACAAGATGCCGAAGTGCCTTCTGATTTCTGTTGTTTTTGGTTTCAGAAATCCTAGTAAGGAAATATTCTCGGAATTGGACGAAATCAACGCCAGGGTCCTATTTTTCCACGAAGCTTCCCAAGACCGAGGGATAACGAAGTGGGACAACGAGGTGGCAGCCATAGGCGGCGCGGCCCAGCCCCGGCCGCGCGGCCCGTGGTCCGGGCCCCCGCGTCGCCCCCGACCTACCCTTCCGCCTACAAATAGCCTTCGTCGCGAAACCCCCATCGAGAGCCACGATACGGAAAACCTTCTAGAGAAGCCGCGCCGCCAATCCCATCTCGGGGATTCAGGAGATCGCACCCTGCCGGAGAGGGGAATCATCACCGGAGGGGCTCTACATCATCATGCCCGCCTCCGGATTGATGCGTGAGTAGTTTATCCTTGGACTATGGGTCCATAGCAGTAGCTAGATGGTTGTCTTCTCCGCATGTGCTATTTTAGATCTTGTGAGCTGCCTAACATGATCAAGATCATCTATTTGTAATGCTACATGTTGTGTTTGGCGGGATCCGATGAATATAGAATATTATATCAAGTTGATTATCAATCTATCATATATGTGTTGTTTATGTTCTTGCATGCTCTCCGTTGCTAGTAGAGGCTCTGGCCAAGTTGATACTTGTAACTCCAAGAGGGAGTAATTATGCTCGATAGTGGGTCCATGCCTCCATTGAATTTGGGATCGTGACAGTAGGTTCTAAGGTTGTGGATGTGCTGTTGCTACTAGGGATAAAACATCAATGCTTTGTCTAAGGATATTTGTGTTGATTACATTACGCACCATACTTAATGCAATTATCTCTTCTTTGCAACTTAATACTGGAAGGGGTTCGGATGATAACCGAAGGTGGATTATGTAGGCATAGATGCATGCTGGATAGCGGTCTATGTACTTTGTCGTAATGCCCTGATTAAATCACATAGTAATCATCATTGGTAAGTATTGAATCTTTATTTGTCAATTGCCCGCCTGTAATTTGTTCACCCAGCATGTTAGTTATCTAATTGGAGAGACACCACTAGTGAACTGTGGACCCCGGTCCATTCATTTACATCTGAATACATTCTACTGTCTTACTGTTCTTTGCAAACAAACACCATCTTCCACTCGATACGCTTAATCCTTTGTTTTCAGCAAGCCGTGAGATTGACAACCTCACTGTTACGTTGGGGCAAAGTATTTTGATTGTATTGTGTTCCACGTTGGCGCCGGTTTCACCGGTGTTGCGCCGCACTACACTCCTCCACCAACAACCTTCACGTGCTTCTTGGCTCCTACGGTTCGATAACCTTGGTTTCTTTCTGAGGGAAAACTTGCCACGCATCATACCTTCCTCTTGGGGTTCCCAACGGACGTGTACATCTACGCGCATCAAGCACTTTTCTTGCGCCGTTTGGGAGATCAAGACACGCTGCAAGGGGAGTCTCCACATCCAATCTCTTTACTTTGTTTTTGTCTTGCTTTACTTTATTTTATTTACTGTCTTGTTTGCTACATATTAAAAACACAAAAAAATTAGTTACTTTACTTTCTGTCTTATTTACTAGCTCTATATCAAAACACAAAAAAATTAGTTACTTGTCTTTACTTTATTTGCTTAGTTTACTTTACTACTGTTACAATGGGTACTCCTGAAAATACTAAGTTGTGTGATTTCACTAGCACAAATAATAATGATTTTATATGTACTCATATTGCTCCACCTGCTACTACAACAGAATTCTATGAAATTAAACCCGCTTTACTGAATCTTGTTATGAGAGAGCAATTTTCTGGTGTTAGTACTGATGATGCTGCTGCCCATCTTAATAATTTTGTTGAACTTTGTGAAATGCAAAAGTATAAGGATATAGATGGTGATATTATAAAACTGAAATTGTTTCCTTTCTCACTAAGAGGAAGAGCTAAAGATTGGTTGCTTTCTTTGCCTAAAAATAGTATTGATTCATGGACTAAATGTAAAGATGCTTTTATTAGTAAATATTATCCTCCTGCTAAGATTATATCTTTGAGAAGTAGCATAATGAATTTTAAACAATTTGATAATGAACATGTTGCTCAAGCATGGGAGAGAATGAAATCTTTGGTAAAGAATTGCCCAACCCATGGACTGACTACTTGGATGATCATCCAAACCTTTTATGCAGGATTGAATTTTTCCTCGAGGAACCTATTGGATTCAGCTGCTGGAGGTACTTTTATGTCCATCACCTTGGGCGCCGCAACAAAGCTTCTTGATGATATGATGATCAATTACTCTGAATGGCACACTGAAAGAACTCCTCAAGGTAAGAAGGTAAATTCTGTTGAAGAAACCTCTTCTTTGGGTGATAAGATTGATGCTATTATGTCTATGCTTGCAAATGGTAGATCTCATATTGATTCTAATAATGTTCCTTTAGCTTCATTGGTTGCTCAAGAAGAAAATGTTGATGTGAATTTCATTAAGAGTAATAATTTCAACAACAATGCTTATAGGAATAATTATGGTAACAACAACTATAGGCCATATCCTTTTAATAATGGTAGTGGTAATTCTTATGGTAGATCTGTTTTGCCTAATGAGGAAAAGATATTGGAAATTGAAAGAACTACTAAGAGCTTTATGCAATCGCAATATGAGCAAAATCAATTATTTACTAAAACTATGAATGAACAATCTGCCTTGTTGAAAAATATAGGAAATCAACTTGAAAATTTGAATGTAAAAATTTCTGGTTTGCAAACTAAACTTACAAATGCTGAAAATCGAATCTCATATATGTCTGAATCACAATCTTCTTTAATTAATAAAATGGCTGCTAAACCTGAGGATAATGATACAAAATTTTCTGCTACAGCAAATGCCATCCAAGTTCGAATTAATGATAATATTAGAATGTTGGCTGAATTGCATGCTAGGTGGGATAGAGAAGAAAAAGAAAAACTTGCTAAAGAAAATAATGTAGCTAAAGTATGGACTATTACCACCACTAGTAATGTTTATTCTTCACATGTTGCAACACCTCCTACTATCAATGGTAAAATAATTGGTGTTGGCAATGTTTCTACTCCTAGTACAAAGCGCAAAATTGCTGAAATTGTGATAAAACTGCTGAAATTTTTCAAAATATTGGTGACAATGTTTTCATTGCTGTAGAACATAATGGTTTAGATTTTGATGATTGTCATATTACTGAAGTTATAAAGTTCTTACAAAAACTTGCTAGAAGTCCCAATGCTAGTGCTATAAATTTAGCCTTTACGAAACATATTACAAATGCTCTCATTAAAGCTAGAGAAGAGAAATTAAAACTTGAAGCTTCTATTCCTAGAAAGTTAGAAGATGGTTGGGAGCCCATCATTAAGATGAAATTCAATGATTTTGAGTGTAATGCTTTATGTGATCTTGGTGCAAGTATTTCTGTTATGCCTAAGAAAATTTATGATATGCTTGACTTGCCACCATTGAAGAATTGTTATTTAGATGTTAATCTTGCCGATAATGTTAAAAAGAAACCTTTGGGGAGGATTGATAATGTTTTATTACGGTTAACAATAACCTTGTCCCTGTTGATTTTGTTGTCTTGGATATCGAATGCAATGCATCTTGTCCTATTGTGTTGGAAAGACCTTTTCTTCGAACCGTTGGTGCTGTTATTGATATGAGGAAAGGTAATATTAAATATCAATTTCCTCTCAAGGAAGGTATGGAATACTTCCCTAGAAAGAGAATGAAGTTGCCTTTTGATTCTATTATTAGAACAAGTTATGATGTTGATGCTTCTTCTCTTGATGTTACTTGATTTGCACTTTCTGCGCCTAGCTGAAAGGCGTTAAAGAAAAGCACTTCTTGGGAGATAACCCATGTTTTATTTTATTTACTGTATTGTTGAGTCTTGGAAGTTGTTTAGTACTGTAGCAACCTCTCCTTATCATGTTTTTGTGCCAAGTAAAGTTTTTATGCTAAAGTTGATGCTATATTTGGATTGCTGCGCAGAAACAGCATTGCTGTCTGTCACAAATTCTCGCAAAGATATCTGTAAAAAAATCGAAAAAATCTGAAAATTTACGAGCGTGATCCACATATATGTACGCAACTTTCATTAGTTTTGAGTTTTTCCAGTTGAGCAAGTTAAGTGCCCCTGCCAGATTCGTCTTTACGGACTGTTCTGTTTTTGACAGATTCTGTCTTTTATTTCGCATTGCCGCTTTTGCTATGTTGAATGAGTTTCTTTGTTCCATTAACTTTCAGAAGCTTTGTGCAATGTCCAGAAGTGTTAAGAATGATTGTGTCATCTCTGAATGTGTGAATTTTTGATTATGCACTAACCCTCTAATGAGTTTGCTTGAAGTTTGGTGTGGAGGAAGTTTTCAAGGGTCAAGAGAAGATGATGATATACTATGATCAAGAAGAGTGAATGGTCTAAGCTTGGGGATGCCCCGGTGGTTCATCCCTGCATATTTTAAGAAGACTCAAGCATCTAAGCTTGGGGATTCCCAAGGCATCCCCTTCTTCATCGACAACATTATCAGGTCACTTCTAGTGAAACTATATTTTTATTCCATCACATCTTATGTTCTTTACTTGGAGCGTCGGTTTGCTTTTCGTTTTGGTTTGAATAAAGTTGGATCCCACCATTATTATATTGGAGATATTACACTCCTCTTTTTCATATGGAACACTTGTGTTCTTAATTGTGCTTTAATGTTCATGGCGAAGGCTGAAATTGCTTCCTTAAATTGCTATTTGGTTGGAATCAGAAAATGCTGCATATGGTTTGGTAACTTGGCAATTGTTTGAGCTCTCATAGATCATGTTTAAGCTCTTGCATCATGTAGTTTAATCTATTAATGAAGAACTACCATAGAGCTTGTTTAATTTGGTTTGCATGATTGGTCTCTCTAAGTCTAGATATTTTCGGGTAAAATGTTTGAACAACAAGGAAGACAGTGTAGAGTCTTATAATGCTTGCAATATGTTCTTGTGTGAGTTTTTGTACCTGTTCATACTTGTGTTTGCTTCAAACAACCTTGCTAGCCCAAACCTTGTACTGAGAGGAAATGCTTCTCGTGCATCCAAACACCTTGAGCCAAAACCCATGCCATTTGTGTCCACCATATCTACCTACTATGTGGTATTTTTTCGCCATTCCAAAGTAAATTACTTGAGTGCTACCTTTAAAATTTCATTCCTTTATCTTTGCAATATATAGCTCATGGGACAAATAGCTTAAAAACTATTGTGGTGATGAATATGTAGTTATGTGTCTTAATTCTTATAAGTTGCTTGTTGAGCGGTAACCATGTTTCTGGGGACGCCATCAACTTTTTACCTTTGTTGGATATCATGTGAGATGCTATGCATGTTCGTCTTGTCTGAAGTAAGTGCGATTTCATGATCAAATGGTTTGAGTATGCATATGTTAGAGAAGAACATTGGGCCGCTAACTAAAGCCATGTATCATGGTGGAAGTTTCAGTTTGGACATACAACCTCAATCTCTTATGAGAATATTATTTGTTGTTGAATGCTTAAGCATTAAAAGAGGAGTCCATTATCTGTTGTCTATGTTGTCCCGGTATGGATGTCTAAGTTGAGAATAATCAAAAGCGAGAAATCCAATGCGTGCTTTCTCCTTAGCCCTTTGTACAGGCATAGAGGTACCCCTTTGTGACACTTGGTTGAAACATATGTTATGCGATGATAATCCGTGTTTTCCGAGCTGATTAGGACAAGGTGCGAGCACTATTAGTACTCTATGCATGAGACATGCAACTTGTAGGAAGTATTATGCATAGCACATATGAATTATTACTACCGTTGACAAAATTGTTTCTATGTTTTCAAAACAAAAGCTCTAGCACAAAAATAGTAATCCATGCTACCCTCTGCGAAGGGCCATTCTTTTACTTTATGTTGAGTCAGTTTACCCACTTCTTTCTATCTTAGAAGCAAACACTTGTGTTAACTGTGTGCATTGATTCTTACATGTTTACTTATTGCACCTGTTATATTACTCTATGTTGACAAATATCCATGAGATATACATGTTACAAGTTGAAAGCAACTGCTGAAACTTAATCATCCTTTGTGTTGCTTCAATGCATTCTACTTAGAATTTATTGCTTATGAGTTAGCTCTTATGCAACTCTTATTGATGCTTGTCTTGAAAGTACTATTCATGAAAAGTTTTGCTATATGATTCATTTGTTTAGTCATTATCTTTGTTAGCAATCTTTTGTTCATATCACTCCATTTATCTCATATGCTTTACAATAATGTTGATCAAGATTATGTTGGTAGCATGTCACTTCAGAAATTATTTGTGTTATCGTTTACCTACTCGAGGGCGAGTAGGAACTAAGCTTGGGGATGCTTGATACGTCTCAAACATATCTATAATTTCTTTTGTTCCATGCTACTTTTATGACAATACTTGAATGTTTTATACATACTTTACAACATTATTATACATTTTCCGCACTAACCTATTAACAAGATGCCGAAGTGCCAGTTGCTGTTTCGAAATCCTAGTAAGGAAATATTCTGAATTGGACGAAATCAACGCCTGGTCCTATTTTTCCACGAAGCTTCCAGAAGACCGGAGGGATAACGAAGTGGGGCCACGAGGCCGACCATAGGGCGGCGCGGCCAGCCCCGGCCGCGCGGCCCCGTGGTCCGGCTCCTCGCCGCCCCGACCTACCCTTCCGCCTACAAATAGCCTTCGTCGCGAAACGCCTGTACCGAGAGCCACGATACGGAAAACCTTCCGCAGACGCCGCCGCCGCCAATCCCATCTCGGGGATTCAGAGATCGCCCGCACTCTGCCGAGAGGGGAATCGTCACGGAGGGGCTCTACATCATCATGCCTGCCTCCGGATTGATGCGTGAGTAGTTCATCCTTGGACTATGGGTCCATAGCAGTAGCTAGATGGTTGTCTTCTCCGCATGTGCTATCATTGTTTAGATCTTGTGAGCTGCCTAACATGATCAAGATCATCTATTTGTAATGCTACATGTTGTGTTTGGCGGGATCCGATGAATATAGAATATTATGTCAAGTTGATTATCAATCTATCATATATGTGTTGTTTATGTTCTTGCATGCTCTCCGTTTCTAGTAGAGGCTCTGGCCAAGTTGATACTTGTAACTCCAAGAGGGAGTAATTATGCTCGATAGTGGGTTCATGCCTCCATTGAATCTGGGATCGTGACAGTAGGTTCTAAGGTTGTGGATGTGTTGCTACTAGGGATAAAACATCAATGATTTGTCTAAGGATATTTGTGTTGATTACATTACGCACCATACTTAATGCAATTATCTGTTGTTTGCAACTTAATACTGGAAGGGGTTCGGATGATAACCCGAAGGTGGATTATTTAGGCATAGATGCATTGGATAGCGGTCTATGTACTTTGTCGTAATGCCTGATTAAATCACATAGTAATCATCATTGGTATGTATTGAATCTTTATTTGTCAATTGCCCGCCTGTAATTTGTTCACCCAGCATGTTAGTTATCTTATTGGAGAGACACCACTAGTGAATTGTGGACCCCGGTCCATTCTTTTACATCTGAATACATTCTCTGTTTTCTGTTCTTTGCAAACAAACACCATCTTCCACTCGATACGCTTAATCCTTTGTTTTCACCAAGCCGGTGAGATTGACAACCTCACTGTTACGTTGGGGCAAAGTACTTTGATTGTGTTGTGCAGTTCCACGTTGGCGCCGGCTGGTGTTGCGCCGCACTACACTCCTCCACCAACAACCTTCACGTGCTTCTTGGCTCCTACTGGTTCGATAATCTTGGTTTCTTTCTGAGGGAAAACTTGCTGCTGTGCGCATCATACCTTCCTCTTGGGATTCCCAACGGACGTGTACATCTACGCGCATCATTCATCCATGACATATGAGTTCAATGGACGTTTCGAGATCCAACAATGAAGGAGAATGGGTAGTAGGAGCAGGGGAGAAGCCGAGCAGCAAGGATCGTTGGAGGAGTCATATGGCTAAAGGAGTGGGTGTGGGTGGTGGAAGTTAGTGATAACATTAGCAGTGTGCTGGAGCAATAGAGAAAAGCTAGGCGAGAAGGGAAAGAGAGAAGGACGAGTGTGCCGAGCGATCCGGTCTAGACAATAGGTCCTGCGGGTGATTCCAAGCTTTTCCTACTTATAAGCATGCCATCTAGGACTTGTGCACATGCAAGAGTTGTTTAATCCACCATTAAGAATGACAATGGGGCATGTTCCTCCCGCAAACCTCCAAGAAATTCATCCATCAAGGGACAAGTTTGCGGATTAAGAGGTCTCCCAATCGCTCTTCCGACTATCTTCGTTTTATACTTGTATGTACATATGAATTGGTATATATTTCATATGTAATATGTGGTAATATGGTGTCTAGTTTAGTAAATTTTAATACTAATATAATACTATTTTGTTGTAATTTTACCAAATATTTATTACAAAAGTTTCTTATTTTCCCATGCCAACAATGCAAGATCATAAGCGAAGAACATTTGAATATAGTTTCTTAATGGATAACCCGATCTCTGTGTTGAACCCGATAGGGATGTGATAAGAAAAATAATGTCGGCAACTACTAAATGGGATGGGGATGAAGAGGAGGTCAAAGAGGGACAGAGCTGTCTCCCCCTCACTAGGATCGGCAGGTTCCCATGAGGAGCATGTCCGGTCGCAATGAGGATCTTAGCTTGGAACTGTCGTGGATTGGGGAATTCTGCGGTAGTTCTGGCGCTTCTAGATGTGAAGAGGCGCAATTCCCCGGAGGTTGTGTTCTTGTCGGAGACACACCTTGACCGCTATCCGGGAGAGTGTTTGGGTAGGCGTTTGAGTATGGATTTTTCGATTATTCAGCCAAGTGATGGTAGAAAAGGGGGTGTCATTATGTTCTGGTGAAAAGAGGTGAATATTACTCAGATTTTTGCTTGTCCAAACTACATTGATGTCAAGATTGATGAAGGCTTCAACAAAATCTGGAGGTTTACGGGTATGTATGGTGAATTCAAGTGGGCGGAAATATAAAACATGGGATCGACTTCGTAATATTCATCAGCGGAATAGTCTTCCTTGGCTTGTTATGGGGGATCTGAATGAGATCCTTTTCAATTATGAGAAGGAGGGAGGTCGTGTTCGGCCTGATAGATTTTGTAAGGGCTTTCATGATGCACTAGATGATTGTCAGTTAAATGATACTGGGTATATTGGTGACCTGTTTACTTGGCATAGAGGGCAAATGAGAGAAAGTCTAGATAGGGGGTTAGCTAACTCTGAATGGATTCACATGCATGACTAGGCGGCTATTATCCATCTTGAATACAGTCATTCTGATCATCAGCCACTGCTTCTGGATACTGACTACTATACACATGCCCCTGGATCAACGGTCTCTAATCAGCGATGTTTTGAAGCGAAGTGGTTTAAGGAGGAGGAATTCAGGGGGGTGGTTCAGAATTGTTGGGAAGCTTCCCAGGAGGGCACGATCGACGTGCATGGCAGATTAAGAGCCATGCACAACGGGTTGCACGAGTGGGATCGGGTGGTCATTAAAGGGCCGAAGCATTCTCTTTGGAAAGCCCAGCGGGAGCTCGACTTGTTGATGACTGGCCCGTTGTCTCCAGATAGCGATCAAAAGAAACATGAACTCGCAAAATTAGTTGAAAAGTTACTCGAGCAAGAAGAGATTAAATGGTGTCAAAGATCACGAGCTAATTGGCTCCAGAACGGGGACATAAACACCGGGTTTTTTCATTGGTTTGCTTCAGCGAGGAAGAGAAGAAATTATATCAAGCAATTAAAAGACCCTACAGGTATTTTTTGGGAAGGTACTGATGCTTTGAACCCAATTATTTTGGATTACTTCTCGAACCTATTTACATCGGATAACCCTGTGGTCGACCCAACTTTCCTCCATAAGGTGGTTCTGAAAGTCTCGGATATTATGAATAATATGTTGATCGCTCCATACTCAGCAAAGGATGCCAAGAAGGTTGTCTTCAGTATTGGCGATCTAAAAGCCTCATGGCCGGATGGTTTACATGCCATTTTCTTTAAAAAATTCTGTCACCTTGTGGGTAATGATATTACTACGGCAGTACTCAAGGCGATTAATGAAAGGAGTATACCTGCTGGATGGAATGAAACAGTTATTGTCATGATTCCAAAAGTGGATAATCCAGAAGAAGTATCGCATTTTAGACCTATCTCTCTATGCAATGTGGTGTATAAAATCATCTCTAAGATGCTAGCTGCGAGGCTCAAGGTTATTCTACCAGATATTATCTCTCCCTCCCAAAGTGCTTTTGTCCCTGGAAGACTCATTACAAATAATGTGCTGGTAGCATATGAGTGTGTGCACAAAATTAAGAATAAGAGGAAATGCAAATCTGGTCTGTGTGTAGTTAAACTTGATATGCACAAAGCTTATGACAGAGTTGAGTGGGAATTCTTAAAGATGATGATGTTAAGGCTGGGTTTTCATGAACAATGGGTTGACCTTATTATGGCATGTGTTACTTCGGTTTCTTATGACGGATGTCTTCACCCCTACCAGAGGAATAAGACAAGGGGACCCTCTGTCCCTGTATTTGTTTCTGTTGTGTGCAGAAGGTCTATCTAGTTCCTTGATGCATGAAGAGGAGATTGGTGGAATTGAAGGAATTAAGGTGTGTAGAAATGCACCATCAGTATCACATCTTTTATTTGCTGATGATTCTTTAATTCTCTTGAAGGCAGATTCGAATAATGCAATATCGTTGCAACAAGTGCTTGACACCTATTGTGCCAACTCGGGATAAATGGTTAGTGTGGCTAAATCTAGCATCTTCTTTAGTCCTAATACAAGTGTGGAGGTGAAGGTTGATATGTGCACTATTCTCAACATTAATACTAAGGCTATTTCTGATGAGTATCTGGGTTTACCAGCTATTGTGGGGCTGATAGAAGTGACTGTTTCCTGCACTTTGTTGAGAGGATCCTTCAAAGAATCAAAGGGTGGAAAGAGAAAATGCTCTCAATAGGTGGAAAAGAAGTCTTGATAAAATCAGTTATCCAAAGCATCCCTGTTTATGCCATGTCAGTTTTTCTTCTGCCTAAAAATATATGTAAAAAAAAACAGATATTATTGCCCAATTCTGGTGGGGTGATGATGATAAGGGGAAGAAAATGCACTGGTACGCTTGGTGGAAAATGTGCTTTCCGAAGAAGGAGGGAGGTATGGGTTTTCGAGATCTCCACTCTTTTAATAAAGCTATGTTGGCTAAGCAGGTATGAAGGTTGATTGATGAGCCAAATTCTCTCCGTGCCCAAGTTCTGAGGGCTAAATACTATCCAAATGGGAATATCTTACAGGCTGGACCCAAATCTGGATCATCATTCACATGGCAAAGTATTTGTGCTGGGATTCAAACATATAAAAGAGGATGCATTTGGAGAATAGTGTTGGAGATATGCCCAAGAGGCAATAATAAATTAGTTATTGTTATATCTTAGTGTTCATGATAAATGTTTACATCCCATGCTATAATTGTATTAACCGAAACATTGATACATGTGTGTTATGTAAACAACAAGGAGTCCCTAGTAAGCCTCTTGTATAACTAGCTTGTTGATTAATGGATGATCATGGTTTCGTGATTATGAACATTGGATGTTATTAATAACAAGGTTATGTCATTAGGTGAATGATATAATGGACACACACCCAAATGAGCGTAGCATAAGATCAAGTCATTAAGTTCAATTTGCTATAAGCTTTCGATACATAGTTGCCTAAGTCCTTCGACCATGAGGTCATGTAAATCACTTACACCGGAAGGGTACTTTGATTACATCAAACGCCATTGCGTAAATGGGTGGTTATAAAGATGGGATTAAGTATTCGGAAAGTGTGAGTTGAGGCATATGGATCAATAGTGGGATTTGTCCATCCTGATGACGGATAGATATACTCTGGGCCCTCTCGGTGGAATGTCGTCTGATTAGCTTGCAAGCATATGACTGGATCATAAGATATGACATACCACGGTACGAGTAAAGAGTACTTGTCGGTAACAAGGTTGAACAAGGTATGGAGATACCGATGATCGAACCTCGGACAAGTAAAATATCGCGAGACAAAGGGAATCAGCATCGTATGTAAATGGTTCAATCGATCACTAAGTCATCGTTGAATATGTGGGAGCCATTATGGATCTCCGGATCCCGCTATTGGTTATTGCTCGGAGAGGAGTCTCGACCATGTCTGCATAGTTCGCGAACCGTAGGGTGACGCGCTTAAGGTTCGATGTCGCATAAGTAGATTTGAATATGGTATGGAGACGAAGTTTGTTCGAGTCTCGGATGGGATCCAGGATGTCACGAGGAGGTCCGGAATAGTCCGGAGAATAAGATTCATATAAGGGAAGTTGATTTCTAGGTTTCAGAAAAGTTCGGGATTTTTCCGGTAGATGATCGGGAAGGTTCTAGAAGGTTCTGGGGGTCCCACCAGTGGGCCCATGACCCTAGGAGGCCTAGCATGGGCCGAGGGGGTGCTCCCTAGCCTAATTGGCCAGGACACAAGCCCCTCAAGGCCCAACCGGCCAACCCCTAGGGTTTCCCTAGGGGGGATCAACTTGGGGAAGAAATCCCCCCCTGGCCGCCCCCCCTAACCCTAGATGGGAAAGGGGCCACCCCAGCCGACCTGGCCCCCGATATAAAGAGGTGAGGGGGTGGTCGGCCACCATCCCATGATTAGCCCCTCCTCGGCCGCCTCTCTCCTCCACCATACTGCTCCGGCAGGCGGCTTTTTCTTCCTCCACCTCCAACACCACGCCGTCGTGCCGGAACTTGGAGGAGATCTACCAAACCTCCGCTGCCCGCGGAACGGGAGAGGAAGGAGCTTCATCGACACCGTACGCGTGACCGAGTACGGAAGTGCCGGATTGCGCACGGGACGATCGTCTACATCAACAACGAGATCTGATCTCGTAGGCTTTGGAAATCTTCAAGGGTTAGTCTCATCTCCACCTCGTTGCTTCGATCTTGTAGATTAGATCTTGGGTGTTCCATAGATTAGATCATGGATTTATTCGTCTCGCGGTAGGAATTTTTTGTTTTCTATGCTACGAACCCCAACAAATAGGAAGTGGAGAGTCTATTGATATATGGAGGGACCCCTGGATCCCAACAAGTCCTAATAGAAAGGTGATATCGCCAAGGGGACATTGTATACTCTCAAAAGTGGCGGAGCTTATTGATCCTATTTCTGGTCAGTGGGACACGGAGATCATCCAATCAAATTTCCACCAAATTAATGTGAATAGGATTTTGCAGATCCCTCTGAGTATAGATGGGTTTGATGATTTCTTAGCATGGCATGAGACAAGATCTGGGAGGTTTTCTGTGAGGTCGGCATACCATACGGAATGGCGCCATCAGTTTAATGGTGTGACATGCAGGTCCCTGATTGCTGGTACTCCTCTTGACAGCCAGATTTGGAGATTACTTTGGAAGTTGCAGGTTTCTGTGAAAGTTAAAATATACTGCTGGAGAATTCTACATGGGTTTGTACAGCTCAAAAATATTCTGTTTAAACGGCATATAGGCACGGATGGCATTTGTCCAATTTGCAAAGTTGAGGAGGAAGACGTTCTTCACATGTTATTCAATTGTCCTGTGGCGGAATTAATTTGGAATGGGTTTGGTATTACTGGTGTGATTCAAAATGCTAAGACGAATGGATCTTCTGGCTCTGAAGTGTTGGCATTTTTGCTAAATAAGTTTCGAATCTATTCATATGAGAGAACTAGTGGCGGTAGCTTCTTGGTATATCTGGTGGTTGAGAAGGACAAGATCACATGGTGAGCAAGTTCCGCCTATAAGGAAATGTATTACCTCTATTCGTGCAATTACAGCAAATAATGAACGCATTAAGACCTCAACTGAGGAACACAATAGAGTGGCTTGGGTGAAACCAAGGAACAACTATGTGAAGATTAATACTAATGCATCGTTTATACAAAGCGAGGAAGCTGGTGCGACGGGAACAGTTATCCGTGATAATCAGGGGTTTTTTCTAGCAGCAGGGTCTACGTTCATACCCCATGTCTCTTCGGCAAGCATGGCGGAAGCTCTGGCTATGTGTCACATACTGAAATTGGCGAGAGACCTCGGTGTATCAGTCAGAATCAGATTCTTTGGAAGTGATTCAACTTTGCACAGGTACTGAACGAATTTGGAATGATGCAACGACGATCTATGCGGAGATCCTAGCGTGTGCTGGTAGTATTGGTGTGGTAGAATTCATGCATTGTAGGAGGGAGACAAACATAGTGGCCCATGATATTGCTAGGCATTGCTTTAGGTCTAGAACTTCTTGTACCTGGGTCGATGAACCCCCTAACTTTCTCCTCCAACCTCTCCTCCATGATGTAACTATTCTGTAACTTCTGCGAGACGGCAAGTTTTCTGGACGCACTCTTTTCCTTCCAGGATATCGTAAGGGACTTGGAGGTTTTTAATGAGGCGGGCTTGCTGACCTAATAGAAATGATGTTATCAAAAAAAAAAAAAGGATGGAGATGAGAAAGCACTTTTGGTAGAGAGCTGTCATCCCTATCAAATATATACAAAGTATTGGAAGTAAATAAATGCAAAAATCCCGCAAAACTTTCAAATCTCTACACGAAACCGCTAATGAAAATCTCAAAAAAAAAAAGGAAAGGAAAGAAACGCTAGTGAAACCCAGCATGGAAAAGAAGAGCACAAATGGAAAGCCAGCGCTACAGATTCCCCAGGAGCCCCTTGTGGGCCCACCGCGACTTCCTCGCCTCACGACCCCACTTGTCACCCTCACATGCCAACAACAAAACCACAAAAATTAAGAAGAAATATACCAGTAAAATTTAGAAAGAGGAATTAACTCCCTCCTCTCCCTTTCTCTCTCTTCCCAGTTCGTCGCTCTCTCTCTTCCCCGTCCTCCCCTCTCCGCCGATTCGTGAACCAAATTTTCTCCATCTTTTGGTTCCCCTCCGATCGGATTCTCCCGCAGCGCTCGGACCCGGCATCGCCGCCAAACGACCTCCCACTGCGTCGCGCGGCGCGCCGTCTCGTGTCGCGTGGCTCCGGCGACGCCGGCGCCAATGCCCGGCGCGAGCAGCGCCCCCGCCCCGCCCCCGCCGCCTATACGATATATGGGCGCGGGGCACGACATCGGGTGGTGACATCACGCTTTCTTTTCTTATAGGTAACCTGTCCTGTTGGCGCGCGCCGAGGAATTCTTGTCACGCCCCGTCGTGGTGGTGGTGGTGGCGGCGGCGGCGGCTGCTGCAACAGGCGCCACCTGCCCGATCTTGGTTCTCTTGGAGGCCCTTCTGCGGATTCGTGTCCAATTTTTTGCCGCGGCTCCGCTCTGGCGGTGCTAATTCTGACTCGTTTTGCAGGAGGTACAGCCCACCGGCAGCGTTATTCATTCTGTATCGGCATTGCATTGGAAAACCAAATTCAGATTTTTTTCTCAAAAAATTAAATCTTTGGAATTTTTCTCAATAAGAAACCTTTGGAATTTTTCTAGATGCTTATAGAGTTGCAGTGTTGTTCTTTGCGTATTGTTGATTGCCCGTATGCTCTTGGGTTAGAGAATGTATCTTCAGACAGCTTTGTATCGATATTTTAAAACTGTAGGTAAATTACCATGTAAATTGGACTACCTATAAAAGTAGAGTATAGAACTTATAGTTCGGTCATGCTCCTTCTATTAGTCCATTCAGACAATTATTGCTGTATTAAAAATACATGGTATTAGATTCTACACAAGGTGCATATCATAATTTGCTGTGTTAGGTAGTACTACATATATCTTTGTTAGGAAAAGTCATGTCTCAGATAAACCACGGAGCAGCACCATGCTTGGACTCCACACAAGAGACATTACTTGGAATACACGAGTGAGCTCACTCCCTACGAGATCAAATGTGCCATTGTGGCGTGATGTACCTGTATACAAAACATAACTTGGACCACCATTTTCTGTTGCAATCAATATGCATTACCTAATAATATTATGAAAGTACTTTTGAGTAATCTGCTTGTAATTTTCATCATGATCTAATTTATAATGAAGCACTGTTGGTAAAAATTAAAATAGTTTGACTGCATACATTCTTGGACAAACTTTATTCTTTTCCGGGCACTATGTCATACTGTGTGTCTTAATAATTTCTTAATACATTTATGTTGCAGCAGATGAGGATGCAAGCATGAGGATTTCTTTGAGGCGGTACCATTGCAGCCACCCATGGAGCCCTCAGATAAAACTTGTGCTGATGTAGTTAAGCTTTTGACATCATGGCTGCCTCGCCGGTCCAAACCAGAAAATGTCTCGAGGGACTTCTGGATGCCTGACCACAGTTGCCGAGTCTGCTATGATTGCGATACACAGTTCACCATATTCAACCGCAGGCACCATTGCCGTCGTTGTGGGCGCATATTCTGTGGTAAGTGCACAGCAAATTCTGTCCCAGTTTCAAGTGGCCCTGATAAAAGTGACGATGAGGGGGACAGGATTCGTGTCTGCAACTTTTGCTTCAAGCAATGGGAGCAAGAGCAAATTGCTGCTGTCAAGCAGCTGCTGCCAGTGCTCAGCCCTTGCCTGTCTGAGGCGAGTCTGTTCAGTACAAAGTCAACTATCACCATTAAGAGTGTTAGCACACTGGCTGGTTCTTACTCTGCTGGAAATTATAAACATGTGGCTCGGGCTCCCACCATTGGTCCCCCCCCTCCCAAATTTTCTCAAGACAAACTTTCTCATAGTATGCAAGACAGCCATTTGCCTGAGAAAAGTATGTCGATCATTTCAAACAGAGATGACTCTTCTTCGATTCAATTTGGCTATTACACAAACAGGTATTCTGTATAGGACCTCATATATCTTATAACATTACCCAGTATAATTATAATTAGTAGGTATTTTTCCCATAAATGCCCTCTATATCATAATATGTCCTATGCTTTTTCTTAAATACTGTTGGTTTATCTTCAGAAAAGGTATAAAACATCATTGTATTTTTGGTTCAAAATTGAATTGTATTGATCTTGTTATGTGGTACTTGATTAATTAACAAGTTATGATGCTTGAAAACACCAAGTCTCATCGTGGACTTTCTTCTTCAGGAGTGATGATGAAGATGAAGAGTATGCTGCTTACTGCTCTGACAGGCAGGTGCAACATCAACAGCACAATAACCAGTACTTCCGCTCAGATGATTTTGATGAGTTAGGTGCTACATACAATACAACAATAGCAAGGACGGTTGAAGAAAATGTAATTCCAGCGGAGTTATCCTCTTGTGCACTTGACCACGGATTCCCCAGCACATTGTCGGTCACCAAAGTGGAGGATGAGCCAGAACTTGATAATAGCTCAGAGTGCGGGGCTGCGTCTTCCATTTATGCTCTGGAAACTGTGGATACAAACTCAGTGGATTTTGAGAAGAATGATAATTTTTGGATCCCTCCTGAACCAGAAGATAAAGAAGATGAGCTAGAAACTGATATGTTTGATGACGACGATGACGACGATGCTCCTTTATCTGATGGTGGAAGGTGTTTTCAATCGTCAAGTAGCTTCGGCAGTGGAGAATTTCGAAGTAGAGATCGCTCATCTGAAGAACATAAGAAAGTAATGAAGAATGTTGTTGATGGCCATTTCAGGGCTTTGATTTCTCAGCTGTTGCAGGTGGAGAATATTGCATTAGAGGAAGGTGATGACATGGGTTGGTTGGAGATTGTTACGTTGGTATCATGGGAAGCTGCAAACTTCCTCAGACCAGACACAAGCGAAGATGGTAGCATGGACCCTGGTGGATATGTCAAGGTTAAGTGTTTAGCAAGTGGACACCGCAGTGAAAGGTGAATTATCTCTTGTTTTTGTACTATAGACCTACAATTGAGATCTTTGTTGACGCTCATGAAGCTCTATCTGTAAATATTTTTTCCCTCTTGGAGTCTACATCTTGTTAATGGTGATCCAGTTGGTACCGTCAATTAGATGACTTTAATGCTACATTGAGACATATTGTTTAAATATTTTCTGAAGCGTGTATCCATTTTCTTTCAGCGCTGTTGTAAAAGGAGTAGTGTGTAAGAAGAATGTCGCACATAGGCGCATGTCTTCCAGAATAGAAAAACCTCGTCTCCTTCTACTTTCCGGAGCTCTTGAGTATCAACGAGTTACAAATCAGCTGTCGAGTATTGACACGTTGCTCCAGCAGGTTCATGAACCTTTTCACATTTGCTGTTATCACTCTTAAGCTTACATTTGTCTTATATTTATTTCTCATATGATATGCACTGTGCAGGAAACAGATCACCTTAAAATGGCAGTCGCGAAGATTGTAGCTCAAAAACCTAACCTCATTTTGGTCGAGAATTCAGTTTCTCGCTATGCTCAAGATTTGCTTCTAGAAAAGAACATATCGCTGGTTTTAAATATTAAAGAATCCCTCTTGCAGCGTATTGCTCGTTGCACAGGTGCTCAGATAGGTTCTTCTGCTGATATCGCACCGTCGCAGAAACTTGGTTATTGTGAGTTGTTTCATGTAGACAAACACATTGAACATTCTGTGATGCCGGATAATAAGACCAAGAAAATGCTGAAGACCATGATGTTTTTTGAAGGATGCGCAAAGCCATTAGGATGCACTGTAAGTGATATAACTACTTCCTGTTATTTCTTCTAGGAAAGCTGGGCTCCAAAAGTGCATGTAGTAAATATTTTACAGAAGACATAATGCTATTTATTGATCAGGGTGATCGTAACAGTAACTTGTTAGCTTATCTCCCTTGCTTGTGAATGTATTCCAAACTGAAAGGTGTCAAAACGTTAACTTACTTTTCTCTTTAAAAAGATCCACTTATTTGAGATGGTGGCAAGCATAACTTTTTTATTTCTTTTTCCAGCAAGATATGATAAAATTTCTGTACATTTTTCCTGTCATACTCCAGTTTGTCTGCATAAAACATTGAAATATAATCTCTTCCTGAAAATTATCATTTTGGCCTATATGACCTGCAGGTTCTGCTGAAAGGCGGTAGCATGGATGAGCTGAAGAGAATTAAGCATGTGGTCCAGTATGGCATATTTGCAGCATATCACTTGGCCTTAGAAACATCTTTCCTTGCAGATGAAGGTGCCACCCTGCCAGAACTTCCCCTAAGGTCTCCACTGACTGTAACCTTACCAGATAAACGATCTACTGCAGACAGCTCTATTTCAACCGTGCCAGGTTTCACAATTAATACTTCCAACAGCCAACAGGCAACTGCTAGTTTTGAGCACCTTGACACAGACTCTGTTATATCAGCTGACCCAAGTGCAACAGCTGTGGTTGAACCACCAGTAGACAGTGATTGCCTTACTTCTCAAAAGGCCAACCCTTGTTCTTTTGGACCTTTGTGCACCAATGGTTGTAACTTTAACAGCAGGAATGGTGATAAACTAGAGGTCACTGCAACTGCAGATTCTGTATCCATGTCTTCAATAGCTACATCTGATGTACCCATGGACCATTCACATATATATTCTACTGTAGAGAAAAGGAGTGTGTACTCTGGTGATTACCATGAGGATTATTCAACGAGTTCAGACCTTAAGTTGGTGAGAGCAGATTCAATCAACTCTAATCATCATCAGAGCATGTCTGTGGTCAGCACAAATACCACTAATTATTCTAATCTCAAGGAGCCATTAGAGGGTTCAAGTGCTTTGCCTAATGTGAGAATCATCAACACTAACAATTTGCTCCTAGTGCAACCAGTGTCTACTCCTGCGGTACAAAATCAAGAAAATAGTCATGGACATGACGTCACATCAAATAGGGAAGATGTTGTGCCTTCTGACCATCAGAGCATCTTAGTCTCTTTGTCCGTACGTTGTGTATGGAAAAGATCTATTTGTGAGCGAGCCCACCTGTTACGCATCAAGTATTATGGTAATGCTGACAAGCCCCTAGGAAGGTTTTTGCGTGATCAGCTATTTGAAAAGGTTTTATCCTTTTTATTCCCTGCATGTGTAATTTCATGAACTTCGTCCTTCCCATTCTTCACATGTATGACAGTAGTAACAATGATTTATACAGGATCACAAGTGCCGAGCATGTGATACGCCACCTGAAGCTCATGTCCAATGCTACACTCATCACCAGGGGAGTCTAACAATATCAATTAGAAAACACGCAGATATTGTTTTGCCAGGAGAAAGGGATGGGAAACTTTGGATGTGGCACAGGTGTCTGAAGTGCCCACGGAGTGATGGATTTCCACCAGCGACTCCTAGGATTGTCATGTCTGATGCTGCTTGGGGTTTGTCATTGGGTAAATTTTTGGAGCTTAGCTTTTCAAATCATGCAGCTGCAAGTAGGGTAGCTAGTTGTGGTCATTCTCTCCACAGGGACTGTCTTCGATTCTATGGGTAAGTTGTCTTCAGATGTCAGCATTTCCAGACTGAATTGTTCTCAGTTGATTTTCATAGCGAGTACTGAGTATGCACCCTGGAGGCTGGCCATAAATCTCATGTTGAATTATAAAAGATTGGATATTTTGGTTTCTGATGTTCTGCTTTTGTACATAGGTTGGGCAAAATGGTGGCCTGCTTCAGATATGCACCTATTAATGTTCATTCAGTCCATGTACCACCTCATAAGCTTTATTTTACTCACCAGCCTTTGGAGTGGATACAGAAAGAAGTAAACGAGGTGTGTATCATACATCAATAGAAGGCTTGGTTTGCATAAAACTTGAGTCTGTTTCAGCCTTTGTCAAGCATGTTAAAATTCTCTTTATTTTTTAGTAGTTCGCTATTAAAGAACTGCTTTGGTTGTCACCTGATTGGTTAACATTTTATCAAATTTTATAGGTTATTGACCGGGCAAAGGTTCTCTTCGACGAAATATCACGTACTTTACACCTGATTTCTGAGAAAAAGGCTCACAGCAGTTCTGTCGGTGTGGAATTTACCAATTATATTGCTGAACTTGAGGGCATGTTTCGAAAGGAAAAGTTAGAATTTGAGGTGCGCTTCCTTTTGATACTGCTTTCTTATACCATTTCCATTGAAGTAGACCTTAAACTTGTAATTTCAACGAGAAAATGACGCAAAACCACCACAACTGAGGCAACATTGTCACTTAACTACCAAGTTGAGGCGAAATGACACTTAACCACCACTATTGGGGCTGGTTCATGACGGAGAGCACTGACTTCACCAATTAGTGGTGTTAAACCACATTCTGACCATTTGGGTCCACCTGTCAGGTCAACGTGGCTGGTGGAAACCTAACTGCTGGTTTCATTTTGCAAAAGAACCCCTAAAATATATTTTATATCACATGTGTCCTCCGTTAGAAAAGAAAATCACCCTAGTGATCCAGCCATGAGGTCAACGCCGTCCTCTTCCTCTGCCTCACATCTGACCTGGCCTGGGCCACTCACCGTCGGAGGGAGATGTGCCTCCGCGGAGCAACACCTCGAGGAGCACCCTGGCCTGGACGGAGAAGAGAAGCCCGCGCGGTGCCTGTTCGATTCTGCCGCTATCGAGGCCTTGGGGGCCGTGTCCCCATTTGATTTCGCCTCCGCCATGGTGCCAGAGGCTTCCGCCGCTGCGCCCCCGTGCTATTTCGTTGCCGATAAGGCCTCCCATTCCGTGGCCGCTTCTACCTCATACTGCCGCAGCGGGTCACGCATGCGCGACTGGCCTGGGCCGTGGCGGTTGACGCCGGCGCCACCACAGGCTAGCCCCAGCCCCAGGCCAGGGGGCGCGGCCTGACTCCTCGCATGTGTGCCGGATCTCACCTTAGACCAGGAGGGGCGGCACGACTGGGCGGCGCCGGTGGAGGGACCGAGCTCAGCTTTGACCAGGACGCCGGTGAGAGGGTGGTGGCGCCATCCGAGCAGGGGAGGAGTGGGGCGGGGCAGCGCTGACCTATGTAGGGGAGGGGCGCCGGTGAGCACGAACGGTTGGTGGAGGAGGGCGCAGCGGACGCTCCCAGGCCTTTATTGCTTGTGGGAAACTGAGGTGGGGGGTCTTGTAAATTTGGCATAAATAAGTTATTTGGTTTTGCCACCTAGGATTTAATAGAGGGCCCCACCTGCCAGAAAACTGGTTAAGATCAGCAAAACGAAAAATCAGTGCTCTTCGTCACGAACCAGCCCCAATAGTGGTGGTTAAGTGTCATTTCGCCCCAACTTGGAAGTTAAGTGAAAACCTTACCCTAATTGTGGTGGTTTTGCGTCATTTTCTCAATTTCAACTCATGGAAAAGGCACACCACTTGACAGCTCCAAGGTAGTGGACTTGTGGCACATGTTGCTTGAACTGTACCACATGTATGTACAGGGTTGTGAAAATCTGCCATCTGTGTATGACTGTATGTACAACTCAACAACAATATATCACTGACAAGTCAATCCCCAACTCATTTTGTTTTGTAGAGAATAAGGCCTAGCTCATTTCTCTTTATAATTGTGTCAACAATTAGGATAGATTTGTTTCAACTTTGATGTCAGCAAATGCAAATACGAATCTCTTGGATGATGGTATATTTGGAACTACAAATATGACTAATTGAGTACTTGACTAGTAAGTTTGAGATTTAGCCATAAACATATCTAGTGATAACAAACATAGAAAGTGCTACCATGTGAGCCTTCTTGGTGTAGACATGAAATCAACTTGAAAATGTCCAGAAGTTCTGTGAATCTGGTCCTTGAAATGATTTTGGCACCAAAAAATTCAATTCCATTACTTTGGTCCTGCACTCATGCATTGTTTATGAGGTAGCTGATTGTTGTCTTATTTTGCCAATTAGGGATGTCTGAATAAAGTTTTGAAAAAGGAAGTACCGAAATGTCAACCAGACATTCTTGAGATTAATAGGCTGAGGAGGCAGTTGCTCTTCCATTCATACTTGTGGGATCAAAGGCTGATATTTGCTGCAAGATCAGACAGAAATCGCCATGAACTATCTAACATCAGGCCAGGTGATAAGGAGATAATCCATTCTGCGGATAGTGTTGCTGATCCAAATGCCACAGGACAGCTTCATAGTCTTAATAGTGGCACTGGGGCTGCTAATAAAGAAGCTAAATACGCTGAAAATCTTCAGGTGAGCATTTGTGGACAGAATTGTAGTCGAGTTGATCCAGGTAATAGCTATTGTAATCTTGACCACCGAATACTTACAAGTGAGTCGGATTTTCTCGAAAGAAATATCCAAACACCTCTGTATAGCAGTGTTAGCGTGAACGCAGATTCAGTCCCTTTGGAGTCTGATCTTGTTGCTCGACGCACCCTGTCAGAAGGGCAGTTTCCCAGTATATTAGATGTGTCTAATGCACTTGATGCAAAATGGACTGGTGAAAATGACCCTGTTACTAGCAAGGTACCAGTGCCAGATTCCACGGCATCGTCAGAGGACTCAGAAGAACACATCAGTGACAGTACACCTTCGTACGCCTCTGTGTTGCTTAACAAGCTAGGGGATTGTGCAGAGGACCATTCCAATTGGATAGGGATGCCTTTCTTACAATTATACCGTTCTCTTAACAAGCAGTGGAGTCGCTCAAAAAGGTTTGATGCGCTCATTGAATATACACCTGTTTATATTTCTTTCTTAAGGGCGGTGGAGCGTCAGATTGGGCCCAAATTTCTCTTTCCTATAGGCACCAATGACACTGTTGTTGGAGTTTTTGATGATGAACCTACCAGCATCATCTCGCACGCACTTGCCTCTCATGAATACCATCTTCAGCTGTCAGATGAGCTCGAAAAAGAAGCAACAGACACTTCGCTTCCACTCAGTGATTCCAGAAGTGTCTCATTAACTGAATCAGTAGATGAAACTACTTCTGAACTTCTAAGAAGTGTTGTGTCAGCAGAGGACAATATTCTCTCCATGCCAGGAAGCAAGAACCCATCAACTTCGGACCCCTTTGTGTATGGCAAGGTAACTCACATAAAGGTAAATTTTGGAGATGAAGGTCCTCTAGAACAAGTGAAGTACACTGTGATTTGTTACTATGCAAAACAGTTTGATGCATTGAGGAGAATATGCTGTCCATCAGAGCGTGACTTTGTCAGGTCACTAAGTCGCTGCAAGAAATGGGGTGCTCAAGGAGGCAAGAGCAATGTTTTCTTTGCAAAATCACTGGATGACAGGTTCATCATTAAGCAGGTTACCAAAACAGAATTGGAGTCTTTCATGAAATTTGCTCCGGAATATTTCAAATATCTGTCAGAGTCAATTGTCACAGGCAGTCCTACTTGCATTGCAAAAATTCTTGGTATTTATCAGGTAATTTCCACGAATGTTTTCTGCATGTATTCCTTTCCACTGACTGCACACTAAATTTTATGTGTTGTGCCCCATGTGTAATTTTCCGGTGGTCATGTTACCATAGTTTAGGTGACATCATTTAATTGTGGCTTTCTTATATTGAAAGACCTATATTTATTTGTGATCTTTCTTGATGGATCCCATTTATACTACTCCCTCTGATCCATAATTTTTGTCGCTAATATGGATGTATCTAGACACATTTTGATTTAGATACATACATATTAGTGACAATTAATATGGATCGGAGGGAGTAGTAGTCTTTCTTAGAAAATTATTAATCAATGGATGCAAGGGAGGGGAACTGTAACCACATAGATGTGTACCGACGTTATTCATGTAGTCATGTTTTCCAAATTTCAGGTGGTTGGCCATGTAGAAAATGAGCCTCTACCTTTTGCATTTGAAGTAATTTCATACTATATTATAATTCTTTGTTAACATTGTACTGTTTAAAAAGTAGTGGCCCAAGCTAGATTATTTTTGGAAAAATAAAATGGCAGCCGTATATGAGCAGTGGAAATAACTAAATATTTAAAAATTACCTGATTTAGTTTTGTTTACTGTCACATATCCGTGGCAAGACTTAGGGCCATCAGCCTTGAGGCTTAGCCTCTGATCTTTTAATTTCCTTGTTTATGAAGTTTTTTAGTTTCCAAAGTTAGACAAGGTGGAGTTTATTAAAGATAGGAAAACATTCAAAGGCTGGGAAGGTTTGATTTGGCTTCAGGATCAAGCTAAGTAGCCTATATGAAGGCAATCTGTGTAAGCCTAAAGCCATCAATCAATTAATCAAGAAACCAGAAAAGGAGGCTGTACCTACACGAAACCCTACCTTGCCTGCCACCATGCCACTGTGCAGCCGCCCACACGAAGGAGCTTAAGTTGTGGCGTTACTTGGTTAGAAAATCATGCCGCACCTGTAAAGTAGACACATATAAAAAAAAATAGCATTACGACTCACAAGATACAGCTTTATATACTTCCTTTTGAAAACATTAGTTCTCAGTAAGCATTAAGTTAATGTTATCCAAGTCATCCATTGAGTGATGCAACAGCCTGAAAGTGATCCTGATAGTTGGACTCAAACTTGTTTGGCATGTAATTCAAAAGCAGCTTTTTAGTGTGAAATTTGATTTATGTGCTTAATCTTCAGAAGTGCTTTATAGATCTTTTAATATTATCGTTTGGGAATGAGTAGGTTAAGAGTCTGAAAGGTGGAAAGGAGGTGAAGATGGATGTTCTGGTCATGGAAAATCTCTTATTTGAACGTCGTGTGACAAGATTATATGATTTGAAAGGCTCGACAAGATCAAGATATAACCCTGATTCGAATGGTAGTGATAAAGTACTTCTTGATGAGAACTTACTTGAAGTGATGCCAACATCCCCAATTTTTGTCGGGAACAAGGCGAAGCGGCTTCTGGAGAGAGCTGTTTGGAATGATACTGCATTCCTTGCTGTAAGTACAACGCACCTGCATACTTGATTGACATCTATCGTTTTATTCTATAATCTATATGATATGGTCCATCCTATGTGTATGTGGTATATCTGCTGTGAGCTGCTATCTTTTTCTACCACTATGAGTCTATGAGAATCTATTAAACTATTTTTATTTTCTCCCAAAAGGGAAATCTATACTCTATAGAACTCTGAATGAATTAATATGGTATGCTTTAAATTGGTACAACAAACAAGTGCAGTTTCTTATAGAAACATTGGTAACTTTTTTGCAGTCCATCGACGTAATGGATTACTCTTTACTTGTTGGTGTTGATGAAAAGAGGCATGAACTTGTAATGGGAATCATAGATTTCATGAGGCAATATACGTGGGACAAACATCTAGAGACATGGGTGAAAGCTTCAGGAATATTAGGCGGACCGAAGAATGTATCACCAACTGTAATCTCACCAAAGCAGTACAAGAAGCGTTTCAGGAAAGCCATGTCGGCCTACTTTCTTGTTGTCCCAGATCAGTGGTCGCCGTCAGCAATCATCCCCAGCAAGCAAGCATCTGAAAGCGGCCAAGATAACGATCAGTTGGTCTCCACGGGATCGTCAGGCATGCTGGATCGTTAAAATGCACGGAATTACTGTGGAGCAACTCCTTTTCTTTTGGTTACATAAATAGATTTTGATTCTTTGCAATTTTGCTCATTTTTTTTTTTGATTTGCCCCCATTTATTGGGCACCTTCTTCATTTTTGCTTTTCTTTGGCAGACCAAGATGTACAAAATCTAGCTGAAGTTCTCGAGTGTTATAGATAGAAAATTAACAAGTGTATAGGAGCGCGTAAACACTTGAGTCTAGTGCATTGGGATATCATTACGATGCAGAAAAAAATAGAAATCATTTTTGTTGCCGTTAGAAACATTTTTGTCCTAATGTTTGTTTCTATGTTGGAGTTGTATGTTATTTCTAGGAAGACTTGTCTTGGTGTAGAAACAACATGTTGGGAGTGCAATTTTGTGTGTGGTTTTCTGGGAATTTGATGTACATCCACGGAATTAGCGTGATGATGGCAAAAGCGGTCTTGTGAGGGTTGTAAATATATTTAAATGTCGACACACCACGGATGCAGTGGTTTTAATATGCTAACCTGTCACTGAAGAGTTTCTGACGGCAGAATGGGGTTGCCGCTTATTACAGATAGAATCGTGACAAGATGAATTGGCGACGATTTGATGGCTTCACTAGATCACAACAACTGAGCGTTGTGGCAGAATTTTATGTCACAGCTGACAGTTTGAAATGTGGTGTGATCGCAAATTATACGGTAACTGACAAGAAAATAACTGAGGCGATTCACGACATAGCTTAGCATAGTACTGTTACTGTACTAGTGAGCTGGTTATCGGCTGATGGTCAACACGTACGCTGTGCGTTTTTATGAATGCGCTCCGTGCATTCTACTGCTGTTTGGTCTCCACTGAAAACTTTGCAGTCAAACCGCTGAATCACCAAGAGGTCACTCTGTGCTGACAAACAGCCGTATCCGGCGACTGGTCCATTGGCAGGCCGGTTTAGTCAGCAGTTCTCTCATCACCAAGGAACAATATCAGTAGTACTAGGTACTAGTGTCCTCAGTGGATTAATCAGGCAGCAACGATCCACTCTAACAAGAGTGGACAAGAGTTGTTCTGCAGTACAGTACAATACTAAATTTATCCGTGTGTCCGTCTACAATGTTGCTAGTGCTAGTGCTCTCTGTTTTCACAATTATTTTGCACTATGGGTTTAAGTTCAATGTTATAAAATGTGATCAAATATCTGTTTCCTCTGCCGCCACCGCCATCGCTTGGAGTATCTGGAAAAGGCGGAACGCTCTCATCTTCAGCTCCCTCGACGAACCACTCTCCCTGGTTGTCCGCACATGTATTGAAGATCTTAGGTTGTGGGCTTTTAGATGCTCTACCCATGCCTCCTCTGCTACTCTGATTTCCTGGTGTAATAACTATGACCCCCTTGATCCGATAGGTCCTCTCCTCTCCCTCTCCGTCCTCTAAAAATTTGTATTGGATCATGCTGCTTTTTTTGAGCATTGATATAAAATGGTTCAGGCCGGCGTAAGCCCGCCGTAGTCCCGGTAAAAAAAAATTGATCTAATATTTTAAAAATAAATATCAACATTTACAATATACTGTAGCATCTACAATATCAGAATTATCTTTGAAGTATGTTTTCATGTTATATACATTTGCTATTATAAATACCGATATTTTTCTACAGTATACCCTTTGGTTTACTTGATAAAATCTGGTCAACAACAGCCGGCAGGTTGCTGCTTTTACCGGTACGCTTCAGCACTGCGAGCAGGCAGAGGCAGGTCCGGCGGGTCTTCCCATTTCTCTCTTTATTTTGTTTCGAGTTTCGGGTAATGCGTACTCCAGAGAAGATGCTGCCTGCATCTTTCTCGGTTTCTTGAAAGCCTTGGCTCGACGCCTCTGTCTTCCCATGGCTGATGTGATACCACTGGACTGGACCTATGCCGGTACCGGAAATTTTCAAAAAAAAAGTGCCCGCATGGACGAATATTGAAATGTTTAAGCTGTGTCAGTGGGTGTACGAGAGAAACGAGGGATAGTTTAAGAACGGGAAATATTACTCCCTCCGTTTATAGGTGTATACTGTAGCTTTTAACACGAAAACTAAAAAACGTATGTGAAGGAAAAAAGTACATCAGATTTGGGCGAGAGTATCATAGTTAACGTGAGAAAATAAAGAAGTTTGCATAAGATAAAAAATATAATTAATCCTAAAAAAAGTTATCTAGACAATGGTGCAATGCAATACACTATATTTTAGTTTTTGCTCATAAAACTATACACCTTATATCTAAGAACAAGGACCTTCATTCCGAATTATAAACCTTTTACATTTTTAAAAAACTTATATTTCGAAATGAAGGTACTATTTTAAGCTCGTTTTACTTTTCAAGGGACAATACTTGGACCAGTAGAGTTTTTTTTTTAAACGGGGAAAGGGCTAGGAACTGCATTGTTAAAGTTGTGGCCACATAATTACATCAAGGACCCAAATAATATAGAAATTACAAGCCATTCCTTGGAAATTGCACCAAGGACATCTGAAGATATACATAAAACGCAATCGGGTCCTTCATCATCACTATCGGTTGTTGGTGACCTCAAGGCCCAGGCACCAGCACCACCACCGGGGACCAAACCACTTGGGGTGGAGTCGGTGTTGCCTCTCAGGACGAGATCGAAGATCCTCCGCATATGGAGGGAGAAGGAGCTCGGCTTCAACCAAGCGTGGATCGGCGTCCCATGCTATGGATATCGTCGACATTCATGCCTTTGCTTGGGATCTCCAGAAGTCGCAGCTTTCGGAGGGCGCAAATGAGCTCCGCCCTCGCCTTCCTGCAGTGCCCTAGGATCAAACAGAAGAACCAGTCCTTCCTCCCGCTTCTCGCCACCACTATGACAACTTGAAAGAGGAGAAGGAACTCAAGCTTGCATGATCCGAAGATCTGCAACAATAGAACCCCGCCACATGAGGGCAACAACAGTACCTTGTCCTCTAAACCTCGCCACCATGGCCGACCGGGAGAGGCTTCACAACTTGCATCACAAGGTCGTTCAGGAAGACAACTTATTTCAAGGAGATGGTGGCCCTCCCCTCCATCCCTAGCTCCGACCACAGGAGCACTGAGGTGAGGAGGAGGACATTAGAATACTGCTGATCTAGCTGCCGAGATCTAAAGCTCCTCTCGAACAACTTGTCATGAAGTCCTCTACCGGCAAATCGCCGAAACTACATGACCTACATTCTCCGGCGCATCTCCCTATCCAACTCCAGCCGACTAATCCGAAGAAGAGGACATGGGATCGGCCTGGTGTCAAAGGGAAGACTCTTAGCTCATTCTTGAGAGAGGGAGGGGGAAATAATGGACCAGTAGAGTAGTACAATACTACCTCCATCCCAAAGGTTAAGGCTTACATTATTTTTTAGAAAATCAAACTACGTTAAGTTTGACCAAATTTTTTGTCAAAAAATATTAACATGCAAACTACAAAACTAATACCATTAGATAGATAATGGAAATATGTTTACATATTTCATCTACACAATATCATATTTGTTGCAAGATTTTTCTAAACGTTTGATCAAACTTTATTTAGTTTAACTTTTTAAAAAAATACAAGTATTAAGCCTTGAGATTGAGGTAGAAGTATCCTAGGCAAGGCAACACATTGACCGAAAATTATATAATTTTAAAACAGCTGACGGCTGGTTCTGGCAACTGCAAGTCCCATGATACAAGCGTTGAAAACTTTCGGTGGCCTGACCGACCATCCGGGGCTGGACCTTGAGCAGCAGATGCAGAAATATTCCTACTTCTTATCATATCATAGCTGCTATGACTCGAGTGTTAACTCGTACGAACATTCATATTTACTACACTGCAATTTGTACTCAACACAAGTGTAGAGGCACAGAGGGTAGTGCGTGCTGCGCATCATGTTAACTCGGTCGCCGCAGGCTGCAGCTGCAGGGGGCAGGACGGGGCCGCGACCGCAGGCCTGACGCGCACGCTCTGGATCTGGATGGATGGATGCAACCGCTGCTGCTGTGCTGCGTGCGTGTCTTCCCTGCCTCGAGATCTCTGCCTCCCAGCGCCCTGCCAAAACCTATTTTAATCAACTGTTTCCCATCCATAACCGCCCAAGATCTAGATGCGACCCCTCAATTACCTTACCGTCGACGAGATATAGTAGATTTTACGGTCCAGCAGAAATAAGCAATCCTGTACTTTCTACGATTCAAAATAATTATCAAAAAATAGATGTATTCATACCTTAAAATATTCTAGAAATAAGCAATCGTGTACTTTCTTCAGTTCAACATAATAATTACTATCTACAAAATTGCTTTATCTACACACTAAAATATGTTTAGATACAACAAAAAAAAAGTAATTGCACCAAACATACAACAACATGTAGTTCAGGTGTATTTTCATACAACTTCTTGCAAAGTGTGATAAAGTGGTGCAAAACCTTTCATTGGGTGCATGTTTTTTTTTTTTGACAACTCAAATATATTCGGTCAGCAAGCCGCCTCATTAAAAACCTTCCAGCCCCCTTCGGTACCCTGGAAGGAAAAGAGTGCGTATGAAACTTGCCGCCTCTCACATAGTAGTTACATTGTTCAATAAGGTTGCATCATTTAAAACCAAACTACGAATAAAATCTGGTGGATCACCATCCCAACCAAAACTACTATTACCCTCATAAGCCACTTGTGCTATGTGATGAGCTACCATATTTGCCTCTCTTGGACAATGATCAAACAAGAGTGATTTAAAAGCTTGTGCCTGCATGAAACAATCTGCAAGAATTGCTGAATAAGGACTCCTCACTTCGGTTTCTGATCTACAAGCTTGAATAATTTTCAATGAGTCTGATTCCAGAATAACATTTTCAACTCCAAGTTTCTGTAAAAACAGTAGACCTTGTTGCACCGCCTGGGCTTCTGCGGCAGCTGCACTTATCACATTACTTATAGGACACCCATAACCAGCCAAGGCTTCACCCCGATCATTGCTCAACACCATCCCCACAGAACCCTCTCCATTATCATGGTAAGAAGCATCAGTATTTAGTTTATAGCAACCTACACTCGGCTTCTTCCATCTTATCTCTTTTACCGTGGATTTCACTGAAGATGCCAGAACAAAATTAGCAGTCAACGCAGAAATAGCAAAACCAGTAGAGGTTGGACTAGTGACTGATTTTCCATTCACCAATTCTCTTCGCTGCCACCAAATATACCAACATGTAACTGCAATAGACTCCACCATATTTAACAAGCCAAGTACTTGGGTTTTATTCTGGTAGTCTCGGATTAAGTCTTCAAGTATAGAGGACCCAGATCTTTCCCCCAACGATGTCTGTTTAATATAATCCAGAAGCCCCATTGCCTTCCAAACATCCTCAGCTCTGTTACATGTGAATAGCATATGTCTGATATTTTCTGCTCCCGCCATACACACTGGACACTGTGGTGAAACTTTCATATGACGATATGCTAGTATAGATTTTCCAGGGACTACTCCATGCAATGTTCGCCAAATAAAAATCTTAACCTTACTAGGAACTTGCATTTTCCATAACTTCTCCCAAACCGGATTGTCAGAAATCTGCCCCAGACCATCCAGTCTTCTAGTCCTGGACTCAAATTGGTACTCCCATTCAGAATAATAGGCCGATCGTACTGAGAAATTAAAATATTTTGTCTTATGCCAAGCAATAAAATCATCACCTAAGTTATCACTCAAAGGAATTCTCAAAATTCTCTCTGCATCTATTTCCCAAAAGACTTGTCTGATCAAATCTTCATCCCATACACCATCTACTGGATTTATTAACTCATCCACCTTTGTTATGATGGTATGACCTCTTCTTGTATAAACCTTTCTTGAAGGGCTATTTGGTATCCAATGATCCTCCCAAATATTGATATTAGTGCCCGATCCCACTCTCCAAATGTGTCCACGTTTAAATGCATGGATACCAGCAACAATGCTTTGCCAAGTATAAGATGAACCATGTTTTGGCCCAGCCTTTAGAATATTTCCATCTGGATAATACTTCGCCCTCAGAACTTGAGCACACAAAGATTTCGGTTGTTGAATAAGTCTCCACACTTGTTTTGCTAACATTGCTAGATTGAAGCAGTGAATATCTCGAAATCCCATTCCTCCTTGTTTCTTTGGAACACACATTCTCCACCAAGCAAACCAGTGGAGTTTTCTCTCATCCTCTGAATCTCCCCACCAAAAGGCAGCCATAGCACCATTAATTTCTTTACGTAAGCTTTTTGGCAGCTTAAACACCCCCATAGCAAACACCGGAATCGACTGAATGATTGCTTTAAGAAGGATCTCTTTGCCTCCCATTGACAGAAACTTCTCCTTCCATCCTTGTAGTCTCTGAATAATTCTTTCCAGGAGGTAGACAAAGCTTTCACTTCTATCCAGACCAACCATACTAGGTAGACCCAAATATTTTTCAGAGATTGCTTCAGTCATAATATTTAACTCATTACAAACCTGGGCTTTGGTCTCCACATTTACATTTGGGCTAAAGAAAATGCTACATTTTGCTTCACTCACCATTTGTCCAGAACTGGCACAGTAGTTATCTAAGACTCTTCTCAATGAGGTTGCATTATTTAAATCTGCCTTCATAAGAATTAGAGAATCATCAGCAAATAATAAATGAGATACCGATGGTGCATTCCTGCACACTCTAACGCCTTCAATGCCACGAACCTCCTCTTCATGAGCTAAGAACTAGAAAGACCTTCTGCACATAGTAAGAACAAATAAGGGGACAACGGGTCACCTTGACGAAGTCCCCTTGTAGGAATAAAACCTTCCGATTCTTGATCATTAAATCTCACCTTGTAAGAAACTGAGCTTACACAGGCCATGAGTAGGTCCACAAAATCAGTTTGGAAACCCAATTGAATCATCATTGTCCTCAGAAAAACCCACTCCACTCGATTGTACGCCTTATGCATATCTAATTTGACAGCACAATATCCTGCTTTACCTTTCTTTTTATTCTTTATAGTATGCATGCTCTCATAAGCAATTAAGATATTATCCGTAATTAATCTTCCGGGTACAAATGCACTCTGAACAGCTGAAATAATCTCATCAAGAATGATCTTCAGTCTTGCCGCAATCATCTTTAAAATAACCTTATACAGCACGTTACAGAGACTAATTGGTCTATATTGGGTAATGGACTCAGGGGAGTCTACCTTTGGGATTAACACAATAACAGTATCATTCCACCCATCAGGTATAGCCTTATTATTAATTGCATGAAGAACTTCATTTGTCAATGTATCTCCAATAATATGCCAACACTTTTTAAAGAAAATAGCATGCAAACCATCTGTACCTGGTGCTTTTGTGTCTCCAATGGAAAATAACGCCTTCTTCACGTCCTCTGCCGTGTACTCTCTCAGTAGGCTTTCATTCATTTCTCTAGTCACTCTTGGTGTAACTTTATTGATTAACTCAGGATCGGGATCATCTACCTCTGTTGAAAACAGACCAGCAAAATACCCCGATATATGAGGGTTTAGATATACAGACCCTTCCAGCCAATTTCCATTGTCATCTTTCAGCTTTTTAATCCGATTTTTCTCCCTCCTCATAGAAGCAAAATTATGAAAATATGATGTATTTTTATCTCCGTACTGTAACCAGTTAATACGGCTCCTCTGAGCCCAATGCATCTCTTCCAACTCCAGCAAACTTTCTATTTCCTGAGATAACTCCTTCTATCTAGCAATATTTTCGGCTGTTAAATCTTCTCTAACTATAGTTTCCAATTTCCTTTGTGTCTGTCGCAGATCATTCTTATTAATCTCTCAAAACATATTTGTCCCATTTGTGTAATTTTTCATGAATCTGAGCCAGTCTGCCTGCTAAGGACGAATTCTGTCCTAATGGGCCAGTTGAAACCCATGCTCCTTCAACAATCTCCATAAAATTCTTCTCTTTTAGCCATCTCGCCTCAAAACGCAATATGGCAGGCCCTTTTTCATCTGGCATATTTTCCTCATCCATGCTCAACAGAATTGGTCTATGGTCAGACCTGTAGTAATCAAGATGTACCAAACTAGCATCAGGGAATTTTGAGCACCACGTCTCATTAGCTAAAGCTCTATCTAATCTTTCCCTAATTTGTCCTCTACACCAAGTAAATTTATCTCCAGTGTACCCCACATCTATTAGATGACAGTCCTCCAAACAGTCTCTGAAAGCTTTCATGCAACGATTTGGTCTTGGTTTGCCACCTTCTTTCTCAAACGGATACAAAATATCATTAAGATCTCCCATTACCAGCCATGGTGAATCCCCAAATTGGTTTAATTCTCTTAGTCGCTGCCAAGTGAGATGTTTATCCTCCCACCTTGGTTCACCATACATCCCTGTGAATCGCCATGCATTCTCTTGACCACTTCCAATTATCACATCAATGAAATTCTTCGTTCTATCTCTTACCGTCAGAGTAACTATTCGTTTCCAAAACAAAATTAATCCACCACTTCTACCATCGCTGCACACAACCTCCTTGAAATCCATCTTCAGTTGCCTTCTCAACATCTCTGCCGGGAAGAGATCTAAATGAGTCTCAAGAAGAAAAACAACATCTGGGCTTCTACGACTAATCACGTCCAGTAGAGCCCTGATCGCCGTGGCCTTCTTAAGACCACGACAGTTCCAACTTAGGATCTTCATTGCTCCCGGTCAACCTCCTCTTCGGAGGTCGCCGATATATCATTTTTGGCTAGTTCCTTGTCCGTTCTAGTACGCTTCACAATTGGGACTTTGCCAGGAGTACCACTTGTATTCTCCTTTCCATTGTCCAATTTATCTGCATCAAATAAACCTACCATGTCAGACACTTTAGACCCATCCGTAATTGCTAACATACTCCCTTCCGTTTGTCCCTCTCCAAAATTCAACCTCTTCCGACCTGCCATTGATCTATTTTCAATATCCATATCATTCACCGCAGAACCAACCTTTGCACTATTGTTCCAAACTTCATTATCCCATCCCATATTGCCTGGCACATTTCCAAAACGACCACGCCCTCTTCCCATGCTAGGTACCTGACCTGGACCTGATCGACCACCACGACCAGGATCACTACGCCCACCAGTACGCCCTCGACCAGCACCTCTTCCACCGTCAGCCAAAATAAAATTTCCCCACTGAAGCTTGGATTCATCATATACTCCGTCCCCACATTCTTCGTGCCAGTGACCGATCATACCACAATTACCACAGAAGGTTGGAAGCTTCTCATATTTAACTTGATACCAATCTTTCTGTTTATTCTTAGTCATCGATACAAAGCGTTTCAGTTTTTTGTTCACGTCAATCTTAACTCTGACTCGAACAAATTCTCCAATAAATCCCGCCGGCAGCTTGATTTGAACTTCGACAATTTCCCCCATCTCTCTACACATACCGCGAATAACAGGCTCTTTCAAGAAATTATCAGGAAGTTTCAGTATTTGCGCCCAAACAGTAACATTGTTTAACACAATCGATCTAGGGTTTTGGAACCCATCATACTCTTCCATCATCACTGCTTGATTTCTAAAGAACCAGGGACCCTGTACCATTGCCTTGTTCCAATCACCAAGACATGCAAATTGAACCGTGAACAGATTCTCTTCCACCCTCCTCCAGGAAACATCCTTTGCCGGGTTCCATGCCGATCTCATGTCGGCAAACAGAGCGCTAGGGCTAAAACCACGGGTAGTGTGTACCTTTGCAATCGCCAACCACTTCGCAGCCGCCTGTGGTTCCTCAATCTCATCTTCCCAAACAAATCCCGAATCCTCTTCCTCGTCTAGGTTGAGGCGGTTCAGGAGATCGCCAACATCGTCGCCCTTCGACCCGCTCGGGTCTCCCTTCGCAGTCGCCATGTCCCACAGAGAGGAACGAAGACCGATCAGCAGGGAAACACTCCCGGCGGCTTCGCCGTCGGAGGACTGAAAAACCCTAGGTTTTGAGACCTAGGGGAAAAACGCTTAGCTCTCTAATTGGGTGCATGTTCATAGATATTGTCCGTGGAGGCGACACCTCTCCCAATCCATGTTGGGTAATTTTACACATAACTCCCTACGTTTGTGACAATTGTGGGCGCTCGTGCCCGGCATCTCCTCTCATCTATGCCTGTTTCTCTCTCTCTCTCTCTCTCTCTCTCTCTCTCTCCAAAATCATTTCCCAAATTGACTTCGAAATTAAGTAGCAAGCTGCCCTACCCTAAATTATGTGGTTGGTTTGGCTTCAAGATCTAGCGAGCATTGTACATGGCATTGTCGACAGTGACACCAAATTAGATGGACAGTCAAGTTAATGGCACCGGAGGGTGGAGAGGTTGCATGTCAAAAAGAAGAAGAAAAAGAGGCAATTGCACCAGACATACAAGAATTGGTCATTCAGGTGTATTTTTCACACAACTTCTTCCAAAGCGTGATCAAATGGCACAAAACCTTTAATTTTGCGGCAATTCTAAGCGCTACTGTTGCATCTCCTCTTGTCTCTTTAGGTCTGTATCAACAATTTTCCGCTCCGAAACCCATTTGGCATGCCCTTTTATTGCTGTGGTTGGAGTTTTCTCATACTGAACAATACATTGACATGCATTCGTTTGTTAAGAATTTCACTCTATCTTTCTCCTTTTCTTTGGGAGTTTTTGACTTTGGTGTACAGAGGAGGGTGTACTACCGCAACATTCGTTTTCACCCTATGAACTCTTGGCCCTACACTTGAACCTCTTCATTTTCATTGACTACTGCACGTGGGGTCTCAAATTCAGTTGGCATATGTACAATATCTTCTCCCGGAAGACATTTGAGAAAATTGGTGCGATCCACCATCAAACACAATAGTTTCTCGTCCTTCAACATGTGTTGTCATTGCAAAGATGTGAGAATCAGGCTCAATGCAGCATAAACCATCTTTAAGATCTTTCCCAGGAAGGGAGGGCACCGGTAGAAAGATGTTGTGGATGTTCACTCATGTCCTCCTCGCGTCCCTCAAAGCGTCCCCCAAACCGCGCCGGATCGAGCGTTTGGGGGACGTGTTTTGTTCGTGCCGCGTTTGGGGGACCTCGCTCCCCAGCCGCGTCCCCCAAACGCCGCCCCCAAACATTAAAAGTATTTTTTTTGGCTAGAAAAAACTACTTACTAATATTCAAATCGGTTGAACATAAACAAATTATATATAAAACTTCGAAAAAATATAATTAAATACATATAAACTATCTACTTTTTCTTCTTCGCCGATGGCCCCGCCTCGTCGTCATCGCGGTGGCGCTTCCTGCTCGTCACCTCTTCCGAAGAGGCGGTGTCGGCGCGACGCGCGTCGTCGCCGGTGCTCGTCGGCCGCGCTTTGCCTTGGCCGCTTCGCCTTGGCCGCCTTCGCCGCACGGGCCACCGCCGCCGCGTCTCGCTCTCTTCTTCCTCCGTCCTCCTCCCAGCCCACCATTCCTCCTCGCCGTCAACGGCGGCGGGGAATCGTCGCCGCTGCTCGGCCCCGGCTTTGTCCCACCAATGGCGCCGCCACAGCTTTCCTCGCCGGAGGTGTCGGACGGGAGCCGGGAGATGTAGCTCATCGTCGCTGGAGGTGTCGGATGGAGGCTTGGATGAATGGCGGCGTACGTACGGGTCTTATTGAGCGCGGATGAACGGCGGCGCAGGTCGAAGAGAGCGGTTGCTCTTCCGAGGAGTCGGCGCTCTATTCCGCGGGGTTGGCGCGTCGTCGACGGTTGCCAATGCGACGGTTCCGCTTCCGGCAAGCACCGTCGCTACGTATGTGGCGGTTGAGCGTCCGAGCCGCCGACGGGTCGGGCCCGCACCTCCTCGCCTCTCATTTCGTGTCCGCTGCCCTCGCCCCCGTGGGACGGGACGGCTCGGGCGCCGGACACCGATAGGCGCGCCGACAAGGGGCGCCGACAAAAATGGGGGATGCGGCGAACGTTTGGTCGCGCCCCAAATCTCGACGCTGACGCGACTGGAGATGCTCTAAAGGAAATCCACACTCCCAGTTTCATAGTATATAGTGTCCTTTTAATCCACACAAAAAACCATTTTGCACCAATTCTATAGTAAGTTTGTCACGATCATCTACTCAAACTAAAACAGTAAGAGTTACACTAAATATTATGTCGTTCAACAGTTGCAGATATTCGGTGCACTCATGAGGATGAACAGATCAAATTTCAGAGGTCCATGTCATCACATGTACTCAGTACACAGATCCAAGCACTTCAAGACATGCCAATTATCAATTACATGTACCGAAATTAACTCACATTTGTATGAAAATGCACATGATGCACAAATTGTTCTAGTGGCGGTGCAATTACGTTAAAAAGAAAACATCTTTCATTGGCGCTTGCAGCAGTAACCTAGTGGTGGGTAAAAAAAAATCAGGTCACATACCGGACGGATACAGAAAAATGGGAGCCACCTGGTATTGTGTTGGTTCCTCTGCAGTACTGCAGCCGTGCAGGCACGGGTCCCGGTGACAGACGGAGCAGACAGCCCCCACCCATTTGACTTGTGCAAAGCAAAAGCAGCGATGCGACAGCCGCCCAACCACGGTTGCCAACAGAACAAAGGACGGATAAAATACATAGAGTTGCTGCTGCATAGAGTAGAGTAGAGGAGAGATTCCTCCCTACGAGGAACTCGCACTGTAAAACTGAACATCGAGAGAGAGAGAAGGTTTGAGAGGAGGAGGAAGAAAGAAGAAATGAGGAGGAAAGCGACAGGGTGTAAACATGGTGCGTTGGCGTGTGTCTCCTTGTTGCTTTCCGTCGCATTGTATCCTAGCGCATGTCTGCGTGCCTCCTCTCCTCCCTCTCCTCCCGCTTTTGCTTTACAAAGGTCAGCCATGGATTCCATCTCCTCTCCGGCCCTCTCTCTTCCATCGCTTCACCTCCTCTGCTGATACTCATCTTCTAGACTTTGACATGAATCGCATATGTTGGCTGGCACGTCCGTCCTATATGTGCGTGCGGACGGCACAGACCCGCCTCGAGTTTTCTTTTCTACTCTCGGATCATAATAAATGTTGAGAGTTTAGTTAAAACAAGTAAATTTAATATACTTCCATCATCTAAAATAAACGTCTCAACTTTATGTAGATACGGATTTATCTCTAACTAAAATGCATCTACATACTGCATCTATATCCAGGCAAAAGTAAGATAACTATTTTTAGATGGAAGAAGTAGTAGACACTCGACAGTTATTACGGATCGGAGGAGGAAGTAATTAATATGCTCAGGTTGTCTTGCTTCCTCCAGCCAGCTCGGTTAATGAAAACTTGCATGCTTTTGGGGGGCCTTTTCTGCACTCTCTTGCCCGTCTCATTATTTTCATGCTCGTGCTCCTGCTCGTGCTCGAGCCCGTGCCAAGCAAAGCGTGCGTGCGTGCAATGCTAATGTTCGTCAAAAGATTAAAAAATAATCCTTTGCTTTAGCCTTTGAACTCATCTAGTCATCTACATGTCTTTTGCATTTTCTTTTCATGGCTAAAAGAACCAAGGAATCTTGTCAAAGTGTTTAGAAAACAAACACTTAATTTACAGTACCCGGGTGAACTCTTCTGCTCACATGACACTGGCTAGTATATAATCGATCTGTGTTACTCATAGCTGACCGCCAACCTGAAATAGTAGTAAGAAAATTGGTGTAGATGAACATCTTGCACCAGTGTTCTTACACAATTACAGTAAGTAGCACGTACGGTTATGCACATGAGCACATGTACGTACAGCGTTGAATCTAGGTCGATAAACAGAAGCCCAAGTAAAACAGAATAGACACAGCGGGGGACCAGCTCGGCTGGGTTTCGGCCAAAAGGAAAAGTGACAGCTGAGAGGCCGCCTAGATTAGATCAAGATTAGTAGTACAAGGAGATGGAGATGGAGAGAGAACATGCATCTGTGTCCTTGCACCCATGTGTTCCTGTCAAGGTTTTTATTTTTTTTCCAGTGTGCTACCTCTACATGATCCATATGCTGCGACCTTGGAATTCACGCAGAGGCCAAACCCTCCTGCACCTTGCTTGCTGCTATCCCACCTAAAAGTCTCAATTCTGTGCTAATTATCTACTAATGTCCTAATGGCAACCAACTAAGCATTCGCAATATAGTGCACATGGAAAATGCTTAATAGTGTCATTGGTTATTTTATTTGGTTGAATTCAGGAACAAGGTTGAAGGAAGCCAACAAAATTAAAGACCAAAGTTCTCACCAAAAAGTTTCAAGCTATCAATAATAACAAGCCTCAAGTGATTTTTGTTAGATGTATATATCTGTCTATTGTAGTTTCCTCATATGTGCTTTCCGCATATGTGCATACGTATTATATATTGTGCCTTTCCCTAATACAACAAGCATATTGCCCTAACATGGTATCAGATAAATAAAAAATTGATCCTCTAGTTTTCCTGACCGACGTTGCTTGTTCTCTTCGTCCTTCGCCCGTTTTCTGCTCCGTCCTCGATCAATCCCTGCCTGCTGCTCTTCTCTCGTCGGCCTGCTCCCGCTCCCGATTGGCACGCCGAGCTCTGCTCTCCCGCGCCGGCCCGCGCCTGCTCTCCCGCGCCAGGATCCCCCGCGCGAGCCCACGCTCCGCGTCGATCTCCGCGAGCCCTGCCCCACACCCCGCGTCGATCTCCAATCCGTGCTGCCGGCTGTCTCCCGTCGCCGGCCCTTCCTGCTCTCCCGCGCCAGGATCCCCCGCGCGAGCCCTGCCCCACGCCCCGCGTGCTGCCGGTTGTCTCCGCTCGTGGCCGTGCTCTCGATCCTGCTCTCCGCCAGTCCGCGTGTGGCCGCCGCTCCCTGGCCCGATCCCGCTCGTGGCCGTGCTCCCTGGCCCGATCCCGCTCGTGGCCGTGCTCCCTGGCCTGATCTCTCCCTCCGATTCGTTTTCTCTCCACGCGTGTGGTCGCCGATCGTGGCCGTGTTCCCTGGCCCGATTTCTTCGATCCGTTTTCTCTGCAGTTGACTTGAAAAAAAGCAAAAAACAAGATAGAGCTATGTCTTCCTCGGCTATGTTGCGATCTCGCTGCCCGGTGATCTTTGATGGCGCGAATTACCCCGATTTCGCTGCTTTCATGCGCGTCCATATGCGCGGTCTTCGTCTTTGGGGTGTGCTTTCGGCGAGGTCTCCTGTCCGCCGCGCCCGTTGCTCCTACGGTGCCGTTGCACCGCCCCGTTGCCCTTGCCCCCGATGCTACTCGGATAAGGATGCAGCCAAGAGTGCTGATGACACTGCTCTGGCTGATTATGACCGGAAGGTCCAGGACCACTCTACTGCCGTTGTGTTACCCTCCAAAACCCACCGACGGGCAATGGCTGAGCAACACGAAGAGCCGGGAAGCTCCCAGGGCCGCTTAGTGGATCCCTGGCACCTCGCGTCGTCCCGCAAATCTTCCGCCAACGTCCCGGCGGTTGTTAGGGCGTGCCACCCGACCTAGACCCGATCAGAAGGTGTTAGTGCTTCGATTGTTCCTGCATGGTAGACACGTAAACATTAAATACGAGCCCTATCGCTCTCGGTTTCCCTGTGGATCGGCTCAAGGAGCCGATCGCCCCATGTTTCACGTTGGATTTACAATGGCATGGGGATCCCGCTTGATCAGGACAAAGCTAAAACGATCCACGACAGCTTAGGGTTTTCACCGCATAACCGAACGTCCTACGTGTGATCGGGCCTAGCAGCTACGGAAGATGATGCAAACCACCCCTACGAGAGGCCTAAAAACCAACATAACGTCGATTCCCGAACATCCCTCGCAGGGACGGTGAACAACATCTAACGCACTACCGGATCCTCCGACCCCAGCGTAAGGCCTAACTATGCAGATATTAAACCAATCCTTGCGAGCAAGGAGCAACTATAACGGATCGGATCTACTAAGTAATGAACAAGCAAGATGCTGCCCTTACGTCCGGATAGACGTAAGGGCAGCTAGGTGTCGAGGGGCCGCCACCGCATATGCACGTGAAAGCATCAATGCAAGCCCCTAAACACCTAAGGATAAATAGTACTGCTCAACAAGGCTTCAGCACGAGCAGTACAAGGTTGACGAATAAACGTATATCGCCTAGATCGCTAGATGCGATCTAGGCACATGGTGCTTACCCGGGAGAAACCCTCGAAGAAAGGGGTGGCGATGCGCCTGATTTGTGTTGGTTGAACGATGATTGTCCTCCTTTCCGATAACCCTAGATACATATTTTATAATTGAGGCGTGCACCTAACCGTGCACGGGCCCGACTCTATCTCTTTAATCTAAATTACAATGCGATCTACTATATTACAGATACACGGGCCACTTAGCCCAAACTCTTAGCGCAAGCCACTTCGAAGATGCTCCACGTGTACGTCCTTCAAGCCCATCTTCACTTACGGCCCATCTCCCGATTTGGCCAAAATCGGGTGGTAACACATGCCCCCCGGTTTTGATAATGATAGTTGCAAAACCATCTGTCTCCTTCGAAGGGTCATGTCGTGGCAGAACCGTCGCAGTTTTCTTCATGATAACGTCTTGCCTCCTCGCCTTCTCTCGCACGATTTGACGGCACCACGTCCTCTGGAACTGCTTAGGCATTAAATTGCTATATTCCCCTTTCTATTTGGCCACTCCTTGTAGTTCTCTCTTCATCTCCCTGCCACCAGCCATCGGCAACCCAAAAACCCTCCTTAGCCCCCATGGATTCATCCTCCTCCTCCGTCTCCTCCCTGTCTCTCCAATCCTCCTCCTCCAGCGAGCTCGAGCAGGAGGTCGATCCGATGGCCATCTACGAGGCCCGCGCCCCGAGCATTGGGACGCGCGGGACCGGGATTCCTCCACCGAGTCGGAAGACGACGAACCCCTCACCGACGGGAAGACGACCTTCGTTCCTCATTGACGGGGAGCTGGAGGCAACAAGCGAGGACGACCTCTTCCCTGGGAGGGGAGCTTTTCCTCCGACGAGGAAGAAGAAGAGGAGGAAGAAGACGACGACTCCCTCGAGGGTTACCCACCAGCGAAACGCCTCCGCATGTGGTGGGACGATGACGACAGCGATGATGAAGAAGAGGATGAAGCTCCCGCAGAGGGCTATGGGAGCAGCGACGAGGAGCCCGTCGGCAGCAGCGCCAATGGGGGCTCCGCAGATGATGACGAGGGTAGTGACGGCCCGTAGGCTAGGATCTACTAGTGTAGGCCCAGCAGTAGTAGATTGGTCAACAGACCCATTTGTTCTCCCTTTAAGCAATCGGCTCTTCCCTTGTAAGAAATCTGGTTTATCAGTGAAGAATTTCTCCAATTTGATTTTACCGATTCTTTTATGCTAATTTAGCCGATTGTCAACTCAATCGACGTTTAATGAGCCGACCTCCACGAATCGATCCCACATGACCCACTCTTCATCTTTTTGACATCGGAGTGATCGTGAACTTGGTCAATGCTCAATAAGTCAATGTCTGCGGGACCAGCCGATGAATCTCCAATCGGCTTCTAGAAACAGAGCATCCACGAGGCCAGTTGCCCCCCGAGCCTCAGCCGAGGTGAAAACAGTGACAAGAACCCGTAATATAGACAAACAGTCCCGGGCTTGATCACGCCTGAAAGAGACATCACACAGGGCCAACCAGCCGATCACCTTTCTTCCATTGTTGGCCGATACTTTAGATGATCACCCATAGCCCAATGAGCAACATGCTGTCTCGGATACCAACTCTCTCCTGGCAGCACTGCCAAACTAGCAACGAGGCAACTTTGAGCACTTGTACTAGAGTCGATGGTTGTGCATCGGCTTTGCATCATAAGACACCTCAAACAGGGTCATGACTCTTACCCGCCAACCCAGCAGGCTGGTAATTTGATTTTGGGCAGGTGTCTTCAATAGAGCTCTAGGCTTGTTGCTCAATTGACTTGTATGCGGAAACTGATATTTTTTTTGTGACATCAACACCATTCCTTAGACAAGTTGTGATGCAGATGCAGAGCCAGCTGATTCCGAAAAAATCGGCTTCCTTTAGCAAAGGATCCTTCAAGGCAAACTGCCCTCCGAGCTTCTTCCGCTCAAGTCCTGCGCCTTGCTGATCAGATTGGCTCATCATCTTTGGCAGGTTAATGCAGCTCCTGGTGAGGACGTTTCCTGATGCTCTCCCACTTTGGTCCCAACAACCTTTGACAGTAACGCCGACCAAGTCATAGCCAAACCTTAAGCGAAAAAATGCCATGGCCGATTGCTTCATCACCGACTGCCCTCCTGGTGTTAGCAGAGACATGCTCCTACGTCGGGCTCACCCTTACCCTGAACTGCATGTTTGTGCTGCTCCCACGGTTGATCAGGGTCGTGATCCCTTAAACTTGCCCCAACCGACATCGCTAATACACGTCTGCCGCTCCTGCTAGCACCGCTGGACTTGGAGGTTCGCTAACGAGCCAACAACAATTCCACCGAGGGACTCCTTCAGTAGAGCCTCGTTGCGTAACTCGATAACTGCTCCATTAGGCTCCTGTTTGTAACAGTTGCAAAGACTTGAGTCGATGGCCGTGCATCGGCTGTGCTCAACAATTTCTGTATTTTCGATTTTTTGCGGCCGATTTGTTTACGTATCGGCCCCATACTTGAGCTGCTCTGCTGGGCATTTGACATCCGTTCCCAGCTCCGTATCCTCGTATCTCATCCATCTATGTGCCCCGAGCCGATTCTGTCAAGTAATTGATGGCATCGGCTCTTCAGGCATCTGTTGGATCAATGCTGAATACGGACAAGGTATGTTGAGGATAATTTTTTATGGCCGATTGCGGGAATCGGCCTCCCTTTCCGTTGCAATACTTTGGCGATGATTTGCAACTTCTCGGATTTCCACTATAGCTACGTGGCATGTTGGAGATGAGACCCTTTGCTTTTCATTTTTGAGGGCCGATCGCCGGGATCGGCCTTGCCACGTATGTCCAATGTCTTGGACGTGCTACTCTGTCAGGACCACGGACACCATGTTTGTGTCGCCCGATGCCTTCGCATCGGCATCGCCGATGCTCGTGCATCGCTTTCGCTCGCTTTGGCGCCATACTTTCTTTGGCGGGCGCGCCTTCGTCTCCACGTTTGCTGAATTTTCACGCGATCGGGCCGTGCTCTTCTCAATGTACAGTACGTGCCTCGGCTTCTTCCAAGTTTCGCACCGTTGCACCCTACGCTTCTGAGAATGGCTGAGTCCATCAGGGCACCACCTTGGTCGGTGATACCTATCTTCTTCTCCATCTGACTCTTCGAAGCCTTCTTCTTGAGAGGACTCAGCTCGTCTGTTATGTGGTGGGAGGGGTCCCAGACGCTCGAACACTGAAACTTCGTTTGTCCTTCTCCTTCGCTGTTTGCACTCTTCTCGATTGTTGGCAATCGGCTCATTCCTGAGTCCCAGCAATGTTTGAAGAAGGGACAGTTGTTACCCTCCAAAACCCCCCGACGGGCGTTGGTTAAGCAACACGAAGAGCCGGGAAGCTCCCAGGGCCGCTTAGTGGATCCCTGGCACCTCACGTCGTCCCGCAAATCTTCCGCCAACGTCCCGGCGGTTGCTAGGGCGTGCCACCTGACCTAGACCCGATCAGGAGGGTGTTAGTGCTTCGATTTGTTCCGCATGGTAGACACGTGCACATTAAATACGAGCCCTATCGGCTCTCGTTTGTGGATCGGCTCAAGGAGCCGATCGCCCCATGTTTCACGTTGGATTTACAATGGCATGGGGATCCTGCTTGATCAGGACAAAGCTAAAACGATCCACGACGCTTTAGGGTTTTCACCGCATAATCGGAACGTCCTACGTGCGATCGGGCCTAGCAGCTACGAGAGATGATGCAAACTACCCCTACGAGAGGCCTAAAAACCAACATAACGTTGATCCCCGGAACATCCCTCGGGACGGTAAACAACGCCTAACGCACCACCGGATCCTCCGACCCCAACATAAGGCCTAACTATGCAGATATTAAACTAATCCTTGCGGAGCAAGGAGCAACTATAACGGATCGGATCTACTAAGTTACGAACAAGCAAGATGCTGCCCTACGTCCGGGTAGACGTAAGGGCAGCGTCGAGGACGGCATTGCCACGCAGATATGCACGTGAAAGCATCAATGCAAGCCCCTAAACACCTAAGGATAAATAGTACCGCTCGCCATCAACAAGGCTTCAGCACGAGCAAGACAAGGTTAACGAATAAACGTATATCGCCTAGATCGCTAGATGCGATCTAGGCAGCATGGTGTTTACCCGGGAGAAACCCTCGAAGAGAAGGGTGGCGATGCGCTGATTTGTGTTGGTTGAACGATGATTGTCCTCCTTTTCCGATAACCCTAGATACATATTTATAGTCCAAGGGACTTTCTAACCTAACCGTGCACGGGCCAGACTCTATCTTTTTAATCTAAATTACAATACGATCTACTATATTACAGATACACGGGCCACTTAGCCCAAACTCGCGCAAGGCCGCTTCGGAGATGCTCCACGTGTACGTCCTTCAAGCCCATCTTCCCTTACGGCCCACCTCCCGATTTGGCCAAAATCGGGTGGTAACACATGCCCCCTGGTTTTGATAATGATAATTGCAAAACCATCCGTTTCTTCGAAGGGTCATGTCGTAGCAGAACCGTCACAGTATTCTTCACGATGACGTCTTGCCTTCTCTGCATGATTTGACGGTTTTGGCCCTACATCCTCGGAAACTGTTCGAGCATTGATCTCCAATATATCCCCTTCTACTTAACCGCATCAAACAGTTCTCTTCCTCATCCCCTTGTTCCAAACCAGCGTCGCCAAAAACCCTCCTCCTTCATAGCCATGTCTTCTCCTTCCTCTTCCCAATCCTCCTCCGCAAGCGAGGAGAGCCGGAGGTCAATCAGATGGAAGCATACAACCGGCGCGCTCCCGAGCATTGGGATGAGCAAGAATTCGACTTCGACTTCGTGCCTCGAAGGCCGACCGAAGACCTCGTCTGGTCGGATGGTGACATGCCTTTGACTGACGGGGAAGATGATCTTCGGTTCTTGATCGATGGAGAACTAGAGGCGGAGAGCGACGACGACCCCCTCTTCCGGGGTAAATTCTCCTCCTCCACCAAAGAGGAAGAAGAAGAAGAAGAGGACGATGAAGATGAAGATGTCTCCTCCGACACGAAGAAGGAACCAGAAGATGACACCTCCTCCGAAGAACCGCCGCCAAAGCGCATCCGTGGCTGGGCCTGGTCCGATGAAGATGATGATGATGACGAGGAGGAAGCCCCCGCTGAAGGTCACAGTGGCAGCGACGAGGAATTCGTCAACAGTAGCGATGAGGGCGGCTACCCCAGCGACGACGAAGACGGCAACAACCCTTAGAGTAGGGATTCATTAGCATAAGACCAGCAGTAGTAATCTGTTCCCCTTTTGTTTGAGTAATCATCTCTCCATTGTAAGGAATCCCTTTTATTAATGAAGAATTTCCTCTAATCTGACTTTGTTGATTTTCCCCCAATCGGTTTAGCCGATCCTCCTCAACCAACGCTTAATAAGCCGATGTTAACGCATCGGTTCTACGTAATCCATCCCTCCGCTCCTCAACTGATGACTTTGAGACCTGATACTCTTCAAGAATTCATCATTTGCTGAAGGAAGTTGCGACGAAGGATCAGCCGACGATACCCCAATCGGCTTCGAAGACAGAACACTCATTAGAACAGCTGCCCCCCGAGCCTCAGTCAAGGCGAGGCTAACAGTGAGGATACGCAGATCGAAGAAAAGACTTTGCAGGTAATTCGAGGCAGTCACCATACGAACCAGCCAAACTTGCCCCCATCGACTACCTTCCCTCCGCTGAAAGCCGATGTGGTAGATGAATCACCAACAGCTTCACTGATGCCTCCGACAGTACTGCCGACTTCGCATCTTGAACATGCAGCTGGTAGATCTTGTGCAATTGTACTAGAGTCGATGTCCAAGCATCGGCTGTGCTGAAAGTTTTTATCAGCCGATTGATCCTTGAATCGGCTCACCTGGGTACATTTTCGCGGCCTTGTACCTTCTCCGTATATGCCCCCCAAGCTCCTTTAGTTCAACGATGCAGCTTATGGTGGGAATGTTGAGATCGTCACCCTGGCCAAGCCTATGGTCGAGGCCGTGACCCTTCACGCTTGCACGAAGAAAAGGGCAGTTTCGGGCGCCCAACTTGACGCCTCTGCTAGCACCGTCACACTTGAAAGTCTGCAAACGAAGCTGGAGGTCCTCGCAGAGAAGACCTGAGTCACCAAACAGTTGGAGGTCCTTGCAAAGTAGAGCCTCGCCATGTAACAGTTTGTACCCCTTGAGTCGACGGCCGTGCATCGGCTTTGAATTCTTAAGTCGATGTCTACGCATCGCTGTGCTTAAAAATTTCAGTTTTTTCGATTTTTTATGGCCGATTTGTTTACGTATCGGCCCCCATGCTTGAGCTGCTCTGTTGGACATTTGACATCCGTTCCCAGCTCCGTATCCTCGTATCTCATCCATCTATGTGCCCCCCGAGCCGATTCTGTCAAGTAATTGATGGCATCGGCTCTTCAGGCATCTGTTGGATCAACGCTGAACGCAGACAAGGTATGTTGAGGATAATTTTGGCCGATTGCGGGAATCGGCCTCCTTTTCCGTTGCAAGGCTTTGGCGATGATTTGCAACTTCTCGGATTTCTAATGTAGCTACGTGGCATGTTGGAGATGAGATCCTTTGTTCTTCCTTTTTTGAGGGCCGATCTCAGGGATCGGCCTTACCACGTATGTCCAACGTCTTGGACTTGCTACTCCGTTAGGCCGGTGGATAAAACCAGCCTTACCCCATTTTTCGAGGCTTCGATACGCTCACAACCCTCTAAACTGATTCCAGAGAGCGGCTCTTGGTCGTCTGCTTCCCACACGCTCATGGCGGCTAATGATATCTCGATTGAGTCATCCGCCGAACGACTTCCACTTCATCTCCATCCCACTGCATGATGCATTGGTGCATTGTAGACGGGATGCAATTAGCATGAATCCAGTCCCTTCCCAATAGGACGGCGTAATTGCTTTTGCTGTCAACGATGAAGAACGCGTAGGTATGGTCTTCCCCTACGGTAAGCTCTACATTCAGAACACCTTTCGCTTCGACGCCGGCCGTTGAAGTCGCTTAATGTGATGTTGGTCTTGATCAGATCGTCGCTGGAATGCCCCAAACGACGTAGCATGGAATACGGCATTATGTTGATTGCCGCTCCCGTATCAACCAACATCTTGCCGACAGGCTGCCCGTTGATGTAACCCCTCAAGTATAGGGCTTTTAGATCTGTAGCTTCTATCTCGTGGCTTTTCAAAGATAACCGGTCGTGGACCGCAATGAATTGAGCCACCGAAACTTCCTCGTCGCTTGGAGCGCGAAACTCCGACGGGAGTATGAATACCATGTTCGCGTCAGCCGTTCGCATCGCATCGATGCTCGTGCACGGCTTTCGCCTGTTTTGGGCGCCATACTTTGGCGGGCGCGCCTTCGTCTCCACTATTTGCTGAATTTTCACGGCCGATCGGGCCGTGCTCTTCTCAACGTGTACAGGTACCGTGCCTCGGCTTCTTCCAAGTTTCGCACCGTTGCACCCGACGCTTCGAGAATGGCTGAGTCCATCGGCACCACCTTGGTCGGTGATACCTATCTTCTTCTCCATCCGACTCCTCAAAGTCTTCTTCTTGAGATGACTCAGCTCGTTTATTCCGAGGTGGAGAGGTCCTAGACGCTCGAACACCGAAACTTCGTTTGTCCTTCTCCTTCGCTGTTTTGGGCAGTTCTCGATTGTTGGCAATCGGCTCATTCCCGAGTCCCACAATGTTTGAAGAATGGACAGTCCCTGCTTATCCACGTTGTCTTGCTCCCTTGACCTCCCTCCAGCGTGACGTTCGTACCCGTCGTTGTCCCCGTCGTTCGACGATACCTCCCGTTTGCATCAAACCGACGATATCCTCCATCGTCGTCGTCGTAGCGGCGACGTCGGTCATATTGCTGCTCATATTTGTTGAGGAGATGCACGGATAATGGGCGCGATACCGTATGCTTCTCACCTCCTCCTCGGTTAGGTACCGTCTATCGTCGTCTTGGGGCCGGTCGCATGGAACGGCCTCTTCTTTATCCTTGCCACGAGAGTGGCTACTCTCTGCTTTGTGCACGCCATGGCGGATCACAAACCCTGCCATATTGACATCGAAAGAGAACCCTGGCTCTCTTATGGAGTGGCTTAGGTCCACCATGTTGACGTCCGGAAACGGACGCATGTATACCTTCATGGCAAACTGTCCGAAAGTTAATCGGCCTGATTCTATCGCCATCTGAATTTGTGCGCGCAATACTTTGCAGGCGGTGGCGTGCGTGAACGTATGATGCCATTTGCAGTATGGCCTCTTCTTGTTCATCTCCCGCCGTAGGGATCTTGTGGCCTTCGGTAGCTTCAACTGCTTTCTCTCATGCATCGAAGATCTGCTCGCCTTGGTCACGTCAAAGTCCAACCCTCTTGGAGGCCCGGCGGGTTCACCCATTTGCAGGACATGCGGCGTCCGAGTCCACTTGGCTATCGCAACTTCCCGATCTTCCGCAATCTTCATCCTCATCGCATTGACAGGGTTATCGCGCTTGAACTTGTCCCGGTACAGCCTGGATGGCGCCGTTCATATAAGGTCACTATTAACCAGGTGCGTCAACTCAACCCGGAACGTCAGTCCTTGAACGACGCCGCAAGGCCTGCCACGGCCAGCTCTGCCTCTTTCTCGTTAGGTGAGCCGAATAGCATCGGTTCTGACAGCTCGAAACGTTGGATGTACTCAACCGTTCTCTCGTCGCGAACTCGTGTAGTTCGGCAATACCAGCTTCGGGCCTCTCGAATGGTATTGGGTGTGGAACAGTTCCTCCACTGCTTCCATGATTGCACCGAATTTGGCGGCAACGAGGTGTACCATCCAAACGCTGGACCGGTGAGGGACTACGAGAAGAACCTCACCCGTAGCTGATCCGATATGAAACCATGCCCAAGTATCGGCTCACGTGCTCGATGGAGCTTGACCCTTCTATCCCACTCGAATTTGTTGAAGTCCGGAAGGTACTTAGGCGGTAGGGATCAGGTCGAACTCATTGGGGTACGGCTTGGAATAGCCGATTATCTTCTTCTTCGGCAAGATGCCGAACCGATCTCTCAGATCGCCGATCCGATCTGCGGTGGAGGTAGTTGCACTGAGCTTCCCGGATGGTGCAGTGGTATACTTGGCTAGCCACGCTTGTTTCTCGGCTTCCTTCCCGTTTCCAGCTGTTCTTCCCGCCGAACGATTGCTCCCGCTCCCGCAATCCCTCCCGGTGGGGCCTGGATCGCTGCGTCCACTGTTGCAATCCGGCACATACGTGCACACGTATCCGTGTGGGATTTCCTTGGGCGGGTCATGCAAGAACTGATAGTCGCCCGGGTCACCCCCAACTTTGTAGACGACGTATGCCGGTGAGCCTTGTTGCTGTGGAGCCGCCGTTGCGTACGGCAGAGGTGGCCTGGCGTGGAGTTGCATCTCTCCCTGGTGAGTCCCTAGAACAGGTCCTGAAGGGGAGTATCGACGCTCCATGATCTCTTGCACCACACGGAGCGCAACGCGCTCCAAAGTGTTCACCAGCTCTCAGAGTGCCGATGCAGTGAATGGGCCACCATGTAGTTGACCTCCGTCGCAGGCTCGCACGTTCATCCGAAGGGAGAGCGGATCTACCCGTCGACGCCTTGTGGAGTGAATCCTTTGAACTCGATACCGTGCGAACGGGTCTTCTCAAAGGAGCTGATGAGTTCGGCTTCAACGATGGCCTTCGCTCATCGTACTTCTTCTTATGATCGGGAGGAAGATCCTCGTATGTGATCTCGTTCCTCCGCCATCTCGGATGCCGATGTTGACGTGGATGTATGCGAAGATGTGTCCCACCGGCGTGCGAATGTGTTACCCTCCAAAACCCCCGACGGGCGTTGGTTAAGCAACACGAAGAGCCGGAAGCTCCTGGGCCGCTTAGTGGATCCGTGGCACCTCGTCGTCCCGCAAATCTTCTCGCCAACGTCCCGGCGGTTGCTAGGGCGTGCCACCCGACCTAGACCCGATCGAGGGTGTTAGTGCTTCGATTTGTTCGCATGGTAGACACGTGCACATTAAATACGAGCCCTATCGGCTCTCAGGTTTCCCTGTGGATCGGCTCAAGGAGCCGATCGCCCCATGTTTCACGTTGGATTTACAATGGCATGGGGATCCTGCTTGATCAGACAAAGCTAAAACGATCCACGACGCTTAGGGTTTTCACCGCATAATCGGAACGTCCTACGTGCGATCGGGCCTAGCAGCTACGAGAGATGATGCAAACTACCCCTACGAGAGGCCTAAAACCAACATAACGTTGATCCCGGAACATCCCTCGCAGGGACGGTAAACAACGCCTAACGCACCACCGGATCCTCCGACCCCAACATAAGGCCTAACTATGCGTATATTAAACCCTGCGAGCAAGGAGCAACTATAACGGATCGGATCTACTAAGTTACGAACAAGCAAGATGCTGCCCTTACGTCGGGTAGACGTAAGGGCAGCTAGGTGTCGAGGGACGGCATTGCCACGCAGATATGCACGTGAAAGCATCAATGCAAGCCCCTAAACACCTAAGGATAAATAGTACTGCTCGCCATCAACAAGGCTTCAGCACGAGCAGTACAAGGTTAACGAATAAACGTATACTGCCTAGATCGCTAGATGCGATCTAGGCAGCATGGTGCTTACCCGGGAGAAACCCTCGAAGAGAAGGGGTGGCGATGCGCCCGATTTGTGTTGGTTGAACGATGATTGTCCTCCTTTTCCGATAACCCTAGATACATATTTATAGTCCAAGGGACTTTCTAATTGAGGCGTGCACCGTGCACGGGCCAGACTCTATCTTTTTAATCTAAATTACAATACGATCTACTATATTACGGATACACGGGCCACTTAGCCCAAACTCTCCGCAAGGCCGCTTCGGAGATGCTCCACGTGTACGTCCTTCAAGCCCATCTTCCCTTACGGCCCACCTCCTGATTTGGCCAAAATCGGGTGGTAACAACAGTTCCAGTGCTTATCCACGTTGTCTTGCTCCCTTGACCTCCCTCCAGCGTGACGTTCGTACCCGTCGTTGTCCCCGTCATGCCGACGATACCTCCTATTTGCATAGCCGACGATATCATCCATCGTCGTCGTCGTAGCGCGACGGTCGTATGCTGCTCGTATTTGTTGAGGAGATGCACGGATAATGGGCGTTGATACCGTATGCTTCTCACCTCCTCCTCGGTTAGGTACCGTCTATTATCATCTTGTGGCCGGTCGCGTGGAACGGCCTCCTCTTTATCTTTGCCACGAGAGTGGGCTGCTCTCGCTTTGTCCGCGCCATGGCGGATCACAAACCCTGCCATATTGACATCGAAAGAGAACCCTGGCTCTCTTATGGAGTGGCTTAGGTCCACCATGTTGACGTCCGAAACGGACGCATGTCTACCTTCATGGCAAACCGTCCGAAAGTTAATCGGCCTGATTCTATCGCCATCTGAATTTGTGCGCGCAATACTTTGCATCGTTGGTGGCGTGCGTGAACGTATGATGCCATTTGCGTATGGCCTCTTGTTCATCTCTTGTGCCGTAGGGATCTTGTGGCCTTCGGGTAGCTTCAATCTTCTTTCGAGTATCGAAGATCCGTTCGCTTTGGTCACGTCAAAGTCCAACCCTCTTGGAGGCCCTGGCGGTTCACCCATTTGCAGACACAGGCGTCCGAGTCCACTCGGCTACCGCAACTTCCCCGATCTTCCGCATCTTCATCTTCATCGGTATTGACCAGGCTGATCGCGCGCTTCTTGGTACATTCTGGATGGCGCTGTTCATATAAGGTCGTCTATTAACCAGGTGCGTCAACGAGTTGTACTCAACTTGGAACGTCGATCCTTGAACGACGCCTGCAAGGCCTGCCACGGCCAGCTCGATCGCCTCTTTCTCGCTAAATGAGCTGAATAGCATCGGTTCTTGACATTCGAAACGTTGGATGTACTCGAGACCGTCTCTCGCTTCGCCGAACTCGTGCTAGTTCGGCAATGCCACCTTCGTAGCTTCTGAATGGTATTGGGTGTGGAAGTTCCTCCATTGCTTCCATGATTGCACCGAATTTGGCCGCAACGAGGTGTACCATCCAAACGCCGGACCGGTGAGGGATTGCGAGAAGAACCTCACCCGTAGCTGATCCGATGTGAAACCATGCCCAGCTGGGCCAAGTATCGGCTCACGTGCTCGATGGAGCTTGACCCTTCCGACCCACTGAATTTGTTGAAGTCCGAAGCCGGTACTTAGGCGGTAGTGGGATCAGGTCGAACTCATTGGGGTACGGCTTGGAATAGCCGATTATCTTCTTCTTCAAGATGCCGAATCGATCTCTCAGATCGCGCGATCTGATTCTGTGGAGGTGGTGGCCAGCTTCGGATCTGGGTGCTGGCATATTTGGCTAGCCACGCCGTTTCGCCTTCGCTCCTAAACTCCCGCTCTTGCGCTCTTCCCGCCGAACAATTGTTCGCTCCGGCAATCCCTCCCGGCATAGCCTCGGATCGCTCGCGTCCTGTTGCACCGGCACAAACGTGCACACGTATCCGTGTGGGATTTCCTTGGGCGGGTCATGCAAGAACTGATAGTCGCCCGGTCACCCCCAACTTTGTAGACGACGTATGCCGGTGAGCCTTGTTGCGTGGAGCCGCCATTGCGACGGCAGAGGTGGCCCGGTGTGGAGTTGCATCTCTCCCCGGTGAGTCCCTAGAACAGGTCCTGAAGGGGAGTACCGACGCTCCATGATCTCTTGCACCACACGGAACGCAACGCGCTCCAAAGTGTTCACCAGGCTCTCAGAGTGCCGATGCAGTGAATGGGCCACCACGTAGTTGATCTCCGTCGCAGGCTCGGCACGTTCATCCGAAGGAGAGACAGATCTACCTCGTCGAGGACGCCTTGCGGCGTGAATCCTTTGAACCCGATACCGTGCGAACGGGTCTTCTCAAAGGAGCCGATGAGTTCGGCTTCAACGATGGCCTTCAGCTCATCGTACTTCTTCTTATGGAGGAAGATCCTCGTATGTGATCTGTTCCTCCGCCATCTCGGATGCTCGATGTTGACGTGGATGTATGCAGATTGTCCCAGCCAGAATGTGTTACCCTCCAAAACCCACCGACGGGCAATGGCTGAGCAACACGAAGAGCCGGGAAGCTCCCAGGGCCGCTTAGTGGATCCCCGGCACCTCGCATCGTCCCGCAAATCTTCGGCCAACGTCCTGGCGGTTGCTAGGGCGTGCCACCCGACCTAGACCCGATCAGAAGGTGTTAGTGCTTCGATTGTTCTGCATGGTAGACACGTAAACATTAAATACGAGCCCTATCGGCTCTCAGGTTTCCCTGTGGATCGGCTCAAGGAGCCGATCGCCCCATGTTTCACGTTGGATTTACAATGGCATGGGGATCCCGCTTGATCAGGACAAAGCTAAAACGATCCACGACAGTTTAGGGTTTTCACCGCATAACCGAACGTCCTACGTGTGATCGGGCCTAGCAGCTACGGAAGATGATGCAAACCACCCCTACGAGAGGCCTAAAAACCAACATAACGTCGATTCCGGAACATCCCTCGCAGGGATGGTGAACAACATCTAACGCACTACCGGATCCTCCGACCCCAGCGTAAGGCCTAACTATGCAGATATTAAACTAATCTCGGAGCAAGGAGCAACTATAACGGATCGGATCTACTAAGTAATGAACAAGCAAGATGCTGCCCTTACGTCCGGATAGACGAAGCGCCTAGGTGTCGAGGGACGGCATCGCCACGCGATATGCACGTGAAAGCATCAATGCAAGCCCCTAAACACCTAAGGATAAATAGTACGCTCGCCATCAACAAGGCTTCAGCACGAGCAGTACAAGGTTGAATAAACGTACTCGCCTAGATCGCTAGATGCGATCTAGGCAAGGTGCTTACCCGGGAGAAACCCTCGAAGAAAGGGGTGGCGATGCGCCTGATTTGTGTTGCTTGAACGATGATTGTCCTCCTTTTCCGATAACCCTAGATACATATTTATAGTCCAAGGGACTTTCTAATTGAGGCGTGCACCTAACCGTGCACGGGCCAGACTCTATCTCTTTAATCTAAATTACAATGCGATCTACTATATTACGGATACACGGCCACTTAGCCCAAACTCTTAGCGCAAGGCCGCTTCGAAAGATCCACGTGTACGTCCTTCAAGCCCATCTTCACTTACGGCCCATCTCCCGATTTGGCCAAAATCGGTAACACGTTGCGACTTCCGGTTGGATCCGACTGAGTACTCAGTGGATAGATGAGGATGTGCGTGTCGCTGCTGTTCTCACCTCCAGTGTTCTGCCTCGCATGCGCTGATTTTATGGGTCTTCCCACCGCCGCCGCTAGTGGGCTTTTCTTCGCGCGCTATCGTCTGGGATGCTCACTGTCTCGTGGTCCGCCAGAGCATGCCCTTCACAGGGTGATTCTACTATTGATGAGTTCTACACTCGGAGTGCTGCTATTTGGCGTCAGCCTGATTCTCTCCGTACCTGTGTGTGCCACATGTCCCCTGTCCGACCGTGCGCGCGGATCTGGAGTTTCAGCGCGTTTTGAGTTCTTGTCGCGGCTCCGTAAGGAGTTTGAGCCGCGTCGTGCCCAGCTGCTTGCCCGTGGTCGTGTTCCGCTCTCGAGGTACTTGCTGAGCTTCGTGCTGAGGAGACTCGTCTTTGTGGTGCTGGTCTTCTTGAGGTTCCCTCTGTTCTTGCTGCTCGTGGCCCTCCCGTGCCGTCCGCCGTGGACCTCTATGCCGCCGGCCTGCGGTCTCCGTCCCCGATACCCTACTCCTCCATTCCGGGCCAGGTCAGCCCCAGCAGCCTCGTGGTTCGACATCACCTCCTTGCACCTACAGGCCTGGCCATATGATACGTCCATTTTGCATCACTATTTTATATCGTAATTTGTTGTTATTCATTGATATATTTCATATTTAGAGATGATACTTATGTTATTTCACCTATTTTGCATGTTTCATGATTATTGGAGAATTATTCACGGAGTCAGGATTCTCTGAAAAAGCACCGTCAGACACCATATTTCTAAAGATCAACAATTGACGGAAATTACACAGAACATCTTATTTTTCCAAAAGACGAAGCCAGCCAAAAGGAGGGACCGAGGAGGGCCGCCATGGGCCCCATAGGCCGGCGCGGCCTGGCCGCCGGCTGGAGGGGGCCCATCTTTCGGCCGCCTCTCCTTCGCGTACTTCTTCGTCCGAAACGAAGGCACGGGGATAAGCCTAGACACACGCCTCGGGCGAAGAAACACCAGAGAGAAAGAGCTCTCCGGCGGCAGAATCCGCCGGGAAATTCCTCGGAGGGGGAAATCGTCGCCATCGTCACCGTCATCGAGCTGGACTTCATTGGGACCATCATCTCCACCATCTACACCGCCATCTCCACCGCTGCACCTCGTCACCGCTGTAACATCTAGGGTTGAATGTTGATTGTTTGATAGGGGAAACTCTCCCGGTGTTGATTACTACTTGTTATTGATGCTATTGAGTGAAACCATTGAACCAAGGTTTATGTTCAGATTGTTATTCATCATCATGTCACCTCTGATTATGTTCCATATGATGTCTCGTGAGTAGTTCGTTTAGTTCTTGAGGACATGGGTGAAGTCTAAATGTTAGTAGTGAACTATGTTGAGTAATATTTAATGGTTTGATATTTAAGTTGTGGTGTTATTCTTCTAGTGGTGTCATGTGAACGTTGACTACATGATACTTCACCTTTATGGGCCTAGGGGAGTACATCTTGTATTCGTTTGCTAATTGTGGGGTTGCCGGAGTGACAGAACCTGAACCCCCGTTGGTATATCGATGCAGGAGGGATAGCAGGATCTCAGAGTTTAAGGCTGTGGTTCGATTTATCTTAATTACTTTCTTGTATTTGCGGATGCTTGCAAGGGGTATAATCACAAGTATGTATTAGTCCTAGGAAGGGCGGTGCATTAGCATAGGTTCACCCACACAACACTTATCAAAACAATGAAGATTAATCAACTATATGAAGCGAAAGCACTAGACTAAATCCCCTTGTGTCCTCAAGAACATTTGGTCATTATAAGTAAACAAACCGGCTTGTCCTTTGTGCTAAAAAGGATTGGGCCACTCGCTGCAATTATTACTCTCACATTTTATTTACTTGTACTTTATTTATCTGCTATATTAAAACCCCCTGAAAACTTGTCTGTGAGCATTTACAGTGAATTCTTCATCGAAACTGCTTGTCAACACCTTCTGCTCCTCGTTGGGTTCGACACTCTTATTTATAGAAAGTACTACGATACACCCCTATACTTGTGGGTCATCAAGACTATTTTCTGGCGCCGTTCGGAAGCGCTATTGGTAAGTGGAATTGGTAAGGAAAACTTTTATTGTACGTGCTGATTTTGTTTCTGCCTGCTGCTATAAGTCATTATGGAGAGATCCTCTCTTGAATTTCTATTTGGGAAATCTACTACTACTGCAACGGTAGTGGATGAGGCACCAGGTGAGGAAGTAATACCATATAAAATACCTATGAAAATTATTGAACGTGTTGTGGATAACCGCTATGAAGGGGATGGAACTGTTCATCCTGGAGATCATTTATTGTTTTTACATGAATTATGCGGGTTATTCAAGTGTGCAGTATTTCAATGGATGAAGTTAGGAAGAAATTATTTGTTATGTCGCTATCTGGTAAAGCGGCGCATTGGTATAAACTGCTGAAGGATGGGCGCTCTCTTGATTGGAAGGATATTGTGCCTCTATTTTACTCTAAATTCTATCCTCCAAGTGAAATTCACAAAGACCGAAATATATAATTTTTGGCCTCATGATGGAGAGAGTATTGCCCAAGCGTGGGGGAGATTGAAGTCTTTAATGCTCAAATGCCCCATTCATGAGCTTCCTGGTAATATTATCATTGATAATTTCTATGAAAGACTTTCTTTTCAAGATAAAACCTTGCTGGATACTGCTTGTTCGGGATCATTCACACGCAATAAAGAAGAGTTTAAATGGGACCTTCTTGATCGAATCCAAGAAAATATCGAAGGATGGGAGAATGACAAATGTAGAGTGTCGTATAAATTATGATTATGAATGCATTGAAACTTTTATGGATACTGATAAATTTCGTAATATAAGTGCTACATATGGTCTTGACTCTCAAGTTGTTGCAAATTTTTATAAAGCCTTTGCCTCTCATTTTGAATTGCCTAGGAAGAATTTTGATAAGTATCATGAACCTTATAAAGATAAAACTGATTCACCTAAAAGTAAATGTATTCAAATTAAAACTGTTGATCATGTTCTTCCTGAAGTTTATATTGAAAAAACTCCTTTCCCTGCTAAAATGAAGGAGTATTCTGTTATAACTAGTGTAGTTAATAAAAGTGCAAAGAAACCTATAGAACCTGAGGAGCAAATAAAGGTTGAACCCGCTGTTGCAATAGTTAAAGATCTTGTGACTAAAAATGTAGAAGATGGTCATATTATTTTCTGTGAAGATGCTTCTAATATTGTTTCGCATCCTAATAAGTCTAGGAAAGCCAGTGTTCCTGCTCTCTGTTCGAATTGGTGATCATTGCTATTACGGTTTATGCGACTTTGGTGCAAGTATTAGTGCCATTCCTTATGAGCTCTACACGGAAATCATGCATGAAATTGGTTCTTGTGAACTTGAAGATATTGATGTGGTTATTCGGCTAGCTAATAGAGAAACTATCTCTCCTATTGGTATTGTTCGAGATGTGGAAGTTCTATGTGGTAAGATTAAATATCCTGCTGACTTTTTGGTACTTGGTTCTGCTGCTAGTAAATCTTGTCCTATTATTTTTGGTAGACCTTTTCTAAATACTTGTGGAGCTGTTATAGATTGCAAGAAAGATAAAATTGTTACTAAATTTGCTGGTGAATATTATGAGTTTAACTTCTCTAAATTTTCCAAAACTCCTTATAAAGCTGATTTTCCTAATGATGATTTTAGAGTTGAACAGTGTGCATCTATTGCTCTTGGTCCTAATAATCCTTTGCAGCAACATTTGGAGGATAGTGAGAGTGAAGTATTTAGGGAAGAAAGGGATGAGCTTGATGAAAATTTCCTTCGTCAACCTATTCTTAAACATGACTTACCGGTTGAAGATCTAGGTGTAACGCCACCGCCAAAGGAAGGTCCTGTATTTGATTTGAAACCATTAGCTGATAATCTTAAGTATGGTTATATTGATGATAAGAAAACATATCCTGTTATTATTAGTGCTAAGCTTTCAGATTTTGAAGAAGAAAGGTTATTGGAAATATTGAAGAAACACCGAGGAGCTATTGGCTACACTCTTGATGACTTGAAGGGGATTTCTCCCGCTATTTGCCAACATGCCATCAACATGGAAGATGATGCAAAACTGTTGTTGAACATCAGCGTCGTCTAATTCCTAAGATGAAGGATGTGGTAAGGAATGAGGTATTAAAGCTTCTTGAAGCTGGTATTATATATCCTATTGCTGATAGTAGATGGGTTAGTCCTGTGCATTGTGTTCCTAAGAAAGGAGGAATAACTGTTGTACCTAATGATAATGATGAGCTCATTCCTCAAAGAGTAGTTGTAGGGTATAGAATGTGCATTGATTTTCGAAAAGTTAATAAAGTTACTAAGAAAGATCATTACCCTTTACCTTTTATTGATCAAATGTAGAAAGGTTGTCTAAAAATACTCATTTCTGTTTTCTTGATGGTTATTCTGGGTTTTCACAAATTGCTGTTAAAGCTAAAGATCAAGAGAAAACCACTTTCACTTGTCCCTATGGAACTTATGCTTATAGGCGTATGCCTTTTGGTTTATGTAATGCTCCTGCTACTTTCCAAAGATGCATGTCTGCTATTTTTCATGGTTTTTGTGAAAAGATTGTTGAGGTATTCATGGATGATTTTTCTGTCTATGGAAATTCTTTTGATAATTGCTTGCGAAACCTTGATAAAGTTTTGCAGAGATGTGAAGAAACTAACCTTGTTCTTAATTGGGAGAAATGCCACTTTATGGTTAATGAAGGAATTGTGTTGGGACATAAAATTTCTGAGAAAGGTATTGAAGTTGATAGAGCTAAAGTGGAAGCAATTGGTAAGATGCCCTATCCTAGGGATGTTAAAGGTATTCGTAGTATTCTTGGTCATGCTGGTTTTTATAGGAGATTTATTAAAGATTTCTCTAAAATTTCAAAGCCTCTTACTAATCTTTTTCAAAAAGATGTACCTTTTGTTTTTTATGATGATTGTAAGGAAGCCTTTGAAACTCTAAAGAAAGCCTTAACAACTGCTCCTGTAGTTGAACCTCCTGACTGGAATTTGCCTTTTGAAATTATGTGTGATGCTAGTGATTTTGTCGTAGGTGTTGTCCTTGGACAGCGAGTAGATAAAAAATTGAATGTTATTCATTATGCTAGTAAAACTCTAGATGCTGCTCAAAGAAATTATGCTACAACTGAGAAAGAATTATTAGCCGTAGTTTTTGCATGTGACAAGTTTAGATCCTATATTGTTGATTCAAAAGTCACAGTTCATACTGATCATGCTGCAATTAGGTACCTTATGGAAAATAAAGATGCTAAGCCAAGGCTTATTAGATGGGTGCTTCTTTTGCAAGAATTTGATTTACATATTGTAGATAGGAAAGGTGTTGATAATCCTTGCTGATAATTTGTCTAGATTGGAAAATATTGCTTATGATCCTGTTCCCGTTAATGATAGTTTTCCAAATGAACAATTGGATGTAATAAAGGTGAGCTCGCGAGATAGTCCTTGGTATGCTGATTATGCTAACTTTATTGTTTCAAGTACTTGCCTCCAACCTTTTCAGCTCAGCAAAGGAGGAAATTCTTTTATGATTTGAGGCATTATTTTTGGGATGACCCACACTTATATAAAGAATGAGTGGACGGTATTATGCGAAGATGTGTCCCGAGTATGAACAACAAGAGATATTGAGTAAGTGTCATGGTAGTGTTTATGGAGGACATCACGCCGGAGATAGAACCGCACAAAAGGTTCTACAATCAGGTTTTTATTGGCCAACACTTTTCAAAGATGCAAGGAAGTTTATCTTATCTTGTGATGAATGTCAAAGAGTTGGTAATATCTCTAGACGCAATGAAATGCCTATGAATTATACTCTTGTTATTGAACCATTTGATTGTTGGGGATTTGACTTCATGGGTCCTTTCCCTTCTTCAGAAGGTAACACTCATATACTTGTCGCTGTTGATTATGTTACTAAATGGGTGGAAGCCATACCTACAAAAAGTGTGATGGTGAGACCTCTTTAAAAATGCTTTTAGATGTTATTTTTCCTAGATTTGGAGTACCTAGGTATATTATGACTGATGGAGGTTATCACTTTATTCATGGTGGTTTTAGAAAACTCTTGCTAAATATGGTATTAATCATAGAATTGCTTCACTTATCATCCTCAAACTAGTGGGCAAGTAGAATTATCAAATAGAGAATTAAATCTATCTTGGGAAAGACCGTTAATAAATCCAGAAAGAATTGGGCTAGTAAGTTAAAGGAAGCATTATGGGCTTATAGAACTGCTTATAAACATCCTATGGGAATGTCTCCTTATAAAATGGTTTATGGAAAAGCTTTTCATTTACCTTTAGAACTAGCGCACAAAGCTTATTGGGCTGTAAGAGAACTTAATAAAGATTTAAACTTGCCGGTAAGAAGAGGTTGCTTCAATTGAGTTCTTTAGATGAATGGAGAAGCGAAGCTTATGAAAATGCTAAACTTTTTAAGGAAAAGGTTAAGAAATGGCATGATAGAAGAATTATTAAAAGAGAATTTAATGTTGGAGATAAAGTCCTATTGTATCGGTCTCGTCTCAGATTTTTTGCAGGGAAATTACTCTCAAAATGGGAAGGACCATATGTCATTGAGGAGGTGTATCGTTCAGGAGCAATAAAAATTGCCTCGCTGAAAGATGATGCTACATGTGGTGAATGGACAAAGACTCAAGCATTATATTTCGGAGATTCTTATAATGAAGATATTGATGTTATTCAAGTGATGACTCGAAGCTTTCATCAAAGACCAAATTGACAGTTCTGCAGAGTTCGACTTTGAATAGGTAATAGTTTTAGTAATAAAAAGTCCGCGTTTAACTTTCCGAACAATATTTCGCTGTTTTTGGAAAATATGAAAAATTACGAGATCGAAACGGAGTGGAGGCGACGCACGAGGGCGTGCCCCATAGGCCGGCGCGGCCCCACCCTGCCGCGCCCCTATGGGGACAGCCCCTCGGCGTCCCGTTTCCACTCGTTTCGGCCTGGTACCTTCCTTTTGTCATGAAAATATTTGCTATATAATCCCCCGATCCCTGCAGGTCCGTATATCGTTTTCTCGTCGTGTTTTGTTTCAAGCTGTTTTCTGCCAGATCTGTTTTGATCTAGAAGCACCATGGTCTCCAACAACAAAGACAAGGGGCCTTTGGAGGAAGATATTCAAGACCCCGATCTGAAGGAAGAAGTCGAGAGCGAGGATGAAGGAGAAGTGGAGGAAATTCCGCGAGTACACCCGCGCGCCACCGTCGCAAGCATTGGCGTGGTAGCAAATCCGTCTAACACCAAGAAAAGCGCATGGATCACCACCGGAGGAGGAGTCCCACGTCGCTTCCTAGCTCCAAGGACATCTCCTTCAGGCATTGACAACCCTTTCCGCACTCTAATCTATAGTCGTCAAATTGAAAAGACTCCCAAGGTAGTATTGCCTAGTGGTTGGGATATAGATCGTTCTAACACTGCAGGAGAGATGAAACCTGAAGCTGAAGGGTGGGGAAACAACTCTAAGAGTTGGGACGCCCTGACATACTTATGAACCGCGTTGAGCACAACTCGGAGCTGATTCGCAACCTCACTTATGAGATTGAGGACCTAGAGGAAGTTGTTAAGAAGCTTGTCGAGAAGAATCCACCACCACCACCGCTGAAGGAGTAATTCATCATCGGTATTGGCATCCCCTTGGTTTGTTCCAAGCTTGGGGAGTGCCGCGGTATCACATCATCACTATCTTTATCTTTTTACTATCAAGTAGTGTCATATCATGAGTAGGGAAGTTATTATATAAGATGGTTTGCGTGTGGAAGTATCTCTCTTAGTTGATTATCTATGTATCCGTTGGTGTGAGTTATCGTTATAGAATATTAATGAGAAGTCTTATCATTTACTTTTTGCACACCTTATTTTAGTTTGCAATTTCTGTTATATGATCACTCTTGACATTAGTATTGATATCATTTTGGGAGCATCAAGTAAATCTGTTTGGTTTTGGCGAACTTAGCATTGGTCAATAGCAACAACACTTTGATGTTTAAATAGAAAAGGGAAATACATGTAGATATATTACTTTATTATCTTATTGCTAATGAGTTTAGTATTCTGAAGCTAAAATTGCTTGTGCTTACGAGAAAGATGCATGATTGTTTCTATCACATGTATATTTGTTTGCTTCCCTCAACTTTTATGCTTTCTACCCAACCTTGCTAGCCAAAGACCTGTATTGAGAGGGAATGCTTCTCATACATCCATAACCTTAGACCAAACCCATGCCATTTGTCTTCTTGAGGTTCCATCTGTTCTTGCTGCTCGTGGCCCTCCCGTGTCGTCTGCTCGTGGACCTCCTATGCCGCCGGCTTCGTTGCGGTCTCCGTCACAGCCGATACTCCCTACTCCTCCATTCCAGGGCCAGCGTCAGCCCCAGCAGCCTCGTGGTTCGACATCACCTCCTTGCACCTACTGTGGCAGGCCTGGCCATATGATACGTCCATTTTGCATCACTATTTATATCGTAATTTGCTGTTATTCATTGATATATTTCATATTTAGAGATGATACTTATGTTATTTCACCTATTTTGCATGTTTCATGATTATTGGAGAATTATTCACCGGAGTCAGGATTCTGGAAAAAGCACCGTCAGACACCATATTTCGAAGATCAACAATTGACGGAAATTACACAGAACATCTTTTTTTCCAGAAGAAGCCAGCCAAAAGGAGGGACCGAGGAGGGCCGCCATGGCCCCCATAGGCCGGCGCGGCCCGTGTCCGGCCGCGCCCGCCTGGGGAGGAGGCCCACAGCCCCCTTCACCGCCTCCTTCGCGTACTTCTTCGTCCCTAAAACCTAAGGCACGGGATAAGCCGAATAGACACCGCCTCTACGGGGCGGAGAAACACCGAGAGAAAAGAGCTCTCCGGGCGGAATCCGCCGGGGAAATTCCTCCCGGAGGGGGAAATCGTCGCCATCGTCACCGTCATCGAGCTGGACTTCATTGGGATCATCATCATCACCATCTCCACCATCTACACCGCCATCTCCACCGCTGCACCTCGTCACCGCTGTAACATCTAGGGTTGAATCTTGATTGTTTGATAGGGAAACTCTCCGGTGTTGATTACTACTTGTTATTGATGCTATTGAGTGAAACCATTGAACCAAGGTTTATGTTCAGATTGTTATTCATCATCATATCACCTCTGATTATGTTCCATATGATGTCTCGTGAGTAGTTCGTTTAGTTCTTGAGGACATGGGTGAAGTGTAAATGTTAGTAGTGAACTATGCTGAGTAATATTTAATGGTTTGATATTTAAGTTGTGGTGTTATTCTTCTAGCGGTGTCATGTGAACGCGACTACATGATACTTCACCTTTATGGGCCTAGGGAAGTACATCTTGTATTCGTTTGCTAATTGTGGGGTTGCCGGAGTGACAACAACCTGAACCCCGTTGGTATATCGATGCAGAGGGATAGCAGGATCTCAAGGTTTAAGGTGTGGTTAGATTTATCTTAATTACTTTCTTGTATTTGCGGATGCTTGCAAGGGGTATAATCACAAGTATGTATTAGTCTTAGGAAGGGCGGTGCATTAGCATAGGTTCACCCACACAACACTTATCAAAACAATGAAGATTAATCAACTATATGAAGCGAAAGCACTAGACTAAATCCCGTGTGTCCTCAATAACGTTTGGTCATTATAAGTAAACAAACCGGCTTGTCCTTTGTGCTAAAGGATTGGGCCACTCGCTGCAATTATTACTCTCGCATTTTATTTACTTGTACTTTATTTATCTGCTATATCAAAACCCCCTGAAAACTTGTCTGTGAGCATTTACAGTGAATTCTTCATCGAAACCGCTTGTCAACACCTTCGCTCCTCGTTGGGTTCGACACTCTTATTTATCGAAAGTACTACGATACACCCCTATACTTGTGGGTCATCACCCTACTATCTCTACTTGCTGGCAGAGGGATCCCAGCTTACGCCCGCCGCATCATACTTGTTGTCAGGCTGGTTCTTCAGGATCTTCTGCTGTTGCGTTATCTGATCAGGACATTATCCGTGGTCTTCGTGGTCTGCCATTGTACAGCTCCTCCACGGTACTGCTGGTTCTCGTGCCTGGCTCTTTCGGCACCGCGCGACCACCACCTTCCACACCAAGTACGTCATCCCCGTGGTATCTGGATTCCGGAGCTTCTTTTCATATGACCTCTCGTCTTCTATTCTTTCGCTTCTTCGCTCTCTTGTTTCTCTCCCGTTCGTGTTATCACGGCTGATGGTACCTCTCTCCCTGTTTCCAGTCGAGGCACCCTTTCTACTACCTCTTCTCTGTTCCCGATGTTTCTCATGTTCCTAGTCTTAAGATGAACCCGTTTTCCGCTAGTCAGCTCACCGATTCTGGTTGTCGCGTCATTCTTGACGCCGATTCTTGTGCTGTTCAGGACCGCCATACACATGCCCCTGGTTGAGCTGGCCCTCGCAGCCTTGAGTCCCCGGGCTCGGGAGTTAGATCGGCTTCGTTCCTCCTTCGTCGCCACTTCATCCGCGCCTCCGCGGTTGCCGCTTCTATCACCGGATCTTTTCAAGTGGCATCATCGGCTGGGTCACATCTGTGGCTCCGGTTTATCGTCATTAGTTCGTCGTGATCTTCTGGGGTCTGTCTCAGGAGATGTGTCTTTGCATTCGTGTCAGGGTTGTAGGCTAGTCAAACAGATTCAGCTTCCCTATCCTACTAGTGCGTCTGTATCTCAACGACCTTTTGATTTAGTTCATTCGGATGTTTGGGTCCGGCTCCCTTCCCTTCGAAAGGGGGTCATCGATACTATATTTTGTTTATTGATGATTTTTCGCGATACACCTGGTTGTTTCTTATGCACTCGCAGCGAGGTGCTTTCTATTTATCATCGTTCTGCAGCCATGGTTCATACTCAGTATTCCACGCCTATTCGTGTGTTTCGTGCCGACTCGCAGGAGAGTATATCCCAGCCTACGTGGTGTTCTTGCCGAGCAGGGCACCCTTGCCCGTTCTCGTGTCCCGGCGCCCATGCTCAAAATGGTGTCGCCGAGCGTAAGCATCGTCATATTCTTGAGACTACCCGTGCTATATGATGATTGCTTCCTCTCTTCCGCCGCATTTCTGGCTGAGGCTGTCGCTACGTCGACTTACCTCATTAACATTCAGCCTTCTGCTGCCCTTCAAGGTGGCATTCCTCTCGAGCGTCTTTCTGGTTTCTCTCCGATTACTCGACACTTCGTTAATTTGCGTTTGCTATGTTCTTCTCCTCCTCGCGATCGCACCAAGTGACCGCCTCCGTTGTGTGTGTTTTTCTCGGATACAGTGATGAGCATAAGGGCTATCGCTGTTGGGACCCCGTTGGTCGTCGGATGCGTATCTCTCGTTATGTCACGTTTGATGAGACGCGTCCCTTCTATCCTCGTCCCACCTCGGGTACTTACCCGGTGGATGATATCTCTTTTTTTCTTTTCCGGATGCACCCCCGCTATCCCGTCTCCTCCCCCTCCTAGTCCCGATGCGCCCCTTCGGCGCCATCCTCTCCTCCATCTAGTCCACCTAGTACTCCTCGTTTTTTGGATCCTTTCGATGTTGTCCCTTCTTCCTCTTCTTCTTCGATGAGTTGTCCTCCGCGATGACCTTCCCCTTCACGCCTGTTCGTCGCGTTGTGCTCCAGATCGTTACTCTCCTAGTCAGTATGGTCTCTCTGTCGTTTCCGAGCCGACTTCTTATCGGGATGCCGAGTGTCATCCTGAATGGCAGCTTGCCATGGCTGAGGAGATCGCTGCGCTTGAGCGCATTGGCACTTGGGATCTTGTTTCTCCCTTCGGTGTTCGTCCTATCACGTGTAAGTGGATCTATAAAATTAAGACTCGTTCTGATGGATCTCTTGAGCGCTATAAAGCGCGTCTTGTGGCTCGTGGCTTTCAGCAGGAGCACGGCCGTGACTATGATGAGACTTTGCCCCCGTGGCTCATATGACTAATGTGCGTACCTTCTTGTCGTTGCTTCCGTTTCGCCGCTAGTCCGTCTCCCGCTTGATATTCGAATGCTTTTCTTAATGGCGAGTTGAGTGAGGAGGTTTACATGCAGCCTCCTCCGGGTATTCTGTTCCCGATGGGATGGTTTGTCGTCTTCGACGTTTCTCTATGGTCTCAAACAGCCCCTCGTGCTGGTTTGAGCGCTCGCTTCTGTGACTGCTGTTTCTCTCCTAGTCTTCATGATCCAGCACTTTTCGTTCACACTTCTCCTCGTGAACGTACTCTTCTTCTTCTCTATGTTGATGATATGATCATTACTGGTGATGATCATGAGTATATTGCCTTCGTCAAGGGTCGTCTTCGTGATCAGTTTCTTATGACTGATCTTGGTCCTCTTCGCTATTTTCTTGGCATTGAGGTTTCCTCCACTTCTGATGGCTTTTCTATCTCTCAGAAAAGTACATTCAGGATCTTCTTGCTCGTGCTGCTCTTGGGGATGAGCGCACAGTTGATACTCCTATGGAGCTTAATGTTAAGCTTCGTCCTACTGATGGTGATCCTCTTCCTGATCCCACCCATTATCTCCATTTTGTTGGGAGTCTTGTTTATCTTGCTGTCACTCGTCCTGATATTTCTTATCCTGTTCATATTCTGAGTCAGTTTGTCTCAGCTCCTACCACTGTTCACTATAGTCATCTCCTCCGTGTTCTTCGTTATCTTCGTGGCACGATCACTCGTCGCCTTTTCTTTCCCCGTTCCAGCTCTCTCCAGCTCCATTGCTATTCGATGCTACGTGGGCGAGTGATCCTACGGATCGTCGTTCGCTTTCGCTTACTGTGTGTTTCTTGGTGGTTCGCTTGTTGCTTGGAAGACGAAGAAACATGTCGCAGTTTCCCGTTCGAGTGTTGAGGCTGAGTTGCGGGCTATGGCTTTGTTGATTGCCGAGGTGACTTGGTTACGGTGGTTGCTTGCAGATTTTGGGGTCCGTTACGACACCCACTTGTCCGACAAGCATGCTATCGTATTGCACGTGATCCGGTCAAGCATGAGTGACCAAGCATATCGGTGTTGATGTTTTTTACACACGTGCACATGTACATGATGATGTTGTTGCGGTTCATTATGTGCCTTCGATTTGGCATTTCTTTACGAAGGCACAGACTCGAGCGCAGCATGATTTCTTCCTCTCCAAACACAATGTTGTGGATCCACCATGAGTTTGAGGGGGGGTGTTAGATGTCTATATCTGTCTATTTTAATTTCCCCATATGTTAGGGGGCTTTCTGCATATGTGCACCGGTACATGTACTATATATTATGGCCTTTAGCCTCCTGGTAATACAACAAGCATATTGCCTTAACAATATTGACGTTATCAATATTTCCTCTGATCCTTCCTTGTGTCAGCACCCATCAAGTTGAGAGACGGGGCAACTGGGTTATAATAGTAGAAGCTACATCAAATTTACTTTCCAACAAAAAAAAAGAACTCATATCATTTGGAGTTGTGTAGCCAAACTACTGAACGGTTTCGTGGAAGGTATCGTCAAGGGCTTCACGAATTTCCGAGAAGCTCTTCAATAATTCCCCAAGTTGACTGCATATATATTCTTCCAAGGAATCAATGCAAATACTGAGTCATTTTGAATCCTTTTCAAACCTAGCTAAGGGGGTTTCCGTGCTATAAAACCTCCATCTCATGGTGTCCATGTGTTCATGTGTGTGTCCTTTTCAAAGAAATTAGGACTTGGGGGTCCTATTTCCGTGAACACATGGACAGTCCAAGTGTTCACATGCGTGTGCTGTACATGCGTGAATCCTTTTCAAACCTAGCTAAGGGGGTTTGCTCATAGTATTTTTCTTTTGGTATAGTCATATTCAAGACTCGCACGAGGCAAGGGCACTATCTAGACATTGTGGTGACGTCGACGAAAGGCATGGCGAAGGCTATGCGGAAATCTACCCTGAAGATAACGGTGATGATGACTTCTAGAAGAATGCATGCGAGCATCCCACTGGTAGCCCCCATCCCCAAACATATATGGTATGGGAGCTCCGTCCCAAAAACACTCCACACCAGCACCCCTAAGCTGGGCCAACAGTTCCACTTGCCACATCCCCTGCACGCTCCGCCGAAACAACCCTCCATCGCTAGACTGTTGCCACCGACACTACCCGAAGAATGTCGAGCTGGAATGGAAGAGAAAACTCCAACGAGTCTTGCCTCGGTGATGTGAGTCCCCCCCCCCCCCCCTATTGCACCGGCGATGTAAAAATTTAGGGTTAGGATTTCAATTTAGGATATTTCAAGTAGATGTGGGTAGCTTAGAATTTTGGTTGTTTCTGCAGATGTGTAGTAACCTAAGGTGGACTATGCGTCGTAGACGGTCGTCGACCCAGCATGGAGCGACGCTGTCGATCCCGAATCGGCTTGTGTTGTCGCATACACGACCATCTGCGGGAGAAAGTCGCGGCTTTCAAAGGGACGCACACATGACGTTGGTTCTATGCGTCTTCACAACACAATGTAAGTATTGTGCGATATTATTTCGACTTGGTAGCATGACGAGTTGCTCAATTTTATTCATAATACATACTTTAAAGATGTATCAATTGTGGGTTTCTGGGTGGGTTGATCATGAGTGGTATTTACCATGCCAACATACACTATCTACTTTGTGGGGCAGGCATGAGAATAGCAACAATTCTTGAATTCAAGAGAAAATTCAAAATGTTGAGTTGGTTAAAAAAAATGTTTGAAGGAAAAAAGATAGGGGTCACTGGGGGGGGTGGGGGTGGGGGGGATAACTGGATGGATGTCACTGAGAGACGTCTGTTGGAGGAAAACATGGCAAAATTGAAGGAGAATTGTGATGAGCAATCTGAAATTGAGTTGCAAGATGGAAAAGAAGAACTTGCTGCTAGAGGAAAAGAAGAAATAAGACGATGAAAAGAAAGAACTAAAAGAGAAGAAGAGGTTGGAACACACGTTGTTTGAAATCCTGAAAGCTAGTGATACAAGATGAGGATAATTCGCCTAATTTATGATGACTAAGATGTTTTTGTTTAGATCCTAATGAGCATGTATGCTAAAAAAAACTAATAAATAGTTGTTGTAATATTACTTGGTGTGTGAGACTATTTGGTATCGAACATTTTAAATATTATTTATTTAACTTGTTGTTTGAGAAATTGGAAAAGTAATTTTTTGCCGGCGCCAAAGTCCACCACCACGCTTGCTGCTCTACTTCACAGTCCTCGTTGCTCATCGCACCACGACGCATCCTTCGTTTCCCTAGCTCTCCACTGAGACAGCGGAGTGGAGTGTCACTCGCAAGCTCGCCTCTGGCCTCTCTTTCTTTGGATGTCAACGCGAACAAAAAGTGGCCTCCCATCCATCGCCTTCGCGCGGATATAAAGCCACCCCAATCGTGTACCAAAGGTCCGGCGAGAAGACTTGAGAGGCGCAACTGCGCAAGGCCACAGATCGCAACAACACACTCTACTCGACCTGAGCTAAGAGCAACCCTCTGAGGTATAAACCAGCTTCCAATTCTTATCTCGCATCTTCTTCCTGCAATTCAGGAGCATTTTAACTAAATTTCTCTCGGGGTTTCAAACCAAGATCTGCCACATGCTCTAAATTCTTCCGTTTCATAAGTCTGCTTTCTTGGAATTCCACCTAACCATGATTCTACTTGTGCACAGATGTTTCATGTTACAAGAATTTGAACGAATTTTTGCAAGTTATTAACTTGCTTCTTCTTGTCCCAAATGCAGCAGCCTTGTGGTAGCCATCGCCGAATGGAGCTGAGCACGGGGATGTCAATGGCGCCGCCGGCCAGCTGCAGGAAGCGCAAGTGCCCACCGCCTGGCCTGGCGGACATCCACGAGGACATGCTGGAGCGCGTCCTCGCGCGCCTCCCGCCAGCCAGCTTCTTCCGCCTCCGAGCCGTCTGCCGCGAGTGGCGCGCGGCCGCCGCCTCGCCGACATTCCTCGACGCCTGCGCCCGCGTCCCCTCCCGCGACCCGTGGTTCCTCATGCTCTCCGAGCGTGCCCGTCCCACCGTCGCCTTCGACGCCGGCGAGCGCTCCTGGAACCCCTGCCACGCCGCGCCCGGGTCCATGCCGGTGGCCGCGTCGGGCGGCCTCGTCCTCTACCGCGCGCCGGCCACCGGCGCGCTGTCCGTGTCCAACCCTCTCACCGGCGCGTCCCGCGCGCTCCCCACGCCACCGCAGGGCCACGGCGTGCCGCAGCTCCACGCAATTGCCATGTACGGCTCCCCCTACCGCGTGGCGCTCTTCACGGGCGAGGTCCCGGACCTGTCCATGTCGGTTTTCGACTCGTCCAAGGACGCCTGGGAGGCCCCCGTGGCGCTTGCCCGAAGGAGCGACACCTCCTCCACCGACGCACCGGCTCAGGGTGGTGGCGGCGGCGGCGACGACAGCACGGTCTACTTCCTGAGCAAGTCCGGCGACGTGGTGGCCACCAACATGCAGCGCAGCGCTTCCAAGCAGTACTCCTCTGTGGCCGTCCCGTCCGAGCGAGGCGCCGGCGGCGGCGAGGCCGTGACGTACTTCCTGGGCCACTCGGGCACGGTCGTCGCGTGCGACACGGCGACCCGCACGTTCGCCGAGCTGCCGCGGATCCTCCCCGTGCACTTCGAGTACTCCATCGACCTCGTGGCATGCAACGGCGCCGCCTACGCCGTCGTCCTCTCCGAGTACCTCGACACGGCCAGCCTGCGGCTGTGGCAGTTCGCGGACGGCGCGTGGAGGCAGGTGGCCGCGATGCCCCCCGCCATGTCGCACGGGTTCTACGGCAAGAAGGCCGACATCAACTGCGTCGGCCACGGTGACCGCGTCATGGTCTGCGTCAGCTCCGGCGACGTCAACGGCTGCTTCATGTGCGACGTGGGGAGCGACCAGTGGGAGGAGCTGCCCAAATGCATCAATGGCGATGGAGAGGTCAACGAATTCTTGGCCGCCTTCTCCTTCGAGCCTAGGCTGGAGATCAACGTCTAAGTGTGTGTGTGTGTGTCTCAGTGTGATTAGTTAAGGAGCGCCGTTTTGTTCTGCTCCTGGCTTGCTTGTTTGCTTTCTTCATGTGTATGTAGTATTTAGCCATGGATATTTGAATTGCATCTCATCTCCTTTTGTGTTTTAATGTAAATCAAATCGAGTGAAGAAATAATTTGACTGAAGAAATAATGTAGTATTTTCTTCACTAAATTGGCACTTTTGCTTTGAATGATGTAAAAATAGTTGGGTGGAACAAAGCATCCGATCCCATAGAAGTCGCTCTCACTCACAAAGTCACAAGTGTTTCATGAAAATCAAAGCGAGCCATTGATTCTAGTTTTCATTGCCAAGCATATACGAGCAATCTAACGCAAAATAGATGTCTCTAAATGACATTTAGGTTTCAGGAAGCAAATACAGAGATTGGAACCTTCCCTATAGGGAAAAAGTAAAGATGGCTTCTTGCACTTGCAGAAGGAAAATTTTCACCAGTCAAAGAACATAGGATCAAATCGTATTAGGCAAATTCTTGATTTGTTTTCTTGAATGCGTGATAGTACTAAATTCGCGCTTCTGCTCCGGCTGGAATGTCTAAAGATAGCTGGGTGGAACAAAGCATCTGATTCCATAGACCATCGCTCTGACTCACAAACGTTTCCCAGGAGTACTTGAAAATCTTGCAATGGAGGCTAAAATCTTATCTTTGTAGTACGCGAGAAGCTGTTTGTTTCTTTGGTCCGGAAGATCTCATGCGTCCAGTCCAGTGTCCGATCTAACAACTGCAAAATAAAAGAGGGAATAAAGAAAGAAAAGAAACAGACACCATTGTAGTATAAGTAAAAACTTTCTTCGTCTATCTTTCCATACTTTCTTTCTCGCAAGTGCAGTGCATGCAGCAGCAGTTTGCCCATGCAGCAGCAAAAGTTTGCACCTTTGCTTTGGAAGGAGGCAGTGTGGCTTCCACTGAGGAAAGAGTTATCATAAGAATTCTGTAGAGAGAAAGAGAATCGATGTAGAGTATCATTCCCTGTAATGCATGCTGTTGGGTCTCCTTCTTCTGTCTTCCCCTTGCCCCCTCTCTCCATGACTGACAGTGGGGGAGTATGGAAAGAATTTGTGTTAGGGCGAAAAATAGAAGACCAAAATTCTTCCGAGGCCACCGATAAAAGCAATGTCATGTCAATGAGGAAATACTCCATCCGTTCTTGAATACAATGCCATTATAAAAAAATGTTTTCATGTATACACTGCCACTAACATTAATCGAGAAAAAATAATTAGATTTCTACATCGTAGGATGGTGCTAATTAATGTGAATGTTACATGCAACCATAGAGAAGAAAACACTACATGCAACAAATTTAATTAACCAGGAACACAACAGCATTTTCACATAATTAATCGTGCTATGTATTAGTTGATTTTATTTTCTTGGTACATGGAACATGAGTTTGTGGCCTTGTATTTTCAAATATCTAAAACATATTTCCAATTATCAGTGTATGAATAACGAATAGCTCAAGATTATCTTGTACATGCTCATAATTAGAGAAGTAGCCATGATAAAGCTATGCAAGATCGACATGCTTATTCACATTGAATGTAGAGAACGAGTCTCTTGAGTCAAGATAATAGAATTTCTTAAACAACTATGAAGGAGCTAAGAGTTGGTTTTGCCCACACCATAAATTGGCCAAAATACCCTCAAGTTCATCTTAAATACCCCACTTAGTACATTGTTTAGAGTTGATTTTGTTATATTGCAAATTAGCTATTGCTAAGAGGACAGGGTGTTTCTGCACCCGGGTGCATATGCACCCTTTATTTGAAATGCATATTAAACATATTTCCAAATGTTAAAAAAATAAAAATAAAAATGCCTCGTGTATACCTTGACATGTTACATGTTCACAAAGTTGTTTCAGCAAAAACCGATATGTTTTGTGCCCTGTACTAAAAAGACAAATTTTTGGTGTTAAAATAGTCTATTTCTCGAGGCATCATTTGTCTTTTTTACACATGGTACAAAAATTGTTGGTTTTACGTGAAACTTTATGTGTACACATAGAACATGTCCCTCTACATGCTAAATTTTTTTCCTAATTTTTTTTACTTTTTGAAATATGTTTTATACATACCAGGTGCATATGCACCCATGATCAGTTTTGGTTTTCCGTTGCTAAGAGAGATAGTTTGTTTCCAACTAAAATAGACCTAGTCCATATTTTTGGTTAGATTCTGTTTACCATTGTTCACTAATATAAGTACGACTTTCCCATATAGATTCTGTTTTCGACGTACCACCACTAAAATTGTTTAGGAAAAGACATATATACATCTAAATGTTTTCGCCAAAAATGGCCCTACCTTACCCTACATGCAGTGCAAAAGCTTATGTGCTGCATTTGGACGTGCAGTGCAGAGTGGAAGAGAGAGTGAGGCCCGTAGTGATGTTGCTTTCATTTAGTTGCTTTGATCTGTAGATCAAGAGGGCGCTGGTGCTTTAGCGAGTGCAAACAAGGCTCTTAAAGCATGCTTACTAGCCGCTTTAGGTGCTGCAGGCGCAGAGAGCCTTCTTTTGCAGCAGCAGCGCCCTTTGGCTACTGTGCAACGCAAACTACTACAGAATCTCCAGCTCGCTCAAAAGATAACAACAATCTTAATTAACTGCTTATGCAGGACGAGGAGGATTAGCTGGTTCCTGTAGAACAGCACGCCATGGCTGGAACTGTAGGAAGATCGATCATGGCGGCTTGCCGCTTGGGGCCATGCGATGCCGGCCTGCTGGATGGAAAGATTAGCAGAGGGAAATGATGGTTGCGAGGGGAGGGGCCATGATGAACTGGTTGACAATGTGATAACAGAATTGCTACACAATCATCACGTCGTGTCCGTCTTGGGATTTTTCCGCTCGACATGAAAAGCTGGCGTGCTGTTCTCGCGTAAAAGAGAAGCGAGGAAGAAAGGTCGGCATGCCTTCAAGCTTTCCGTGCCGGAGGGATGCGGCGCGAGACCTCCTCGGCCGCCATCAGGTGACAAGTATGGATTCGTTTTTATATATGGCTGTCTAATTCACAAAGCAATCCTATTTTAAAAATTCGGTTTTTTTTCCTTGGTTGCAATCCATGTGTAATTAGTTAAACTAGCACAGTGGCCCTCGCAAAAGCGAGGGCATCATTTTTAGCATGTTGAAAATATTAATTAGTTATTTTTCATCTTATACATATAATTTTCATATTACCAATTTCCTTCATCGAGAAATCACATTGTATACCTATAGAAAAAATTATTAAGTTGCACGGTTCTGTTCCTATGCCGAAGGAATGACATGTGTTGCATGTCCCTTTCTTTTGTCACGTTTTCTTCAGTTGAATGAGAAGGTTTTAACCGATACATAAATAATCCATATTTCATACGTATTTCCACCATTTACTGTTATATATTTTCATCTAAAGTAATTATCACATTATTCCGTTATTCTCTTTAAAATATATGTTCTACATATTTAAAAAAATGTAAATTTTGTTTGAAATTCCTTGTCTGAACCTATCTTGTTTGTTCAAATTGTAGTCAATCGAAAACTGTAGATAAGTAGTAGTACTTCTTTTATAAATAAATTAAGATGGAGCACTAAAGGAAAGGTAAAATTTTCCATTTTAAAAATTATAGGAGACGTTAACTTATGATCAGTACCAAATGACTTCATGTAAATCAAATTCCACGTAAATATGCACCATACCTTCACTGTCATTTTACAACAATGCTACACTGACGGGAAGATTGTTATGGAAAGCCTTATATATGGACACATAGTAGAAACAAATCATTGGAAGGAATTCCTGGTGTGGTTTCGGAAAAATCTCCCACGACAAATATGTGGCTAACAGAGAACCAATATGAGGTTGAGTGGTTAGGAGGGTGGTTGTACCCCCAGCCCACCAGAGTTCAAAGCCGAGATTTGACATCTGTGTGTCTCATAAAAGTGAATAATCATTCTTTGGGTGGCGATGTTCCCGTCGACAGCGAGGCGCATGTGGTGACTTCGTCAGTTTCAAGATCCAATATGCCAGCTCAATCTTCCGGAGATGCTCATATGAGTAGGGTGTGTGTGTGTGCGTTCATAGGGTGAGTGTATGCGTGTGTATGTGAGCGTCTACATTTGTACTATGTTTCTAAAAAAACGGTGGCTAACATGTAATCGTGTAACAAAATTCTGTGAGATGTTTGCCCATAAGTGTAGCATTATGGCTCATTTTATCATGTGTTCCGGCTTTTGATCTATTAGATTGTTCTATGGGCGCTCTCTCTCTATCAGTGATTCTGTCTCGCTCTCCGATAAGAGAGTTCCAATAACTACAACGGCCCTATCCTTGCCATCTTTGCCATCTATTAGGGTGATATAATGTAGGTTATCCTTATCGCTCGAGAGGCCATATCAGCTCCACGACTCTGTCAGTCCTACTCTATTTTTTTAAAAAAAATTGTTCCAAGTCCCCCTTTAGTATACATCTTCCACATAAATCAATATATTATTGTGCATGCCAAATAGCAGTGACAAAGCAAGCTATTGACATTGATCACAAACCCAGCTAATTATCAATATGCTCAATAAATTGTAAGAATGAAGAGTCTGGTGATTTAAAATTCCAAGACTCGAACTTTACATACTTCTACAACTTTTAATTTCCCAGGATTTTTTTTCTTAAGCACATCGGTATATCATCGAGTATGAACTCAGAATAAGAAAGAACAAAATATAAATCCGTTGATACAATGACTTGATTGCTCTAGGTCTCACATGAAAGAGTGCATTTCCAGCCCCACGACACCATGAATCACGTATCGAGCATAGTTGTGTAAATTCCCGAAATCATGATTATATTCGATTTAAAATAAGACTTTTATGAGTGAATATGTAAAAATAACACTAAATTAAATAAATGATGAGAATAAAAAAGAAAATTACCAAATAAAATTGCATGTTTTCTAAATGGTTCGAGCTTGAATAGAAACACCACTTAGTTTTAAAAAAAAGCAAGGTGCAGCGTGAGATGCAACAGGGTGCGGATGTTAAGAAGCAATAGAGACTGTAAAAATATACTTATCAATCAAGGAATAAGCAACAAAAAATGAAACTTGGAGGAGATTTCAGAAAAGGAGAAATTTCCAAAAAAAAATGCATATTCATATGGGTAATACCTACGTATCGTAAGAACAGAAATGGCATCTTATTATTAAGATGGACATAGAACAACCAAAAGGCCAGCAATAACTGTACTGCAAGTAAGAAGATATAAGCTTGTAAATTTTTTGGAAACTAAAAAGTTAGATGTCATTTTTACAAACAGTCACCAAACGGATGCATTACATAGTAAAATATTTTTGTATAGATAATGACTCACGTTAACAATTTTGTATCCTCCTATATATATATAAGAGCAACACAAAAGACAACTTCATCAGAATTGTAATGCTACTACTGTAGAAAACATTTAATTCGGATATCATTACACCCTGAGAAACTAATGATATGACGCGGAAAGGTATGAGAAAAGGAAAACAATTTGCTCATAGGGAATTTTATTAAACAGCTTCTGCACCTTTGAAAACATGATAAATGAACAGACTGGATCAAGCAATCTATATGTGGAACTTATACTGAAGGCTTAATCAAGAGAACGAACATGTACCACAGTAATATTCCGATCAGAACCTCTCTATAAACCATTAAACCTGGCAGCACCATATGAAGCTAAAACAGAAGTTGAATCACATGCATAATATTAGACTATTAGAGGAATAACAGAAAATGGATGTTGCATGATATAATATGTTTGTACTGAGATTGGAAAGATTGTGTTTCCGATTCTTTTCTTCTCCTTTTGCTAGGCGGAGTTTCTTGATGGCAGAGCTCACTGCTTCCATCTGTGAAATCGCAAGAATTAGAAGAAAGTTACAGGCTCCAAACTCGGGATATCGAGGAGAAGTTGAGAAGCATTAATAAAAATAATATGTACGCCGAGATGAATTAAATATCCAAGTAGTGTCATCGTCAGGGGCTCAGGGCTGCGGCGGAAGAAATGATCGTCCTGGAAGGAGTGGATCATGATGCTGAGGTGGTGGGAGGAGAGAGGCAACACCAAGTTTTGCACACTGATCTGTGGCGGAAGATCAAACTCTATGAACCCAAATTTTGTTGTTGTTCTGCTGCAGATGTCTCAATCTAGTCAAAACAAATTCACGGGTTAGAGAAATCCTAGGCTGAGATGCCTCAATGTCATCCGGGTAATGGAAGTTAATAAAGTACCATGTTTTTCCCGATTTGTTGCTTCATCCTGTGCTTCCTGGACCAGGTTTCGTGCCATTACCTGGCTATTAGCTGACCGTGAGGCAAATCTTCAATGATCGATCCATCTTCGTTGTGTGCATGAAGCAAATCTTTGGCGGATCCATCCATATGCATCTTGCATGGCTGCACCCTGCGTGGCATATCTGACGACGCTGAACGGCTGAAGTACACGGAGGGGATGAGATCGAGTCGACCTAGCAAGGCACCGAGACGAATACGCGTGCGTGCGCGAGGCCACCAATGTATAGGCTAACAAAATGATGAGCTCATACCTAATTGGATTGAAACTGGAGCTGGAACTTGCGCAGGAAGGCAAGTGCAAAATGCAGCATATAGCCCAATGTTTATCGCTGGTGTACTTTCTCATATTTTCTAGACAAAACACGTTAGTTAGTCAGATCTGACTGGGTAAAATAGACGTGTTGCTAAGACCTTATCTGAGATATAAGCAAGATTACAGGACGCATGAAACTACCATGGCTGATGGCGGCCTGATTTTCAGAGTCCGGTGGATGCAAATAATGCTGATTGGCCACATGGGACAGGGGCGACACCGCGACTGTCATCCTTGCATCAGGATGGCACAAATTAATTAGGGGCTGATCTGAAGGATGGTTTCCAATTTAAATTCTCCAACACCAGATCAAGGTGGAGGCCATAATCGATGTGTTATTCTCTTTCTTTCAGAGCAAGTAGAATACCGAAACATACAGCATAATCCAATTAATAACTGAAGAAAACTTACATCTTTCTCTGACCATATGCATCATGTCGTCGAGCACTCGTCCACCGCCGTCCGCCGTCGTATTCTAGCGTATTTCCATGTTGTCGTACTCTGCCGTACTGTGATTCCCCTAACGTGTCCATGCATGTTGTGACCGTTGCCATATTTGTTGCCTGGGCTCCTTCAGGCTTTTGGCCGATCTGGGAAGCATGTAGTCCTAGCTTGAGAAGAATCAATCGACTATCCAGAGCACCCATGGAGACCATGGCGGCGGCGTTAGATCTGGGTGCGCTGACAGCCATGGATTTTTTTTTTAGTTCACGTCATGGTCTATTGGAATTGAAGGGAAAGATGCAATAACGAAGGGGTGTGAAAAAAGTTAGGGAGGGCATCGGTGGGTAATTTTTTCTGACTTTGATGTCGGTAATTATGTCCTAGATCCATTGGCTGTAATCGGATGATTAGTAAAATTAATGGACGGATGTTTCTGATTATTGTGGGATTTTCTAGGTAATTCTCTAATTTCTGGTAGCCCGTAATTTACTTTTAATATATAATAGATTCAGCTGCAACCTTATCCGTGTATATGAAAAATCGAAAAATCTTAGTTGCAACTCATAACTAGAACATATTAATCGGAACTGGCCACCCCCACCGTTCATGCTCTTGCTTACCCCTAGGCCTTAAGAGTCCCTCTCGTCTAACCGAGGCATCTCCCCTTCTTCTTCGATGGCCTCACCTGCCTCAGTGGGAGGGGAGATGGATGCATGCTTGTACATTGTAGATCTAGTCGGCAGTTTGCCGGTAGTTTAAGGTAGGGCACAAACATCTATTGGCCATATCTGGTGCATCCTACGGTGGTTCCTCTTCCTCATTGAGCTCTGGTGGCTAGAGAGGGTGGTGAACTGGTCCAAGTAAGGGATACCCTCTAATAAGGTCAATGTTGGTGTCTTATGCGACCTCTTCATCGTTGTTACTATTGGGTTTCCTCTTACTCTCCATGCCGAATGTGGAGGCGAGGAGAGAAGAAGGTGAACCCAACTACGTGCGGATCTGGAGGTGGATCGGTGTTTACTCTCGTCCTGTTACGGTGCTCGGTCCTAGGTCGAAGAAGATGGAGTTGGCTCGTGTTGTCAGTCTCCATATCGAGTGCTGCTATCGTCGTACGGGTGGCCTCCTTCCTACAACGGCTCGGTGTTGTCCGGTGCTAAGTGATGGCTTTGGGTCTTCTGGGGCTTGCACTCCCTGTGGCGGTTCCCCAGCGACGGTGTCATCTGGCCGCCGCTATCCAAGGTCATAGGTTTAACCCACCATGCTCTGTAGCGTCTGCTGCTCGAGCTTATTGTTCCTCCATCCGAGGATCTTCTTCCACCTCGATGTTGCATCACAAGTTTCGGCTCTCCCAAGTGGAGTTATCCCCAGCGAGAGTGGAAGCGGTGGTGCGTGGAGGCTCTCTATCGCCGGCGTTGATCTAGGACTAGGTCGCATTTCTGTGATCCTTTGTAGGATGTTCTTTGTAAAATTATAGAGCCTAGCTGTTTTTTCATCATTCTGTAAGGTCCTATCTGTATGTTCACCCACCGCCAAAGAAATGAAAACTATAGGTTCTTCTGGGCCATTCTGTAAAAAAACACACGATGCAATCATAATGGTCTAAGGGCATCTCCAACCGGGCGACCCATCCCGCGCCCGCGCGTCCGGATGGGTCGATCCGGACAAAATCCCGGCCCAACGCGGGGACGCACCGCAAAAGCGGACAACCGCGGCGTCCGGAACGACGCAAACCCGGCCCAAATCTTGGCCGGGTTTGCGTGGCCGCGGATGGCACGCGGCGTCCTCGCGTGTCCGACTAGTCCGCGTGGCTGGCCCACCTGTCGGTGCCCCAGTCCTATTAAATGTGGACTGGGGAAGGGACGTCCCTATCCAGTCCCCACTTTCCACTCGGCCGCACGCGCGAGCTCGAAGCTTCGCGCCGCCATGGCCCCGAAGCGCGAGTTCTCGCCATCCGCCAACGACCACGAGGTCGGCAACAGCCGGCCAGTCGCACCGGCGCCGTTCGCCATGGGGCCGCCGGCGACGCCAGACGCGACGGATCTACGTCACCGTAGCGGTGGCGCAGATGTTCGGGACGCCGGCGTCCCAATGTCGTGGGGACGTGCACCTCCCCCACGGCTGGCACCTGAGCCAGATCGGGTTCCGGTGCCGCCCATCCCGGTCTCCGGCCGCGCCGCGTCGCGGAGATCCGAGGCGCCGCGCGCAGCTGCCGGCGGACCTCCAGCGGACCCCGCTTACGGCGACGCAAGTCCCAACTGGGACTTGTGGTTCGAGGTGGAGCACGATGCGCGCCGGCGCACGTGCTTCACATCCGCGACGGCATGGCCGCGCGCGCAGCCGCGCGCGCGCCCCCCCGCGCACACCGCAACGGGCTGGCCGCGCCCCGGCGGCCTACATCGGCGAGCAGCCCCAGCCCCGTGCCCCGCACCAGCCCGCCGGGGAGGAGGAGGATGACCGGAGCCGCAGCGGCGCGCGGCGTCCCGCGAGCAGACTCGACGAGCGGCCAAATGGCCGCACCGCCGAGCGCGCGCTCCGTTTGGAGGAGGCGGCCAGAGGCCCAGGAGGACGCCCAGCGGAGGCGTGGGCCTTCCTCGAGCCGGCGCGCGTCGGGAGGAGGCAACGCGCGGCGGCGCTCCGGAGGGGAGGAGCGCCGGGCCGCGCGTCGCGAGAGGAGCGGCCACGCTCCGGCCACGCGGAGCTGCGCCGCAGAGGAGCAGCCGGCGGAGTCCGTGCGGAGGGCACGGCCGCGTAGGCCGGCGAGCCCGCCGAACCCGCAGCGCTGGGAAAGGGCGCAGCGAGCCCCGGCCTAAGTCCCCGGTGCCCTCCGGCGCTGAGCCGAAGCGTCGCCGCCGGGGCGTCGTCGTCATCGACGCGACGACGACGAGTACTACGGGGTAGTCGCCGGCGGCCACCATGCTCGCAAACCCTGTCTAGGTTTCTTTTTTTAGTTTAAAGCCCATATAGGGCTTTCTTTTGTGTAAAAATTGCCCAAAATAGGGCTAAGTTTATCTAACCAGTAGTTTATATTTATTTTGTGTTGTTTTTATTTTTCATTTTCATTTATGTTTTTTTATTACATATGCGGTGCGTCCGCGCGTTGGGCGCAGCGTGCGACCCAAACGGACACGCGGACGCGGGCCGCTGTCCGGGTGTCCGCTCGGCCACCCAAACGGCCCAAAACGGACGGCCCAGCGCGTCCGTTTTGGTCGCCCGGTTGGAGATGCCCTAAGAATCGAACCGAGAACTAAGCTAATTCTCTACCGACTGAGAATTTGCGAAACTGTTTTATAAATTGAGTCAACTAATATGAAACGGAGGGTGAATTTTTTCGTGGATACAAATGTTTCTGTATTTTTACCGGTGCAACAAATAAGAAAGTAAATGTTTGCAAATGGTGAAACATGCATCTGCCCTGCGTGAGGCTGCATGCTTCACCGTAGAGGCGTAGACGTAGAATGTTTCCGTGGAAGCAAAATTAGAGCATCTCCAGTCGCGTCCCCCAAACGGCGTTTGGGGGACGGCGGACAAGAAATAGGAAAATCGTTTCGCCGTCCCCCAAAGCTAAATATCTTGTGTCCGCGTCCCCGTAGAGAGACTCTTGTATGGAGTCTCTACCGGGACGCGACACAAAATGAGCGCCACATGCATGCATGCAGCCCCTTGTCCCACATGCTAGTCTCTTTCCCCACACTTTCTCTCACCTACTTTTCCCACATGGGATGGTCCCCTCTATTAAAATGCATGCATCCGGACGCTGTTTGAGGGACGCGGCTGAAACGTGTTAGAATACATGTACGGCTGAGATTAGACTAGATTTAGATCATCCTGTACTCCAAGTCTATCTCCCCCTTGTACCTCTTTATATACCCCCAAAGGGTCATGGAATACAACACACAATTCTAGGGTTCTATATTTTCAATATGGTATCAGAGCCAAGAGGTCTCAAGTTCAAGACCCTGCTCACGCAGTTTTAAAAACAAAAAAAAGATTCTGCGGACCGCACCGAACCCACGCTAAGGACTAAAATAGCCTAGACGTGAGGGGGAGTGTTGAATATAAATACACTGCCTAGTCTCTTTCCATCAGTTCGGACTTTTGGTTTAATTGGCTAGTGCAGCAGGACTTCTCCAGTCGCAAGCGTTCGCTTCACTCCCGCTACGACTGAGGGGGATGTTAGAATACATGTACGGCTGAGATTAGACTAGATTTAGATCATCCTGTACTCCAAGTCTATCTCCCCCTTGTACCTCTTTATATACCCCCAAAGGGTCATGGAATACAACACACAATTCTAGGGTTCTATATTTTCAATAGAACGGACCTCTTTTTTGTACAGATTTTTTGTCTCTTTTTGTCCGGCGCGGTCCCAAACGTCCCCCAAATCATTTGTGCCGGACGCTTTTTGAGGGACGCGACCGGAGATGCTCTTAACAATCGCACAATGCAGACTGGTACTTTTTTTTGGTTGAGAAATTTCAGTGCAGACTACAGAGACAGCACCAGTGCTCACTGTAGCATTTGCCAGTAAACGGCGGCGAATGGAACGAAATGGTGGGTCGTTAAGATGGGCAGAGCTGGGCCAGGTCGCAGGCTAGCGGAGACACCTTTCGGCCCATCTATTTGCCGCCTGGATCTGGTCCCCTCCCACGGCACGGTTCGAAGACGGTGGGCCCAATACATTCCGTACAGAAAACATTACTTATTACTGTCTAATGGTTTTTTTTAAAAAAACTTATGATAAAAAGAGCTTAATGCTGTCTGATTTTTTTGCGGGTAATACTGTCTGATTTTGACTTAGATATTTGGTGATCATGAGAAGAAACGCCACTAATAAGAAGGAAAATGGAACACAATGCTGGGTTTGTTCCTAATACAGCAACGAAGGACAGTTCAGTACAATCGTCACGAACACATTGCTTTCTTTTCTGTTGTATACGAATAGTCTTTTTTGGAGGGCAGTATTTTCCTATCCTGCCTCCCCACTGTCGCATCGTCAACGGAGCAGAAGCTGAGCTGAGCGTCTGGGTTTTGGCTCGTGCCCCTGTCCAAACGCGGGGGTACACACAATGCAGCACTGAACCGTAGTCCGGCATTGTGCACGCTGGTGTCTGCCAGGCTTGACTTGCCATTTTCTTTCTTTTAAATCTTTTTGTCAGGAATTATTTGATCGCTTATAACGGAACCATGGAACCAAAGTTGCAACTGTAAACACAAAGCTGACTCATGTTACATTTTCAGGAGGCCCTTGAGGCTGCTACGGTCATAGAGTGCCAGCTGGCACCCTTTTCGGTCAAGTACCTCAGGATCCCCTTGGCTCTCTAGCCTTTGGTGGATGCCATCCTAGGCCACCCGCCGCTGTTGAAGGCCTCCATTTCTCTTCTAAAAGGCTGCTGCACTACCCGTCTTCACGAGGCCTCAAAAGGGGCAAATCCATCGAGACCGCACATTTTGGCCGTCACAGTAACTTCGCGCGTCCGCGTTTCACCTCGTCCGTTCGATGCGGTAGTATTTTGTTTACTCGCCGCTGCTTGTTCACAGTCTATGACGCTTGGGCCCGTTATCGTGTGGGACCAGCGGTAAGAGGCAGAAACGGGCATTCGGTCGCGTCGCTTGTTTCATTTGTTGCTCCGTGGAGAGCGGTGAAAACCCCTAGATCGGGATCTCTCCTCCCCCAATCCCCGTCTCTCTCTTCCCAATCGGACCGATCCTCACTTCCTGCGGGAGCCCCCGGAGGTGGCGGCGGCCGGAATGGAACGAGCCAGACCTCGCAGCTCTTCTTTCGTGCGCTGGAGAGAAGCAGTGCGGGATCCGCCGCCTCGTGCCTCACATAAGGAGGCATTGCGGACGCGGGCGCCGCCGCTGGTAGAGCGCCACGGTCGCCGCCGGTCGCGGGCGTCGCCGTGCCAAGAGGAGAAGAGCACACGGAGTCGTGGGGCAGCGCGCCGCCTTGAGAAGCTCCGATTATAAAATCCCCCGAAAATATCTGGAGTCTTACCCCGACGTCTCCTCCTCTCTCTCTCTCCCGCTTGAGCTCCCTCGCCTCCGCCCTGGGAGCTCGTCGCCCTCCCCTCCACCCCGAGCGACGGCGATGGCTGGACGCGGCGGCGACGGAGGCTCGCCGGACGGCTGGACGCGGGGCGACGGCGGCAGAGGCTCGCGAGACGGCAGCGACGACGACTGGACGCGGCGGCTAGATCGACGGTTGTACCTGACGGAGCAGCGGTTGTACGCGGCGATGACGGAGGCTCGCTGGACAGCCAGATGCGACGGTGCGACAGCTGGACACGGCGGGTGCGGATGCTCGCCTGATGGTGGATGGCCGGACGGCCAGCGTGCCTAGGAGGCGCGAGTCAGGCGGCAGCGGGTTCAGGTTTGCTTCTCCCTCTTCTCTATTCTCTTTTCTATTTCTAGGTTGTTAGATCTAACATGATAGTTTTGTGGTTTCTTCTTTGTGTTTTCATCCGATGGATCTATGGCATTCCCAGATCAGAACCCTTAACGAGACATCCAGGAAAGGCAGAGAAACGATTCTTCCATTGTGCTTTTGTTGGCCGTTTGTTCTGGCCTCGGCAACAGCAGGACAAGGTCCCCAACACCTTACTGGGAGCTGATGTTGCTCTTCCTGGTGCGCGCCCTTATCCCCATCTCTCTCTATGTTCAGATTTTGTTGATTGGTTTAGGCATAGATAGAAGAACTCACTTAAAAAAAGGATAGAAGGACTCCAGTAATTTTGTTGAGGGTTCCGGTTAGTGGATATTAAGGTATATGAGCATAAATGGTCCAGTTCTACTTTAATTTATTTATGTTGGTTGTTCTGGGAACCCAAATAATTCACAGTTTCTAATGCATAATAGGATATGCGGTCTTGCTCTGTACATTGCAACATGCAATAAATCCTTGATATTGTATATTTGTTTATCTTGGTGTGAGTTTACTAATAAAAAAACAACTCTCAATGATTGTTGCAGATTAATTTTGAGGACTTGGTGCTCCTTCATCTCCTCCCCGAAGATGTCAACAAGATGTCTGGCGGCAGCAGGCCCTGTGGCGTGCTTGAGGCTGCGACTCCCCTGGTAGTGCGGTGTCCTTGGCCAAATGCTGTTGATGCATCACAAGTTGGTGAAACTGATTTGTCTTGGTGGATGCATAATTAGGTGAGTTTATCCTGAAGCACTGCCATATGAAAAAATCTCTACTTTCCATAATGACTTTGGTATGTCAGTTCGACATGAACCCATAACTGCTACATAAATAAGGTGATGGGGCCTATTTTGTCGGTGGTTAACATGAAAACGTATATTATGTAATTAGAATATCCAGATGTATTTTCTTAAGATAATAATGTGTCAAATTATGTGTATGTCTATTTGGATGTCTTGAAACAACAACATATTGGGCATCATGAGATAGTCACCCAGAGTTTTTGTTCAAACTTGACATGATTTGGGTTTACAATTTGCGATTTTGCAATCTGCTTTCCTAAAATGTAAAGATTCGGTTGTTAATTTATTCAACGTTTCGATCCTTTGATTTTAGACTGCAGCTCCTGGTAAAACTGTATACTCCCATGCAACGATTTCTAAGTGGAGAAGAATCAATTCGTTTGTGTTTTACCTTTTTGTAGCTGACCACACAGTATAGAAAGCTATCTTCAATTCTGCAGTTTTGTGCTCATCTGTGCGCAAGCGGCCAAGCGCAGTTATAACATGGTGAATGAACACTACTGGTAGAGAAGAAAGGAACGAAGAAATGATGGTAAGAACCACTAGGGCCATAACACGTGTCAATTTACGAATAGTTTCTTTCTTCAAGAAAATAGGAGTAGTGTGGTTTGGCTCTACCAAAGTAAAAAAGATTGTATCATCATTGTGATTGAAAATGGAATTGGATAAGGGATATTTTTATATAACATAATTTGGTCCAGCCGTATGTTTCTCCGCTGTGGCGCCCTTGACAGAGAAGCATTAGTATGTGTTCTGGTTCCCTAGAGAGATCTCCTGTTTCTTGAACACAATGGAATTAGGCTGATTGAATTTCTACAATGTTTGTTTTTCATAAAAATAAAACTATTTGCTAGCCATCTTTCTGCATTTTATACATGCAGATACAATTTAGTTATTGGGTTACATTATGTAGATGCATTTGCACAAGCTCCCTCTGGTAATATCATATCTTAGAGAAAACCTCAATACTATCAATATGTATTGTGGCAACCACTGCAATGGAGTAGCTTAGAAAGTTGCATACATTTTTTATTTCCCCTGAGATCATGCCTTGCAATTACTGGATTAAGATAATGATCGATGACTATTTATATAGTCATTATCCCATCATGTGTTGACACTTAACATCTCATCTAAAAATTTTGACACTTAACATCGAAAGGTTGATTTTCCTCTTTGGCAGTTCAATGGTCTTATCTAAGCTCCTTAACAGGGATAAGTTATTTCTAACTTCATATTTCTATTTCTTTTTTCGTGCCAAGTCATACCAATTATGATATCTTTGTGGAACTCTGAATTGGAGCAAGCTGACACTATTGTGGATATATACTGTGCAAACACATAGGTACTGTATGAGATTCCATTATACTGACTGATGTTCCATCTGCTTTCAGTTTCATGAGATGATGCGCAATGAAAAAAACACTTTTGCAGTATCTACAGCACTTAGAATCATGCTATTATGGTGCTTCACCTCCGCCTTCCCTTTATATGTTTGTATCCATTTTTGCGAGCATGGCCGCTTACTCTGGTTTACGAATGGGCATAGATGCATGAGAAGCTGCTTTCAGTCAGTAGAAAACTTGTGTTACCCCAGACCAAGCTCAAGGATGGGGATAGAAATGAAGTGAGGTTTTCTCCACATATTACACGAGATAATTTACAAGTTGGCTACTACCTCCTGAGTTTGTACATAATGAGAGCGTGTGGTAGTAACTGTGCTGTAAGTATGATTGTCAAAAAAAAAACTGTGCTGTAAGTATGAGTTTTGATGCAATAAATTCAAGTTTGGATCAAATACTTGCACCTCCTGAGTTTGTACAATGTTATTATACCTTCGCTAAATTGATGTAGAATGTACATACAAATTTCACTACTTAGGTACTATAATATACTTGTGGTTCTTACAATACTGTCTCGCTACTGACTTCGTGTCGGGGCGCAACGGTTCATCTGATCAAGTTTCTTTTGTTGCGAATGGCACTACCGTATTTGGGGCATCAAGCATGTTAAGCCCAAATTGATCATCTGACCGATCAATGAAGTAATGTTAGTTGTAAGACTGAATCCACGTCCTACAAACTACTCCTATATGCCTATGTAGAGATCCATGCTATCGCGCTTGACTTATGTACAATGTAGCTCCGTGAGACTATTTTATTTTGTTTTGTTTTTTCAGCTACGTGTATGCTTCATATTGGTTTTTCATAATGGCTGATTGTGTTTGCCAAGGTTCTTAATAATCGTGGAGCTGTATTGTATATGCCAATACATGATCTTAATAACTTACCTTCATCAGCTGTCGTGGATGTGACCACGGCAGGTACTACCGGGGGTAGCACTTCGTTGATACCGGGGCAAGGAGACATGGCCATCTGCGGGTCGAGTGCACAAGACGCAAGGGTTTTACCTAGGTTCAGCCCCTCCGGAGAGTAAAAGATCTACGTCCTGCTAGATCTTATTGCTAGAATTACAATGGGGGGCTCAGTCGGCGTCTACGCCAAGAGCTTACAAGGAGAGATTGGATCTCAGGTAATGTGTCCTCTAGGGTTTAAGCTCGGGGGTTTATATAGGCACCCCCGATCTAGGGTTACATGGAGATAACTCCGAATCGTATCAGTTACTACTAATCCGGAATTCGCCGCCCCTCTCGCAAGCAATCTCCTCATCCAGTCGCGCAGATCTTCTCCCTGGGACCACGACCCAGTCGCCTTAGGGTCCACTGGCGATCCACCTGGGCCTCCGTCTTCCTGGCGAGTGGGATTGACGACCCACCCCCCTATGGGCATATCCCCATCACCAGCAAAGATAAATAGTATTATAATGTAGTATTACACATGGCTTCAATATTGTGTCGCTTTCGAGTGTGCGCCGGGGCGCACCGGGTCATCTAGTGAAGACAAAGGCTGGTCGGCTGGCGCTAGTCAGGTCAGTGCTCATGGCGATTCCGCTACACCGGATCATTGTGCTGGCCTTAATAAGAAGACACTCAAGCAAGTGGAAAAGATTGTTAGAGGCTTTCTGTGGCCTGGTAAGGCGAATGCAACAATTTGTTAGGCTACGCACTTGCTGGATTTGGAGGATGCGCACTGACACGTTGCGATCTTGGCGCGCAGCCTTGACATGCAGTTCTCCCAGACTGAACTACATGTGTTCGACGCCTCCACAAACATGGTGGTTGGCAACGGCAAGACCGTCTTGTTCTGGGTGGACAGATGGCTAGATGGGAAAGCCATCAGGGAGATAGCGTTGGAGCTTTTTGCGCTAATCGCCAAGAGCGCCAGAAAGCTCTGCACGGTGAGATAGGCGCTACTAGAGCGCCATTGGATTGCCGACATCCAGGACGCGCTGAGTTCGCTAGCCCTTTGGAAAATACCCTTAGCTATGGATTCGGGTACGAGGTGTGTAGCTCTTGGAATCGCCAGAATCAGTCCTTTGGAGATGGACGGTGGATGCGAGTACTCTTCCAGCTCTTGCTGCGAGTTCCTCTTCCAAGGAGCTATCACATCCAGATCTTGGAGGCTTAACTGGCGAACGTGGGCACCCCCGTGAGTCAAGTTCTTCGTATGGCTTGCGTACATGGACCGCTGCTAGACGGGTGACCGACTAGCGAGACGGGGGCTCTCACATCCCCCAGCTGCCCCTTGTGTGATCAGTCGGAGGAGACAATGTGGCACCTTCTTACCGTATGCCCCTTCTCGAGGTAGATCTACTATGAGGTGTTTTCCTAGATCCGATCTACGACTATGCCACCGGTTGCTGAGAACGACTTTGTGGAATGGTGGATGAAGGCTTACAAGTCTACCCTTGAGCACTGCGTAAGGGTACTTCGTCGCTCATTATGCTAACGGTGTGGTGGATCTGCAAGCATCGCAATGTTGTGGTCTTTGACAACACGACCCCTAGCACTAGTAGTCTCCTCGACACGATTCGATCCGAAGCTCGATCTTGGGACACTACGGGGGCAATTGGCTTGCAAGTCTTAATCACCGGTGCTTCGTGGGTCTAGACATCTAGTGGATTGAGTTATTTGGTGCGGATGTTGGCTCATCCCGAGCTTGTAAAAATCTCTATTTTTCATCAATGCATCTGTGGTGACCCAGCATACCACTGCATGGTGTAGTATGCAAGTCTGATATAACATCAATGAAACACCGTTCCACTAGTATTATATCGCTCAGAGTGGTACAACAGAAACATATGCGGGTCCAAGGCATGTCTATAGAATTACACACAGACTCTGTTACATAAGATCATCACAGCCTCCTACTTTACAATGAGGTAAAACAGCAAATAAACTCCAGAAGAACGACTCATAGTCTAATCCTATCACGAACTCTAGTGGTAGAGTATTTAACTAGCTATAGAGGATAAGAATAGATTCTAGCTAAGTAGGAGCTAAGTTTAGGAAGCTAGTTCCCTTCTATTGCTAATCTAAGTTTTCTCCTTGTTGAATGTGGTATCTGACTCTCCTGACATGGTCCTGTCTCCTGAAGTAGTTGTTGACTCCTCGGTCTTCGAGTTACACTGTAGATCCTCCTTTGATGTCTCCATATCTAAGCAGGGGATTTAAGAGTGGGATGAGTACGAGCGTACTCAACAAGTTCATTATAGGAAAGAGGTGTTTAATGCACTAGCTACACCAGACCAGAAAATCATAGGCAATGCAAGTTTTTGTAAACATTTCTTCAAAAGGTTGCTTTTATTCGAAGATGTCCGTCAGCCTTCACCGGTTGACTAGAACTTCATGGAGTTCCTTTCCAGCTGTCAGTTCCATATCCCGAAGGGAGTGACTGGTCATTCGTTACACTCGCAGAGGTGTGTTGCTTTACCGATAAGAGATCTTAACCTTGGTGCCAACCGGCATATGTTCCCGTCCACACTTCCTTTGGTGTGAGGCCCGGTATAAGGTCATAGTCAATCATATTTCTCCGCTACCTCGCACACCCACCCTTTGTTGCATACCCCGACCCTGGGTCCTCGTCGGTCCTATTATTCCCACTTACGGGTGGACCCCAACCACGACAACAGTTTGGGATCGAACCAAACTCCGGTAGATGCAACCCATCATAGACCGCAATACCGTGGGGACTTTAGGCTTCCCGACCACCAAATGCTCCTCGGGCTACAAGTGTCTACGGACAATGCCGTGGGGACTTTAGGCTTCCCCAGCCACCAAATGCACCCTTGGATTACAAGTGTCTACGGTAAAGCGCGTCCGTTGATGTACAAAAGGTGGAAATACGATTGACTATACCGTCCCATTCCAGATCTTATGGTTAACACGGGTATTACGGCACAAGAATCATTGGACGACATTTGTTGTTTAATCCTAGATGGATATAAACCCGTGCAATGGAACCTCCACCATATCAACACATACCATGGTTCCATTGCCCACCACATAGTCATATTCATAGTTATGAAAATAGTATTTTTGATTTTTTTATGCAAGAGTGATAAATATAGTACTTTGCAAGTAATTTGGTAAAAATACTCAAATGACATGAGCAAGCGATGAACTTGCCTTTCTTGACTGCAAGATTATGCAGTCAAGGTCTTCGATACGCAATAACTCCAAATTCTGAAATAGCATCATCGTCCGGCAAGGACGATGTTTAAAAGATTGGCAAGGATGCAATAATGCATAAGTATGATATGCAATCGTTTTAAGCGTGACCTAACCCCAATGATTTAGGATTAGTGAGTGGTAATGATTAGTTCAGGGTGTGTTGCACTTTTAGAGTGATTCACAAACAAGGTTCTTATTCAGAGTTGTGTTGTTTTAGAATCAAAAGCAAGTGGTAAAATGCATAGTAACAATCATACACACCCAGGGATAATAGTTGTATAATAAGTAAAGAGCAGTTGTCAATTTTAAGTCCTATAGTGCATGGTTGATTATTACTTATTATATAATCCAAAAGAATCACTTTTGAAGAACATGTTCTTTAATAAAGAGTAAGTATAACTATTTGGGTTATGGGTTCTAGGGTTTACTATGGTTTTAAACTAGTTTCCAGGGTAAGGATTAGATGGATCCCAACAATGTTGGATTCATCAACACCTAGGGCTTGTAAGGCTGAGTTAAGCCTAGGCATCTTGAGCAATTTATTATAAATAGTTGCTATCAAGGTTGGTATACCTTGCTGGTGATAGCTGGTTATTGGCTATAGGTCCTATTAGGCAGGGTTGTTGATTACTCTTTATTTTCTTCAAAAGAATAACTTTTGAAGAACATACTTCTTAATTAATAAGAAGTATATCAATGAGGGTTGAGGTGGTGTAGGTTTTATTATGGGATCCACTTAGATTGGTATAGTTGGCTCCTGGATACTATGGTTTATAAGTATCTAATACTAATAGGGTTTAGTGGAATATGATTAGGCGATGCACAATATTTGGCATAGTTGTCATTGGGAGTTCATCACAATGGTGTGATGCTAAATAAGGTTAATAAAGTATGATGGCTTTGGTAATAGGATCTAGGATTTACACTTGGTTAACCCTATTTGATCATCTAGGTCTAATGAAGGTGAACATATGGGATACCATTTTATTAGTGGTAGGTCAATATTATTTTATGAAGACATGACAAGTATTTAGCTGCTACTATGGATCTATGGAGGCAAAGTAAGTGTCATGATCATATGTTCTAACCTAGGGTTAGGGTTTAGAACCAAATTAGGATTCACATTAAATAATGGAGCTAGGGTTCCTAAATGATATTAGGGTTTTAGGAATCACATGGAATGATGAAGTTATCAATTTATTATAATGGAACTAGGGTTTCCTAATTACCCTATAGTTCTTGGATTAATAACTTCATTAAATAAGTTGAAGTTATTAATAATTCTGAAATAAAATAATATTGGATTTGTGCCTTTATTATTTTTAAAGAATTCAATAATTAAGGTAATTGTTAATTAGGGTTTAAATCCCTCTAATAAGAATTTAAAATAATAAATAAGGAAAATTAGTTTTTTTAGGTTTTCTTTATTTATTGACTGGTTTTTATTTAATTTGGAAACCTTTCTTAATTATTGAATTTTTAATTCAATTATTGATAAAAGAAAAGGCTTAATTAATAATGGTTAACAATTAAATTTTTATTAAAAATAAAAATTTCCTAATATATTTTTATTGGATAGAGTTTTCTTTTCTAAGAATTTTAATATCTTATTTGTATTTTTCTGAATTAAATTGGATTTTATAAATTCATGTGAAGTTTCAGCAATTTACATAATTCGAAATAAAGGAAAAAGGCTAAAACTACTGAATGCACCCGGGCTAGTGCTACCCCCAAGGACTGACTCGTGGGCCAGTGGCCACGTTGGCTGCCTCGGTGGCGGTGATGTGGCCACCATGTGTGTCACCGGCGGCCAGTGACGGTGGTCGCCGGCGATACAGCGCTTGCGCGGCCAAACTACCTATACTACGAGACTCAGCGCGTCGAGGCGAACATGCGGGTACCAACGCCGCCCCAAATTGGTCGCCGGAACAAGTTCGACGGCGAGACCGAGCAGCGGAGCTCGCAGGTGATGGGTACGGTGGAGCTACGGGATGCAATCGGGCAGGCTAGGCATGCTACGAGATTCGGGCTCACCAGGAGCACGCCGGGCTTGACGGCGAGGTCGGAGCTGGCCTGGTTCGCCGGAATCGATGGCTCCGACCGTCGGAGAGGTGATGTCACCGACGCCGATTTAGGTCACGGCGGATCAATTCCTCCCGTGGGTGTAGCAAGTCGAGGACGGCGGTCACACTGGTGTGCTCGGTTTGGCTCGGAGAGGCTTCTATCGCCGGCGGTAATGGAGACTGGCGGAGCCAGGGTTTCGGCATGGATGAACTTGGAGAGGAAAGAGAGGAAACAGAGCTAATTCGTCGACCAGGGTACTTATAGGGCTCTGTGGCATGCCTCGTCACGCCTTCGGGTGAGGAGAGGCCGCCAGCGTCGAGGAGAAGACGGCCACGGCGTCGAGCTGGCCTCCATGCGCGAGGAAGGAGATGAGGATGAGCTCCTCCCAAATATTTTTTAAACAAAGGGTTAAGTGGGCTGGGCTAGGCCATGGTTTGGGCCATGCTAGTGGTCTGCTGCTGGGCTGGTGGTGGGCTGCGGTGGCCAGGTGAGTCTGGTAAGGTTTTTCCCCTTTTTCTTTTATCTGTTTTCTTTTTCTGTTTTATAATTCTGTTTTGAATTCAAATTTGAATTCCTTTCTATTTGGCAAGTCTTGCTTATTTGAATCATACTAAGGTTAGTACAAGGTACTGCAGATACTTTAGTGGTGTATTAGAATGTTAATATGGTATTATATCCTTGGTTTAGTTATTATTATTGGAACTTGAATTTAAATACCTATATGGACATGAATTTGAATATTATCCTTGTAAATATTCAAATTGTTTTCCAATGATAATTTTCTTACTTAGTGATATATAGAGTTTTATTTGGTATTACTTTGCAAGAAACAATTTCAAAATGATATTTACTTATGGATTTCTATTAGGAGATGATTTAAGGGCATGATTTCATGTGCTAAATTATTTCTAAGGACTTGATCTCATATTTGGAAATTTGGTTACTTGCATATGATTTGATGTGAATACTTATTTATTAAGGTCTTGTAGGTTTGATTACAACCCCATTTCAAGGTTAATACTAGTACCTTATTTTAATAACACCTTGGAATACCTAAAGTAGGTACTACTCTCATCATGGTTTGGTCTTGGTTGTAAGGATAAGTGGTTAATCACCACCATGGTTTAATTATAGGGCTTAGCACTAGGTTCTTCTTAAGTTCCATAATTGGAGCATAAGATACCACTAGTGAGGAATTCTAGGGCTCTAATTCTATTCACCTAATGGCACTTGATTTGAATCTCAAATATGGCCTAGGTTTATATTATGATCACAATAGTGATGCATAAACTAGAATTGGGATATAGGCCTAGGTTATAGATATGGATTGGCACCATATTGGATTAGCTAGGTTTAAATTATGACTTATCTTCCTATTTCTCCCAAGCCTGATCATGGCATTATCATGATCCACTTATTCTTAATGGATTTTCTCTTTAAGTTCTTAGGGTTTATGATCATTACCCAATGGTGATGATCATGCATGGTAAGGCTTCCTAAGGTATCACTACAAGTATTTGGATATGGTTATACCTATTACCCCTTTCACTCCACAAGGACTTGGATTATAATCTAGGATTCTACTCAAGGAATGATGATGTGATTATCTAAACATGTGGTTTGCCTAAGAATTCTACCTTTCTATCTTCTGTAGCTTGTTCTTCAGGAAATCTGATAAACCTGCTTCTTGTGGTATGCCTCCACCTCCAAGCTGCTTCATCTTGGTCCTATCTAAATTATGGAGTGGCCCAACTATTTGGTTTGCTTGTATCATGGTACAAGATGATGGAATGAATGAGGCATAGGGTTCCTTTTATAGGCTTGGGCATGCTCTAGTATGATGACACATAGGTGGATGACTCTTGTTTTGATAGGATGAGTAAGGTGCTTGCTTGTCATGCTCTTATCCATAGCAATCCTTTAAGCATGAGGTGGCATAGCTTAGGATTCAAGCTATGTAGATATTTTCATCCTATGTGGCATGGGTATTATCCTCTCATTTAATTTGTTTTAGGATGGCCAAGTGGCTTTTGTTACTAAAGATCTTGTGAATGATTTTATGCTTGTGGATGAGTCACTATATCATATGTGATTGTATTTATATTGTAATTGGGATCAAAATGTCAAAGACATGGATTATACCTCAATTTTGAATGGTGATGTTTGATTTCACCAAGGCATGATCATATGAGTTTCAAAATACTCATAGTTTATTTTATTCAAATAGTTTGAACTATAATTCGTAATGTAAACGAATTTAGTTTTGTGAGATTCCACATATTTAATAAGTTATGATTAAAATCAGAATGTGTGGCTTTTATGCACTTAGGTCCTTGTGTTTTACCATATATGATAATAAGTTTTAAAGTGAATTAGATTATACCCAAAAGTTAGTTGCTCAACTTTTAAGTGTTAATAATTTAGAGTTTGTTTATTATCTCTTTGATGGGTATAGACCTCTCCCATCTCTAGGGTTTAATGATAAGCTTGTGTTGGTGTTAAATTCAAAAGTTTAGTTCAAGAAACATCATGAGGTTCATGGTAGAAATATTTATTTGTTAAAGATATGGAAAAGATAAGTGAAGGATGGTTTCTCCATGTTATTGTTACTTGATTTGCAATTGAATAGGTGTTCATATGTTATGACAAGGATTACCATATTATAATCTTTTATAAGATCAAGCAATTTATCATTGAGTAAAGTGTTGTTGTGTTGATTATTAGTTCCATTTGATCTAACCCCTTAGATCAAATCATATCTACCCAAAAACAAGGTTTTAACAAAGTCACATTGAAGTTTATAGCGCTTGACTTGATGAGCTACTTCAATTCCACCAAGGTCAAGTGAAACTTCAGTTACTGTGACTGTTTTACTTTAAAGCGCGAAAATTCCCCGGATTTTCTATGCATGAATGCAATGCACACATCTGTTTCCTCTATTTTTGTAACCCCAATACCTGGGATATTACAGCATCAAAACGTAGAGCTTTTTATGTTATCATGAAAATGTTACATTTTTAAATAGGTCTGACTAGTTCTCAGCTAATCAATTGGCGTCACTTGTGTTGATCTGGGATGATTTGGCTCAGCTTCCCAATGGTCCAGTGTTACGGCTGCTAGTTCTATTTTGGTGAATGATTCTTGGGCTTTGACGTGAGAGTTGGGCTAGGTTCACCCGCATGTTGCCAATTTTATTCTTTGTTTTGTTTGTCCCTTCTGGTTTTTCTTTTGAAAGCAAAACATTATATATATAAGACAAGCAAGCCGTCTCATTAAAAACCTTCCAATCTTCTTCGGTACCCTGGTAAGGAAAAAAGTGCGTAAGAAACTTGCTGTCTGAGTCACATAACAGTTACATCATTGGCCCTTCTAGTTACTTGTTGCATGAACGACTTAGGGAAACACAACGCCTATCTAATGTTTTGAATTTTTTGCAGCTGTAAATCATTGTTAGCATGGAAAAACCTTATTTGTAATTCCACTTGTATTAGAAGAAGATTAGTTGTAACTGGAAAAACTAAGTTGCAATTTCACTTGCAAGTGGAAATAACTCAGTTTTGACCGCACTTTAAGAAAAAACACTTAGTTGCAACCACACTTACAACTGAAAAAATCCAGTTGCAGCCTCACTTAGAACTGAAAAATCTTCATTACACCCACGCTTACAACTAGAAAATCAACCCCAATTGTAACTGAAAAAACCTTAGTGCAACCTCTTTGCAAGTGGAAAATCCTAGTTGCTAGAAAATCACAATTGCACCCACACTTGTAACTAGAAAATTACAGTTGCAAACCCACGTACAACTGAAAGATGTTAGTTGCAGCTCTACTTATAACTAGAAAATCATAATTGCACCCACACTTGTAACTAAGAAATCACTGTTGCAGCCACACTTGAAACTGGAAAATTTTAGTTGCAACTCCACTTGCAACTAGAAAATCTTAATTGCACCCTCACTTTCAACTGAGAAACTTGAGTTGCAACACAACTTGCAGCTAAACAAACTCAATTGCAACCCCACTATTTACAGTTGTATTTTTTTTTTTTTGCTTCACCGGCCCAAACCTGCTAACAACCTGCAAAACACCAACAAAATTCGCACCAATCTCCGCGTATGATCAGCAAATCTCTTTTGAAATTGACCGTTTAGCACGCAGAAAAGATGGTTAAATGCATCACAGGTCCATTCAGCCGATCAGGTCCATAGTATTGAAATCACAGTAAGCAAACTATTCGGAAGGCATTTTTTCCCCACAGAAAGAGGTTAATGCAGTTGAATCTGACCAAGTTTATGCCAGAACACTCGACCCATACATCTCGGTGCAGTGAAAGCCAGCATAAGTTTAGTTTTACTAACATATCCGTACATTACAATGCCATCTCGCAGAACAGATGAGCAATCAAAACCTCATTAGCTCTATACTTTTGAAACCTAGGCACGGCTGTAGCTTCCTGCAATCTTCATCAGAGGTGGAGAACCAGTTGATGAGCGTATCGTCAGGCCAGGCTATGGGAAAGAGTTCGCTTGCTGACCATGTGCAGTTTTTGTTTACTAACAAACTTGTTCAGGTTTAGATTGTGATTTTCATTGATGACTGATCAGCAGAGGGAGATGGCTCAGACACGGTAGCATTTAGGCTGAAAACATACCACACACTATTCATGAGCACCAAAAGGAATCATATTAATCACTGTAAGTTCAGTTTTACTAAGCCACCATCGGCCAATGCACCCATGAACCTGTCAAGATGTCTTCTTGAGCTTGGTAAGAATGCAATGGAAGCGCATTGGCGACCTGGCGTTCTCCGCTGTCACTATTTGATGCGCATTCTACAGTGCCGTTTATGTTCTGGGTATCTGCAAACCGCACAAAAGATGCTCCAGAAGCTGCTAGATCGACTAGAATGTCGACAGTACAATTTGGCACGCTCTCGTCAGTGTTACGCCTTCTCCAGAAGCTGCCAGAATTCTACCGATTGAAGAGAACTTTCAAGTTTATCTCGACACGGATCATATATATCCAGCGTTCTCGTGTCTTTTCGTGAAGACGATAGAATTCTCCAGAACCCTGGCACTATCGTTCCCATCTGCTATAAATTCCCCACCTTCCCGACCGGCGGAGATCACCAAAGCAAGTCTAAAGAAAGCAACACATCCATCAATCGATCGCCCTTCCGCTTCCAGAAACACAAACCAAATCCTCGACCAGCGGCGCTACTCGCCACCGATTCAACCGACAATGTCGCTGATCCCCCGCGGCACCGGGTTCGACCCCTTCTCCTTCGGCTTCTGGGACCCCTTCGACGGCTTCCCTTTGGGCGCGGGCGCTGCCGGCGGCAGCCTCGTCCCACGCACCTCCTCCGAGACGGCGGCCTTCGCGGGCGCGCGCATCGACTGGAAGGAGACACCCGAGGCGCACGTGTTCAAGGCGGACGTGCCGGGGCTGAAGAAGGAGGAGGTGAAGGTGGAGGTGCAGGACGGCAACGTGCTGCAGATCAGCGGCGAGCGGAGCAAGGACCAGGAGGAGAAGACGGACACCTGGCACCGGGTGGAGCGCAGCAGCGGCAAGTTCATGCGCAGGTTCAGGCTCCCCGATAACGCCAAGGTGGAGCAGGTCAAGGCCGCCATGGAGAACGGCGTGCTCACCGTCACCGTGCCCAAGGAGGAGGCCAAGAAGCCCGACGTCAAGTCCATCGAAATCTCTGGCTAGATGTTCGCGTGCGCGCCCCCGCGCCATGGAGTTGGCATCAGTAGAATGGGACAGGGTCTTCTTAGCAAAGTCGCCTGCTGAATAAATTCAGAGTCTGGTCTGTGTGGAGTGTGTGTGTCGACTGTCGAGTTTGTTTCCTCAGTGTCCAGTGTATCTTTCGAGCCTCCGAGGTAGTGGCTCTTCGCGCGGTGTGTTGGTGTTTTGTGTTGAAATTTTCATGTTCTATTATCAACTTGTTTAGTGAAATTTTGCAAATGTGATCTTTTTCGAAATGTTAGCCGATCTAATAATTATTATAAGCAGTACAAAAAGCTCTAAAAGTATAATAATAGTATATTTCGCAAATGTTCTATTATTTTGGTTTTGCTTCGTTCTGTCGCGAGGTGGTTCATGCAAGATTATGGCATAATACTTTTCTTTTACTTCTTTATGACTCTAGAAGTTGAACACATATGATGGTTAGTTACTGTATAATTGATCTCACTCACTCACAAGATTTAGGGAACTGATATATATCCTGATAGTTAAACACCAGAGCTTCCAGGGATCACCCATTGAAGACTACCAAATACATCTTTTGCGTACATGAACAAAAGAACCCCGATGTTTAAATTCACCACATCTTATGGTACCTATGCTCAATAAATATTTTTTGATAGTCAATAATAAAAGGTAATTATTTCCTATTGTGAGTTACGATATTATTAATACAAACATTTCTCTGAAATACGAACAAAGATCATCCAAATATATTGCACACAATTTCCGCAGCAGCGCGGGGATTATCTAGTAAATCTTGTGTTTGCAACACTTTATCTCTACTGCTTTCTTAAATTCCATAACCGTTTCCTGTTTGGGCAACAAGTAGCAGCAACTTTATGAACATCACCATTTTTAATTAAATCTGTTCAATCTCCTATTCATCCCACTTGAGTTAATCCTGATATTTCAGCAAGTGTAAGAAGCCAACAAATGAGACTACAGCCAAATTGTTCAAAAAAAAAAGACTACAGCCAAAGGCATAACATCTGAAATACCAGTTCATTTTTTCGATAAAGGACGCTTTATTAGTTAAAATAAAATTTATAAAAACAAAAAAAATTGGAAGATGAAAATACCGCTGAAAATTAAGATTTTTGTCTGATATTTGCATCGAGGAGTAATCCTAACCAAAGATAATCTTGTGAAACACAATTGGTATGGGAGTATGCAATGTCGATTAAACAATTGTTCTTCTAATGTCGTTTTGCCAGGTCTATATGGTCATGCATCCAAGTAGCTTCTGATCTGTATCCCCCGACTAGTGTGGTCAATATCTTTGGTAATTGGCTCCATCGTATCGATCACAGATTTAGAACGTTTATTAGGATGGGGGAGCTTGCCATTTTATGGTCGCTATGGTTGTGTAAAAATGATAATTTTTTTAATGATTGTTCTCTCTTGCAGGTTATCTACAGATGTACCGTTACTCTTCGTTCGTGGTCTGCACTGCAAAAGATGGAGAATCGCGACCTCTTTACGGAGGTCTGTACACGGTTGGAGGACACGACGAGGGATACTTTTGCCCTTCATCTTACACGTCTTAGTTGCTCATGTTTAATATGTAATTTTCCTTTTTATCACTACAAAGTTTTGAGACTATTGAACGGTTGTGTGCATAGAGGTCGGGTGTAATTGCTTCCTTAAGTAATAAATCGCCCATTATAAAAAAAAATCTGAATGTTAGCCTCCTATATTGAACCAACATGACCTACAAACTTCAGGCTAGTTCACGACCTAAATTATAATTAGCATGCACTAATCTAATACCACGTACAAACAGTAGTGTCACCAATATGGTGAGAAATGGCAAACTAATAATAATGTGCCCACTTTTTTAGTAACACTACCCGCAAATGTGATACACCCTCCGGTCTAATGATGGCAATTTTTCCCATAAGTATGAGTATCTCCGTACCCGAAAGGATGGTTGGTAGCATGTCGGGCTTGCTGGGTGGTGCGGTCAGCCGTGGAGGCAAGGGCAACGAGGTTGGAATGTTGGCTGACCGTTTCCTTGTCGGACTTGTGTGGGTGAGAATGCCGGTGAAAGCCGTTCTTCGATTGTGGTCGGAGTCGTCGACGGCGGCGCCTACGAACATCGTTTCCTTGTTTGAGCTGTCGATGTAGCAATCCTCACTTGCCTTTCTCAACATGCTCCACTGAGAAAAACTCTAGATCTGATCTTTCATATCGGAAAATGGCGATGCTATACGGCGTCATTTTTTTTTCTTGTTGGGTGGTTTCCGGTAGACCCGTCATATGGGAGGGTGTGTGTTGGTGCTTAAGTGTTGCTGATATTTCCCGATTTCCCTCTAATAAACATAGCAGAGTTGATTTTCTAACCATTTTCTTTCTAATCAATGAACTTAGTACTAGCTTTTCTGCTAATATTAAAAACCAACGGAGTTTAGCACGCTCTCGTCAGCGTCAAGCCTTCTCCAGAAACTGCCAGAATTCTACCGAAGGAAACGAGCTTTCAAGATTTATCTGGACACGGACCAAATTTAGTGTTCGAGTCTTTTCCTGAAGAGGACAGAATGCTCCGGAAGCACTCTATCATTCGTTCCCATCTGCTATAAATTCCCCACCTTCCCGACCGACGGAGATCACCAAAGCAAGTCTGAAGAAAGCAACACACCCATCAACCGATCGCCCTTCCGCTTCCAGTAAGAAACACCAACCAAATCCTCGACCAGCGGCGCTAATCACCACCGAATCGACCGGCAATGTCGCTGATCCAACGCGGCACCGGGTTCGATCCCTTCTCCCTCGGCTTCTGGGACCCCTTCGATGGCTTCCCCTTCGGCACGGGCGCTGCCGGCGGCGGCCTCGTCCCACGCACCTCCTCTGAGACGGCGGCCTTCGCGGGCGCGCGCATCGACTGGAAGGAGACACCCGAGGCGCACGTGTTCAAGGCGGACGTGCCGGGGCTGAAGAAGGAGGAGGTGAAGGTGGAGGTGCAGGACGGCAACGTGCTCCAGATCAGCGGCGAGCGGAGCAAGGACCAGGAGGAGAAGACGGACACCTGGCACCGGGTGGAGCGCAGCAGCGGCAAGTTCATGCGCAGGTTCAGGCTCCCCGACAACGCCAAGGTGGAGCAGGTCAAGGCCGCCATGGAGAACGGTGTGCTCACCGTCACCGTGCCCAAGGAGGAGGCCAAGAAGCCCGACGTCAAGTCCATCCAAATCTCCGGCTAGATGTTCGCGTGTCCGCACCGCGCCATGGAGATGACATGATCTGTAGCTAAGTCGTCTGCTGAATAAATTCAGAGTCTGATCCGTCTAGAGTGTGTGTCCACTGTCGAGTTTGTTTCCTCAGTGTCGAGTGTATCTTTCGAGCCTCCGAGGTAGTGGCTCTTCGCGCGGTGTGTTGGTGTTTTGTGTTGAAATTTTCATGTTCTATTATCAGCTTGTTTAGTGGAAATCCGCAAATGTGATCTTTTTTCGAAATGTTCACCGATCTAATAATTATTATAAGCATTACAAAGAGCTCTAAAAGTATAATACATAGTATATTGTCGTCGTTCTCGTTCTCGCCCTCCAACAACTACAAATACTAGCTCGAACCAAAGGCACACAATCGTCCTCGCGCCTCGTCATCCTGATGACGAACTGGGTGTCAAGGTGGGATTCCGATGGGATGTCATGAATGACGAACTGGGTGTCAAGGTGGAATCTCGATGGGATGTTATTTTGTACTATGCAGTTCAAAGGATGACGAAAAGGGTGTCAAGGTGGGATCCCGGTGGGATGTCATTTTGTACTATGCAGTTCAAATTTTGATGTTAAAATTTATACTAAAAAATTCAAATTATACTACAAGTTGACAAAAGTGGGATCACGCATGATTCATCGACACTAGATCATCGTTGGACAGAAAATGGCGCTGGGGTGGAAGTTATTCTAAATGTGATCAAGAAACTACACAAAAAACGCGAACCCTTCCCGCCAACACAGCCAACAAGAATCCGTGGTCCGCCACCTCTCCGAGATCCTAAAATCACTCGAAGCCAACCGGTCGGGCGGCGTGAGAGACAACGAGGAGGACCAAATCCAATATGGATTTACTATGACTTTCCAATGGTCTCTCATCATGATCTCAGATCATAAATGTGATATTTTTGTTTTGAAACAGAGGAGGTCCCGAAGGACCTAGAGCTTCATTTCAGTCAAAGCGGTAGAGGTATATTTTATAGTCAAAGCGGTAGAGGTACATTTTACAGAAAGGGTCCTACGAAAACTAAAAATTACAACCCGGCCCTTACATTTTGCACTAAGGACCTTAGAAGAATAACAGGGAAAGCAATCAAGTCTAGCTCCTACTCCACCACGCCAGGGCTCGCCGTAGTCAACCTCCACGCCGCCGGGGACAAAACCACTTGGGGCATAAAGGTGGGAGCTAACTACGGCGCTTCCAGAGAGCCTCCGCAGTGGCAAGATCGCCTGGAGGTTGTTGAAGACCTAAAGACGATGGCCGGAAGGAACCGTCACCGTCGCTCGAGGTTGGAGGGGCCGCCCTTCGGCCATGGAAGACGGCGACAGGCGGCACCGTGGTGATCCTCCGATGAGAACCGCTCGTGCTTCCCTGCTACAGATGCGGCGGCCAGTCGACCAAGAGCAACAGCTCTTCCCCAATCTTGTCACCATGACGAACAAGGAAGAGGAGCATGCGCTCCAGTCTTGGCCACCAAATCCGCTAGAAGCAACCTTATTTATGGAGATCTCCGCCTCCCTCCACCGCCGCACTTCCGACTTCGACCACCGGAGCACCATGAAGCATAGGAAGAAGCCGAGGCAGTGCCAGATCTGGCTGCAGAGATCTGTTGCCTCCCTCCCGGCATAAACGCCATACGCCATATAGGACCAAACTCTAAACCTAGATCTACACCTATCTACTTCAGCTCCAGCTCTTGCCCAACTCTGGTCGGCTATTCCGGCGGAGAGGACATCAGAGCGGCCCGGTGAGAGAGAGGACTCTCAAACTACTATAGCGGGGCGAGAGCGAGGAGGGGGGGTTCAGAAATGTGATATTAATGTAGCATACCTTATTCGATTCATACAATTACTTTCTTCCCAGCGTGACGCCCGTCTGGGTCCTCCGGCTTAGATCTTATCTCTGTTATGTATTTTCACAGTATTTTACTTTCATATACACTTAGTAAATCGTGGTTGTCATAACTGTACTGTTACGGCTGTATGCATCCTAGCTATGCAGAGGCCGAGTTCTTTGCTTTAAAAGTAATAAAGTGCCTTTATCAAAAAAATCCTAGTTAGTTGGCTATAAAATTTAAAATATTATATTCTTACTTAGTTAGAGTAAAGAGAAGTAGTGAGAGAGAGAGAGAGAGGAGTAGTGGACTCTCATGGAGGAGACACCTCTAGCATGTCTCTTAGGCACTTTATTAGAGTGAAATATGGGCTATATATATTAATTAAGTAGTACATCTTTATAGCTCACTATTGTACATATTACCTATAAATTAGTTATAGATGACATGACACTTGGCTTATAGCCAACATTTAGCTACATTATTAAACTTGCTCTAATGTTCTCTAATGTGTCTGATATTTTCATTGTTATAAATACTAGCACATTGGTGTTTTGAGCAATGCGGAATAATAATAATATTATTTTACTGATATTATCATCACCGGTGACATTGCGATAGAGCTCACACACATGTGTCTCCAGGCAAGGTCTCCAGAACTGCGCAGTGCCCTAGTGGTTGAGCAAGGGGGTTCACTCAACAATTAGAGTTCAGATTTTGTGAAAGATCGAGATGTCGCCTAGAGGGGGGGTGAATAGGCAATTAAAAACTCTTACGGATTTGCCTTGTATGAATGCGGAATTAAACTATCGTTTAGTCTACAAGAACAAACCCTAGATATGCTAAGCTCAACTAAGTGTAACAATAACAACTAGAGCTAAGCAAGATAGGCACAAGATATATGTAGCACAAGTGATAGCAAGATATATGTACTTCAAGCACGATGGCTATCACAAGGAAAGAGAGTATAGAAATAACCGAGGCACGCGGAGACGAGGATGTATTCCCGTGTTCCCTTGCTTTGCAACAAGGTACGTCACGTTTGGAGGAGTGGAGGTCCCACGAAGGATTCCCCGCGCCACGAAGGCTCACCCTATTCTCCGAACCACACCCACGAAGGATAATGGCCCTTTCCTTATGGTTAGCTTTTCCTCCGCTCCGGAGATGGCAAGCTCCACAACCACTTCACAAGCTCCACGAAGGAGAAGCCCGGGCCTCTTCACAATCTTCTTGAAGAGATCACCGGAGCACCAACCGCCAAGCCAACTAGGAGGTTTCCCTCCAAGAGTAACAAGCTCACGGTCTCTCACTCGAACTAATCGTGGTGGAGAGCTCAACACTATGCAATGATGCAAAGCAAGAACACTAGAGGTGTTCAAATCCTTCACACTCAAATCTCACCCAAGCAACGAATGCTAGGATGAGATTGGAGAGAAAGAAAAATGGGGAAAGTCAACAAAAGACTCCAAGATCTAGATCCCAAGAGTTCCCCTCAGTTAGAGGAGAAATGGATTGGTGGAGGTTGTAGATCTAGATCTCTTCTCTTAGATCCCTCAAGAATGAGCAAGAATCATGGGAGGGAAGGGAGAGGAAGCAAGCTCAAGGGGTTCAACAATGGTGGTCAAAAACGTGCTCAAGAACCCTAGAAAACTGTTGGGGAAGAAGCCCCTTTTATAGCCAAACGAAATATGACCGTTTGGGGCAGATCTGGGAGTTTTTCGTGCAGCCTGGTCAGACCGGGCCAGGGACCGGGCCGCCTGGCGGAAAACCCGGTCGACCGGGCCAGGGACCGGGCGCCCCTGAAAGCCCCCTGGAAACCGTCCGGATGGCACCGGTGTGGGAGCCGGTCTGTGCCGGACGAGCCGGTCAGACAGCCGGCGCCACCGGGCCAAACATGAAAACATGGTTTACAAAAACCATGATAACTTTTGCGTCCGGACTCCGATTTCGATGATCTTGGGCTTGTTGGAATCAGGACAACAAGCCCTACAACTTTATGCATAGAAACACCATTGTCCACCCACGGAATAAAAACCATAAGATGAATGTTTGACCTATCTATAAAAGAGACACCGGTAAAACCTCCAAGCTTGAAAACACAATAGAAGATGCATATGGATTCCGTTTTCGATGAACTTGGGCTTGTTGTAAAGCTAGCAACAAGCTCAAGAACCTCACACAGAGAAACACCAAGAAGCAATAGATTTATGGAATGCAAAGCATGCAAAGGGTTGAGCTCCCTAAGATGATGTGATCAAGTTACCCAACCGAAAGCCCCTCTTGATAGTGCGGCTATGTATCCTATAACCCGGTCTCCCAACAACCACCTTGAGACCGGTAAAAGGAAAACCTAGCAAGGCCATACCTTTGCCTTGCGCATCCCGCTTGATCTCGATGATAGATCTTCAAGCTCAACTCAAGCCGGAATGCCTCACTTGATCATTGTTGCTTCGTGAAGACTCACAAATGCTCCCCCATACACCATGATGGGAAAGCTCCATTGATGCACATCTTCATATGTCCATTATCACCAAAATGTACGGCAAGCTTCAAGCACATGATCCTCTTGAGATGCTCAGTCTTGAACTTGCCCAACTCAACCTTGATGACGATCACCACTTGACGTCATCCTCTCATGGGCTATATGAGATCTCACTTTTGATGCATGCCCATGGAAAGATACCTAACCCACATAGGCAACACAAGGGAACATATATGATGGGTTAGTTCATAAAGCATAATTGACACGGCTTACCCTACCACATGACTTCTCGTGGCACATTCTTCATGCTTCATGTGTTGACCAAACTTGAATCTATTCTTCACTCTTTGTATTGGTCAACCTTGTATCTTCTCATGCTCTATCATACTATCTTGAGGCGTATATAGAATTCTTCATTTGCTTGCATGCTCTAAATCTTAGTCAACCATAGCTCAACTTATGAGACTATCATGACACCGACTTAGAGCCATAACTTGAATTCTTCACTTGGAATCAAGCACTTAAGATCTTGATCATTCATTGCTTATCACATAAGCTAGAGCATGGCTAATACTGAGTTCCACATAAGAACTCCATCTTCATTTCTTCTTCTTGATCATATCATATATATATATATCTTTAAATCGATGATCTTGATGCCAATACACAAGGTATATCTTTATCTTCATGGCATCCATACTTGAATCCAACACATGGACTACAAGTAGTACCTATGGAATATTCCTTCATATAAACTCAATAAAAACATTAGTCCATAGGGGTTGTCATTAATTACCAAAACCACACATAGGGGCAATATACCCTTACAATCTCCCCCATTTTGGTAATTGATGACAAACACAATAAGAGGGTTTATATAATGAATATTAGAGACAAGTACTCAACTTATCCGAGAATAAGTTGTATACAAGAGGTTGTATTTGATATGGTCAAGTGACACAAAGCTACTATCCCATATCAAAAACAACTCTACTCACACAACTACAACTAATGGAAGAGATGTGAGTAGAGCCAATATATATAGAGCAAACTCCCCCACAATGTATGCACGTGTGATGAACATGAATTCATTGCATACATTGTCAAGATTAACCTTTGGGACAATTTCCACTATATATATACAACCATGCAAGACATATAAATATGGAATGCATGAGAGGCAAAACACTTAAGCACAAACCAAACTTAAGTATAAAACCATTCCCTTAAACCCTCTAAACTTCTCCCCCATTGGCATCGATTGTCAAAATGGGTGAAAATTTTAGAAAGCCAATATAATGTGAGTTCCTCCCCAAGGTGTGCACTTCTCATAATTTGAGTGGAATCAAATGCACATATCCAATGATGAATATTTGAAGGAAGTCAAACTATATTGAGGATCAAAGATTGCACAAGGATAACATGGTGAAGGAAGTTTTAACAAATAAAGCAAGCAATCAAAGATCCAATTGGACGAACAAAGATATCATGATAAGAGAGATATAGTGCTCTAAAAATAAGGAAGCTCCCTAAGGTTCGTGCACAATTTATAATGTTTGCATTTGAATACAATATGCATAAACATGGAATCCTCACTCCATCTATATCATTTAGAACACAACCACGATAAAGATAATATGCTTATCAAGAATAACTTGAGTCCAACAATTACGAGATATGAGTGCATGAAGAAACACAAATAAAACAAGTACTCATAAATCTTCTTAACCAACACCACTCGAAATAAAAGGGTAAAAGATGGTTGGCAAAGAACAAGGATATCAAGGTGATGGATTAACACTCACATGTATATAAGTTTCTAAAGTGGAAATAGTGATCCATAAAGAAACATACACACACAAGAGGTTAACAAAAATAAATAAGACAAGATATCCAAGATGAAGTCATAAAATATACCAAAGGATGTTTGCTTAAATAGCAAATATAGCCTATGGTTCCAATATTCACTTGTGGCATATGAATGAGCTTCAACCAAGAAAATCTCAAAAACATCACAACTAACAATAAGGGAAGTAAAGCTAGTTGGAATGTTTTGAGAAAGGCAACAAGTATCACAAATACGGATTTATTTCACAATATCATCAATATTGCACATAAGAGCTTTTGAGGAATTGATATGCAATAAATTGCTAGAAGGCATATTTAGGATAGGTGAATCATAAATATGATATATATATATATATATATATTCCTATCATATGCATCTTCTCAAATTGCTCAAATCTTCAATAAGAAGTTTTCTTTACAAAGGATTTTTCAAGAATCGCAATATCTTCGAAATAAATAATTTCATGCCAAGATGCAACCTACAAGAGGTTGGATGCTATAGGAGAATGCATGAATAAGATACTTGTTACCGAGATAGCAATGGCATGATGTAGTAGATAAGAGTTCATTCATCATCCTAGCTTGACTCCAATTATCATATGGTGACAACACCTTCCTTATAGATGAGACAAGCCTCCATTGCATCTCCAATGTACCTAAAACAATATTCAAGTACATCTTGGTCCCCAAACTTATTGGGTCCAAAATGGTTAGAATAACCACAATACATAGGACACACTCCATGTAAATATGTGCATATTTATAGATGAAATTTGAATTTCATGCACATCTTAGCCGTTTAGGATTTGATGGAGTATACCTATATAATGGATCAAAGAAGGCAAGAATGCTACAAATGTAAACAAATTACATATAAGCATGCATAAAGACTTTAAAGATCCAAGAAAGATATACTTTGGACAAAACACCAAATGAATTCAAAAAGGCATAAAGGTGTGACCAACCAAATTTGTTGTCCAAATTATATCAAGGAAGCAAATCACAAAAGATTTGTTCAACAAAGTTTAACAAATGAACTAAGAAGAAACCTTTGAGCATAAAGGATGAAATAAAGCAAACATGCACAAAGATTTATCTCATTCAAGCAAATAAAACATGTAAGAAGGAATGAGATAGCAAACTCCCAAAAGAGCAAGGTTCGAACAAATAAACCAAACCCTCTACACTTTTCACAATGGCACAATGTACCGTAAGGAAAAGGTTTGTCTTCCAAAACAAACACTTGATATGAATCAAGAGAATTTATCAAAAGATTTTTCAAAGGGACAAAGAAGACACGTGGGAGCAACAAAGATTTCTTGGAAATAAAATAAGTAAATAAGAAGCAATCCAAGGTGAAGATGATCCATGAATTCAACCACATACAAGGTTATCAATTGTCAAAGACAATGAGTATATTGGACATAATTTCCGGTGGTGAATTGACAATGATAGTAAGGATCAACTTCACAATAAAAGGCATAGGATAAGTATATAGAATTAAGCACTATGCACGGATGAAGATTCTTGATAGCTTCAACTAGTCAAACAATCACGCACGGCAATGATTAGAATAACATGAAGCAAACGGTGTCCCAAATAAGATATAGAGATATGTATTTGAGGAAAACCGTACCAAGAATTTCTTAATCAAACAAGAGTCCATAAGATGAGCCAATAAAAGCTTTTTAATAGAAGTGGAGCTTGTTTGAGCAAACATGCCACCTAGGAACAAGATAACCAAGAGCATCAACTCTAAGTGGCATAACCTCATATGTTCACATTTTCTAGGCTTGTGATATGTACAAAACATATTACTCCCCCATAATGTGATAAAACATTTCTTCTAAACAAGAGGCAACTAAAATTCAACTAGAGATGATTAATGGACATTTAGAATTTGAATTTCTCATGAGTATGACACACCACATAGTGACTAGATAATCTTGCAATATCAATACTAAGTGGTGGTACCCACATACACACATTTTAAAGAAAGAGAGATGCACAATGCATATCACTCCCCCAAAATGGGATGTTCCATTAATCACTCAAAGAGAGCCAAATAAGATGTCATCAAGATGCATTAGGCTCAAAACATTACACAAGTATATGATGAGTCAAACAAGCATACTTGAATACACAAGATAGGCAAGTAAGATACAACATATACCAACACATATTTGATACAAAACCAAACATGCAAAGGGGCAAGTAACTTACAATAAACATGAAGAGTTGAAGTATAAGTTACCGCTAGGAGGAACATTGGATATAAGATATAGACGATGATCCATACGACTTGGCTTGGTCAAAATATAATATATGAAGATCCCTTAATTCTTCATGAATTAGCCAAGTCTCCAATGACCTCCATATGTACCTATTGATCACGTTTGAGCTTGTTGGTCCCCAACCAAGTTGGGTCCTAAGAGGTTAGTCACAATAGGCTTGGCAACCCAAATGGTCCTTTTCTTGAGACCACTTTGAGTTCCAACAAACTTGGCAAACACATTGCCATCCTTATCCTTCCCTAGAGAATAATCATCATCAACAATTATAGGGTTAGATAAGGTACTACCTAAACATGAAGAAGCAAAGTGCCCCTTCTCACGGCATAAGTAGCAAGTGTTCCCCTTTCTCTTCTTTATTGATTTCTTCTCTTGGGGAACAATGTCTTGATTCTTCTTGGGAAGTGGCCTATCTTCAACTTGAGGTCGAGCATGAGCTTGACCTTGACCTTGTGGCCGTTTCCCTTGTTGTTTCTCACTCAAGTGCTTCTTTTTCTTCAATGGGCATGATCTAACATGATGCCCTTCAACCTTGCACTTGAAGCAAACCAACTTGGCCGAATCATTGACTTTGTCTTGGCCCTTCTTCTTGTTGTTCTTGCTCTTGGACTTGTTCTTGTTATTGGAGTTGAATCCAAGTCCACTCTTGTCATTGGGGGATTGTTGCACACTTAGCATCTTGTCAAGTGTGGATTTCCCTTCATGACGCTTTTCCAAGTCTTTCTTTAAAGAAAGGACTTGGGCCTCGAGCTCTTTGATTTCCTCTGCATGGTTAGTAGAAATACACGTACTAGAGGAAGTAGAAGCTTTATTGTTAGAGCAACAAGGCAGAGCAAGTAATCCAACACAAGGTGTATCACTAGTTTGACTAGATGGATTACAAGGACTAGCACATGGCAATATAGCATTTGTAGTAGAGATTGTGCTAATGTCCATATGAGGCTCACAAGATGTTACCTTAGTGATACTAGCCTCATGAACTAACTTTAGCCCATCATAGGAAATTAGAAGGTCATCATGAGAGCCCGAGAGCTTTTTATGACTTTCTTCCAATTCCCTATAATTGCTAGTTAGCAACTCAAGTTGAGCCCTTAACTCAACATTCTCCTTTAAGATAGATGCTTCACAAGAAGTAGAGTTAGTAGCACAAGCATCAACAACATTTTTCTCATTTTTATGCATATAGGATTCAATTTTTTGTGTAAGCATAAAATTAGTATGCTTCTCATCTTTTAGCTCATGCTTGAGGAGAGTGAATCTCATTTCCCCATTTTCAACATGGGACTCCAACTCCACTATGGTTTCCCTATATTTACTCAAGGTATCCATAGAGTGTTCGAGATTAGCACGAGCTTCTTTATTACCATGAAGAGAAGCATATACCATTGCCATATTATGCACCAAGATATTATATTCTTCATCATTATCATCATCATCACTCTCATCATTAGAGGAAGTGTTAGGAGTCAAAGTAGGAGATACCTTTGATCCATTTGCCATAAGGCACATGTGCATACCGGAGGATGAAGATGAAGAAATTCTTGAATCCTTATTTGACAACATGTCTTGATCCATAGAGTGTTCGGTTTCCTCTACATTGTTAGTCAACAAACAACTAGAGGAAATAGAAGCATTTTGATTATGGGAGCAAGACAAGGCAAGCATATCATCATGGGATTTATGTAAGCAATTTACACATGATATGCAAGGACTATCAACACAAGCATGTAGAATATTTTCAATGCAAGATGTGTTTAAGTCCAAAGAGGAAGCATTGCAATGGGATAGAGATGAAGGATCATCACTATTGAGCACAATATCAACATTGCAATTTCCCTCACCACTCACCATATCATTACCTTGTGTCTTGCAACACGTTGGTGAAGTGGAAGTAGATGATATATCATCACGGCCGGAGGTGGAAGCAACTTGGAGCTCTTCATGATGTGAAGGGGAAGAGAGCTCCTCGGAGTCACCACCAACCAAATGAGAAGTGGATCCACCAAACATTTCCTTAAGCTTGATCCACATCTCATGAGACGATTTTCGCTTTATATATATCAAGAACCTATGAAAATCTGGTCTCAAGGAGAATACAAGCTCATTAGATACTTGAGCTTCAAGATGTAAGTTTTTCTCATCCTCTAAAGATAGATTTTTAGGGTCCATCGGAGGAGAAAAACCTACATCTAGAAATTGCTCAATGTTTGGACGCAAGGTCCGAAGTTTGCAAAGCAAGCAATTTCGCCACAAAAGATAATATGTGCCAACAAAGAAAATTGTGTCATTGTGCACTAAGTTACTAGCCGACATCTTTACTCTCAAGGCGGTGAAGCCTTAAACAAGGAGAGACCTTGCTCTGATACCAATTGAAAGATCGAGATGTCGCCTAGAGGGGGAGGGGTGAATAGGCAATTAAAAACTCTTACGGATTTGTCTTGTATGAATGCGGAACTAAACTATCGTTTAGTCTACAAGAACAAACCCTAGATATGCTAAGCTCAACTAAGTGTAACAATAACAACTAGAGCTAAGCAAGATAGGCACAAGATATATGTAGCACAAGTGATAGCAAGATATATGCACTTCAAGCACGATGGCTATCATAAGGAAAGAGAGCTCGGGTATAGAAATAACCGAGGCACGCAGAGACGAGGATGTATTCCCGTGTTCCCTTGCTTTGCAACAAGGTACGTCACGTTTGGAGGAGTGGAGGTCCCACGAAGGATTCCCGCGCCACGAAGGCTCACCCTATTCTCCGAACCACACCCACGAAGGATAATGGCCCTTTCCTTATGGTTAGCTTTTCCTCCGCTCCGGAGATGGCAAGCTCCACAACCACTTCACAAGCTCCACGAAGGAGAAGCCCGGGCCTCTTCACAATCTTCTTGAAGAGATCACCGGAGCACCAACCGCCAAGCCAACTAGGAGGTTTCCCTCCAAGAGTAACAAGCTCACGGTCTCTCACTCGAACTAATCGTGGTGGAGAGCTCAACACTATGCAATGATGCAAAGCAAGAACACTAGAGGTGTTCAAATCCTTCACTCTCAAATCCCACCCAAACAACAAATGCTAGGATGAGATTGGAGAGGAAGAACAATGGGGAAAGTCAACAAAAGACTCCAAGATCTAGATCCCAAGAGTTCCCCTCACTTAGAGGAGAAATGGATTGGTGGAGGTTGTAGATCTAGATCTCCTCTCTTATATCCCTCAAGAATGAGCAAGAATCATGGGAGGGAAGGGAGAGGAAGCAAGCTCAAGGGGTTCAACAATGGTGGTCAAAAACGTGCTCAAGAACCCTAGAAAACTGTTGGGGAAGAAGCCCCTTTTATAGCCAAACGAAATATGACCGTTTGGGGCAGATCTGAGAGTTTTTCGTGCAGCCTGGCGGAAAGCCCGGTCAGACCGGGCCAGGGACCGGGCCGCCTGGCGGAAAACCCGGCCAACCGGGCCAGGGACCGGGCGCCCCTGAAAGCCCCCTGAAACCGTCCGGATGGCACCGGTGTGGGAGCCGGTCTGTGCCGGACGAGCCGGTCACACAGCCGGCGCCACCGGGCCAAACATGAAAACATGGTTTACAAAAACCATGATAACTTTTGCGTCCGGACTCCGATTTCGATGATCTTGGGCTTGTTGGAATCAGGACAACAAGCCCTACAACTTTATGCATAGAAACACCATTGTCCACCCACGGAATAAAAACCATAAGATGAATGTTTGACCTATCTATAAAAGACACACCGGTAAAACCTCCAAGCTTGAAAACGCAATAGAAGATGCATATGGATTCCGTTTTCGATGAACTTGGGCTTGTTGTAAAGCTAGCAACAAGATCAAGAACCTCACATAGAGAAACACCAAGAAGCAATAGATTTATGGAATGCAAAGCATGCAAAGGGTTGAGCTTCCTAAGACGATGTGATCAAGTTACCCAACCGAAAGCCCCTATTGATAGTGCGGCTATGTATCCTATAACCCGGTCTCCCAACAACCACCTTGAGACCGGTAAAAGGAAAACCTAGCAAGGCCATATCTTTGCCTTGCGCATCCTGCTTGATATCGATGATAGATCTTCAAGCTCAACTCAAGCCGGAATGCCTCACTTGATCATTGTTGCTTCGTGAAGACTCACAAATGCTCCCCCATACACCATGATGGGAAAGCTCCATTGATGCACATCTTCATATGTCCATTATCACCAAAATGGACGGCAAGCTTCAAGCACATGATCCTCTTGAGATGCTCAGTCTTGAACTTGCCCAACTCAACCTTGATGACGATCACCACTTGACGTCATCCTCTCATGGGCTATATGAGATCTCACTTTTGATGCATGCCCATGGAAAGATACCTAACCCACATAGACAACACAAGGGAACATATATGATGGGTTAGTTCATAAAGCATAATTGACACGGCTTACCCTACCACATGACTTCTCGTGGCACATTCTTCATGCTTCATGTGTTGACCAAACTTGAATCTATTATTCACTCTTTGTATTGGTCAACCTTGTATCTTCTCATGCTCTATCATACTATCTTGAGGCGTATATAGAATTCTTCATTTGCTTGCATGCTCTAAATCTTAGTCAACCATAGCTCAACTTATGAGACTATCATGACACCGACTTAGAGCCATAACTTGAATTCTTCACTTGGAATCAAGCACTTAAGATCTTGATCATTCATTGCTTATCACATAAGCTAGAGCATGGCTAATACTGAGTTCCACATAAGAACTCCATCTTTATTTCTTCTTCTTGATCATATCATATATATATATCTTTAAATCGATGATCTTGATGCCAATACACAAGGTATATCTTTATCTTCATGGCATCCATACTTGAATCCAACACATGGACTACAAGTAGTACCTATGGAATATTCCTTCATATAAACTCAATAAAAACATTAGTCCATAGGGGTTGTCATTAATTACCAAAACCACACATAGGGGCAATATACCCTTACATTTTGTCATTGGTTCCTTTTTAGTACTAGTAAGATTGCCCGTACAATGCACGTCTCCAATAATACATATACGAAAAATAGAATTAAGACCTATAAATGTCTGAGGTAATAAAAACGCTCAACATAAGGACATGCATTTGCATTTAGAACAATGTTTGACCTTGCATAACATTAACATTTTAAACTCATATTTATCAAAAGAACATTTAAACTCATATGAATAGACTGGTTGCTGATAGGAGTTCATAACATGATTGGCTGTTCAAGGATTGCTGAGACAATTGTGCTTTGGTTGAACAAACTGATTAATTGCTACAAGTTTGTCAGATCATGAAAGCTTCCAAAAAATTAATCTTGTACCTTCTCTCTGAAATAACCTGGTCACTAAACATGGAACTTGCTATAGAACTCACTATGAACGTCGGCAACTCTTCAAGACCTTGAACTCAAATAAGTACACGACCAAACAATGTATATTATTCATGCAGTGGGAATTTTCATGAGTAAATGATCAAATAAGGAGTAACACATGTTTTTACGAATGGCAAACAAATAAATCCTCGGCGTAGGTAGTCATGCAAAAAAAATTAGCATAAGCATTCAGTATTAAAAAAATACAACAATGTTAGAACAATAGAATTGATTTGTGAAAGATGGTTCAGCAGAACCATATGAAGTTTCCAGTGTATACAAAAATACAAATGGTTGGTTTTACTGGCATTAGGTGTCAGTACATAGACAATAGATTGGGTCATTTGGTTGCAGAAAATAGCCGTGAGATGCTACCGTGAAGTGCATCATAAAACATTATATTCAAAATGACATGCCAAGTGATTTCTCAAACTCAAGAAATATGATAACATGAACATACATGAAGCTAATGGTCGAATGTATTCTTGAGATGGCAATACAGAAATAGCAAAACCCATATTAGCAAATTCCATATGCCTGCACTGCTACAATACATCTTTTCTTGTTGAGAAATAGCAAAACCCATATGGCTGCACTGCTACAAAATACTATAGCAAATTCCAGTCGTTATGAAATTATCTCAAATTATAGTCGTTATTATCAAATTATCTCACTGACAATAGGGATTTTAATCACATTCAGTTTAAAAGCTTGATTGCAGTCCTAAACAAAGCAGTGGTGAATTTGCTTCTTCTTTCCACTCTCAGGCTCACTGCAACTGAAAATGTCTTCTTCACTCCACTGGAATAAGGCATCATTACAGTACCCTACTTGAAAAGTTGAACTCGGTTTGTTGTCAAGAAATCAACATGATAACATCAACAGTGACCAGCAGCATCCAGACATGTTCTCTGCTGAATTAGATCCCATGTTGCAGACGCTTAGCTGCAACGTTCACTTAGAGTGGCTGGCCAGGCTCACACACAAGTAAAAGCTACTACTAAGCACAAGTGACTACTGAATTTCAAACTCTGCACAACAAGACAACAACCAACCTCTGGATATTTCATATTTACAGCGGTAGGCAAAGCATTACCTATACAAGTATTTACTCATGCTAGAAAGTAGAAATAATTCCTCAAACCTGCAAAATTAACAAAGAAGGCCAATTACCGGTCCTCCTGATACAACTTGGTTCCTGATGGGAGGTAGGGTTAGCACAAACATACACCATCTATTAGAGCAAGACCACATAATGATGTTGCAATATATTGTATTTTTAGTGCGATGTCCTATGGAAATAGTAAACAAACATTACACCAGCACATTCAGAAAATCATCATGTAGAATTAGATTAGTTGATTTTATAAGTAACTTGTGCTAAAAATATAAGATGCAAAATTTGGAATTCACTAACCATGGTTTTTAGTGAGAAATGGAGGATCGGGTCGCTCTCGTGCTTCCACCTGCATTCTACAAGTACATGAGATATGCCTAGCAAATCATATTTCATTAGCTGTGGTCTTTCTCTTGCCCTTAGTCTTCACAATAAATTGGCCAACATAATGGAACGTTGCAATATATGCGCCTATATTTTCTTTTTACATCTTGTAAAAAATAGGTGTTTTGTTACTCGCTGACAAACAAGATTTCTGTTCTACATGTTTGAAATCTGGAATGCCTGCCAGCCTCTCGGAGGCATCAGAACTCAGAAGAACAAGGTAATATTGAACAGTTAATTATGCTGTTGGAATTTACATAGATGTATAAATATTCTGCAACTTAAGGAAACACAGAAGTACTGCAGTGTAAGAATTTAAATAAACAAATTGCAGAAAGAAAAAAGCTGTGCTATCATACCCAAGTGAAAACTACCGTTTGTAGCATCAGAACGCCATCAATTATTAGGTCTGAAGTGCTTAAACATTCTCCCATCGTGTCTACTGCATGTGTATTGTCTTTATAAATCGGGATGGATATGGTGCTTTGGCTCGTATATCTAAATGTGCGTATTAGAAAATTCATTTTCAATTTATTTTACAATGTCAGAATAATCTGCAAAAGAAATCTCGGGTGTGTATTTGGACATTCTATGTTTCACACAAAAATTTATGAAAAAAGACATTTTGTATGGCCTACTTTAAAAAGGTAAAACATGTCTAGTGAAAGATATCTTAGATCGCCGAAAATATTTTTTTATACAGCCCGTAAAAATATTTTTTTGCAAAACTTAGTGTGTAAACATAGAATGTTAAGATGTACACTCAGATATTATTTTTTAAAATATTTAGATATTTAAATATTTTTTTAAACAACAAGTGCATCTACACCGACGAGTCGAAGTTGATTTTTCCAAATCAACTTCCTCCATTCCTCCTCTTTAGGCATGTATATTGACACTATTTGTATTTTGTACATACATTACAATTGAACCCGACGATGCATTCACACACTCGACTGCTCGTACACACCGTCTACGCACGCAAACAAGAATCCATGATCCATCCGTACGTATCATGTGAATAACCCTAGCCTCACCGGCGTCCCAGTCTCCGGTATCCACTCGCCGCCGTTCAAAAAGTGCTCCACCGTGAACTGCTTTGCCTTTTCCTTGTTGAGCACGTGGAAGCCCTTCATCTCCTCCCGCGCGGTGATGTTGGAGCCGTTGCCAACGTTGCCGAACTCGCCGTAGAAGGCCGTGCCCAGATTGTTCTTGCCCTCCCACGGCATGTAGCCCTGCTGGTGCACGAAGCCGTCGATGATGGACTCTATCACGATCACCCTCGAGTACTCCTTCCACGGCCGCCCGAGGAAGGTCTTCACCGTCGCCGACTTGCTGGCGAGGCTGTCATCGGCCACGATGCGGGTTCGGTGCAGGACGAAGCCGGTGGTCTGCTGCCGATCGCGGCGTCCGTGCGCGGTCACCACGCCGGGCTTCCCCGGGAGCGGGTCCCTGACGAGCATCACGCAGCGCTGGAAGACGGCCGCGGCGTCGCCGAAGACGAAGTCGACGGTGCCGGAGATGATGCAGCTCCGGTAGTACTGGCGGTAGGCCTGCGCGAAGAGCGTGTCCTGGTGGCCGTCGACCCGGCAGTTGAAGAAGATGGCCCGGTCGCCCTTGACGCGCAGCGCCAGCGCCTGCTGCTTCTCGTCCCCTGCCGTGTTCTGGATCCCCAACTTCACCGCCATGAACCTATCGCCGTCCACCGCTGCATGCGTGCACCGATGCTTAGTAGCTAAAAATGTTGCATCGATGATGGACAATTAATTAATCTTAAGCAATGTGGTGTTTACCTAAAGAGGCGGTTCTCCACATTCTGACGCCGTCGGCGACGCTCTTGCTCCCAGTGATGATGGACTTCTTGGCGCCGTCGCCGTACATGGTGATGTTGGACATTCCGTTGGTCACGTTCACCGTCTCGTCGTAGACACCTTCCTTGATGTAAATCACGTACCTCCCGCTGTAATTCCGCGGCATCGCGTCCAAGGCGGCCGAGATGTTCTTGAAGTCGCCTGTGCCATCCTTGGCCACCGTCACGTTGGGCGTGAGCCCGCCATTGCGTTCTTCTTCCGCCTCGTCGAGAAGCTTACGATCCTCGTGAGGCACCCACGAGGGGACCTCGGATGATGCGGACTCTTCCTGGAGCAGGCGCTCGCCTCCGTCGCTTTCCTGTTTCTGGGCGTTGTCCTTGTCATTGTCATTGTCGTCGTCGCCGTCGTCCTCCGCCTCGTTCGGGAGGCTGACGCTCGCGCCGGCGTCGATCTCGAGCATGGCGGCGAGGGCAGCGCCCTGCTGAATGATGGCGATGGCGTTGCTGGAGATCTCTCGCGCCTTCTCCATGGTCTCCTTCATCTGGACTTTGATGTCGCCCTTTGGGAACATGTCGACGCAGGAGCCCTGGAACGTGATCACCGCGCTCAGCCAGGCCTGGAGGTCCTGCGCCGGCCCGTCCACGCCGCGGTACGCGACGCTGTTGAGCGCGCGCTCAATGTCCGCGGCGCAGTCGTCCAGGAGCATTTTGCAGTCGCGCAGGGCCTCCTGGACCAGCGTGTCGTTGCTCTCGCGCACTGCGTCCAGCAGCGACGACCGGTTGAAGGCGCTCACCAGCTCATGCCCGACAGCGGTGATCGCCGCGGCGGCGGCGGCGTGCGGGTGGTCGGCCGGATTGGACGAACGCTCCAGCGTCTTGGTCAGCGTCTCCTTGCACGTAGCCTGGTAGTCCGTGGGCGTGCAGAAGAGGTCGACGGTGCGCATCGTGGAGGCCATGGCGCGCTTCTCCTTGTCCCCCTCATCCTCCACCTTCTCCGACAGGACGAACGCCGTTGTCCCGACAATCATGGCGAGGAGCAAGAATGCGGAGATCCCCCCGACGAGGAGCTTCGTGCGCGGCGTGTTTTCGTCGTCCTCCGCCGACGAGCTGCGGGAGGACGGCGGCATCGACGCGCACAAACAGCAGATCGATGCCGCAGCGCAAATCGATAACGATCGATGGGCATCAGTTTGATATACGCGTTGGGAAAAAAACGAATCAAACGATGAACTCGCTATGATTAGGAAAAAACAATGAGGAAGTTTTTTTTCCCGTCGTGGCTGATTGTTTGTTTGGTGAGTATGTGGTTGTGGTCTGTCCTTTTTCCGAGGAACAGAGTCTGCTGGATTTGTGTTGCCCACATTCTAATAACCGAGTCTTTTTTTGGAAAGCAAAACCGAAGTGTAAGAGCCTGTCTTCATTTAGCCTCGTGTTATACTACATTAGCTGGACTGTTTAATCTTAGACAAATAGAACAACAATGGTTTTGCTAATTCTCAATCAACTAAAAAGTAGCTTAATTCTAGACGGCTAAATTCCATTGTGATTTGTGTCGAGTTGCAGCATGGGTTAAAATAGACACTTTTGAGCTGCACATGATGTTGCAACTAAGATTTGACCACTAGCACATCGGTTGCAACTGAGAAAAATATTCCACACTACTATTAGATTGCTTCGTGCTTCATGCCAGACATGAGTTATTATATGAACTACAACTCGGATTCGATGATATCACTTGTCTAAGAATTAAGTTTTTTTTTGCGGGGTAAACGGGATTGTATTAATCAAATAATAGTGTTGTTACAATCCCGAAGGATGCGGCCCAACAGAGGCTCTGGAGCCGACCCTAACCAAAATCATTTCTATCCTCTCTCATACCAAAACTAGCTAACTCATGACTAGCAGTGTTCTGCAACCTAGGAATCTTAGTAATAGAAACAATATATTGTGAAAAAAGTAATAAACGAAGGTCCTCCACTAAATGTGCAAGACAAGATTTGTCTGCATCAGGACTTGTCACCATCCTGACCATCTCCAAACTATCAGTTTCCACAAGGATGCCATCTTGGTTGAGTTCAAGCGCCAACCGTACTCCTTCAATGCATGCACTAATCTCCGCCTCGAGAGCAGAAGAACACAAGCGCAGTGATCTGCAGGCCGTGAAGACGATGGAGCCATCACTACGCCGCAAGATTATACCCACGCCGGCACTTCCTGACTGCGCCATATAGGCACCGTCCACGTTGAGCTTCAGCATACCATCTGGTGGTTTATCCCATGAAACACGGACATGCTGAACAACAGGGGTATTAGTTGGTTGGGCATCAATTACTTGCTTCCCCTTTAGAACATCCTCAGGCTTCATCTTACGAATATTTTCCAAGGATTGTAAGTAGCTGCAGATGAACCTACGCGACCCATCAATTGGAGGCAGCGGCTTGTCATGTGTAATCTCATTACGTGCATACCAGATCCTCCATGCAATCATAGGGATCCGACCACATTGTTGTGTCGACAGAGGCAATAGCCAATTTTCTAGCCAATCCTCACGTAGGCATGGGAATTCTTGGAATATACCACACTTCCCTCATTGCCTCCCAGAGAGCTGATGCATGGGAACATTGTACCAGAGCATGGTAAATATTCTCCTGTTGATGTTCACAAATCCTACACATACCTGACACTGGCATATGATGCTTTCTTTTATTCTCTTCTGTCGCTAAACCAGCAGAGAGAGCTTTCCATGCAAAGATACGCACCTTCTCCGGTATATTGCATGACCAAACTTTTTTCCAGATCGGTTTATCTCCCAATGGCGCTGAGCTGCTCGTTGCATTTGCTTGGCCCTGTTGGACCAGACGAAGACCAATCCGATACGCGCTCCTCACCGAGAACAAACCACTCTTTTCAGGCTGCCATGCCAGAATATCCTTGGGCATACGATCTGAAATTTTAATTCTCAATATACTGTCCGCATCAATCGATGGAAAGGTTTTGCGGACAAGGGCTTCATCCCACTTCCCATTACGAAGAAGAGATGAAACACGATTCAGCCTTGATCGCCCACGTGGCCCGATCACCTTGAGCTCCTCCGCTCTTGGGATCCAGTTGTCTTGCCAAATGTGCACTCGACCATCTCCAATTCTCCAAATCAAACCATGCTTCAATAGCTCCAAGCCATGGCTGATAGCACTCCATGTAGGCGACGGATTTGCCGAAAAGACCGTATCAGCTATGTTCCCGTGGGGGTAATATTTCGCCTGCAGCACGCGAGCACAAAGACTATCAGGACGATGGATTAGCCTCCAAGCCTGGCGAGCCAAAAGTGCCTGATTAAAGATGCGCATATCCTTAAAACCCATGCCTCCATGGGGCTTTGATCGTATGAGCACATCCCAACTGATCCAGTGGGCTTTCCTCTTTCCCCTCTCAGCACCCCACCAAAAATCACGTATCAACTTCGTTAAATCATCACACACCGACATTGGTAATTTGAAGACAGCCATAATATATATAGGTAATGCCTGTGCCACTGCTTTGATCATGATCTCCTTCCCACCTTGGGATAAATCTCCCCACTGCAGAATTATTTTTGCCAGTTTTGCTTGTAGATTATCAAACTTCCCCCTTCCCATTCTACCATCAGGCGTCGGGAGCCCTAGATATTTTTCTTCAAATGAATCTTTCTCCACATTGAGAATACCACGTATATCATTCTGGATCTCCATGTCACATTGCGGACTGAACAAGATTGAACACTTTGAAGGATTTATTAATTGACCCGTGGCCTCTCCATAGGACTCGATCACATGCTTGACCCTCACAGCTTGTTCACATGATGCCTTGAAGAAAAGCAGGGTATCATCGGCAAATAACAAATGGGATATACCCGGTCCTCTCCGACATATCTTGACCGGCGTAATGCCTCCCGCAGCAATTTCTGATTGCAACAACGCAGATAGACCATCAGCAACAAAGAGAAACAAAAATGGGGATAACGGATCACCTTGTCTGAGACCTCTCGTAGGGGAGAACGCTTCCAATAGGGCTCCATTGAATTTCACAGAGTACCTCACCGTGGTAACACACAACATTATCCATTGTACCCACCGGCGAGAGAAGCCCATCTTATGCATCACCTCCTCCAGAAAAACCCAGTCAACACGATCATAATGCTAAATCAACCGAGAATTAGTCACTCCTTCATTATATGGGTGGGCGAGGCGTCAACCGACTGAAATATCGAGGAATCAGGCGCCTCACCCACATTAATTGGAACCATTTGTCAATCTAAGACCTCCAATCATAGCAACATCAAACTCACATACACAATATTTTCTACAAGTACGCAACCCATCGTGCAACATTTACTCGTTAGGCAAAAGTGTTGCAACATCTCTAATGCGCACGTGTAGCAGTAGATTCGTTGTATGTAGATAATCCCGATTCATTGCAACGTGAAAAAAAATGTATACAACATTTGTGAACAACTGAGAAACACAATAGCAACATAAAAATCACCTGGAATCTTTGCAGCATCTCACTTATGCTACTGAACAAATACTATATACAACTGCAACTTTTAGAAACAATGTATGCAACATCATAAAGTCAATTTAGCTAACATCTAATCATCCATAATGGAGGCGTCTGCTTTTGATGATTGGGGGCTCAGCAGCCACTAATCCAGCTTGTCCAAGATGTCTAGGAGATAATGACGGAACACGGAGCAATTGTCGGTGGTTTCCAACGTTTTTCTAGAGCTTGGTACTGTGTAATCCATTTTGGCCATTAGAATGGCTTCTATGTTGTAATTCTCGTGGAAAAATAGGACCGAATGAGAAGTGTTGGAAGAGGAGGTGGACGATAGTTAAATACTCGAAAGAGAAAGCTCTCCTTAAGGAGGCGGACGTCAGGGAAAACCAATGTTCAAGAAATCGTTAATCTTAACTTATCGGCCAGCCCTAAAATGAAGATTAATCGCTTATCGGCCGATTAATCCATTTTACCGGTCAGCCATTTATCGGCTTATTTTTTGTAAACCTAATATTCGATACTAAATTTTCTATAATATGCTATGCAAAAAATAATATTTAAGCATTGCACAAAAGTATTACCTTGATTCCTTGCATTTGAATCAATAATAATGGAAAATTTGAGCTAATGCACAATTCTACAAATCCAGAGGATGAAAATATCGACTGCCATACCAAATGGCATTGAAATTTCTCTGACAATCAGCAGAAATATCGGCCATGAGAGTGTAAATCGGGCGAAATATCGGCTCTCATACAGAAAATCGGCCGAAATTTCGGTGGAGCGATAAACTGGCCGATATGCCAAAATCTTATCGGTTACCACCCGATTCACGATAAATCGGCCGATAAATCGGCATCTCGGACGATTTTTAGAACAGTAGGGAAAACTAAGGAGACGGTCTTAGGTGAAGGGCACACTCGGAAAAGGAGATGCGTTGAGGATGAAGCTGCGGACCGAGTGATGCATTAGTCAGTTGACTTGAATGTTTTTCTTATTATAGAATATATTCATGGAAATATATATTCTATACTAGTTTTTCCCAAGTCAAACTTCTACGAAGTTAAGTTCACATGAAAAATATCATCATTTACAATAAATAAATAAATAAATAAATAAATAAATACAATACAATATAAAAGCTGTTCACGATGGATCTAATGATATTGGAGTGATATTATATGTTGATTTCTTTTTATAAAATTGGCCATAATTTGCAAAGTTTGACTTAGAACAAAACTTTATTTTTTGAAATGAAAATCTCAGTCACCTGATTTTTTTTTGTTAAAACGGAACTAATATTTTTGATGTCTGATCCATACGAAGATGCTTGAGAGAGATATGGTTTTGGTAAATGAAAAAAAATGCTCTCGCAAGGTTCAAACCCACGACCTGAAGCTCGAGAGAGCTAGCAGCAAATTAGTTGCACTTTTTTTGCTTGGTTGAGTTGCACCTTTATTATAGCCACATGGAGTTAAGCGATGTCTGAAGTATAAACTCTTGAAAATCTATCTGCCGCGACATAATTGTTTTGGTATAATTAAGAAGATGTATCGCTTAACAACTGGTAATCATCTACATTTAGGTACAACAATGATATTGGCAGTGCGTCTACTGGAGTAGCAAGAAATGGATTCACCAAATCAATAGACCGACTTTTCTTTATAGAATTTATAGCATGTCTCGACTTTTCTTCAGTCTAGTGCCTTTTAGTGCATATGTACTTTTCATTGACATATAGACTTTGCACTCCCCTCCATGTGCTCTTCACTCGTTATTTTTTTTCACGATGCAAGCTCTTCTCTATCAATTTGAGAGGGACAATGATTAGACAAAGCTTCTTTAGGCGAAATTTCTACCCATTGCATAGGCCATGGGCCCGGGCCAAGCCTATGCTGTTTGCCGTCAATCTCGGCCACCCAGTAGCATATTGTGGGAACCAAAAAGGCTTTAAGCCCATGCTCACTCGGGACACGGCCATATCATTGCTACGACGTGGCAGCGTATTGTATATCGCTCACGCGTGTACCCTTGCTAGCCATTTTCGGGACAAACTCCATGCCGCGGCCTCGAGACGCATCATGCCGCTAGTATCATAGCTGCCCAATTAATTCGTAGGCTCAGTAGAGATATAGACTCCATATTTATCTTTTTTCACCGGCCTATAAACTATGTGTATTGCCATATATTCTAGAAGCATGTTCTACTAGGTTCCAGAATATCGTGTGACTATTTTCTATTCTAGGCTATGATGTTACTACGCAAATGACGAGCAAACTTGTATGGGATCTTATCTTACTAAGTAGATTGAGTAGTATTTCATCCGTCCCATAATATGAGATGATGAGACGGAGGTAATAATAACACGAACGCACAACTCCAACAGAAATATCCTGCTCAAATTTGGCCAGACTGTGAAATTGGCTAGGAAACATGCTAAATTAGACAATTTTCGGGAATTTTAGAGCAAGCTTCTGATAAACTAAGATTTTCAGCTAAACTATTGCTAACTCTTCGATATAGTAACATCACATACAGATTTGTTGAGGTCACCAGCACAACCACATGTCTGACGGAATTATAGCTCAATCAATTAAAAATAAAGAAAAATGAGGAAAAACGGTATGCACAAAGTCACCGTTATTCTCCCTATCAGCCCAAAAGTTTCTATCATTTCTTCTCCGTGATCCTCTCGCACACATAAACAACTGGCACAATCCTTCCAAAATTTAAATGGGCAGGTTAAGAGCCCCGCTAGTTCATGAGGGGTTGGGGGGCTAACCTTGGGGTGGACCTCCGCCATAGGAAGGGCGACCTCCTGGAACAGATCCAGGCCTATGACCGCATAGCTGATGCGGATGGGTTGGGCGCTGAAGAGTGGCTTCAGCGGTATGCCCTTGAGCACTCGCTCATGGAGATCTACAAGGGTGAGGAGATTTTCTAGCGACAGCGGAGTCGCCAGAAATGGCTCCTTCAGGGGGATGCGAATACCGCCTATTTCCATGCGATCGCAAATGGAGGGCGCCGTAAGTGTTCTATCCCCTTCCTTTGGAACGGGGCGGTCCTCCTGGAGGAGGCTAGTGAGATCTCGGCCCATATCTACTCCTTCTATAAGGAGCTCTTTGCGGCTGGCCCCAGGACGGGGGTAGCCCTAGCCGAGGACCTTTGGCCAGCTAGGGCCTGGGTCTCGGGGGCCGAGAATGCGGAGCTCACGCTACTTTTCCTAACGCCGGAGGTCAGGGAGGCAGTGATGGGGATGAAGGCCAATTCGGCCCCTGGCCCTGATGGCCTCCCGGTGGTGTTCTTCCGGAAGTTTTGGGAGAGAATCCAATCTGCCATCCTGTCCATGTTCCAGGAATTCTACGTGGGCAGCCTAGATATGGCCCGACTGAACTTTGGTGTCATTACCTTGATCCCCAAGATTGTGGAGGCCACGGACATTGGCCAATTCATGCCCATCACGGTCATCAATGTCATACAACGCATGTTCTCCAAGGTCTATGCGGTGAGGCTAGCACCGGTCATGGAGAGACTGTCGCACCCTTGCCAATTTGCCTTCCTCAAGGGCCATCATATCCATGATGGGATTCTGGCCTTACATGAGATCGTCCATGAGGTGAAGAGTCGTCACCTTAAGGGGGTCTTTCTCAAGCTGGATTTCCAAAAGGCGTATGATCGCCTGGACTGGACCTTCCTGTGGTGACCCTGCATACCACTGCATGTTGTAGTATGCCAGTCGTTGATATAACATTCGCGAAGTACCAATCCGCAAATATTACATCCCTCAGAGTAGTACAACAGAACATAGCAGGTCCATAACTCATTCATACATTATTACAAACCATATATATACATATCATCCTGGAGCTCCTCTTGGGTCCTGAGAGGATTACTCCTGGGTTCGAGGCGAACCCAACTTAACTTACAATATAGAAGTTTCATGAGATTAAACATTTATTCACTCGAGCAGCTAAGTACTAAGAGTTCGTGCTGCTCGGCTACTACTACTACTCGATACTTCTAGGCTTGGTCTCCTCCTGAAGCCTCCCCGGTTCCGTAGACTATGAGGTAGTCTACGCCTTCAATACCTCCCGAGAGGTCTGGTTCTTCATAGCCGATGATGTCGGCTCCTTCAGGGTTGTCGTTGTCCTCCTCCAGATGGTTCAGACAGTCTAAGCAGGGATTTAAGAGTGGTATGAGTACGAGCGTACTCAACAAGTTCATATTAGGAAAGAGGTGTTTAATGCACTAACTACGGTACCAGACCAGAAAGTCTGATACCATGCAGGTTTTGATAACCATTTCTTCAAAAGGTTGTTTTTATTCAGAAGAACTATGTCCGTCAGCCTTCACCGGTTTACTAGAACTTCATGGAGTTCCTTTCCGCGTTCGCAGTTCCAAATCCCAGAACAAGGAGTGACTGTCACAATTCGTTACACTCTGCAGAGGTGTGTTTCTTTACCCATAAGAGATCTTAACCTTGGTGCCAACCGGGCAGCTTTCCCGTCCACACTTCCTTTGGTGTGAGGCCCGGTATAAGGTCCTAGTCAATCATGTTCCTCCGCTACCTCGAACACCCACCCTTTGTTGCATACCCCGACCCCGGGTCCTCGTCGGTCCCATTATTCCCACTCACGGGTGGACCCCGACCACGACAACAGTTTGGGATCGAACCAAACTCCTTCGCCGGTAGCTGCAACCCATCATAGACCGCAATAACCGTGGGGAACTTAAGGCTTCCCCAGCCCACCGCTTGCTCTTCGGGCGACAAGTGTCTACGGACAATGCCGTGGGGACTTAAGGCTTCCCCAGCCCACCGCTTGCCCCCGACAGATAACAAGTGTCTACGGTAAAGCGCGTCCGTTGATGAACGAGAGGTGGAAACACTTTTGACTACTCCGTCCCACTCCAGATCTTATGGTGAACACGGGTTTTACGGCACAAGAATCACTGGACGACATTTGTTGTTTAATCCTAGATGGATATACACCCTTGCAATGGAACCTCCACCATATCAACACAATCCATGGTTCCATTGCCCACCACATAGTCATATTCATAGTTATGAAAATAGTGGTTTTGTTTTTTATGCAATAGTGATAAACATAGTACTTTGCAAGTAATTTGGTAAAAATACTCAATTGACATGAGCAAGCGATGAACTTGCCTGAACACTGCAAAGTTTTGCAGTTGGATGGTGTGGACTGACCCTTGTCCTCTGTTTCTGAAAAATAGCATCATTGTCCGATAAGGGCAATGGTTAAAGAAGCAATTATGCATGATTCAGCTTTTAGGGTTGTTCCCCCCTTCCGGTGTTTTATTATTTTATGTGGAAGGTTAATACTAAGAACAATTTAGGGATACTCTGTTTAGGATAAAATATAACCTTGAAATGTTGTCAAGGTGTTTTTATAGTCCAAAGATATTAATGGACTGATTTTCATTATTGAAAATATTGTGTGTGATTTAAATGAATATTTAAATCATCAAATTAAGACTTATTCTTAATTGTCTTCAAAAACCTCTTTTGATATTTTATTTAAGTAGAGAATTTTATACTGATCAATTTTCATATTTTTAATTATTTTTTTAGAGCTATTAAATATTTATGATGCATTTCCAAAGTTTATGCATTTTAATTGAATTGTGAAATGACTGAAATACCCTTGGGCCCCACCTGTCGGTGGCCCAACAGTTAGGTCGAACCCGAGCCACCCTTTGGGCTCGGTCGGCCCATTCGTCATCTCCCTCTCCTCGCGCGAAACCCTAATCTCTCTCTCTCGCTCTGGCGACCGAGTCGCCTCCGCCGTCGCCGATTTATCCCCGCCGCCCTAGGCCGTCGTCGGCGACGAGGTGCTGCGGATCTGGGTCGCCGTTCGACGGCGAACCGATGGTCCGCGCCGATCTGTCGCGGCGTCGCCGTTCGCTCGCCATCGTCGCTCTAGTGCGCCGGCCGCTGACGTCCGCCGCCGCCGCGCGTTGGAGAGGCCGTGGCCCTTCATCCAGGCGCCTCCCCTGCGCGTGGTGCAGCGCTAGGGTGCGGTGGTGGTCGCCAGGTTTGGCTTGGCCAGGCCTGGTGCCGCCGCGCTCCGGCGCGCGCCGCCTTGGCCGCCATGACCGCGTCGACCACCTCCTCCCTGGTGAGTTCCTCTCCTTCCCTTCTACTTCTTCTTCCTCACCGCTTCTTCGTCTAGCTTGACCATGGCCTGCTGGTCCTCGTAGAGGTTCTGGCCGTGCTGCTGCTCTGCGCCTAGCTTGTGCTGCTGCTGTGCTGCTATCATGGCCCTAGCTTATGAATTCATGCTTGAGCTTGTAAAAGCTTGCATTTCTTGCTAAAATTCTGCCCTGTGCCTCTGTCTTGTTTCTATGCTTGCCTGACACTCATGTGTATACATATATGCTTCAATGGTTTGATTGCAGTATGCAATTCTTGCAAATTTGCAAGTGCCTGAGCTTCTGTGGCTAGTTCTTGTGCTCAAATTCATGAGCATGCTCATCTGAGCATTGCTGTTGGCTTACTGGTATGATTCAGTGATGAGCACTAAGTGGTTTACTTGTTTATCATGATCCAGTGGTTCATCAAACCTTTGATGTGCTTCTGGATACAATCATAAGGTTATTAATTGATTATCTGTGAAGCAATTCATTAAGTAATGTGTCTGTTTATTTTATCTGGTCAATGTGATGCTAGAATTGGGTCCTAGCATGCTTTAGCAAGCTCTGGTGATCCAGTGATCATCAGCTGCTTGATCAATGCTTGCTTTATTTACTGCCCATGCCTGTCTGGGCTTATTCTGGTGACTGTGTATCACCATGCCTTGTGCTGGTGTGTGTTGTGGTTGGCTCAAGCAATTGCTGTTGCTTCCAGTGCTCAATTGGATCATGTGTAAGTGTTCCAGTTACTGGTGATCTATGTCTTTCATTTATCTGTATAGCTTATCCTTGTTTATTGGATAAATGAGATGAACTGCTTGCAGTGATGACTCTTATAATTAGTTTAATTGAGCTAGAGGGATGCCAACATTAGTTGGGGACCCTAGCTCCACTTTGAACCCAATCTGGGTGATGATATTTGTGCTTGGCTTGATGGTTTGGCTGTTTTAGGGTTTGAGGTGACCCTGGCAGTATTCATATGCTACCCTAGGGTAGCTCCCCTCTTGTTGGCTTGCTGTGGCTCACCAAATGCTTTCTGGGTGATCCATTTATTGGATTGCCAGTAGCCCTTGATGTTGAAATCAAAATGGACAATGATTTGTCTAAGTCTGATGGCATGAATAGCTGTAGGTGCTAAGTGTGTAGCTAGGCTAGCTTGTGCTCTCATCTCTTGCTGGATTTCTTCAGTTATGCATTGAGTGTCATAACTGTTGTTCCCTTTAGATGATTTACCAGTGGCCTTACTGCTCTTGCTTGCACCATATGGCTTAGTAGCCAGATGATGACACAACATGGGTATCACACCCTTTTGATTATGTGTGATTGATGCATATGCTTATATATGAACAAAACCATCTGGTTTGTTCATGATGCTTGGTATACCTCACTCCAGCTCCTAGAATTTTGATGTTGGTGTAGAGGTGTTGCTTCTGTGTTGATCTGTTGGTTAACTTGCTTGCCCTGCTCCACCTGGTGAGCTCCTGAAGCTTGATTGGATTCTGTGGTGTTATGGAGCAGATTGAACAGTGGAGCTGTTCTATCTGTTCTAGCTGTTCTTGGTGTTCTTGGTGGCTTACCAGTTCAGTTCTGCCGATGGATGATTCGAGTGACTAGCGTTTGGCTGGGAAAAGCTTTTATATGCTGCTGACTTGCCCTTGTTGGTCGACAGCACCTCCTGCAGCTTATGGTGACTCCCCCTGGTGTGTGTGTGTGTTGCACATGCACACTGCCTTGTGTGCTGCCTGGTTGTGTGTGTGTGCAAGTCCAGCTTGGGACTTGTGCTGATGGGTTGGATCAGCTCGGCAGCTTGATCATATCCATCCTTTGCAATATTTGCTAACCTGCCAAGTGGCTTTGCCACTTGGCTTAATGATCTGGTTGTTGTGTGTGTGTGCAGGGATCAAGAAGATGCTCAAGATGAACTCAAGATTATCTTGATCAGGGAATTCAGGAACTTCACAATGTAGTTTAGGTTATTTAAGTAACTTGTAATTTTCCTTTTTCTGTTTTTTATTTATTCAATTCTTGTAATGTGTTGTAATTCCACAATTCAATTCTGAATATTGTAAAGACAATGTATTATGTGTGTGATTATCAATAAAGCTCAAGTTTTTCTTAATGAGCTTAATTTAATTGTTGTATTACTTATATTCTTGCTTAATGATAATTGTTTGTTAAATTATCTCAAATTTGAATTATGTGATGATCATTTGATGTTTGAATTTGAATTTCAAATTCATATTTGGTTTGAATTTATTCAAACAACTTAACTTGTAATTCAATCATGCAACTTATGATTTCAATGCAATTCCACTTCTCTCTTCTCAAAACCCTAATTTAGACAAGCAGAAACAAGTTTATCGCACTCTCGAAACCCTAACCCTGTAGGATGTCGAGAGAGAAACCTGTTCCCCTTAAATGCAGTTTTGTTTTAAAAGCGCGAAATTTCCCCGTAAATTACAATGCAATGCACATCCCTTTCTAAAATCTACCCCTCGATCGTCTCTAAACCTGGGACATTACAGCCTTTCCCCCTTAAAGAAAACTTCGTCCGAAGTTGTGGTTGTAATACCTGAAGAGTTCGGGGTATGTTTTCAGGTCTTCCTCCTTTTCCCAGGTGGCTTCCCTCTCAGGGTGATGTTTCCATTGTATCTTGCAGTACTTTATAGCTTTACTTCTGAGTTGTTTCCAGCTCTCCTCAAGAATCTTGGCTGGTTTCTCGATGTAAGTCAGATCTGGTTGTAACTTGAGCTCAGCATGTGATATTGGCTCATCTGGGGTCTTCAAGCATTTTCTGAGTTGTGACACATGGAATACATTGTGAACTTGAGCTAGCTTTCCGGTAGATCCAATTCAAAGGCTAAACCTCGGTTCTGACTCAGTATCTTGAAAGGTCCGATGTATCTAGGGCTCAACTTTCCCTTTACTCCGAATCTCTGAAGACCTTTCATCGGGCTTACCTTAAGATAAACCATATCTCCAACTTGTGGCTCCCAAGTCCTTCTCTTTTGGTCTGCATAGCTCTTCTGTCGACTTTGGGCTATCTTCAGTCTATCTCTAATGATGTCAATGATGTGTTGCTTTTCCTTGACATAATCTGGGTTGAACTCTTTGCTTGATCCAGCTTCATACCAACATATCGGTGATCTACACTTTCTTCCATACAGAGCTTCGAATGGTGCCATCTTGATACTGCTTTGATAACTATTGTTGTATGAGAACTCTGCTAATGGTAAGTGTTCTTCCCATGATCCTCCGAAGTCTAGAGCACAAGCCCTAAGCATGTCCTCTAGGATCTGGTTAGTTCTCTCGGTTTGTCCACCTGTCTGAGGATGATAGGCAGTACTATAGTCCAACTTGGATCCTAAAGCTTCATGTAGTTGCTTCCAAAACTGATGTGAACACGGATCCTCGATCCGACACGATCTTCTTGGGTACTCCATGTTTACTCACGATCTCTTTGATGTAAATATCGATGAGTTTCTCTCCTTTGTCTTGCTGATTTACCGCTAAGAAGTGTGCACTTTTCGTCAACCGGTCTACGATTACCCATATCATGTCCTTCTTTTTATTGGTCATGGGTAGTCCGGTGATGAAATCCATTCCTATCTCCTCCCATTTCCATTCTGGAATGGGTAAAGGTTGTAACTTTCCTGCCGGACTCTGGTGTTCGGCCTTCACTCTTTGGAAGGTATGGCATTCCGCCACATACTGTGCTATTTCTCTCTTCATGTTGTTCCACCAGAATAGCTCCTTTAGATCCATGTACATCTTTGTACTTCCCGGATGAATGGAGTATGGTGTTTGATGGGCTTCCCGGAGTATTACTTCCTTGATCTCAGCAATATCCGGAACACAAATCCTCTTCTGGAACCATAATGATCCCATCTCTCCTCGGTGAAATTCTGATGGTCTTCCTTCATCAATTCTCTTCATCTCCTCCACGATGAATGGATCATCTAATTGACCCATGATTATCTCATTCTTGAGGTTGACATTCATCTCATCGGCTACTTGTAAAGCTGATAGTCCTTCATGAGCTTCTTTCTCCCAAAGTTGTATCTGGGCTTGACTTATTTCCTTCTTCAACTCCAGTGAAATTTCTGGTTCTGTTCCTCCAGTACTCTTCCTACTCAGGGCATCTGCTACCACATTAGCCTTTCCTGGAGTATAGTTGATGGTCAAATCGTAGTCCTTGATTAATTCAAGCCATCTTTTCTGCCTCATATTGAGTTCCTTTTGAGTGAAGAAGTACTTGAGACTCTTATGATCAGTATAGAGCTCACACTTGGCTCCATAGAGAAAATGTCTCCAAGTTTTGAGTGCAAAAACAACTGCTGCTAACTCTAAATCATGAGTTGGATAGTTTACTTCATGAGGTCTGAGTTGCCTCGATCCATATGATATTACTTTCCGATCTTGCATGAGTACACATCCCAATCCATGTTTGGATGCGTCGCAGTACACGGTGTAATCCTTGCCATCTTCCGGAACTGCTAACACCGGTGCTGTGGTGAGTTTCTCTTTTAGAGTTTGAAAACTCTTCTCACACTCATCAGACCACACGAAAGGTGTGTTCTTCCTTAGAAACTTGGTCATTGGCCCTGCTATCTTCGAGAATCCTTCTATGAATCTTCGGTAGTATCCTGCCATTCCCAAGAATCCTCGGATTTCCTTGACGTTCTTGGGTGCTTCCCAGTCCAAAACTGATGCTACTTTACTAGGGTTGACGGCTATCCCATCTTTACTAATGACATGACCAAGAAATTCCACTTGATCTAACCAGAATTCACACTTACTGAACTTGGCGTACAGTTGGTGTTCCCTTAGTGTTTGCAACACTATCCTTAAATGTTCAGCATGTTCAGCTTTGTCCTTGGAATATATCAAGATATCATCGATGAACACGATGACAAACTTGTCAAGACATGGCATGAAGATCTTATTCATGAGATTCATGAATATTGCTGGGGCATTGGTTAGTCCAAAAGGTACTACGAGATACTCATGATGTCCGTACCTTGAGACAAAGGCTGTTTTTGGAACGTCTTCCTTCTTGATCTTTATCTGGTGATAACCGGATCTTAGATCAATTTTGGAGAAGACTCCCGCGCCTCTAACTTGATCAAAAAGATCTTGAATTCTTGGAAGTGGGTATTTGTTCTTGATTGTAACATTATTCAGGTTCCTATAGTCTCCGCACATCCGTCGACCTCCATCTCTTTTATCCACGAAAATCACAGGTGATCCCCATGGTGAGATACTCTCCTGTATGACTCCTTTCTGTTCCAGGTCATCCAACTGTTCCTTGAGTTCTTTTAACTCCTTAGGCCCCATCTTGTATGGTGCTTTAGCAATGGGTGCTGTTCTTGGAATTAGGTCGATAGTAAATTCTATCTCCCTATCTGGTGGCATTCCAGGTAATTCCTTAGGGAATACATCTTGGAATTCATTGACCACGGGAATGTCCTCGAGTTTCACTTCCTTCATACTGTTCAGCTTCAACTCCACTTCAATCTGAGTATGCTTATCTCCTTGGTAAATGATTCTATCTCCACCTGGGCTTTTCAAAGACACTGTCTTATGGGTACAATCTATAAGTGCGCCATTTTCCTCTAACCAGTTCATACCAAGAATGACATCAATGTCCTTCATCGGTAAAATGAACAGGTCTGCGTCAAACGCACACTTATTGATCATGATGACTTGTCCAGGTTTAGTGTGGGTTACTAAAATCGTTCCCCCCGCGGAAAGTATGGTTATTGGTTTATCTAGTTTATTGCATCTAATCCCATGTTTGATGATGAATTGCTGGAAATGAATGATGTAGTTGCACCAGTATCAAAAAGTACTTTGCCAGGATGAGTGAGTATCTGGAGCGTACCTATCACTGCTTGATCGGAGTTCACCACCTCCTCCAAGCTGGTGCAGTTTAGCTTGCCGAAGGGTTTCTTGTTCTTCCAGTTCCCTCCGGTGTTTCCTCCTCGGCTTCCTCCTCCTCCTGGCTGACCTCCTCCATTCTTTCTCTTGGGGCAGTCTTTCAACATGTGCCCCTCCTGGCGACACCCAAAACAAATTATCTTTGGCTTCCTGCACTCCCTCGAGTGATGTCCTGGAAGTCCACAGCTTCGACAAATTATCTGATTTGCAGTCCGAAACGCTTGGTTTCTCCTGCTATTATAGTAGTTGCTGTTATTGTTGTTGTATCTAGGCTTGAAACTCAAGCTGGTATTGGGCTTGTTACTGCCAAACTTTTTCGGCTCAAATTTGGCTTTCTTCCGTTTCTCTTCTTGCAGTTGTTTGAAATCATCTTCCAGAGTGATGGCTGCATCTACCAACTCCTGGAACTCCGTCGCTCTCAGCATCCTGAGCTGTACCTTGAACTGAGGATTTAATCCTCGCATAAACCTCTTTTTGTCCCTGGTATTAACCTCCTCCACGGCATACCGAGACAAGAGAACTCCCTGACATAAGTCAGGATGGCCTTATCCTTCTGCTCGAGACTTTCAAATTCTCGACGCTTTAGTTCCACTATGCTTTCAGGGACATTGGATTCCCTGAACTTCCTCTTAAACTCTTCCCAGGTGAATATTTTTCCAGCCGGATAAACGGCTACTATATTGTCCCACCATGATGCGGCAGGTCCACACAACAAATGTGTAGCATAACGGACCTTCTCCTGGTCGTTACATCCAACAGTATTAAGCTTTCGCTCGGTATCCATAAGCCAGTCTTCCGCGTCCATCGGCTCCGGCGCGTATGCAAAAGATATTGGCTTTGTGTTCTGGAAGTCTGACAAAGAGACTCCCTGATTCTCGGGTCTCTCAGCTCTGTTCTGTTGCAGCAGCTCCTGGAAGAATTTATTCTGCTGCTCCAACGTTACACGTTGTCTCTCTTCCATCATCTGCATGTACTGGACAAAGTTCTGCTGCGTCATGGGTGGTGGTGGTGGTGGAAACTGAGTCCTGGCTGCTTCATCAGCCTCAGCCTTCTGTCTGGCCTCGCGCTCGATGCGCTGCTTCACTCCCTCGGCGCTCCCGACATACCCCCTAGTTCTGCAACACAAAGTGGTACTCATAATTACTCCATGCGCAAGTTTTCTGAGCTCAACTTTGTGCACAGAACTAGTCACGCAATGGAAATCAAGAAGCAAATGCAAATCATACAAAACATATACCCTGTATATACATACATAAGTGGTCTTATTACAATACTCAGTAGCGATGTGAGTATGCAAACTCACTTATTTAAGTATATATACAAATTTATACAAATATTACATACTACAATACATGTGGTACAACTGTATTATAGTCTCGCCTCCCATGGTGATCTCTAGTCGTGCTTCACTCCCGGTACATCCCAGGCTTCCATCCGGTCGAACGTGAAGTCCTCCCAGAATCTGGAACATAGGGTCTTCCCGTAGGCTTGTAGTCGGAATCAGATGATGTTCCGAGGGCAAAATCTGTGTTCATAAACTGGTCATTCAGTGCATCATAGTCCACCCATCGGGTGTACTCCCCGGTGACTCCACCAAAGGTATTTCCTCCTTCAGTATCAGACTCAATCAACATCGGATACCCCTGAATATCTCCTCTATTATACTGATCGACCTGAAACTGGGTTGTGGCATCATCATTCATCTCCGGATTATTCCTAACCGAATCACTAGGATTTCCAGTATCTGATCCCCAACGCCAACCTGTTGAGTTTTCAATAGGAGTCACGGAACGCTGATGGTTTCCGGATTCCTCGCCACCTTCATAACCTCCATAGGAGTTACTAGGAAAGTACCTAGGTGTAATAGGTGTGGTTTGCTGTTCTGGATGGTCAATGCTAATATAATCACCAGCTGAGTAAACTGGTGTATGCACCACTCCCTCCATGGGTTCCTTTCCTTTTGTCTCCTCCTTGGGCTCGGTGAACTCTTCTAGCATTGTATCAATTGCTCCCGTCAAATGACGGTTCAACTGAAATAACAATGATAGTAAGTTACGGCTATTGTCCATGTATTTTGCAGCTTCAACTGGTTTGCGTTTGGCATATTTAAGGTGGTTCAGCATGGGATCATCCTCTTCCTCCATATGAGGAATGTGGGTGAATTCGGAACCCATAAGCTCTTTCGTCTTATGCTCCCGGATATCGGTTATAGCTCTCATAACAGCTATATGGTAGGCGGTGTTGATGGTTCTGGCTTCTCCTGCCGGCATAACTACGCTCATTCCCAAAGATTCAGGAAGTCGTAGCCCTACTCTACACTTTGCCAATACAGTACCATCATAGTACATGTATTTCTTTACTTGAATCTGGGGATCACACCCAAATTCAAGTAACATGGCACGGAGAATATCTGCGAGTCCTCCTTCATATTCACTCAGTGTGGAATCCATCACTTTCACGTTTCGTCCCGGACGTGAACTTGCCATTGTTGGCTGTAGAAATAGAGAGAATATAAGATTAGTAATAATGCATCATAATAGAGATAATAAAGAATTATCGCACTAAAAGCTATGATTGTTGTATTCTCAATTGAATATACACCATATTTTTAGAGAATTCTTTACTAGTCCTATTTGACTCCTAACGTTTTCGTCCCATTTACTAGGTTCCAACCTAAGGTCAAAGCTTTGGCTCTGATACCAACTGTGGTGACCCTGCATACCACTGCATGTTGTAGTATGCCTGTCGTTGATATAACATTCGCGAAGTACCAATCCGCAAATATTACATCCCTCAGAGTAGTACGACAGAACATAGCAGGTCCATAACTCATTCATACATTATTACAAACCATATATATACATATCATCTTGGAGCTCCTCCTACTCCTGGGTTCGAGGCGAACCCAACTTAACTTACAATATAGAAGTTTCATGAGATTAAACATTTATTCACTCGAGCAGCTAAGTACTAAGAGTTCGTGCTGCTCGGCTACTACTACTACTCGATACTTCTAGGCTTGGTCTCCTCCTGAAGCCTCCCCGGTTCCGTAGACTATGAGGTAGTCTACGCCTTCAATACCTCCCGAGAGGTCTGGTTCTTCATAGACGATGATGTCGGCTCCTTCAGGGTTGTCGTTGTCCTCCTCCGATGGTTCAGATCTAAGCTGTGGATTTAAGAGTGGTATGAGTACGAGCGTACTCAACAAGTTCATATTAGGAAAGAGGTGTTTAATGCACTAACTACGGTACCAGAAAGTCTGATACCATGCAGGTTTTGATAACCATTTCTTCAAAAGGTTGTTTTTATTCGAAGAACTATGTCCGTCACCTTCACCGGTTTACTAGAACTTCACGGAGTTCCTTTCCTAGCGTTCAGCTCCAAATCCCGGAACAAGGAGTGAATGGTCACAATTCGTTACACTCTGCAGAGGTGTGTTTCTTTACCCATAAGAGATCTTAACCTTGGTGCCAACCGGGCAGCTTTCCCGTCCATACTTTGGTGTGAGGCCCGGTATAAGGTCCTAGTCAATCATGTTCCTCCGCTACCTCGAACACCCACCCTTTGTTGCATACCCCGACCCTGGGTCCTCGTCGGTCCCATTATTCCCACTCACGGGTGGACCCCGACAACAATTTGGGATCGAACCAAACTCCTTCGCCGGTAGCCGCAACCCATCATAGACCGCAATAACCGTGGGGAACTTAAGGCTTCCCCAGCCCACCGCTTGCTCTTCGGGCGACAAGTGTCTACTGACAATGCCGTGGGACTTAAGGCCCCACCCCACCGCTTCCCCGACGATAACAAGTGTCTACGGAAAGCGCGTCCGTTGATGAACGAGAGGTGGAAACACTTTTGACTACTCCGTCCCACTCCGATCTTATGGTGAACACGGGTTTTACGGCACAAGAATCACTGGACGACATTTGTTGTTTAATCCTAGATGGATATACACCCTTGCAATGGAACCTCCACCATATCAACACAATCCATGGTTCCATTGCCCACCACATAGTCATATTCATAGTTATGAAAATAGTGGTTTTGTTTTTTATGCAATAGTGATAAACATAGTACTTTGCAAGTAATTTGGTAAAAATACTCAATTGACATGAGCAAGCGATGAACTTGTTCACTGCAAAGTTTTGCAGTTGGATGGTGTGGACTGACCCTTGTCCTCTGTCTCTGAAAATAGCATCATTGTCCGATAAGGGCAATGGTTAAAGAAGCAATTATGCATGATTCAGCTTTTAGGGTTGTTTCCCCCTTCCGGTGTTTTATTATTTTATGTGGAAGGTTAATACTAAGAACAATTTAGGGATACTGTTTAGGATAAAATATAACCTTGAAATGTTGTCAAGGTGTTTTTATAGTCCAAAGATATTAATGGACTGATTTTCATTATTGAAAATATTGTGTGTGATTTAAATGAATATTTAAATCATCAAATTAAGACTTATTCTTAATTGTCTTCAAAAACCTCTTTTGATATTTTATTTAAGTAGAGAATTTTATACTGATCAATTTTCATATTTTTAATTATTTTTTTAGAGCTATTAAATATTTATGATGCATTTCCAAAGTTTATGCATTTTAATTGAATTGTGAAATGACTGAAATACCCTTGGGCCCCACCTGTCAGGTGGCCCAACAGGTTAGGTCGAACCCGAGCCACCCTTTGGGCTCGGTCGGCCCATTCGTCCTCTCCTCTCTCCTTGCGTAGAAACCCTAATCTCTCTCTCTGGTCACCTCCGCCGTCGCCGATTTATCCCCGCCGCCCTAGGCCGTCGTCGGCGACGAGGTGCTGCGGATCTGGGTCGCCGTTCGACGGCGAACCAGATGGTCCGCGCCGATCTGTCGCGGGCGTCGCCGTTCGCTCGCCATCGTCGCTCTAGTGCGCCGGGCCGCTGACGTCCGCCGCCTCCGCGCGTTGGAGAGGCCGTGGCCCTTCATCCATGCGCATCCCTTGCGCGTGGTGCAGCGCTAGGGTGCGGTGGTGGTCGCCAGGTTTGGCTTGGCCAGGCCTGGTGCCGCCGCGCTCCGGCGCGCGCCGCCTTGGCCGCCATGACCGCGTCGACCACCTCCTCCCTGGTGAGTTCCTCTCCTTCCCTTCTACTTCTTCTTCCTCACCGCTTCTTCGTCTAGCTTGACCATGGCCTGCTGGTCCTCGTAGAGGTTCTGGCCGTGCTCTGCTGCTCTGTTGCGCCTAGTTTGCTGTGTGGCGTGTGCTGCTGCTGTGCTGCTATCATGGCCCTAGCTTATGAATTCATGCTTGAGCTTGTAAAAGCTTGCATTTCTTGCTAAAATTCTGCCCTGTGCCTCTGTCTTGTTTCTATGCTTGCCTGACACTCATGTGTATACATATATGCTTCAATGGTTTGATTGCAGTATGCAATTCTTGCAAATTTGCAAGTGCCTGAGCTTCTGTGGCTAGTTCTTGTGCTCAAATTCATGAGCATGCTCATCTGAGCATTGCTGTTGGCTTACTGGTATGATTCAGTGATGAGCACTAAGTGGTTTACTTGTTTATCATGATCCAGTGGTTCATCAAACCTTTGATGTGCTTCTGGATACAATCATAAGGTTATTAATTGATTATCTGTGAAGCAATTCATTAAGTAATGTGTCTGTTTATTTTATCTGGTCAATGTGATGCTAGAATTGGGTCCTAGCATGCTTTAGCAAGCTCTGGTGATCCAGTGATCATCAGCTGCTTGATCAATGCTTGCTTTATTTACTGCCCATGCCCGTCTGGGCTTATTCTGGTGACTGTGTATCACCATGCCTTGTGCTGGTGTGTGCTGTGGTTGGCTCAAGCAATTGCTGTTGCTTCCAGTGCTCAATTGGATCATGTGTAAGTGTTCCAGTTACTGGTGATCTATGTCTTTCATTTATCTGTATAGCTTATCCTTGTTTATTGGATAAATGAGATGAACTGCTTGCAGTGATGACTCTTATAATTAGTTTAATTGAGCTAGAGGGATGCCAACATTAGTTGGGGACCCTAGCTCCACTTTGAACCCAATCTGGGTGATGATATTTGTGCTTGGCTTGATGGTTTGGCTGTTTTAGGGTTTGAGGTGACCCTGGCAGTATTCATATGCTGCCCCAGGGTAGCTCCCCTCTTGTTGGATTGCTGTGGCTCACCAAATGCTTTCTGGGTGATCCATTTATTGCATTGCCAGTAGCCCTTGATGTTGAAATCAAAATGGACAATGATTTGTCTAAGTCTGATGGCCTGAATAGCTGTAGGTGCTAAGTGTGTAGCTAGGCTAGCTTGTGCTCTCATCTCTTGCTGGATTTCTTCAGTTATGCATTGAGTGTCATAGCTGTTGTTCCCTTTAGATGATTTACCAGTGGCCTTACTGCTCTTGCTTGCACCATATGGCTTAGTAGCCAGATGATGACACAACATGGGTATCACACCCTTTTGATTATGTGTGATTGATGCATATGCTTATATATGAACAAAACCATCTGGTTTGTTCATGATGCTTGGTATACCTCACTCCAGCTCCTAGAATTTTGATGTTGGTGTAGAGGTGTTGCTTCTGTGTTGATCTGTTGGTTAACTTGCTTGCCCTGCTCCACCTGGTGAGCTCCTGAAGCTTGATTGGATTCTGTGGTGTTATGGAGCAGATTGAACAGTGGAGCTGTTCTATCTGTTCTAGCTGTTCTTGGTGTTCTTGGTGGCTTACCAGTTCAGTTCTGCCGATGGATGATTCGAGTGACTAGGGTTTGGCTGGGAAAAGCTTTTATATGCTGCTGACTTGCCCTTGTTGGTCGACAGCACCTCCTGCAGCTTATGGTGACTCCCCTGGTGTGTGTGTGTGTTGCACATGCACACTGCCTTGTGTGCTGCCTGGTTGTGTGTGTGTGCAAGTCCAGCTTGGGACTTGTGCTGATGGGTTGGATCAGCTCGGCAGCTTGATCATATCCATCCTTTGCAATATTTGCTCACCTGCCAAGTGGCTTTGCCACTTGGCTTAATGATCTGGTTGTTGTGTGTGTGTGCAGGGATCAAGAAGATGCTCAAGATGAACTCAAGATTATCTTGATCAGGGAATTCAGGAACTTCACAATGTAGTTTAGGTTATTTAAGTAACTTGTAATTTTCCTTTTTCTGTCTTTTATTTATTCAATTCTTGTAATGTGTTGTAATTCCACAATTCAATCCTGAATATTGTAAAGACAATGTATTATGTGTGTGATTATCAATAAAGCTCAAGTTTTTCTTAATGAGCTTAATTTAATTGTTGTATTACTTATATTCTTGCTTAATGATAATTGTTTGTTAAATTATCTCAAATTTGAATTATGTGATGATCATTTGATGTTTGAATTTGAATTTCAAATTCATATTTGGTTTGAATTTATTCAAACAACTTAACTTGTAATTCAATCATGCAACTTATGATTTCAATGCAATTCCACTTCTCTCTTCTCAAAACCCTAATTTAGACAAGCAGAAACAAGTTTATCGCACTCTCGAAACCCTAACCCTGTAGGATGTCGAGAGAGAAACCTGTTCCCCTTAAATGCAGTTTTGTTTTAGAAGCGCGAAATTTCCCCGTAAATTACAATGCAATGCACATCCCTTTCTAAAATCTACCCCTCGATCGTCTCTAAACTGGGACATTACACTTCCTCAGACACGTTCTCCAAAGGCGTGGCATTGATGACCGGATGATTGCCTGGGTTATGCAGATCGTGATGACGGGGAGGACCGCCATCAATATTAATGGGGAGGTTGGCCCCTATTTTAGACCAGCGTGTGAAGTGCGACAAGGAGACCTGGTGTCTCCTATCTTTTCAATGCTTCTGTTGACTCCTTGGCCGAGATCCTAGAGAGGGCTAGGATCTCTGGCCACCTATCGGGAGTGGTTGGTCATATTATCCCTGGAGGCAGGGTTACCCACCTCCAATACGCCGATGAGACCATGATTATGGTGGAAGGCTTGGACCTTGACATCATCAACCTCAAGTTCCTCTTACTCTGTTTTGAGGCCATGTCGGGCCTCAAAATTAACTTTGATAAGAGTGAAGTGGTGGTATTGGGTTACTCTCTAGAGGATCAGCAACGGATCGCAGACAACCTGAATTGTAGATTATCTACTTTCCCAATGACTTGCCTGGGGCTCCCTATTAGGGACTCCAGGATCCTTATTAAGGATCTTGACCCACTGGCGGGTCGAGTGAAGTCTAAGGCGGAACCTTGGTGTGGTAGGTTCACGTCGAAGGGTAGTAAAACGGTTCTCATAGACTCTTGCATGGGGCCTTTGATAAGGAGCTATCCCGCTTCTTCTGGCAGGACCGGGCAGGTCACCAGAAGTACCATATGGTCAAGTGGGCGGATGTCTGCGTCCCCATTGAACATGGGGGCAATCCTCGAGGCACATGAATGTCGCCTTGATTCTTAAATGGGTGGGGAGGATCCTCATAGAAGACGGGGGGTGGGGGGGGGTTGTTATGGCTCCAGCTGGTGGAGGCTAAGTACTTGAGGGGTCATCCACTCCTCGCTTGTGAGCGCCGGGAGGGATCTCCTGAGATCTCTCCAGGAGATCAAGCAGGGGATTCGAACCGGCTTGTCCCTCACCGTAGGAGATGGTCGAGGGACCTTGTTCTGGCTTGACTCTTGGCTTGATGGGGGACCCCTTAGGACAGCTTTTCCAGAGTTGTTCGCCATTTGTGTGGACCCGGCCGTATTGGTGGCGGAAGTTGCTGCGAGCGGGTGGGTTGTTCCTTTCCGACGGGGCCTCACCCCCGCGGAGGCCCTAGGGTGGGAGGACCTCCTTGCCCGCGTACCAGAGGTCCTTCCCGATGGCTTGGACAGTGTTCATTGGAGCGTGTCCCCGTCTGGTATGTTCTCTGTTAGGTCAGCCTACAGGGCCCTATTTAGAGGGCCAGGTCTTAGTTGGGCATCCCACTTGTGGAAAGCCCCGGTCCCTCTCAATATTAAAATCTTTGTGTGGCAACTGCTTCGGGACCGCCTACCTTCGGGGGTGGAGGTAGCCAAGCGGAATGGGCATGCAATGGCATGTGCCCGCTTTGCGCGATCCCTGAAGACACGCGACATAACATGTTTTCTTGTCCAGCAGCTCGACTTCTGTGGAGCTTTCTACATGAGGCGCTAGGGCCTGAGTGGCAGGCCCTGGACCTCAGAGAGTTCCTACAAGTCCAAGCGAACCGTACCGGAAGTAGGAGGCGCCTATTCTGGTTAATGTTCGCTACTATAACTTGGACTTTATGGAATGTGAGCAACAAGATGGTGATTGAGCGTATCCTCCCGCGACGCGCGTCTGACTCCATCTTCAAATTCTTGCCTTTTTTCAGCAGTGGTACCCACTATGTGGACAGCGGGACCGGGACCGGTTGGACGACATGTTGGAGGACCTTCTAGCGGCGGCTCGTCGTTTATCTTCGCCTTCCAACGGTTGAGATGCCCTAGATGTAGGGCTGTATATTCAGTTTCTATCTTTCGTTGGGCATGATATGTTGTGGCCCCAGCAGACGTTTATTTTTCATTTCATATGAACTCTGTATGGATGTTGTTGCTTTATTTATAAAGCGAGGCGAAAGCCTGTTTCGAGGAGGTTAAGAGTCCCAAATAAACCTTTCTAGCTGCACCACGAAAGTAGTGTCATAATATGTTCAAAATTGAAACTACAGAACACAACGAACCCATCTTGATCAACCACTTGTAGAATATCATTTGATCATGAGAGTGACAACTTGTGGATATTATCTGATGAAGGAAAGAAACAGACGCAGCAAGCAGATAGTGCAATATGTTCAAAATTCAAACTAGGGAGAACACAACGGAGATACCTCACATTCAGACCTATAAATACATATCGCTATATACCATTGAAGTCTGTTCTACTAGGTTCCACATATCATGTCATTTTCTAAAAAATAATGATATAGGATCGCGTTGCTAGGCAAATGTAGTACAGTAAGTCAGTAACACGAATGCGTCTGCCATTTCTCCAAATCCACCAAAACTTGCATAAAATTGGCCGGACAAGACAAATTGGGAGGGTACAAAAGCTTGTTAATTTGGATAGAGCAACATCACATTCAGACCTGTTGAGATCACGAGCACAACCACATGTCGACCCAATTATATCTCGGTCGCTTAAAAGCAAAGCAAAAGGAGGAAAAAACTAGATACAAAATGACACCATATACGCTGAATCAGCATCGCTTCCCCTATCTGCACTAAACTTCCATCATTTCTCCGTCATCCCCTCGCTCTCACACACAACAAACTGCACGATACCTCCAGAATTCAACATAAGAGGTTAAGAATCCCAAATAAACTTCTCCAACCTGCACCAAGCAGATAGCGCCATATTTTCAAAATTCAAACTAGAGAGAACACGATGAACCCATGTTCAAGAGAGCGACAGCTTGTGGATATTTATTTGACTGACGAACGAAAGAAAGAGACGCACTAGAGTTATTTCGTCAAGCAAGGAAAGAGGAACACTAAAATTAGGTTTCGGAAGTCCCTTTTTTTTTCAAAGAATTCTCCTATATAGCGATTTACTTTTATTTTCATTTTCTCCTTAGAAGATAGGATTTGAATTAAGATTCATGGAATAATGCTGAATTGAAATCTCTATTTCTATAGTAGAAGAAAAAACAAATCGAATGGTGTCTTCTACTAGGTTCTACATATCATGTCATTTGTTTAATTCTTATATATAGTGCTACTAAGGGGATGATTGATTTTAGAAAACTTGCATGGAATCGTGTGTTGCTAGGCGAATGTAGCACTGCACAGTAAGTCAGTAACACGAACGAGTGTGCCATTCGTCTAAATCAACCAAAAATAACTTGTACAAAATTGACCAGACAAGAAAAAATCATGGAAAGCTAAAAAAAACTTGGTAATTTGGATAGAGCAACATGACATTCATAATCATATACACGTTGAAATCACAAGCACCACCACATGTCAAGGCAATTATATCTCAGTCGCTTGAATGCAAAGAAAAAATGAGGGAAAAAGGAGACTGGTCAGAGTTATTTCCCCCATCTGCCCTATAATTCCATCCTTTCTCCGTCATCCCCTCACTCTCACACACAACAAACTGCACGATAGTTCCAGAATTGGGCAGAAGAAGTTAAGAATCCCAAATAAGCTTCTCCAGCATGCACCAAGCATAAAGTGCAGTATATGTTCAAAATTCAAACTCGAGAGAACACGACGAACCCATCTTGATCATATAATATTATTTGATCATGGGATCAACAGCTTGTGGATATTTATTTATCTGATGAAGGAAAGAAAGAGACGCATTTGACTTATCTTCGTCAAGCAAGGGAAGAAAAACACTTAAAACAAGATAAGGGAGCCGCTGCTAGAAAACAGCAGTTCCCACTGGCTGTCAACCGCCTGTAGAGGATCCATCGAAGACTTATTAGAGAAACAAATGAGAAGAAGAAAAAATTGAATTATTTGGCCAGTAGGAAATATAGCTAGTACAGCGAAGGGGAGAGGAACTCAACTGTTGGCGCGGCGGGATGGTGATCCGAGTTGCTGCTGTGTAGGCCAAGGCAGGCAATTTGATTAGAAATCATCCTGGACGCTGATGTGTTTGTAGCCTTGTAATCATGGCGATGGCTGATGGGGATGACACGGCTAATGTCTATCCAGAAGACCAGCAGCGCATCTGCGTCCGCTGTCTGGCCAGCAACCACTTTTCTGTTCAAACTCTGATTAAAGAGTTTACTAGTATGTTGTTCTTCCCCAACTGTTGCCCAACTTTGAATATGTTGGAATCGTCTTTTTCTTTAACCTTTTTTTATTATAATAGGAATGAATAAAATTTCTCCTACTACTAGTAATTTAGAGTGATTTGGTGGACAAATGTACCCTGGATTTCAAATAAAACATCAGTAGCACGATTCTAAATATGAATAGTGGTAAAAAAACAAACTCGGATTACTGTAACAATGACAGTACTGTACTATTACTTGGGAAGTTGAGAGTTGCTGAAACAGAGAAAAGACCAAGTACGGTGTACTCGGATATTTGTTGTCAGCTACTACTCTCCTAGTGTGTCGCTTTAGTCAATATCAGCCTGCTACGTGCCCCAGATGAGCGCATGTGCCTGCACAGTACGCTCGACATGGACAGCCACTGGTTAATAATACTCAGAAAGTTCACTGCAGGCAGAGCATGGTAAAAACTGCACTACTAACTGGGGTTCTCACTGCTGCATACAGAACAGTAGTAGATCTCAAGGAATTGGGAACGCCCAATTGCCAAAATGTATATCTATGAATAGATCTTGTTCATCATATAGATTGAGATTATATAGATGCTGGTCGTATCATACACATACGGAGTAGTAGGAGGCTATGTACACTTGCTTCCTTTGATGATGCCTCTAATGGCTGGCTCAAGGAGATGTGGAGCGAACGGAGGAGCAATCAAGAACCTTGGTGCGGCTTGGCCGGCCGCCGCGCGCTGCTCTCGCCGCGGGGGAGGCCCATCTCCACGTCACGCTCCGCCTGCGGGGGCGGCGGCGGGGCCGTCGCGCCGCCGCCGCCGCAGCCGCGTAACCGCCGGAGGGCCGCGATTCTTGCCGCCTCGACCACGGCCGCGACGCCGGCGATGGGCCCCTGCGCAGGCTGCTGCTGCGGCGGCCGTAGTGGAGCCACCGGCTGCTGCCGCGGCCGTGCGACGGCAGCGGCGTCCTGGGATCCGAAGAAGAGCACGTTGGTGGGGAAGTTGGGCGACTCCGGGTCGGCCTCGGGGGCCTGCACGGCGGGCACCTCGTCGGCGACCGGGCAGCGGCAGAGCGGGCAGGTGGAGTGGGAGCGGAGCCACATGTCGACGCAGTCGACGTGGAACGCGTGCCCGCACCGCGGCAGCAGGCGCGCGTCCTCCCCGGCGGCGAGCTCCGTGATGCACACGGCGCAGTCCGCCGCGGGGTCGCCCGGGGCGACCTCCCTCCGGGGCAGCGCCACGATGGCCGTCTCGTCCAGCCCGCTCCCGTTGCAGGGGCCCCCGAACACGAACCGCGGGCCGCGGCCTCTGCCGTCCGCTCCCCCGCCGCCGACGCCGCCGATGGTGGGCGCGGCGCCGCTGTAGCGCTTGGCGCAGAGGAAGAGGTAGAAGAAGATGACGAAGGTGATGAAGATGGCGGCCGCCGCCGCGAGCATGGTCGCCGCCGCCGCCACGGAAGTCCCCGTCACCGACATCGATCCGTCCAAATCGCGTCCGTCCTCTAGCCTGTCGTCCCAAAGATCCTCTTTTTCCACAGCCTCGCCGCGTTCTTGGGCTGGAATTGCGAGGATTTAGAGCTTTGTTGCGAGAGATTTCCGTGGAGTGGATTTGAGGTGAAGAGGCGAGAGGAGTGGTACTTGGTGGTGCATATATATGATATGATGGAGCTGTGGAATTGGAATTGGGATAACCAGTGTGGCTTTTGCTTAGGTTGGTGGTGAGCTCGATTTAGGTGGGGAAAGTGAGAGAACAGTGGTGAGTGGTCAATGCGAGGGTGGGGAAGGACAAAGACGGGACCGCTTAATAAAATATCGATAGGGGATTATGATGGGGTGACGTGTAATCGAGGAATCAGATTGAGAGGAGTTGGTAACCAGTGTTGATTTGGTTCATCTTTGTTGACACAATGCTTTCAATTCAGAGTCTTCGCAGCTAGCAACCCCGATTTTATCATTGTTTACATGTCTCACTTCTTGGTCGATATAAAGCTAACTTATTTTTTATTGAGATGTTATTGCCTAGTCTTGATGTCCAACTGAAAATAATGTGTAACTACACACTCATACGCAATTTTCATGTGCAAAATTATGATGTGAATGAATCTAACGTTTCTAGAGTCAACCTAAAACTAACTTCATTTTCAGTTGGCCTATATGACTAGCAAAAAGGGAGGATTATTTACCCATTGTCTTATTTTTCTCAGAATCCCGAGTACACACGGATTGGATCACTGCATTGTGTACTTAGGCACGTCCTATTAAATATAAAAGTCATTGAATTCCAAAAATGACGAAAACCATTGATGCTTTCTTATTATCGACGAAAATATTGCCTAAGTACCAAAAGAGTGATACATACATGGGTTTAATGAGACATACGTTACGCCAAACCCGGTGTTTGATCCCTTATGGATGGGATACAACTACATCCCTGGCCATCGTACCACATATTGGTTTTTGGGTGGATGCGCAATTATTGTCGTGTTGTCCGGCTCGGTCGATAGACTCTAATCGTGTAACTTTATGTCGAGGCGGGTGTCCTGGATGAGTTGGTGTGGCAAACGTGGTCTGCATATGATTGGCATGGGTATAACCTTTGCCACGACTAGTTTGGATCATGCAATATTGGAGCTCAAGGGCGAGTAGCGATGGCGATATCGAAATTTTGGAACATCTAGCGCAATTGAATTATTGGTGTGTGGACGAGGAGGTGGAACATGGACTCTTGCAACCCTTGCGTCTTCACATCCATCGAAGAGTCCTAGGTATGCTCCTCCAACTCAGTCGATGTTTCTTCCCTGATGACATGGGTATGCCATATCGGGTCCTTAACATTGCCGTCCCTGGTACAAAGCTCAGGAAGGAATAGAAGAAACCCCATGAAGGAATCTAGATGAAGCCAAAGATACTACGTTAGGAAAGCTAACCCCACATCGGGTGAACATACGTATAATGTAACTCAACCTTGAGGTGGACTCTGAGACCTAGCCTGCTATATAGGGGCTAGGAGGAGCCACAGAGAGGAGGGAGATTCAATCAGACGAGACAATTTGTAACCCTAGTTCGACATAATACAATCTCGGTGATTCGCCCTTGATCATAGTTCTCGTCGGCTACCTAGTTTGGTTGACCGGTTTGTTGATGCGCCAGTGTCCTCCTTCCTAGAAACTCAAGTCCATCATCATGAGCATTGACAAGGTTAACGCTTTGTCACCTGATGCATCCATGGGATACCGGCTAGGTTTGGTGGAGTGGGTTCATGTGTCTAAGGTTGGTGTGTTGAGTTTTTTGCACATGAAGAGATGGGCTTGGGTCCTCGTGTATCGGTTTTGTAGCGACCAACATACTATGCATTGATTTTCATCCGTCTTTACACCACTAGCTAGGCAAAATTCTTCTTTTTTACTAATAAAATAGGCAAAGTTTTTTCACCGGTTCGAAAACCTTGATTCATGGAAATACATTGCGACCACGAGTTTGCGCTTTATGTTTTTAGATATATGTGCAATGATGCACCCATGGTCATGTCCTTGTTTTCATCATTAATCCATGACAACATTGATGGAAAAATTGTTGTGTTGAGTAGTTGGACATGTCCAATACCATTACTAGTTGGTATATTCATTGAAGAGCCCCAGTTTCTAAAAGGGGATATATTAAATTTATGAAAAAGGAAGGTATTTTTATTTTTATAAGTATTAAATGAATTGGGGAACTAGTGGTTGTACTGAATAGTTGGACATGTTCTAGTTTTATTTTCTATTTGCTATAGTCATTGATGAGCCCTAATTTTCTAAAAAATGGGTCGATTAAATTCATGAAAAAATAATATTCATTTTGGTGATTTACCGATCCTATTCATCCTAGAAAAAGGCATCCCAATAGCAATGAAGGAGATAACCTTGCCAATGCTAAAATATCATTCTCAAAACTTTTTAAAATAATCTCCACGAGATTTTTCATATTTGTCAACCGTTATAGTACATGCTACTAGAACGGTGAATAGAGTATGAACTATTTCACTCCTTTCCAAAGTGTTAAGTCTTGCACTTTGAAGCAAAGTTCGTTCGACACTTCCGAGCCAAGGTTATTCCTTTGGCATGTGCAATCATTTGCCCAGCTGATATTGTTACTGTTAGGCAGTTTGATGAACTAAGTTGGTTTAGCCATTGTACTGTTTGGACCTACGACTAAAAAGTCGTTCAATCTCCTTGAAACAACCAGGGGTCACCTAGAGAGGGAGGTGAATATGTGTTCGAAAGTAATTACATATTTACCTTGTATAAATATGGTAATAAACTAGTCAGTTACTTCCAAACACAAATGCTATATGGTAGGCGCCAGTAAGTACTGTGCCAATAACTTAAGCTAAAATAGATAAGAACTTAAAAGGAACTAGCAAGCACAAGATGAATAACTAGATTAACAACATGAGAGAATTTCTTATTTGGCCCTGGCTGAAGTTTGCCTTCCTTTCTTGACCCTGCCAAAAAAAATCTTCCTTTCTTGACACACAAAGTTTAGATAGTTCCTTATTTGGCCCTCTAGTGCAATTTAAGCACTAACGGTGTTATTAGATGTCTAAGATGACACTTTTTCCCTGCTGCAATATTTGATCAGATTTTCAAAATTTTGATTAGATTTGTAACTAGATGTCATACACAGTTCATATATATATATATATATATATATATATATATATATATATATATATATATATATATAATATAGTGCTTAACACAACATGTACCAGTTCCAGAAGTATATAAATGCGTAGATATCACAACCAGGGGACACATACACCACTACACCACTCGCATGGTACATACATGATGCCAAGTTCACATGCTCTTTCTTTTTCTGCTTGGCCCCAACCTTCACAGGAACATTTATTTGTTCGTTGGGCATAGAAGTCTCGATGGAAAGTGCCGAGGATGCCGCACAACCAGAGCCTGTACCCGCGCAGTGGCTGAACCCTGCAGACGTCGAGCTAACATCCGCGCCCAAAGCCGCAGCTCCGACCGCCACAGAGCTCGTAGACAGATGCTCCGCGGCCGCACCTTGTCCCTCCGCGGCCGCACCTTCCGCCGCCGTGCCCGGGTCTCTATCTGCCGCTCCCTCTGCCTCCGCCTGCAGACCCGCGCCGCCGCCGCCTCCAGCTCCCATGGTTAAGCCCATGCCGCCGCTCCGCCGCAAGACGAGCTGGCTGTCACCGCTTCTAGGGTTAGTCGCCACCGGGTTAGGGGGTCGGGGTCGGAAGGGGGCTGCGCAGAGATGGGGAGTGAACGGCGTGGGGCAGGAGAACGGAATGGTCCGGCCGCTGGGCCGGACCGGCAGCGGCGGCAGGGTTAGGGAGTGGGCGACGCAGCGGTGGAGGAGTGGCTGGCGTGGGGGGGGGGGGGAGGAGAAAGGAGGCGTTTGGGTTGATCCCGTCGGGTCGGGGGCGCTTGGGTTTGGTCCAGGATTTTTTTTTCTTTTTCCTTACTTTTTATCTTTTCTCATTTATTTAGGGGTATAAAGGTCCAGCAACAATTTGTTTGACGGGAGGAGCTAACAGAATTGACGGCAGGGCCAAATAAGGAACCATCTAAACTTCGTGTGTCAAAAAAGGAAGCAATTTTTTGCCAGGGCCAAGAAAGGAAGGCAAACTTCAGCTAAGGCCAAATAAGGAATTCTCTCTAACAACATACTCCCTCTGTTCCTATATATAAGCCATATAGTTTTTTGAGAAAAATTCCATAATATAAGGTTTATTGCGTTGCCCTACTTGTATGGACAATATTTTTGGAGATTTGATTAGGTTTATTTATCTCATGCAAAGTCCTCTATTAGCTCACGACAATTACTTACGGTTAACCCTAGCCATACATGGTGTAATTTTTTCTAAATATGTGTTTCTTAATTTCCGTGCCAGAAATTATATGGCTTATATTTAGGACCGGAGGGAGTATATGATAAACAATGATGAAAGCAACCAATAAGAAGATAAAGAACTTCAAACACAAAGGCCACAATGTAAAATTATAAGTGAAAGAACTCAGATAGAGAGATAACCGAGGCACATGAAGACGAACATTTATGTAGATGTTCATTTCCTCGTAAAGAAGCTAATTACCGTTGGAAAGTGTAAGAGCAAGATCTATATCCCTTGTTTTGTGTGTTTGATGACAACACTCGAACAATTCTAACCGTGCACAAAGTTTGTCATTGATAGGTTTGCAAGGTGTACGGTGCCCTCGCCGGACACATTATGATCAGAAGACCGAAGCGTAGTTCTTAGGCTTTCTGGTTTTGTGTGTGTGTCGCGAGGTAACATGGTAGGAGAGGAAAAGAGGAAAAAGTTGTTTTAGCCATAGCGGTACTACGGTACCAGGAGCGGTAGTACCGCTACTCTCTGGTACCGCTCTGAGATACCGCTCTGAGGATTGCACACGAGATTGTCCCACAGAACAAGTTACCTTTCGGTACCTTGAGCGGTAGTCCCACCCGCAAGCGGTAGCCGCCCACTATCGCTCAAGTACCGTAACACGTTACGCAGACGGTGCCGCTTTGTACCGCTTTGGATCCAGAAGGTCCTGGACCCTATTGCGATACTCTCGCGGTACCAGCGTAGTACCGCTATGTGTCCACGTGGACAAGTTCTGTGGGGATTCGAACTCGAGCGGTAGTACCGCTTCCCGTAAGCGGTATTAAAAAAAGACATAACGGTTGGATTTGGAGGACCTATAAAAGGCCCCTTCTTCCCCAGCTCGTTTTAGCTCTTCTCTCTCTCTCTCCTCCATTGTTGCTGAGCTCAAACTTAGTGGATCTCTCCCTACCCAATCAATCTTGCTCATACTTTGAGGAGTGGTGGAGGAGACCCCGATCTATCGTTCTACCGAGAGAAATTTCACCAATTCGTGGTAGTCCTTAGTGGATCTTGGTGGTAGAGTTCCTATGGTGGAATCGTGGAAGAAGTGCATCCGTGGAGGCTAGCTTGGTGTTGTACTAGCTCCATGGGTTGTTGGGAGCCTCCTTGTGGTGTGGAGCTCGCCCCAACCTTGTGAAGGAATCACCGCCTCGACCGGTGCCTTAGTGGAGAAGGGGAGCACCTTCGTGGAGCTCTCTCGAGGAAGAAGGTCCTTCTTCGTGGTGTGGCCGTCTAGCCTCTTGTGTGAGGCTAGCACCTCCTCAACGCAGACGTACTCCCTTTTGTGGGAGGAACTGCGGGAAACAAACCTCGCCTCGTCTCCGCGCCCTCCGGTTGTCCCGCTCCTTACTCTTACTATCTTGTGTGATTCCTTTGCTTGTTGTACTTGTCTAGGATCATTGTAGGAACACCGCCATCGCTAAAGCTATCATCTTTATCTTCCGTTGCACTAAAAATTGAAAAAGACTAAAACTTGACGTAGCGCCCATTCACCCCCCCTCTTGTTCGCTACGATCCATTCAATTGGTATCATTACAAGGTTTTCTTGCTCGGGCTTTACCACCTAAGAAATGGCCGAACAAGAGAATGGAGAGAATGGGTTCCTTCCCAGTGAGCAATCACCTCCACCATCAATTGTCGATAGCACTCCGGCTACTTTGGATGACCTCAAGAAATTGGAGTCATCCATTGTATCTCAAATGAAGGCTATGATGATGGAGTTGATTGCTCCCAAATCAACCCCCATTATAGATCCTAAGGCAAGTGTCGATGTTCCTCCACCACAAGTCAACACCCTTCCTCTTGTTGATTTTGTCGCGCAATCGACAAAACCACCTCGAGAAGGGGAACTTGAGGACATTGGCACTTCATCAAAAGGGAAGGATGAATCACCGGTTGAGGGACAATTAGGAGGTTATCATGCGGTGCCCCCACCAAGTGATTACTCCCTAAATGTCCCAATACCCATGCCTTGTATCTTGACTCATGGCTCACCACCGCTACTTGATTCCAATAGCTTTGAAAATTAGCAATTCTTGATGAAATCTCATGTGCGCAGCGCGTCTACCGAGCTTTGGCGCATCATTGAGGAAGGTTATTCACCAAGAGACCCAAAGAACTTGACAAGAAGAGAGGTCGTGGATGATCAACTCAACGCCACCGCCATCAACATGATTCACATGGCCGTCACACCCAAGGACCGCGCTCATATTCGCTCGCTCAAGACCGCCAAGGAAGCATGGAATAAACTTGACAAGCTCTTCCTCAGAAATGAGAGCATCCAAAGCTCTCGATGAAGTGAACAATATGGCCGACAACTTCGTCATGAATGAAGGAGAATCACCCGAAGAGATGTACCGGCGCCTTATCGCTCTCGCCGTACAAATGCAAGATCTTGGAGCAACATTTGTGGATGACCCTTGGATCAAGCGAAAGTTCTACAATGCTCTCCTTCCTTATGAGGAAGTGAAGTTGACGGCCATCCGCCAAAATGCCTCCTTCCGTGCTATGACATCCGATGAAGTCCTTAGTGAAGTCATCGCTTTGGACATCTCCAAGAAAAATGCGGAAGACCTTGTTGCTCGCGCCCACAACATCCGTAAGCCCAACCATGCGTTGAAGATGAAGGAACATGAAGCTAGTGAGAGCGATGAGGATCCCATTGAGTGGGGTCCGGATGATCTCAAGGCCAACTATCATGAACACATGGCTCTTGCCGCCAAGAGCTTTTGGAGTGGGAACAAGACACGGGGCTCAAGGTTAAGAAGATACTCACCTCATGACTCTTCAAGATACTCCTCCACAAGTCCAAGGGAAGAGCAAAGGGGGGAGCTTGCTACAATTGTGGTGACACAAGTCACTTTGTTTCCGATTGTATCTTTGAGAGAAGGGAATACAATGGTGGAAAGCTTGTACGAAAGGACAAGTTCAAATCTCTCTCAAAAGGATTCTCCAAGTTCTCCTCCAACTCCGGAGACTCCAAGGCCTCCTTCACCAAGAAGACTAGAGCTTTCATTATTCGTGAGGAATATTCCTCCGATGAAGGTGAAGAGCACAAAGACAAGGGGATGAACAAGGAGGAAAGGGAAGTGGCCGCCATCGCCATCTCCACTCCCTTCACCTCCCTCTTCGACTCACCAAACTAGAACCTCATCGTCAAAAACTTCCATTGTCTTGTGGCAAAGGTATCTTCGGAGACTCATGATGAGGAACTTGTGACTCAACTTGATGTGGCTCAAGATCGTGTTGAAGCGGAATTGGAAATTATCTCTCTCACTCAAGCTTATGAGGAAGAATGGTGCATGCGCATGTCTCTTGAAACTAGTGCTATTGTTCTTGAAGATTCCAACAATTACTTCATCTCCCAACCCATCGAGGATCAAGATTATGCTCTTGGTTGGTTGAGAAGACATAATGCAAGACTCTTGGATATCATTTCTCGCCAAGAGGAAGCCTTGGATGAGTACTTTCGTTTGAGCAAGGAGAAGGTGTCATGTTGTGACCATGAAGAAGAGATTGCCACTCTAAAGAGACACAAGGCCATGCTAGTTGAAGAGAATGATAGACAAAATGAGTCCTTGATGGAGTACTTTCGCTTGAGTAAAGGAAAAGATACTTGTTGTGACCACGAGGACGAAATTGCAACTCTAAAGAGGAGAAATGACAAGCTTATGGTGATCAAGATCATGTATGAGGAAGCCTTGATGGAATATAAACGGGCTAGCAAGGACTATATTTGTCGCAACCATGAAGATGATATTGCCACCTTGGAAAGACAAAAGCGCTCACTCTTGACAATGAATTCTCTTCAAGAGGAAGCTTTGTTGGAACATTTCCGGGTGAACAAGGAGAAAGAGGCTCAAGAATTCGACATCACTCATCCTCATCCGGATCATGTTCATGAAGTCAACCGTTTGAAGTCCAAAATCAAAAGACTCCAAATTCAAGCGAAATACTTGGAAAGAGTCATTGAAAATAGAGATAAGGCCAATGAGGACTCTTGCAATGAAGGAGTGGCTATAAAGCCAAAGGAGAAGAGAAGAAGGAGGATCAAGATAAAGAGGAGCATCAAGATAGGGCCCATTGAAAAATGGGTTCCTATCTCCAAAGCTTGATCCATGAAGGTCTTTGCTTCCGGTGGTGCTTCATTGGTGGAAGATTGAAGCCACATTTCTCTTGACCGGAAGCAAAGAAGTTGTTGTCGCCCTCGAGCTATCTCACTCTATCTCTTCTTATGGCGTCAACACAAGCAAGCTTAAAGGTACTGGGCCTGTCAAGACCCTTGTTTACAATATTCTTTCCGTTCATTGCTTTACATGCTTGGGTCCTTGTACCTACTATAATGAACATGTGGTGGATCTCTTGTGGAGCTAGTCTCTCCAAGAGACCACGCTCTCGGACTAATAGAAAATGCTTCCGTGTGTAGAGATCATGTTTGTAGGAATTGCATTGACTAAAAATGAATGAAGATTCTTACAAGATCAAGTTCAACGCAAACTCTATGCCATGATCCTAGCAACAAGGAGCTACAATGGAATGGAGTTCAAGTTTCACACCTTGGGTGTCTTCCTGGGCAAAGAAGGAACTCAACATCGATGCTCCTTGCCATACTCTCCCCAACTTCTTGGGGTTGCCGGAAGTGAGAGACAAACCTTAGTTGGAGACACTCAAACATGATGATGGAGTTTGAGTCTATTGTGTGGTTGTGGTTTTGTGTGATGAGACTCTTTTGATGAAGATGATAGTTCTTTGGAGGGGGCGAAGTGCTTCTTGTGAGAAAGGAGATGCAATTCCCCCGATTACCGTAGGAAGGATGAGTGTTGGCACTCGCCGACCTCAAAAGCTACCTTCTACGAGTTCCGGGGAAGGACGAAGTTCCATCTATATGGAGCCATCTACACCACAAGGCCAAGCTTCTTCCATTGAACAACCAAGTGAAAGATCACCTCTTCCACAACCTCAAGTTCGGCATCAACAACAATGAGGGTCAAGGCGAGGACCTAAACCATAATGAAGATCAAGGGACCACACAAGAATCTATCCTATTGGTCCATTATCGCCGGGGTTCTAAAGCGTCAAGACTCTTTCATGACTCAAGCAAAGTACATCAAGATATACTCAAGAGCAAGATATGAAGGGGTCCAACGGTATAGAAACCCCAAGCTCCTAAAGAAGTTTCAATGAGACCGACAAGGCAATGGACTCATACTCTACCGGCCGACGTCAAGGTTTTCTTCTCTACCCTTGTGCTTCTCATCCGGACGTCGTGTCAAGAATGGATAATACCACTTTTGTACTACATGTCTAGATCTAAAGCACGCATGAATATAGGGGGAGTGCGGTTTAAACTTATTGAGCTATCCCTCCCCCCATAATGCATAAAGAAATCCAAAGCATATGCTATTCGTCAACTAAGTGACTAATGAGCTTCATGTTGAGTTGTAGCCGTGAGTCCTAGATACATCTACGCGACCTCACACTACTAAACTCTTACACGGTGGCTTCGGCCACCAACCTCCTCCTTGAGGAGCTTTTTGTTTCTTTTGATTTCTTTTCTTTCATTTGCTTTTGGTTTTATTTTCTTCATTTTCTTCATGGGAGATTCACCCAAGCTTGGCCTTTCATGCTTTGATTCTTGCAAGCTTGGTTGAGTAGTACCTTAACAGTTCCGCCATCTAATCCTAATCCATGATCTATCTCTCAAGCCAACTCAGTCTAAAAGCACAAGTCTACACCAAAATCTGAGTGTCTTTGAGTTTGGAGGCCGGTACTACCGGATCTCAGGCCGGTACTACCGCTTTGGGCAATAATCTGACGAAACTAGATTTTGTCCCCAGAGCGGTACTACCGCCCGAGGTACCGGGTACGAGCGGTACTACCGCTTGCGTTTTTGACTAGAGGCACCGGTTGGGTCGGGATTCATTCCAAACCACCAGAAACCCCCATCCTCCTCAAGTCAACAGCGCCCCCAAGCTCAAGACCTCGAGGAAATCGGCCCCGATCTCCTCTTCCAGCTGCCGCCGGCCAAATCTCCTCCGTGGAGAAGCTTCCCCACCCTCTTCTCCACCATGTCCTCCGGTATGAACCCTAATCTCTCTCTCTAGGGTGTGTTGAACTCCCTAGATGCATAGGCTAGGGTTTGATGGAGGTTTGCTGTTGTTGCCTAATCGACGGTACCCCGGAGGAGGGATCTCACAGGGAGAAGAAGTAGGGGCAACAATGAGTGACACTATGGACCTCTGCCAGTTACCCAATGACAGATGACAGTGCTTGTCGGAATTACCGGGCGCTTGCGCGTTGTTACAATGGTTGTGGTTGTGCCTCTAGGGCTCCCGGGATCCAGCTTATATAGACGCACGGATCTAGGGTTTACATGGAGAGTCCTTGCAGGATTACAGATTGCCTAAACTACGGTAGAATATCTTGCCGTGCACGTCAAGGATCCGCCTTCCTTATACGTCGTACTGGATCCGGTCCCTCATGGGCCTCCACGGATCCGGTTCTCCAAAGGTCGGACGGATCCGGCATACCGATCCGGGGCAGACTTCATCCTTATGATCAATAGAACCGGGCCGCCCGATGGGCCACATGCCACCATCACCGTCTATGGGCCACCCGGGCTTGCCGGATCTAGGCACCGTCGATGGTACACCCATGAAGTATACCCACAACAGTAGCCCCCAGAGTTCTCCGAGTTTCACCTCCAGTTTCCGCCTTGCTAGTTCCTTATGATCTCCGGCAATGTTGGTAACGCGGAGAAACTTGAAGAACTCCAACTTCTCATTTTCTTCTTTCCCAACTTTTAGTCGGAAAATATCCCCATCCTGCGGGACTTCATCCATCGACAGCCTACAACATGTCTCCGGGTTACTCCCCTGCAACAGACAAGGATTTGATTATCTTTTCGCTGCTACCCGGAACCTTAAAAGATTCAAACGGTTCCGCCAATTCTGGCGCCATTTACGCGTGATTTGAGCAGTAACTTATCCTTAGCCATTTTCACCGTTTAGGGTTTGCGACACGTGTCAAGCATCCAACGGCGCGACGCTTGCGTTCCGACCATAGGATGCGGAGCACGAATCTCCTCCCTCGGCCTATAAATATCCACCGTCGACCCTAATCTCCTCATTCACCCCCCATTCACCTCTCGCGCAGCGCCGCCTCCGAGCTTCTCTCCGCCGTACCGGAGTCTGCCGGAATCCCGCCGGAGTTTCGCCGGAGCGCCTACTTCGCCGCACAGTGTTCTTCGTGTTCTTAACATCAGCGAGCCACCGCACGAAAACCTCGTCGCCGGCGACTTCCGCCACCGCGGAATCCATTACGGTAAGTCCTCGAGCTTCAGTCTTTCGTCGTAGTTGGGAGGGATGATCCTTGAGGAAGACGACGTGGATCCGGCTAAGCTATGTTTTCCGTCACTACTTTTTTTTGTTCAGATGTCTTCTGCAACTCCACCTTCAACCTCCGAGCCGATCATGGCAACACCCCTCTCCTCCGCCCCTCCACTCTTGCTCCGGTCCACCCGATCCTACCAAGGACTCCGGCAAGGACACCGAAGGAACCTCTGAACCGAGAAAGCTCCGGGAGGAACAGGCAGAAAAGGAAGAGGTCGCCACCAAGAAATCCAAGGCTCGTCAAGATTCTGAGTCTGGGAAAAGGTTTCCTGCTTCCCGGAAGCTGGCGAACAGTTCCGGGTTCCTTGGCTCCAGCCCCTGAAGATGGTGAAATGGTAATAACCAAGGCGCTGGTGGAGCGAGGTTTCTCTTTTCCGCCATCGGATTTCTTCTCGGAGATCCTGAAAGCGTACGGGCTCCAACCCCACAATATATCACCAAACAGCGTCCTGGCGATCAGCAACCATGTCACCCTCTGTGAAGGCCACCTCCGGGTAACTCCCGAACTCCCTCTCTTCCAATATTATTTCACCGTCAAGAAGGAGAAAATCCGCCAAACCTCCGAGTTGGCAACTTGCGGATCCATCACCTTCATGCTCCGGCCCGGCCGCGTCTACCCCCACACCGACCGCCACGAATCCGCGCGGTACTGGTCCGGAAGCTTCTTCTATCTGAAGGACGTCTCCGACCCAGCGAGCGACAGGAAATTACCTGAATTCAAGAACAGCCCCGCCAGCGAAACTCCGGCATGGACACAATGCCCTCACCTCTCCGAGTCGCCTCAGCTGACCCGCGCTGTCAGGCGGATCTGCAAGCTCACGGAGGAGGGTCTGTCGGGGAAGGATCTCACTATGTCTTGGTTCACCAAGCGGATCCAGCCACTCCAGCATCGAGATCGCTTGATGTTCCACTACACGGGGCGCGACGATCCAATGCGCGCCACAAAAGACAACCTCTCCACCGACGCCATTGATAAGAGGATCCGGCTCCTTATCAAGATTCCACGTGAACTTCATGTTCACGTGTGTAACATAGACATCCATTCCAACGGCTCCGGCACCGCGGTACGTTATCTTGACGTGCCTGTTAATTCCTTCATATCTTAAATTTTGTCTAAGTCTTGGCTTGGTAACGAAGCTCGAAGCCCTCGAGGAAGGCGAGCTCGGAACTCTCCTCCGGGTCCCTCACTCGGGGAACAACGATCCGGAAGCCGCATCGGAGGCGGAAGTCCCCGAAGCTCCGCGTCTCACCAAGAGGAAGAAGGCCGCCCCCTCCAGCCCTGCAGCCAAACGTGCCCGCGAGGCGCCTAGCATCGCGGCTACCCGTAAGGCGGAGGCGGAGAAGAAACACCTCAAACTTATTGATACCAGCAAACGTGCTCAACCCAACATCCAGCAATTTTTTATCCCAACTAGGTAAGCATTTGGTTTCCGTAACAAGGTCTTGCTGCTGCTGTGAGTTAACAAATACTAACTTGTTCTATGCTTCTTACTCTTTTATTGCAGCAAAAGCTCCGGAAGCCAAGCCCCCCGGATTGCCAAGAAGAAGGTCAAGCCGTCTCCGGCTTCTATTCCAGTTACTCCAGAAGTGGAGGTTCCGCCCAAGGCCTCATCCGCTGCCAAGTCGGATCCAAAGGACGTCATCAACGTTGATGACCTTCCGGAGGATCCAATCGATAAGGGTGATTCCGGCAAAGGCGCCTCCTCGTCTGCACCTCCTCCTGAGCAGCCCACGGCTACCTCAACTGACATTCCGGCTGACAAAGCCGAGAGAAAACTCCTCTTGAGCGGCGCCACTGGCACACCTCAAACTCATCCTCACTTCTTCCCCACTCTAGAAAAGATCTCCCTCTCTCAACGCCACGCGGAGGTCTCCAAAATGATGGAGCAAGTGTGGGGACCTGCAAACACGGAGGAGAAGGAGCTGATTGAGCTTGAGGGCGGAATCAAGGCGTTTTTTGCCAAACACAAGAATGTTCGTCAGGTAACACCAGCCCCCAGGCATTGGTTAATGCATTTTTCCGAGTAACATGTATGAGCCAATGTCTTGAACTGAAGATTGTAGCGGAAAATCAAAGTTTTCACATGCTAAAGATTTTTGCTTCCATCCAGCCCCCATAAGTTTGAATTTTCCGTCTAATCCTGTAACCGCTCTTCACAGCACACGCGGAAATTGCACGAGGATCTGCGCACCCATGTACTGGAGCAGAGACAAGAAATTGAGCTGCTTCAATCTAGGGACGCGGATAATCAGAAGGCCATCGCGCTGCTGGAGACCCGCATCAAGAGTTTTGAAGGTATTGACTCCGACTAAGCCCCCAGGATTGGCGATGTAACCATATTAACTTTGTTGTTGAAATTCCGAGTTCCAGATGATATTGCCAAGCGCCCCTCCATCGACTCCCTTTCCGCCAAGATCGAAGTTCTTCAGGCGGAAAATGAATCTCTCAAGAAATTCCTGAAGGAATCCTCCGAGGAGGAGTCCAAGAAGAAAAAAGAACTCTTGGAGAAACATGCCCTAGAGCTGACGGATCTCGCTGAGAAACTGAAGAAAAGTCACCAGCGGATCCAGACCTTGGCTGCCAAGAACAAGAAGTACGAAGAGGAGGCGGAAGCCATTGATAAAATGATCTTTCGTAAGGACCTCTGTTTCCCTTCTTTGTAACTCCGACCTCTTCATTCTTGAGCTTTCAATCGCGGAAAAGACTAATTATACTTTTCGCAGCGAGTCTTGGTTTTGAGTGGACGAAGGAGACCGCCCTCAAGAGAACTGAAGCGTATGAAGAAGTGCAGAGCTCTATTGACAACCTCTTCGAGGCATGTCGCGGAGTCGCCAAATCGCTATCCCTGAAGAGAGCCGGAACTGCGGTGATCGACACCATGACCAAACTCATCAAGCAGGTGCCGGAACTTATCAAGGATTGGCAGGAGTCTTCTGCTCGCGGAGTTGCGTCCCTCGTGTTGGCGACGTGCAAGGCACACTTCCCAACCCTGAACTTCGCTGACGTCTCACGCGGAACCCCCAAAAGCGCCAATATGAGAGCCCTTCTCGCGGAGACCCAAGGGTATGATCGGCTCTTTGTCGGACGAGTTAACCACTCGTTTTGGTACAACAAGCATGATCTTCCCGCGGGGTTCTCTGACGCGGAGGATGAAGACGAGGAGGACCTTCCCGGAGACGATTTCACTGAAGAAGGCTCTGGGTTGAGCGCAGATCACGACGAAGAAGGCTCCGACGACGACTCTGGCGATGGCTCTGGCGATGGATGCCGATGCCTCCTCCGAAGATCAATCCTCCGAGTAGGACTGAGACAGTTAAAACTGATGCATCATTTTGGGTTTGTAATATAACTTAAATTCTTAAGTAGCTAGGGACGAAACAATCATGCATGGGCGGAAGATACTTATCCTGCTATCCGTTTTAATATTATTTGCATGTGTTGTTTCTTGAAAGCAAGTGCTGGTTTTATAGTTTCCGGCTTACCCACTTGACCTTCCGCGAGCCGGAAAACCTATGCCGGAAACGCTCGCCAGCGGCGACGAAGCCCAATGGCGATCCGTCAATAACCGCGGAAACAAGCCCCCATCGCAAGTGCTAAGTCGCTACCAGGACTGGGTTTGCAAAAAAATTTCCGCGTAAAACTTAAGCTTACGTCCTAAAGGACGATTTTGAAAATCACAACTTGCATACACGCCTAGGCGGAAATATCCAGCTCTGCGGTTTTAGTCGGAAAACATACACGATCTAAAATGAACAATTAAAGGAGGTAAAAGACTCTGAGAGTGAACCAAAAGCTTTATTTCATTGATCATGTATCATATATATTACAAAGTATGTAATGCGTAAAGCGCTAAGTGTGGAAAGGACGTAGCTGTGCTATGTTCCAGGGACGATCTGTTTCATCATATATGTCACCCGGATCCTCTCGTTTTCGTTTCCGGTGCCAGGCAGGTCTATCTTTTAATTCCCGGAAATCAACAAGGTAATAAGATCCGTTGTGTAGTACTTTGCTGATGACAAAAGGTCCTTCCCATGGAGATTGCAACTTGTGATCTTTCTGGCGAAGGCGGAGGACTAAGTCTCCGACCATGAACGAGCGGTTCCGAACTCGACGGCTATGATAGCGTCGGAGCTTCTGCTGGTAAATGGTGGAGCGTTGGTCAGCTAAATTCCGAGCTTCTTCGATCAGGTCCACAGATAGCTGTCGAGCCTCGTCAGCAATTTCTTCATTGTAGGCGGAAACTCGCGGTGAATCATGGATGATGTCAGTGGGAGCACAACTGGATCCGTATACCAGAAGAAAGGAGTAAACCGTTGACTGTTAGGGTAGTTCGCAGACTCCATGTACGCAGAGTCTAGTTCATCAGCCCAGGCTCCGGCTGCACGACGCAGCGGTTCTTCAAGGCGAGGTTTGATTCCGGCTAGTATAAGACCATTGGCTCGTTCGACCTGACCGTTAGATTGTGGATGGGCCACAGATGCAAGGTCAAGCCGGATCCCAACTTCATCGCAGTAATCCTTGAGTTCTCCTTGCGCAAAGTTTGTGCCATTATCTGTGATTATGCTGTGTGGGATGCCGAATCTCGTCACGAGGCTGCAAACAAATTTTAGTGCCGTAGCACCATCGGCTTTTCTCACTGGCTTTGCCTCGATCCATTTACTGAATTTGTCAATAGCGACCAAGAGGTATTCATGACCACCAGGAGATGATTTCTTTAACTTACCAACCATATCGAGCCCCAGACCGCAAACGGCCAGGTGATAGGTATGGTCCTCAGCTCTTGGGCTGGAGCATTTGGTTGAGTAGCGTAGTACTGACAACCTCGGCAAGTTTTTACCAGCTTCTCAGCGTCTTATTTAGTGTTAGCCACAAATCCTAACCGAAAATCTTTTGCAACGAGGGACCTGGGGGCGGCATGATGCCCGCAATCCCCTGCGTGGATCTCTCGGAGGATTTCAATGCCATCTTGATTAGAGACGCATTTGAGAAACACCCCGTTTGCACTTCGTTTGTAGAGCTGTCCATCAACAATTGTGTAGGATCTTGCTCGTCTGATGATCTGTCGTGCGTGGACCTCGTCCTCCGGCAACTTTCGATCGATGAGGTAATCCAGAACGGCTGAGTCCAGGCCGGAATGACTGCCATCACTTCCTTAGCCGGAGAAACCAGATCGGGATTTTCCGGTTTGCGCCTTCACCGAGGGTACTCAGATGCTCAAGGAAAATTCCAGGCGGAATTGGCTTCCTGCCGGATCCGAACTTGGATAGCATGTCTGCTGCTGTGTTATCATCTCTCCTGACGTACTTGACTTCGTATCCGATGAAGCACTTGGCGATCTTGTCAACTTCGTCTCTGTAAGCCGCCATGACGGAGTTTCTGGCGTTCCAGGTTCCGGCTACTTGTTGTGCCACCAGGTCGGAATCTCCGCAGCATATGATGTGCTTGATTCCAATTTCCTTAGCGATGCGCAGACCGTGTAGTAGAGCCTCGTATTCCGCCATGTTGTTGGTAGCTTCGAAGTGAATCTGCAGAACGTACTGCAGTTCTTCTCCGGTAGGTGACTTCAGGGTAACTCCAGCCCCCGAGCCTTGATGTTGCTTGGATCCGTCGAAGTGCATGACCCAAGCTTCAGGTTCCGGCACAGGCGTGCCCTCCGGTGTTTGATACGTCCAATTTGCATCACTATTTTATATCATAATTTGCTGTTATTCATTGATATATTTCATATTGGGACACAATACTTATGTTATTTCATCTATTTTGCATGTTTCATCATTATTGGAGGATCAAGCACCGGAGCCAGGATTCTGCTGGAAAAAGCACCGTCAGAACGCAATATTTCGGAAGATCAACTGTGGAAGGAAATTACACGTAAATTCCTATTTTTCCAGATGACGGAGGGAGCCAGAAGGGGGAGAAGAGGGGACCCGAGGTGGGCCCACCCCATAGGCCGGCGCGGCCCAAGGCCTGCCGCGCCGCCCTATGAGGAGGGGGGCCCACAGCCCCTCTCGCCTCCTTTTCTTCGCGTACTCCTTCGTCCCGAAAACCTAAGCCACAGAGGGTACCTCACGAAGAGTTACAGCCGCCTCTGCGGGGCGGAGAACACCAGAGAGAAAAGAGCTCTCCGGCGGGCAGGAATCCGCCGGGGAAATTCCCTCCCGGAGGGGGAAATCGACGCCATCGCCATCGTCATCGAGCTGGACATCATCTCCATCATCATCATCATCATCTCCACCATCTACACCGCCATCACCACCGCTGCACCTCGTCACCGCTGTAACTATTTGGGTTGGATCTTGATTGTTTGATAGGGGAAACTCTCCCGGTGTTAATCTCTACTTGTTATTGATGCTATTGAGTGAAACCATAGAACCAAGGTTTATGTTCAGATTGTTATTCATCATCATATCACCTCTGATTGTATTCCATATGATGTCTCGTGAGTAGTTCGTTTAGTTCTTGAGGACATGGGTGAAGTCTAAATGTTAGTAGTGAACTATGGTTGAGTAATATTCAATGTTATGATATTTAAGTTGTGGTGTCATTCTTCTAGTGGTGTCGTGTGAACGTCGACTACACGATACTTCACCATTTATGGGCCTAGGGGAGTGCATCTTGTATTCGGTTGCTAATTGCGGGGTTGCCGGAGTGACAGAAACCTGAGCCCCCGTTAGTATATCGATGCAAGAGGGATCGCAGGATCTCAGAGTTTAAGGCTGTGGTTAGATTTATCTTAATTACTTTCTTGTAGTTGCGGATGCTTGCAAGGGGTATAATCACAAGTATGTATTAGTCCTAGGAAGGGCGGTGCATTAGCATAGGTTCACCCACACAACACTTATCAAAACAATGAAGATTATTTAGCTACATGAAGCGAAAGCACTAGACTAAAATCCCCGTGTGTCCTCAAGAACGTTTGGTCATTATAAGTAAACAAACCGGCTTGTCCTTTGTGCTAAAAAGGATTGGGCCACTCGCTGCAATTATTTCTCTCGCACTTTACTTACTCGTACTTTGTTCATCTGTTACATCAAAACCCCTTGAATACTTGTTTGTGAGCATTTACAGTGAATCCTTCATCGAAACTACTTGTCAACACCTTCTGCTCCTCGTTGGGATCGACATTCTTACTTATCGAAGATACTACGATACACCCCCTATACTTGTGGGTCATCAAGACTATTTTCTGGCGCCGTTGAGTGAAGCGCTATTGGTAAGTGGAATTGGTTAGGAAAACCTTACTGTTTGTGCTGATTTAATTTCTGCCTGCTGCTATAAGTTATTATGGAGAGATCTTCTCTTCAACTTCTATTTGGGAAATCTACTACTACTGCAACGGTGGATGAAGCGCTGTGAGGAAGTGACCATATAAAATACCTATGAAAATTATTGAACGTGTTATGGATAACCGCTATGAAGGGGATGGAACTGTTCATCCTGGTGATCATTTACTGTTTTTACATGAATTATGCGGGTTATTCAAATGTGCAGGTATTGCTATGAATGAAGTTAGAAAGAAACTATTCACTATATCGCTGTCTGGTAAAGCGGCGCATTGGTATAAATTGTTGAAGAATGGTGATTCTCTTGATTGGGAGGACATTGTGCCTTTATTTTATTCTAAATTCTATCCTCCAAGTGAAATTCACAAGGATCGGAACCGCATATATAATTTTTGGCCTCATGATGGAGAGAGTATTGCCCAAGCTTGGGGGAGATTGAAGTCTTTAATGCTCAAATGCCCCATTCATGAGCTTCCTGGTAATGTTATTATTGATAATTTCTATGCAAGACTTTCTTTTCAAGATAAGACCTTGCTGGATACTTCTTGTTCTGGATCATTTACACGCAACAAAGAAGAGTTTAAAAGGGACCTTCTTGATCGGATCCAAGAAAATACTGAAGGATGGGAGAACGATAAAGATAGAGAATCATGTATAATTTATGATTATAAATGCATTGAAGTTTTTATGGATACTGATAAATTTCATAATATGAGTGCTACATATGGTCTTGATTCCCAAGTTGTTGCAAATCTTTATAAAGCTTTTGCCTCTCATTATGAATTGCCTAAGAAGAATTTTGATAAGTATCATGAACCGTATAAAGATAAAATTGATTCATCCGTAAACAAATGTGTTGTAGTTGAAACTGTTGATCATGTTATTCCTGAAGCTTATATTGAAAAAACTTTCCCCGCTAAAATGAAAGAGTATTCTGTTATATCTAGTGCGGTTAATAAAAGTGGAAAGAAACCTATAGAACCTGAAGAACAAATTAAAATTGAACCTGATGTTGCAATAGTTAAAGATCTTGTGACTGAAAATTTGGAGGATGGTCATATTATTTTCTGTGAAGATGCTTCTAATATTGTTTCACATCCTAATAAACCCAAACAAGTTAGTGTTCCTATGCTATCTATTAGAATTGGTGATCATTGCTATTATGGTTTATGTGATATTGGTGCAAGTGTTAGTGCTATTCCTTATGAGCTTTACACGGAGATTATGCACGAAATTGATTCTTGTGAACTTGAAGATATTGATGTGGTTATTCAGTGGCTAATAGAGAAACTATTTCTCCAATTGGTATTGTTCGAGATGTGGAAGTTCTATGTGGTAAGATTAAATATCCTGCTGACTTTTTGGTACTTGGTTCTGCTGCTAGTGATCATTGTCCTATCATTTTTGGTAGACCTTTTCTAAATACTTGTGGAGCTATTATAGATTGCAAGAAAGAGAAAATTTTGACTAAATTTGCTGGTGAATCTTATGAGTTTAACTTCTCTAAATTTACCAAAACTCCTTATAAAGTTGATTTGCCTAGTGATGATTTTAAAATGGAGCAGTGTGCATCTATTGTTCTTGTTCCTAATAATCCTTTGCAGCAACATTTGGAGAATAGCGAAAGTGAAGCTTTTAGGAAAGAAAGAGATGAGCTTGAGGAAATTTTTCTTCGCCAACCTATTCTCAAGCATGATTTACCGGTGGAAGATTTGGGTACAACACCGCCACCAAAGGAAGATCCTGTTTTTGATTTAAAGCCTTTACCTGATAATCTTAAATATGCTCATATTGATGATAAGAAAATATATCCTGTTATTATTAGTTCTAAGCTTTAGAGATTGAGGAAGAAAGGTTATTGGAAATATTGAAGAAACACCGAGGAGCTATTGGCTATACTCTTGATGATTTGAAAGGGATTTCTCCTTCTATTTGCCAACATGCTATTAATATGGAAGATGATGCAAAGCCTGTTGTTGAACATCAGCGTCGTCTAATTCCGAAGATGAAGGAGGTGGTAAGGAATGAGGTATTAAAACTTCTTGAAGCTGGTATTATATATCCTATTGCTGATAGTAGATGGGTTAGTCATGTGCATTGTGTTCCTAAGAAAGGAGGAATGACTGTTGTGCCTAATGATAATGATGAGCTCATCCCTCAAAGAGTAGTTGTAGGGTATAGAATGTGCATTGATTTTCGAAAAGTTAATAAAGTTACTAAGAAAGATCATTACCCTTTAACATTTATTGATCAAATGTTAGAAAGGTTGTCTAAAAATACTCATTTTTGCTTTCTTGATGGTTATTCTGGGTTTTCACAAATTGCTGTTAAAGCTAAAGATCAAGAGAAAACCACGTTCACTTGTCCTTATGGAACTTATGCTTATAGGCGTATGCCTTTTGGTTTATGTAATGCTCCTGCTACTTTTCAAAGATGCATGTCCGCTATTTTTCATGGTTTTTGCGAGAATATTGTAGAGGTGTTCATGGATGATTTTTCTATCTATGGGTATTCTTTTGATAATTGCTTGCGAAACCTCGATAAAGTTTTGCAGAGATGTGAAGAAACTAACCTTGTTCTTAATTGGGAGAAATGCCACTTTATGGTTAATGAAGGAATTGTATTGGGACATAAAATTTCCGAGAGAGGTATTGAAGTTGATAGAGCTAAAGTTGAAGCAATCGAGAAGATGCCCTATCCGAGGGATGTTAAAGGTATTCGTAGTGTTCTTGGTCATGCTGGGTTTTATAGGAGATTTATTAAAGATTTCTCTAAAATTTCAAAGCCTCTTACTAATCTTCTTCAAAAAGATGTACCTTTTGTTTTTGATGATGATTGTAAAGAAGCTTTTGAAACTCTAAAGAAAGCCTTAACAACTGCTCCTGTAGTTGAACCTCCCGATTGGAATTTGCCTTTTGAAATTATGTGTGATGCTAGTGATTTTGCTGTAGGCGCTGTTCTTGGACAGCGAGTAGATAAAAAATTAAATGTTATTCATTATGCTAGTAAGACTCTTGATGCTGCTCAAAGAAATTATGCTACAACTGAAAAGGAATTATTAGCTGTAGTCTTTGCTTGTGACAAGTTTAGACCCTATATTGTTGATTCAAAAGTCACGATTCATACTGATCATGCTGCAATTAGATACCTTATGACAAAGAAAGATGCTAAGCCAAGGCTTATTAGATGGGTACTTCTTTTGCAAGAATTTGATTTACATATTATAGATAGGAAAGGTGTTGATAATCCTGTTGCTGATAATTTGTCTAGATTGGAAAATATTGCTTATGATCCTGTTCCTGTTAATGATAATTTTCCAAATGAACAATTGGCTGTAATAAAGGTGAGCACGCGAGAGAGCCCTTGGTATGCTGATTATGCTAACTTTATTGTTTCGAAGTATTTGCCTCCAACCTTTTCAGCTCAGCAAAGGAGGAAATTCTTTTATGACTTGAGGCATTATTTTTGGGATGACCCACACTTATATAAAGAAGGAGTAGACGGTATTATGCGAAGATGTGTTCCTGAATATGAACAACAGGAGATATTGAGTAAATGTCATGGTAGTGTTTATGGAGGACATCACGCTGGAGATAGAACCGCGCAAAAGGTTCTACAATCAGGTTTTTATTGGCCAACACTTTTCAAAGATGCAAGGAAGTTTATCTTATCTTGTGATGAATGTCAAAGAGTTGGTAATATCTCTAGACGCAATGAAATGCCTATGAATTATACTCTTGTTATTGAACCATTCGATTGTTGGGGATTCGACTTCATGGGTCCTTTCCCTTCTTCAGAAGGTAACACTCATATACTTGTCGCTGTTGATTATGTTACTAAATGGGTAGAAGCTATACAAAAAGTGCTGATGGTGAGACCTCTTTAAAAATGCTTTTAGATATTATTTTTCCTAGATTTGGAGTACCTAGATATATTATGACTGATGGAGGTTCTCATTTTATTCATGGAGGTTTTAGAAAAACTCTTGCTAAGTATGGTATTAATCATAGAATTGCTTCCGCTTATCACCCTCAAACTAGTGGTCAAGTAGAATTATCAAATAGAGAGATTAAATCTATTTTGGGAAAGACCGTTAATAAATCTAGAAGGAATTGGGCTAGCAAATTGAAGGAAGCACTATGGGCTTATAGAACTGCTTATAAAAATCCTATGGGAATGTCACCTTATAAAATGGTTTATGGAAAAGCTTGTCATTTACCTTTAGAACTAGAGCACAAAGCTTATTGGGCTGTTAGAGAACTAAATAAAGATCCGAAACTAGCCGGTAATAAGAGGTTGCTGCAATTAAGTTCTCTAGATTAATGGAGAAGTGAAGCTTATGAAAATGCTAAACTCTTTAAAGAAAAAGTTAAGAAATGGCATGATAGAAGGATCATCAAAAGAGAGTTTAATATTGGGGATAAAGTCCTATTGTATCGGTCTCGTCTCAGATTCTTTGCAGGGAAATTACTCTCGAAATGGGAAGGACCATATGTTGTTGAGGAGGTGTATCGTTCAGGAGCAATTAAAATTAGCTCTCTCCAAGGCAATGCTACGCAAGTGGTGAATGGACAAAGACTCAAGCATTATATCTCGGGTGATTCTTATAATGTTGATGTTGATATTATTCAAGTGGAAACACCGGAGGCTTTCATCAAAGGACAAATTGACAGTCCGCCAGAACTCGACTTTGAATAGGTAACAGTACAGGTAATAAAAAGTCCGCGTTTAGCTTTCCGAACAATATTTCTGCTGTTTTTGGAAAATATGAAAAATTACGGGATCGAAACGGAGTGGAGACGCACGGGCGTGCCCCCATAGGCCGGCGCGGGCCCACCGGCGCGCCCCTATGAGGACACCGCCTCGTTGTCCCTTTTCCACTCGTTTTCGACCTGGAACCTTCCTTTTGTTGTAAAAATATTTGCTATATAATCCCCCGGACCCCTGGAGGTCCGTATATCGTTTTCTCGTCGTGTTTTGTTTCGAGCTGTTTTCTGCCAGATTTGTTTTGATCTAGAAGCACCATGGTCTCCAACAACAAGGACAAGGGACCTTTGGAGGAAGATATTCAAGACCCGGAACTGAAGGAAGAAGTCGCGAGTGAGGATGAGGAAGAAGTGGAGGAGGTTCCGCGAGTACACCAGCGTGCCACCATTGCAAGCATTGGCGTGATATCAAATCCATCCAACACCAAGAGGAGTGCACGAATCGCTACCGGAGGAGCAGTTCCACGTCATTACTTGGCTCCAAGGACATCTTCTCCGGGCAATTACCGCCCTTTCCGCAACCTAATCTACGATCGTCAAACTGAAAGGACCCCCAAGGTAGTGTTGCCAAGTGGTTGGGATATAGATCGTTCTAACATTGCAGGAGAGATGAAATCTGAAGCTGAAGGATGGGGAAACAACTCTAGGAGTTGGGACTCACCACCTGACATGATTATGAGCCGCGTTGAGCACAACTCAGAGCTGATTCGCAACCTCACCTATGAGATTGAAGATTTAAAGGAGCTTGTTAAGAAGCTTGTCGAGAAGAATCCATCACCATCACCACCGAAGGAGTAATTCATCATCGGTATTGGCATCCCCTTGGTTTGTTCCAAGCTTGGGGGAGTGCCGCGGTATCACATCATCACTATCTTTATCTTTTACTATCAAGTAGTGTCATATCATGAGTAGGGAAGTTATCATATGGAATAGTATGCAATGTGGAAGTATCTCTCTTAGTTGGTTATCTATGTATCCGTTGGTGTGAGTTATCGTTATGGAATATTAATGAGAAGTCTTATCATTTACTTTTTGCACACCTTATTTTAGTTTGCAATCTCCATTATATGATTACTCTTGACATTAGTATTGATATCACTTTGGGAGCATCAAGTAAATCTATTTGGTTTTGGCAAACTTAGCATTGGTCAATAGCAACAACATCTTGATGTTTAAATAGAAGAGAGAAATACACTTAGATATATTACTCTATTATCTCTATGCTAATGAGTTTAGTATTCTAAAGTTAAAATTGCTTGTGCTTATGAGAAAGATGCATGATTGTTTCTATCATATGTATATTTGTTTGTTTCCTTCAACCTTTATGCTTGCTATCAAACCTTGCTAGCCAAAGACCTGTATTGAGAGGGAATGCTTCTCATACATCCATAACCTTAGACCAAACCTATGCCAATTGTGTCCACCATACCTACCTACTACATGGTATTTTCTGCCATTCCAAGTAAATACTTCATGTGCTACCTTTAAATAATTCAAACTATACTACTCCTTATTTGTGTCAATGTTTTATAGCTCATGAGGAAGTATGTGGTGTTTTATCTTTCAATCTTGTTGGGCGGACTTTCACCAATGGACTAGCGGCACATCCGCTTATCCAATAATTTTGCAATAAGAGCTGGCAACGGGGTTCCCAGCCCCAATTAATAACTTTCATTAATAATTCTCTTCACATGTTTTGCCCTGATTTATCAGTAAGCAATTTAATTTTGCAATAGACACTCCTCCATGGTATGTGAATGTTGGAAGGCACCCGAGGATTCGGTTAGCCATGGATTGAGAAAGCCAAGGTTGGGGGAGTGTCATCCATAATAAAACTAAAATACATGTGTAAACAAAAGAGAAGGGGGATGATCTACCTTGCTGGTAGAGATGCCGTCCCTCATGGGAGCCGCTCTTGGAAGGTTCGTTTGGCAAGGGGGTTAGAGTGCCCGCTACCATTCGTTGACAACAACAAACACCGCTCAAAATCTTACTTTTATGCTCTTTATATGATTTCAAAATTTGAAAAGCTCTAGCACATGATTTAATCCCTGCTTCCCTCTGCGAAGGGCCTATCTTTTACTTTTATGTTGAGTCAGTAAACCTATTTCCCTCTATCTCAAGCAAGCAATTGAGTTGTTGTGAACCAACCATTTATGCTATGATTCAGTTAATCATGTCTTTTATACTTTCTTGTTTAGTACAAATTTTATCTGAATGAATATGACTTTGAAGTTATCAATGATTATGAGAAGATTGTTATGATTGAATATGAAAGCCCTGCTATATAAGTTCTAATATGAAAGCCTTGCTTATTAAATAAGAGCAATCCGTTAGTAGTTCTCTGACCAAGAACAAAGTTTGCCATAACCATTTATGATTTCCTATGCACCTTTACTTGTGATTTCTCTTTACTTATTTCAAGTTGAGTTATATGAAGAGAATGTCTACTAGAATGTCTTGTGTGAATCAATATGATGCTTCTTGTCCGTATTTTATTTATCGACTCTTCACTCCATAAACATGTGGTCTTGTTTATTGAGCTCAGTTTCGCTTGGGGACAAGCGAGGTCTAAGCTTGGGGGAGTTGATACGTCCAATTTGCATCACTATTTTATATCATAATTTGCTGTTATTCATTGATATATTTCATATTGGGACACAATACTTATGTTATTTCATCTATTTTGCATGTTTCATCATTATTGGAGGATCAAGCACCGGAGCCAGGATTCTGCTGGAAAAAGCACCGTCAGAACGCAATATTTCGGAAGATCAACTGTGGAAGGAAATTACACGTAAATTCCTATTTTTCCAGATGACGGAGGGAGCCAGAAGGGGGAGAAGAGGGGACCCGAGGTGGGCCCACCCCATAGGCCGGCGCGGCCCAAGGCCTGGCCGCGCCGCCCTATGAGGAGGGGGGCCCACAGCTCCTCTCGCCTTTTCTTCGCGTACTCCTTCGTCCGAAAACCTAAGCAGAGGGTACCTCACGAAGAGTTACAGCCGCCTCTGCGGGGCGGAGAACACCAGAGAGAGAAAGAGCTCTCGGGCAGGAACCGCCGGGGAAATTCCCTCCCGGAGGGGGAAATCGACGCCATCGCCATCGTCATCGAGCTGGACATCATCTCCATCATCATCATCATCATCATCTCCACCATCTACACCGCCATCACCACCGCTGCACCTCGTCACCGCTGTAACTATTTGGGTTGGATCTTGATTGTTTGATAGGGGAAACTCTCCCGGTGTTAATCTCTACTTGTTATTGATGCTATTGAGTGAAACCATAGAACCAAGGTTTATGTTCAGATTGTTATTCATCATCATATCACCTCTGATTGTATTCCATATGATGTCTCGTGAGTAGTTCGTTTAGTTCTTGAGGACATGGGTGAAGTCTAAATATTAGTAGTGAACTATGGTTGAGTAATATTCAATGTTATGATATTTAAGTTGTGGTGTCATTCTTCTAGTGGTGTCGTGTGAACGTCGACTACACGATACTTCAGCATTTATGGGCCTAGGGGAGTGCATCTTGTATTCGGTTTGCCGGAGTGACAGAAACCTGAGCCCCCGTTAGTATATCGATGCAAGAGGGATCGCAGGATCTCAGAGTTTAAGGCTGTGGTTAGATTTATCTTAATTACTTTCTTGTAGTTGCGGATGCTTGCAAGGGGTATAATCACAAGTATGTATTAGTCCTAGGAAGGGCGGTGCATTAGCATAGGTTCACCCACACAACACTTATCAAAACAATGAAGATTATTTAGCTACATGAAGCGAAAGCACTAGACTAAAATCCCCGTGTGTCCTCAAGAACGTTTGGTCATTATAAGTAAACAAACCGGCTTGTCCTTTGTGCTAAAAAGGATTGGGCCACTCGCTGCAATTATTTCTCTCGCACTTTACTTACTCGTACTTTGTTCATCTGTTACATCAAAACTCCTTGAATACTTGTTTGTGAACATTTACAGTGAATCCTTCATCGAAACTACTTGTCAACACCTTCTGCTCCTCGTTGGGATCGACATTCTTACTTATCGAAGATACTACGATACACCCCATACTTGTGGGTCATCGTTGAGCCATCCGCGATGAAATCCGCTAGAACTTGAGACTTGATTGCAGTAAGCTTCGTAGTTGATGTCAAAGGCAGATAATTCAATGCCCCATTTGGCTACACGCCTTGTTGCGTCGGAGTTGTTGATGATTGTTGCCAGGGGAGTCTTGCTCACCACTGTTATTGGGTGCTCCTGGAAGTAGTGTCTCAGCTTCCGGCTAGCTTCTGAAAGTGAGGGTATCTCTGCTTGGATTCCGTCAAGACTTTGCTAATGTAATAGACTGGCCTCTGGACTCCATGCTCATGTCCTTCTTCCTGTCGCACTACCACAATTACGAGGCTGATGACTTTGTTGGTAGCTGCCATGTAGAGGAGCATAGGCTCTGACTCAGCTGGGCTGCTAATATGGGTGGGGAGGAGAGTATGTTCTTCAGTCCTGAAGTGCTTTATCTTTTTCTTCGTCCAGACAAATTTGTCTGTTTTCTTCAGCAGCTTGTACAGAGGTAGGGCTTTCTCGCCAAGACGGCTAACAAATCTACTGATTGCGGCAACGCAACCAGTTAATCGTTGCACGTCTTTGAGACAAGTTGGCCTCTTGATGTTCAGGATAGCCTTGATTTTTTCCGGGTTAACTTCAATGCCCCTGTGGGAAACAATGAAGCCAAGGAGTTTTCCAGATGGTGCGCCAAAGACGCACTTCAGTGGATTTAACATCATCTTGTACCGTCGGAGGTTGTCAAAGGTTTCCAAAGGTCTGATCAAGTCGGACCATTCCCGCATACCGCGATTCGACGTTCCACCCTTCAGGCATCGCTGCATCGTACGTTGATATGTGGCACCTGCGTTTTTCAAGCCAAAGGCATGGTAACATAGCACTATGTGCCAAAGGGTGATGAAAGAGGTCGTTGGTCAGACTCCTTCATCCGGATCTGATGATACCCGGAATATGCGTCAAGAAAACACAGAAGTTCCCCCCCTGCCGTCGATTCAATGACTTGGTCAATGCGCGGCAAAGGGAACGGATCCTTCGGACAATGCTTATTCAAGCCGGAGTAATCGATGCATTCTTAGTATTTCAGAATTCTTTTTGGGTACAAGGACAGGGTTTGCGACCCAATCAGTATGGATAACTTCTACTACAAAACCTGCCTCTAGTAACTTTGCTAATTCCATTCCTATGGCGCGGCGCTTCTTATCTCCAAAGCGTCGCATAGCTTGCTTCACCGGTTTTGCACCCGGATTTATGTTGAGGTAGTGCTCGGCGAGTTCCCTTGGTACTCCGGACATGTCAGAAGGTTGCCATGCGAAGATATCCATGTTAGCTCTGAGGAACTCGACGAGCGCGCTTTCCTATTTGGGGTCCATGTTGGCTCCGACTGAAACCTGCTTGGAGCTGTCACCTTCAACGAGGTCATGCTTCTTGGTTTCTATCGCGGCCTTGAACGAGGTCTTCTGTTCGGAGATCTGCTTCTTGGTGGTCTGCATCTCAGTCGGATCCACCGCGGCTCTGTAGCCTTGCAGCTCCTCTCCAGATATGACGGATTCTGCAAAGGCGGCTTCGCCCTCCTCGCAGTCCCTAGCTTTCTTGTAGTCTCCGGACACGGTGATCATACCGTTAGGACCCGGAATCTTGAGCTTGTTGTAGATGTAGCATGCCCTGGCGTGGAACTTGTGGTAGGTGGGCCTGCCGAAGATTACATGGTAGGAGCTCTTGAAGGGCACTACTTCGAACGTGATCATCTCTTCGCGGTAATTGTTAACATCGCCGAAGGCCACGGGAAGTTTGATGCTGCCCAGGGAGTTTGCCTTCTTACCCGGAACCACACCATGAAATTCAGTGGTGCTGTGCTTGAGCTGTTCCTTGGTGAGGTTCATCTTCTCCAGAGTCTCAGGTACATGATGTTCAGGCTAGCTCCGCCATCCATAAGGCATTTGGAGAAGTCATACCCGTCTATGCGGGGACTTACAACCAGAGCGTAGCATTCTTTGGGGATGACGGCCGGGTGATCCGACCTGTCAAAGGTACATTTCTCCGACCACTTGACATACTGCGGCACAGCCGGAACTGTGGCGTTCAAGATCCGGAGCGCCGATTTTTTCGCGCGGACAGTTGGGGTTCCGAGGAAGGTGTGGTAGGCTCCGACACTTTTTAACGAAGGGGTTGATTTGTTAGCTGCGGTACCCTCCTTGGGTTCGGCGAGCGTCATCCTCGTCCATAGCCTCGGAACTGTCCTCTTCTTTGTCCTTGTTCTTGCCCTTGCCTCCTTTGCCGCGTGGGCGGTGCTTCCGGGCTCGCTTGTATCCCGCTCCGGGTCATTCTTCGATCATTGACCCACTTGCAGTTGCGATTGGTGTGAGTGGATTTGCCCGTAGCCGGATCTAGATGAGCCAGGCACGGCATATCCCGTACTCTTCATACGTTTGGGGGGTGCGGGATCCGGCTGCGGTGACCTCGCCGACGCTGCTGGCCCGGCCGGCTCCTGCTCCACGTCCGCGGCCTCTACCTCCTCCTAAACCTCCACGTTGGAACGTCATGGCGACCATGTCCGATCCTCCGCCTTTCTGGTCTTCAGGGGGGTTCTTCCGCTTGTTGCTGTTGCTGACGCCATTGTCACGGTTTTTCTTTTGTTGGTGCAGGGGTATGGCTGTAGCTGCAAGATCTCCGCCTGCGTCGTCATCGGCGGCAGTGTGATCGCTGGCGATGTTTATCATCTCATCAAGGGTGAGCTTGTTCGCATTCACCAGGCAAGTAAGCTTGTGGCGCAGCATCCCTCCACGCTGCAAGCCACCGATGAAGGCGTGCATTGCTGTGCGGTTATCTACGTTCTCGCACTCGTTTCTGGTCGCCAACCATCGGGTGAGGAAGCTTCTGGATGTTTCACCCTTCTTCTGGATGCAAGCTTGAAGGTCGCTGGTGGTGGCCGGTCTCTTGTAGGTGCCTGAAGTGGTTCTCGAAAGCCTTCTTCAGGTCAAACCAGCAAAAGATGGTGTTTTCCTCGAGGTCGCTGAGCCAAACTCGAGCTGGACCAATAAGGTACAACTGGAGCATGCGGCAGGCTATATTCGGGGTTCCTCCGGCAAAGGTTACTGCATTGTAGTAATCCTCAATCCAGGTATCCGGCCTCTCGCTGCCATCATAATGCTTCAGGTTTCCTGGTAGCTTAAGGTTCAAGCTTCTTGGCTTTGGTTCCTCTCGGATCATCCGGCCAAAGCACTTTGGACCAATGTAGTCGGATCTGTACTCGTTGAGGCGTTCCCGAGCGTCGCGAGGACCACCGCCGGGTGACTTTGAGCGGGAACGGATCTCCGCCTCCGCCTCCGCTCTCCACCTCCGCCTCCACCGGGTGGTGGCGAGGGAGATCTACGAGGGGGCTCGAGATGATCTTCCGCTTCGACTCTCGGCGCTGCTCCCGCGCTGGCTCCGGCTTCGTGACTCCTCTTCTGGTGGTGGTCGCCCCTGCTCCGGCTCCGCGAGGCTCAGCGCGCGCTTCGTTCCGCTCCGGTTCGTGCTCGCGCCCTGGCTTCGCGAGGCTCGCTCGCGGTCTTGGTTCCGACGAGGCTCAGGCTCGCGGTCTTGGTTCCGGCTCCTGCGTGGCTCCGGCGTACGCTCTCCTGCTCCTGTTCCTAGGCGGTGGCATGTTGTCGCGATGTTGATTCCACCTGGCCGATGGGGCCCGTGTTTCCGGCAGGACTGCGACGTCGAGGGGGTAGCGGAGGACGCGAAGCTCGGGGTGGTGGTGATGGAACACGATACTTGTCTCTGCCAGTATACATCGGGTCCTTTCCCTTTGCCGGATTTTTTGTTGTTGAATCCGAGGGCACCGGGATTGGATTCGGATGTTCTCTGACTCTTCTCCTGCGCTCCGTGGATCCGGTGCGCGACTCGCCATCACGATGTTGACTTGCTAGGGCGTCCTTCTACGCGGTAGATATGCAGTGATCCGGATTGGATTCCAACCTGCGCGAAGTGTCTGCCTTGCTCTGTTGCTGCATTGCTGAAGCAACGAGCTTCCGGACGTAGTCGATGTCAATATCCTCGTCCTTCTTTTTCAGGAGCTCCGCAGCCTTCTTCATGTTATCCTTTGGAGTTGTGAGCGGCTGTTGCTCTGTAGGAGTCGCGAAGGTGATCTTGCGGGGAGGGATGGCTTCTCGAATGATTCTATCAGCCTCCTGCTGTGCATAGGTCATCTTTGCCTCCCAATGCTTTCGGAGCTGCCTGACTTGCGCAAGTGATTCGTCGACCTCGCGATCCTTCTTTTGAAAGTGGACCACAAAGTTCGCAGCTTCTGTCCTCTCCTCCAACATAGCAGCTGCGGTGTTGGCAAACTTCTTGGCTGTAGCCAGCATCTCCTTCCTTGTGGCTTCCAAAGCCTCCAGATTTGCGGCGTCATCAGGGGTTATGGGCTTGTTGAGGACATCAGACCGCGTGACTAAATCCATGCGTGCTTGCTCGACCATCTCTTCTGGGGATAGGACCTCCTTACGCGGTCGTTCCCGTGTTAACGGAGACCTTACGTTGGATGGCCCTGGATCGGAGTTGGAGTCTTCATCTTCCGTTTCCTGCTGATCCAGCGGTGCCACAGTTGCGAGGACCTGCATGGGCTGGGCGGATTCTGCGTCAGCTTGTTCTCCGCCTCCGAGCTCTTCTAGCTTGCGGTTAAACTCTTCCGTGTTCATGGACGAGGCACCGTCAGCTTCTTCCCCGATCTGGAGCTCCTTCGTCAAGCGGTTGTATTCTTCTGTGCCTATTGAGGAGGCATCATCGGAATTTGGGCTCAGGTTGCCGAGGATTGATTCCTCAGGGTTTCCGGCTTCCTCTTGCCCCCGAGTGTCGCTGTCTCCGACGCTCTTGCAGATCCGGAGCGACGTCGTTTCCGGGTGCCCCAACCTGCAAGGGATCGGCTTCGCCTCGTGGAGGGCGTCTCCTTATGGGCCAAGAAGTGCACGAAGTGACACTCTAACACCTAGACCCAGGCGGATCTGCATTGGTCTTCCACCGTTTTCTCCTGCTCAGGGGCGGATTGGGTGGGTTTTGATTTTTTCAGATCTAAGGCGGAATCTTCCCTAGGAAGTTCCTGCGACTCAGATCGGATTTTCGCGACGGCGTCCAGCTCAGCGGCGGACGCGTCAGCGCTACTTACCGGTGCGTTTCCGTCGGAATCGACGGTCTCGCCGATGAAGATGTGGATGCCGCCGATTGGGACGATGGAGAGCTTGACCTAGCCGGAATCCAGCACTCGTCCCGAGGGACTATCGGAAAGTTCCCGGCGTAGAGTACACGCCCCACAGCGATCGAGTCGTCGTAGCTTCCCATGGCGGAGCCCTCCTCCAGCCTCCAGACGCCTCAGGCCCCACGGTGGGCGCCAACTGTCGTTGCCTAATCGATAGTACCCCGGAGGAGGGATCCTCACGAGGGGAGAAGAAGTAGGGGCCATAGGGCGGAGTGCACACGGGACGGTAGTACGCGAGTTACCCAGCTTCGGAACACCCGCACGATGACAGGCCTACCGCTGCTTGTCTGGAATTATCTGGGCGCGCTGCGCGTTGTTACAATGGTTGTGGTTGTGCCTCTAGGGCTCCCGGGATCCGGCTTATATAGACGCACGGATCTAGGGTTTACATGGAGAGTCCTTGCCGGATTACAGATTGCCTAAACTACGGTACAATATCTTGCCGTGCACGTCAAGGATCCGCCTTCCTTATACGTCGTACTGGATCCGGGTTCCTCATGGGCCTCCACGGATCCGGGTTCCTCCAAAGGTCGGTACGGATCCGGCATCTGATCCTGGGCCGGACTTCATCCTTCATGATCAACAGCAACTGGGCCGCCCGATGGGCCACATGCCATCATCACCGTCTATGGGCTTGCTTGCCGGATCTCGATGTACACCCATGAAGTATACCCACAACATTTGCGGTGGAGAAGCCCTCTTGGAAGCTCTACATGTGCGGAGATACTAGCTTGCAACAATGTGTGACACTATGAACCTCTTTGCCATGTCCCCAACCTAGATCTAGATGTGCAGAGCTTGAGCGGTAGTACCGCTTGTTCGCAGGCGGTACTACCGGTCCAAGCGGTACTACCGGGTCTGGTTGCGGTACTACCGCTTTGACTGGTTTCACCAATGTTGCTTGTTAGTGTCTTCCTTGATCTCTAACTCCATGGCTTGTGCACTTATCCCCTATTCCCTCCCAAAACTTTGCTTTTCACAGATCATCTAGGCCCCGTGGTGGCAAGGTCAAGCCATCCTCTCGTCGTCATCGAGATGAAGACGAGCAAGAAGAGATCATTCCAACAAGAACCACCAAGCGTCGGAGGCAGCAGCGAACCGCCCAAGGTCCTCATTAGGTCAATGGTTGATGTCAAGAAAGCCCAATTCTTGGAAATACGAGGGGCCAATCCGTATTTATTACCAAGGAATGCTCGTCAATGCCCCAATCCCTTCTTCTATCATGTCAATCAGGAAAGGATGTACAACGAAGTCTATGGGGCCAAGGAATTCAACTGTTGTCCCCAATACTCCATCAGCATGGATAAGCTCAACTCCAACCTCGAGTATTTTGGAGAAGCTCTTGAGATTTGTGATGAACAAGGACTGACACCTCTGATGACCTTCTCTCACAACTACTCCAAGGAAGTGATATGCCAATTCTACGCCACAGCTGTATTCCTTGAGGATGAAGGAGGTTTTCGCTCGTTGAAATTGATGACTAGGGAGCATGTGATTTTTCGATAAAGGGAATATATTAATATCAAAACGATACCAATTACACCCAGCCTCTGCAACAACGCACCACCCTAATGGCACTACGGATGCACACAGCCAAAAAAAGGAAAAGAAAACTAAGAAACAAAAGTCCCGCTACAGTATCTCGGGCCTAACAACAGCAATACATCCACCGCCAAGACAACACCAAAAACAGATCTCCAAAAACGACGCCTCCAAGAAGGGAACAGTGCGAACACCATCGTCGCCCGATCAACGATCTTAGGTTTTCACCCTGAAGATAGTCCCCGCTCTCAAAACAATGCCTCCAACAAGGTCATTGCCAGGCACAACCAGTTAAGGCCAGACCTTGGGTTTTCACCCTGAAAGGTAGGACTCTGAACTTCACCTGTGTTGTCGCCCCCACTTTCATACCGCTGCTGTGAAGCCCGGAACACCAAGCAAGTCCCTCAACAGCGCGGAGACTTGAACCTCCCTTAGCTAGTCCTCCCCTCCGGCCTTCATGAACTTCTCTTCTTCCGACTTTCATCATGGATCCATAGTCACTTGATGTCAACACAGAAAAAGAGCTTCGCGCCGCTCCCTCCAGAACCAATCGGTCGGAATAAAAGCATGGGTGCGCACGACCGAATACCACCGATCCAGCAAACTCCAGGCAAAAAGCACTGTTACATTCGCCGGCGGAGCCTTCCGGAACTCAACACTCCGGCTAGATCACGAGTCCAGGCCTCCGGTAGGTCTTCCTCTTCACGCAAGAGAGACCCTAGGACCACCGCCTTTATTCAGGTCGGACCCCCACGTCGGCGACCATCCCGGGCTGGCCACTCCAACCCTCCACCGGCGACTCCGTCGCCGGCTTCCAAGCATCTCCATCTCGCCGCCGGAACGCGGTGATAGATCGATAGATCCACCACCACCAACCGCAGGCCGACCCTCTCCGGCGAAGAAGAGGGCCACCTCCACCGTCGTACCCAAGGCTGCTGCCCCGGGCGACCTCGTGTCGCGGGTGAAGCCCGAGATCGCCTCCACTCACCGGCGAGAGGCGGGGGAAATTGGCGCAGGCCATGAGCATGGCCGCCGCCCACCACCAACCCCCTACCGGAGTGCCGCGGAGAGCCGACGGGAGGAGGGAGGCGCAGCGCAGGCCGCCGCCGCCCATCCCAACCGCGCCGGCCGAGGGAGAGCCGACGGGAGAAGGGGGCGCAGCGCAGGCCGCCGCCCAACCCATCCGCGCGCCCGCCATGTGTCGAGGAAGGGGATCCCGCCGTCCACAACCGACGAGGAAGGGCCCCGCCGCCGCCATGCCCCGAGGGCCTGGCCCTCGGGGATGCCGGCGGCGGCGCTCGTTGAGTGGATGACTAGGGAGCATGGGCTTGGAGGCCACGTGGGAGGAGTTTGCTAGAGGCATTGGATATGAGCTTCATGACTATGACACCAACGTCTTCAAGATACACCTACAGCCCAAGCCAATGGCCAAAGAGAAGATGGCCGACCTCTACATTCCCGGAAGGATGTTGTGTGGAAGTGCTTACCACCTCCTCCCCGTCTACGACATCATGAATCGGATCTATCGCAGCACTATCAACCCCAAGCACACCAACCATGATGAAGTGCACGGATTCCTTGTAAACCTTCTTGTGCGCACTCATGAGCTGTGGGGCCGCGGCAAGCAGCTGGACGTCTTGGACTATATTTGGCATGAGATGCGGGACTGTGCCTTTCTTCGCAAGCTTCCTCAATATGCACCCTACATTATGAGGCTCATTTGCCTAAAGTGGGATCAAGCGGGCCGTGGAGATCTTCTTGAGCAATGCCGCCCCAACATCACTATCCATAAGGAGAAGAGTCCTCTTGTCAAGAACCATGACCTACCAAGGTATGGCAAGGGAGCTCCCAAGGACAAGGACGAAGACGAAGCCGATAGTGATGATTCCGACTATGTGCCCAACTCCGTCAAGACCAAGGGCCTCTTCGCCAAGCTCACCGCTCGCCTCAAGAAGTCCTTTTGCTTCAAGAGGGACCTTGAAGATAGGATGTATCAAGCTCATCATGACAACAAGAAGATTCGCCAACGCCAAAAGGCGATGATGAGGCATATGCAGCTTCCTGTTTTTGATGGCTCCGAGGACAACATCACTCCTCCCGGTGAGTGGAAGTCCAAGCTTACTTGGTCGAGTTCCGAGGACTCCATCCCCGAGCACATGGTTCATCCCTCTCCACCACCTCATGGCAAGGGTCTTGCTCAAGATGGAGACGATGATGATGAAGACGAAGATGAAGAGGAGGAAGATGTTGAGGACGAGGGTGATGAGGATGATGAAGACGACGAGGATGATGATGACGAGTGATCCCCTTGGGGCGTTAGTATGCTCCTTCTCCCTTTTTGGTGTCTCGATGCCAAAGGGGGAGAAGTTGATCTATTAGGACGGGAATTTGCATGGGGATGCCAAGGGCTTGGTGCTTCATTTTGGTTCTTTCGGCCTTGGCATCAAATCTTTCCCTAGTTATTTGGAACTTTATTCGTATGTGTGCTCGCTACTCTATTTGTGGATCTCCCGATCCCCCGGTTTGTATTAAGACTTAATCATTCGTAGCTTAATGGTCTTCACTAGTTATCCTTTGATTGGCTACATCAATCCTATGGAGGCTCTCAGTATTATGAGTTTGGGTTTTCTCAAGGCAAAGGTATGAAAAGTTTCACCCAAACTCTCCTATATGCTCTTATACTTGCCTCCATAGTGTGCTTGTGCTATATGATCTTGTCATATGTTCTTCTTAGCACTTGTGCTTGGTTTGTAGAATCTAGGGGGAGTTTCTCTCTAGGGTGTGTGCATTTGTATACAAATGCATATTCTAAATATGCACACATCTAGGGGGAGCTTCGTCTACTCTTGCAAACCAAATACCTTATCATAATATCCTATGAATTATTGCAAATTCGTGTGTTGTCATCAAACACCAAAAAGGGGGAGATTGTAAGAGCAAGATCTATATCCCTTGTTTTGTGTGTTTGATGACAACACTCGAACAATTCTAACCGTGCACAAAGTTTGTCATTGATAGGTTTGCAAGGTGTACGGTGCCCTCGCCGGACACATTATGATCAGAAGACCGAAGCGTAGTTCTTAGGCTTTCTGGTTTTGTGTGTGTGTCGCGAGGTAACATGGTAGGAGAGGAAAAGAGGAAAAAGCTGTTTTAGCCATAGCGGTACTACCGGTACCAGGAGCGGTAGTACCGCTACCTCTACTGGTACCGCTCTGAGGATTGCACACGAGATTGTCCCACAGAACAAGTTACGGTACCTTTACGGTACCTCGAGCGGTAGTACCGCCCACGGTACCGCTCAAGTACCGTAACACGTTACGCAGTACCGCTCCGGTACCGCTTCGCTCTTGGATCCAGTAAGGTCTGGCCTATTGCGGTACCTCAAGCGGTACCGCGAGCGGTAGTACCGCTATGTGTCCACGTGGACAAGTTCTGTGGGGATTCGAACTCAGAGCGGTATTACCGTGTCGGGGGTGTTCCTCGACAATGTCCTCCGATTGGGACTTAGGGTTGATGGAATCCTGCAAGCTGATACGAGGCATCGGTATACGACAAACGGGGGAGCGATTTACCCAGGTTCGGGGCCCTCGATGAGGTAAAACCCTTACGTCCTGCTTGTCTGTTCTTGATTATGAAGAAAACAGTGTTACAATGGGGTGCCGAATAGTTCGGCTGAGATCTCGTCGAGATAGCTAATTGCTAGGGTAACCTAGTTCTAAGCTTCTGTTGGCTAAGATCGCTAAGATTGGTCGTGTCCTCGATAGCCCCTCTCCTGGCCTTTATATAGGTGGCCAGGTCCCGAGAGGTTTAATCGAGTACGAGTAGGTTTACAATAGATCTATCTCTAATCTTTCCTTCTTCGGCTCTTTCCGTGTCTTGTACTTCAAGTAATCTTTCGCCGCACCGTCCTAGTGGCCCATCTTGTCTTCGAGTACCTTCATGGGCCTCCACCTGGGCCGTATAGGGTAGAGCAATAGTGGTTACCCGAAGGGTAATGCCCACGTCAGTAGCCCCCGAGTGTCTAGCCGAACATAGTTCGGGTAGAGACTGAAGCATGTCTTCTTCCGAACTCCTTTTCCTTGATCGTTCTTGCATTTCTTCTGTCTTCTATCGGGTGCGCGTCAGCGCTCCCGATGGGAGTAGCCCCCGAGTCTAGGTACGGATGCTCGCAATCCGTGCATAGACTCAAGTTGTACCACTCGAACATCTTCTTCTGCCGAAGCTTTTTCCTGCAAGCCTCTTGTAGTGCATCCGATACATTTTCTTTATGCAAGGGATACCGAATAACGTGCCCAACTTTTGTTGGTTAACTGCCGATGGCAAAACAACGTTACCCTACACAGAATCAAGTCCCCGGGCATGATCCTGGAGTGCAAAAAAGTTCTGTCGGGTGCGCATCACGCGCTCCCGATGGGAGTAGCCCCCGAGTCTGGGCGCGGGCGTATTACGCCTGGGCGCAGACTTGAGTCAATTATTTCCTTCGAGTCCTCATTTTATCGGGTGCGCGACAGCGCTCCCGATGGGAGTAGCCCCCGAGCCTAAGTGCGGATGCTTGCAATCCGCGCATAGGCTCAAGTCGATCACTCGATCCTTTCTTATCCCTTCGTACGCAATCATTCTTCATGACGTCATTGATGACGTTTTTCTGTCCCCTTGATTCTGACTGATAAGGCATGACCTGCCAGCCCTGTTTTCAAGCGATTCCTGCTCCTCTTTACACGGTTAACAAGGCACCTCCTCGATTTCCGCGACCATTAACTGGGGAAAGGCCCATTTAACAACACGAAGCCTTCCTTAAGTTCCTTAAGAGATAAAAATCCCTTTCATTCTCCTCCATTCGTCTTCTTCGTCGCTCTTGCTCTTCTTGTGTTCAGAATCGGAGCTCGCGCCGCCACTACTATCTTTCCGATTTGTTCAGATCTCGCAATGGTGAAGCAGAAAATCCCTAGTGCCGCCGCCAGCTCCACGAGCGTCGGTGCCGCCGCCAGATCTTCTTCGATTCTTGCGAAGGAGGTCTCCCCCAATGCTCCTCCTCCAGCTCCGGCGCCGCCGGCGCCACCAAGTTCATCAGCCAAGCCTGGTGATTGGACAGCCTCGACCGTCACCAAGCGTGACGAAAAAAGGTCCCGAAGCCTGGGACTGATCTCCTCCGATGAGGGGAATGTAATCTTTCCAGGTGCGATTTCTCGACCTAACCCTCCTGCCGGCTTTACCGTGATGTTCCTGTCGTTCTTGTACCGAGGCCTTTCCCTTCCTGTTCACGAATTCCTCCTCTATCTCCTGCGAACTTACGAAATCCAACTGTGGCAACTCACTCCACTACAAGAAAAGTTCTGATAGACAACGTCCCAAAATCGTCAACTAAGGGGCATTTTTCGTCGCCTATGGGCCTAACCCGATGATATGGGTTCCGTTGTCGAAACTGCGTCAGGCAAAGTCCAACGACGATTTTTTCGGTCCGTCGCGCTTGGGCGCCCTTCCGCCACGGAAAATCGGACCATTGCGGAAGTGTTTCCGGGAGCCCGTTGACTGCTGACGTCATGCAAACTGACACGTGGCAGACGCCGTTAACTGGCAGTTAACGGCGTTAACCGGCTGAAACCCCGTGGTAGATGGTAGGCCCACACGAGGCCTGCCACGTCTTAAGCGGGCCGGGCCAGATGACATAGTTTGACCGGTCAACTATATAGCTGGGCTGGTCCATTAGTTACGTGGGCCGGGCCTAACCTCTAATGTTGACTGGTCAAAGGTAAATGGGCCGGCCCATTTAACAAGTGGGGTCCCCTTACAGAACTGGGCCCGCCCAAGAAGCAAGTGGGCCGGGCCAAAAACACATGGTGGGTCCCACTATCCCGTTAAAGGGCCGCCCATTTAGTATGTGGGGTCCACCATATAGTGGGCCTACCAACAAGATAGTGGGCCGGCCAAAAAACATGTGGGTCCCACCTTCCTTAAAGGGCCGCCCATTTAGTATGGGGTCCACAATATAGCAAGTGGGGCCCACCAAGATAGTGGGCCGGCCAAAACACATGTGGGTCCCACATTCCCGTTAATGGGCCGGGCCATTTGTTATGTGGGGTCCACCATACAAAGTGGGCCTAACAAGATAGCGGGTCGGCCAAAACACAGGTGGGTCCCACCTTCCTATTAAAGGGCTGGCCCATTTACCATGTGGGACCACCATATTGTGTACGCCCAACAAGATGGCGGGTCGGCCAAAAGCACAAAGTGGCCCCACTTTCCCGTTAAAAGGCCGCCCAATTAGTATGGGGTCCACCATATTGGTGGGTCGCCCAACAAGATAGCGGGTCGGCCAAAAACACAGGGTCCCACTTTCCTCTTGAAGGGCCGGCTGCTTAGTATGTGGGGTCCACCACAAAGCAAATGGGCTGGCTAACCACTAGCGGGCCGGCCCAATAGTGGGTGGGGACCACCTTAAAGCAAGGGCCGTGCCAATTAGAGTGTGGGTCCACCATAACTCATGGGCTGGCCAAGAAGTAAGCGGCCAGCCCGTTTAGTTGCCGTTTATACGATAATATGCGCTTTAGGATTTTGCTGTGCACATATGTGATTTCGATTAATTGGGCCGTTTAAGGGATGGGAATTCGTGATTTAGATACTGAGAATATTTATTACAAGCATTGATTTCTGTCGGATAGCCTCACTTACCACAAGCACCAAAGAAAAAATGCGCGAAAGAACTATAAAAACTAACTAAATATTACATCAGCTGCAAGGCATTGAAAAAATATATTACAGAACCCAGAGAAATTGAATGGTAATTAAACCTAGCAATACAATGAAGCGATCCGGCAATCTTTTAAGTTGTCCATGCAGCACCTATATCTGAAACAAAGACATTACAAGTTAAGACAGCAACAATGGAAAGGCAAAGACACTACAATATTGTTTGCCAAAGAATTTGGAGCTCATCATTTCGTCGTTATAACAAGATCATTGTAATGCGCACAATAAGCAAACAAAGAGTGCATGCCGCATACCAACAGCCAATATAACAGAGCATGTTAGAATGAAACAGCAGACTTACTACTGTCGAGTCCCATGCAAACCAACATGTTCAGGGAGTACAAAATTGGCATGAACAACATAGTAGCAGGCTATAAATTTTGTAACAACGACTGAGCAAGATGAAGTTATGATGGCTACATCTACAGAGCAGGGAATGTAAACCAAAAATAGAAGTTACGATGGCAAAAGCTAAAGAGGAGGGAATGTGAACCAACATGTGCCAAGTGCAATTACTTCATTTTGGCCGTGAACTAAATAATACTCCTGAACTTATAGTGAAGGGGATGCAAATCAAGATGTTTCAGGATATAAACTTGTAATGAGCAACACATAGAGGATAGTTAATGCTGGAGCTTAGGATGGACCAGATACAGAATATAGTGGGATCACCTGTGAACTTGTATAAGAGGGAATGCAAACCAATATGTTCAGCTTTCCATATGTGAGCGTCATGCCAAGTCAGAGAAACAAGTCAATAATGCAGCTTTTGAAGAACAAGATGGCACGCAAAATTATTATCTAGTAGTATGACAAGTTTATTTGTACTACAGGCTAGATAGCAGAGTGATAGCATGCCAAACTAAGTCCTTACTTTGTTAGCTTACAATGAACTAGATACAAAACAATGGCATCATCTGTAGTACAGGGAATGCAAGCCAACATGTTCATGGAGTAAAAAATTGGCACAAACAACATAGTAGCAGGCCATAATTTTTAACAACGACTGAGCAAGATAAAGTTATGATGGCTAGATCTACAGAGCAGGGAATGTAAACCAAATATAGAAGTTACGATGCCAAAAGCTATAGAGCAGTGAATGCGAACCAACATGTGCAATTACTTAAAATTGGCCATGAACTAAATAATAGCAGGATGTTACTATAATACCTATAATTTTTGTAACAACGACTGAGCAAGATAGAAGTTATGATGGCTACATCTACAGAGCAGGGAATGCAAACCAAAATGTTCAATCGCTTAAAGTTAGCAATGAAGTAGAAAATAGCAACGTGTTACGGTCATAGCTAGGAATGAACTAAAAGAGCTTCAGACAAACAAGAAACTGAACCCAGAACATGGCGCTAAAACAAGGGACTTACATTAGGAGAAGCACTCTGTGGGAGTCACAGCAGATCTTCCTGGGGTTGATAGATCCGGTGATGAAGTACGCTACATGTGCTACTTGGGGTTGGAGAGACGGCCATTACACTTCATGGTTACTCATCTCATCTGCAAAAACGTAACGGCGCGTCGTTAGCACAAACAGGTTCCCCCAAGATTAAACAAGAACTTGCAGGCAAGCAATAGAAAAGCGACAGTAGAAGAGTTTAGATCATGCACTGCGCCGGTGAAGCAGATCCGGTTCATGCACAGCGGTGTCGGTGAGCAAGATCCGATGCGGTGGACGACGGATCCGGCGAAGCGGCTCCGGTGGGGTGGACGATACCGCAGCTGAAGCGACTGCGGTAGACTGCTGGATGAGCATATGGTTTCGAGGTTCGGCGGGGATGATCCGGTCCGGTTGATGACGGCGTCGATGAAGCGGCTCCGGCAGGCAGCCGGATGACGAGGATCGCGAGGCCTCGGGTAGGCCAGGGAAGTCCGGCGGGGATGTTCCGGTGCGGTGGTCGTGGAGGTGGGAGAGAGGGACTTGGGAAGTTCCGGTGGGTGGTCTGAGGGAAATGAATTTTTTTGGGAGGGTTTCCGGGCTAGGGAGGTGGTGATCCAAAAAATGACGGGCAGACCCCCCCACCAACCGACTTTGCTGTCATCTCCACAGGGGTAGAATGGGAATTTGGAAGCGTGTGAAATTTTTGTATTTTGTGGGCGGGAAGTTTTGCCGCTATGAGATTTTGAATTTGGCCACCGTCCAAGTATAATGATAAAAAATTGTGAGACCGTACTAGTACCTCTGTTCAAGGCCGAGTGCAAAATCAAATCATCATCACCTTGAAAATTTGTTACCAACTTACCATGATCATGATCTACCTCTGAAAATGGGCGCATCCACTAAAACTTGCAAAGTATAATGATACAAATTTGTGAGACCGTACTAGTACTTATGTTCAAGGTCGAGTGCAACATCAAATCATCATTATATTGAAAATTGTGTTACCATGATCATGATATTTCTCTGAATTTGGCGCAACCGCTAAATCTCGCAAAGGATAATGATAAAAAAAGGTGAGATTGTACTAGTTCTTATGTTCAAGGCCGAGTACAAGATCAAATCATCATCACGTTGAAATTTGTTACAATGATCATGACATATCTCTAAAATTAGTGCATCCGCTAAATCTTGCACGTGGCGCATCTCGGTGCGGAGCAACAAGTCGGTGCTATCAAGGTTGAGGCGTCGGTAGCGTCATCGGGCTCTCATCTCTTGATAGATCTTCTACATGGCGCGGCGCACCACCCGCCGATAAGCAGTCACATGTGAGACCGAGGTGGAGACGTCCCCGGCATCCTCGAGGCGCGGCCGCCCTTCTACGAGCCAGCGTCGACTCAAGGTATGAATCCATGTGGTGTCTTAGATTTATTGTTCTTCTCTTATGATTATTTTGAGCCGAACATGTGTGCTCTTTCTCTGAATATATTGCTTGAAAAGCTTACCAAGTTACTTAAATTCACTTTGTTCTTAATCTTGCGAGCTAATATTGTTATTTTTAATGAACGGTGGTGTGCGCAAGCAGAGTTATTTGTGGATGTGTTGAGCTGTTAGGCATAAGTCGAAATCCTCATCTAAACGAGGCCTCAGCTTAACACATAAAAAAGGTGTTCAATCTCGCCCACAATACCCTCTTCTTTCCTCTCCCTTTATTGGAACTTGTTTTGCAGACAAGGAAAGTGGCACGTGTAATGTGAGTAAAACCCTCTTAGCCAAAATCATCTACGAGCAAGATTTTCTATATTGTAGATGCCCCAATTGACTCTCATCCCCAAAGTAGTTTTTTTATGTCAGTATAGACTTCTTTACTGGATGTATACTATCGTACATGGCATGCATTTGCCTAATGAGCAACATTGTATTGCTATTCTAGCCAACCTGATCGATATGTCAAGCTTCATGCACGAGATGCCATGTTTAATTTACTCCCTCGCTCTGATCCATATTTCTTGATGTGAAATGAATGTGAATCGGAGGGAGTACTTTTCTTAGATAGTACTATATCATTTCAAAAAAAGTACTACTACATCACAAATGCATCAAAAGAGTACTACATCACAAGACCACCACGGTTGTACTAGTAGAGTTTAATGCTGAACTTCCAAAGGGATTAAGATTACACATATGAACTTTAAACATGACCAGGAGCATGAGGGCCAGCAGCAGGGGCGTTGACGTGGAGCAAGCTAGGCAAGACGTAATTCTGGAGGAAGAGGCCATATGATGCGTACTTGGCCTTGGTTGCAGGGCGGTGTTTCCCCCTATGTACTTAGGCCTACACCCATCGCATGTTGGATCAGGCTGTGGATGTCCTTCTAGAGAAATTTGCCACATAATGGGCAAAATAGCTCCCCGCGCGCATGCAGAAACGAATTTCACCACCCTTCAGCCGCTTGAGAACATAGCGGCTTTTCCGGTCCCTGCGCACCTTGTTGTTGTCCATGTCATCAGAATACTCCTATGAATTATTAAGTACTACATAATCAGGTTTTTTATGACAGATCGAATAAATACTCCACTAACATAATCAAACCTTAGAAACCCTAAAATTAAATGTGTAGAACAAGTAAATGGCAGAAGAAATCGTAATAAATCATGAGAAACCCTATGAACAACCATGAACATTAGCCACAACAATTGCAAGTCCACTAAGTATGAACACATAAATTGATTATATGACTACATGGCAGATTAGTCGAAATTAAACTAGAATCTGATCTTACGAATCGTAGAATCAATTACATCTACAAGAACAAGGTAGGATATCAAATCAATCAAGAACCAGGCTCGTGCAAACCATGTGAACAGCAATATGACACAAAGAGGGTTGGGACAGTTTCGGTAAAAGAGAAGTACCTCCTCGTCATCACCCTCAACATCCTCCTGGAACTGAACGTTTGGGCCGAAATCGTCGAAGGGGTCGAGGTTCGCGTCCAGCATCGGGCCTAGGAAGACCTCGCCGTGGTGGCCTGCAACGCCGTGCACATCTTCGGCGGGATAAACAACGTTGGTATCCACCTTCTGCTCGACGGCCAGGACGCCCGTTTCGACCGAGGTCGAAGAACCAGACAAGCAGAGGAGACGAGCGGCATGGGTGCCCGGTGAAGCCTCACCCGTCGTGACGGCCAGGATGCCCATTTCGACCGAGGTCGAAGAATCCGACAAGCAGAGGAGACGAGCGGCTTGGGTGCCCGGTGAAGCCTCACCCACCACGACGGCCACTACCGTAGAGGCATCCTCTGCGTGGGCGGTCGCCTATTGCTCCGCCTCGTATGCAATACCTATCTTCATGCTGTTGTGGTTGGAAACGGGAAAGTCGATGCCTCAGAGGTGCGGTGAGTGGATGGGGGTTTTCACAGTGTGGGGGAGGCAAGTTGGGGGAGTGGAGAGGACGAGCTCGCGAGAGATGATGAGGCCGATTATGTTATAGCCTCCGACTCCCTGTATCCAGTAGTGGACGCGTGAAGTCATGCATGTACTCGACTTTCCACTTTCTGGGAGACGTGTACGAAACTTTTTTTTGGACCATTTAACTTCATGTGGGACTCATGTATACCAATACTTCCAAACGTCATAAGTAATTCAAAATCATTCAGAATAATATGAGACCTTAACATTTTATTTTTTGTGTCAGATATTGTCTATGAAAAATAACATCCTTCAAAAAATAAATCGCCTATGCCAATCCGATCATGCCCGTCTACTCCAACTAGCTTCCTCGAGTAATTTGTCACCTTACATTCTTAAAATGAACCAAAATTTGGCACAGGGGTGCATCATCACATGGAAAATGATGTTACCATTCTGTCTTCCCATTTTTTTTTGAATTTTTCAAAATTGTCATGCCCTAACGGAAAAAATGTACTCCTTCTAAGAAGCATGTATCAGAATGGCATTACCAAAACCTAGGGGTGGGGTGGGGGGAGGGGGGCACATGGTGGTGTGATGATACATCACATTTGGACCACACAACACCATTTGGACCAACCAAAAAAAACACCCTACACAAACCCTGGTCAAAACTAGTTTGACCAATATTACAAAAGTTGTACGGAGTACATAATTCAGAAACCGTCAGAAATATACGAAGCATTCACGAGTCCCCAAAGTCAGTGACTTTGAGTCACTTACAACTGTGGTCCACATATCAGTCACCCAAAGTCATGGCAAAGTCAGCTTGGCAAAGTCACCGACAGACAAAGCAAGCAGTGAACAGACAACTCCGTAGCACTGAAAAGACATCTCACAGAAAAGGCTAGTACTACCTTTTCTTCCCGGATAAGCAAAAATAGCTGATCGGTACTGACGAAATGCACCAGGTCCGCAATGTACTCCAGCTATAAGTGAAGCATGCCTACCACTGAAGAGGAAATTCAAGATTCCACCAGATCCCCATATCACTCTTTTGCATAAAACACGGACATATCTTTTGCACAATTCACCACTTGTTGGTCTAATCTATCGCAGCTTCCATCAGTTGGTCATCCAATTAACGATTTAACGGATTAGAAAAATAAGCGGTGGAATTAGAAGTACTAGTAGCGAAATGTGCAAAATATACCGCCCTTCCCGAGGGGGTTTGTCCAGAAGAGGGCCGGATGACAATGTCCCGGGTGCATCCAGAAACGAGAGGGGTAGTTTCTAATACATGTAAGAAATTACTTTACAAAAAGGTACATATTAAGTAGTACAACTATTAGTACAGTACTACTATTTCGAGGGAAAATGCCATGTCGTGCGACCTCTAATCAATGAGTAGAAGTTGTAGGTGCGCCTAACATGCATTGCTGAAAGCTGGTTCCGCTGGAATTTGAGCTCAGCCGGGGCGGATTCTGCGAAGTTCGCCCGACGTCACTCATGTATCCCACCAAACTGCTCACTTCTTTCAATGTCTCTTCTCTTTCACTGCAGCTCTCCAACATCAGGTGCATCAACTTATCTTGTGCCTTCTGCCTCTCGAGAAGGGCAAGGATGGCGATGTCAGCATATTCAAGGTTCAACTTTTGGAGCTGTACTTTATCCTGAAGAAGGATTTTGTACTCTATATCAGACTTGTCTCTGTCGAGGCACACAGTCTTGAGTATGCTGCTGGCTTTCTCCGCTGATGCTTTCTGCTTAATCAGCTCGTTCTTCAACATATCGCGCTCATTTCGAAGGCTGCAAATGAGCTCCACAAGAGTTTTCGAATTCTTCTTCTTGGCAGCCAAATCGTCTCGGAGGCGATCACACTCTAAGCTGAGCTCCTCGTTTTTTTCCATCAAGATGGCGACAGTGGTGTCGATAGTCGGCGCCGCTTCCTTCAGGGCGAAATCATCGGTAGCAAGTAAGCGCAAAGGAAGAAGAAGAAGAAGAAGAAGATAACTACACAGTGCTTGGTGCTACCTCATTTCGCCGGGGTAGGGCCGGGTTGAAATCATCGGACGACGATGATTCCTTGGTCGTGGAAGTTGGTGCAGTAGGGGCGTCGTTGGAACTTCCAACCCTTTAAGATGTATAACCATAGAGACTCTTAAAGAGCTTGAGCCCGGGCAAGAAGAAACGAAAGTACATGGCGAAGGAAACTAACCCGGTGAGCACAGCACGGACGCGTTTCGGCGGCGGCGGCAGCGGCGGCGACGGCGAGCCCACTTGGTTTCTGGAACCGTCTCTCGAAATTTCGAGCCGGCGTTTTTTATCCGCGTACTTGACCGCCGGCGACCTGAAGTTTGAACACATTAATTGCTGGAGGAGAGAGCGACGAAAGAAACGAAAGTACATGGCGAAGGAAACTAACCCGGTGAGCACAGCACGGACGCGTTTCGGCGGCGGCGGCGGCGACGGCGAGCCCACTTGGTTTCTGGAAGCGTCTCTCGAAATTTCGAGCCGGCGTTTTTTCTCCGCGTACTTGACCGCCGACGACCTGAATTTTGAAGACATTGCTGGAGGAGAGAGCGACGAACAAATGTTTGTTAGGTGGAGAGAGGAAGAAAGTGAATGGAACGAGAGAGTTTAGCGTTTTGCCCTTATAGTCATAGTCGCTAACCGTGACGCGGGAAGGTTGGTCGTCGGCGTTTAATGGTCTCCCGCGTGGAAACCGAGGCGGCCACGAGGCAGCGGCTGGCCACGCGGCGTCCAGTCGCCTACGCCGCCGTAAATGAGGGTAGTTGCCTACCACCACCAGGTGACATGCACCTTTTGCATGTCACCGTGTGACATGCGGCCTAAATTCAAATTTAAAACATTGCGAAAAAAATCATGCATCCGGTGACATGCCCATGGCATGCCACCGATGAAGAGTTCCGTGCCATGCACTCTGGCACTCTGCGCCGTCTTGGATCAGAAAATGAGCGAAGAACGAGGACGAGGCACTAGTTCAAATTTAGGATGAAGTTTAAGATTTATTTTGGTTTAAATTAGATTAGAGGGAGTAGTACTCTTACTTTATTACTCGTACTTGTGTTAATGTAGTAGTATTATTATGGTGGTGTACTTGCGTTCGTGTACTTGTTTCAGCTGTTTTGGTGAAGGAGACATGCATCACCTTTTTTGGTGATATATCTAGTCGTCATGTAGCCCTCTACCATGTACTATTTTTGCTATGAATATATGTGGTATTGATTGTCAAAAAAAAACCCCAAGATCCTGAAAAACTGTTGGTCTATCCCGAGAAACGAGGAGGTTTAAGGAAACGAGGAGTCCAGCGCGTGCGGAAGGAGCTTTAATCGTGCGAGCATGCAGGGGCAAAATGAGGAAACTAGCGATTACTTTCTCTCCTGCCAGTCTTATACCTTAATAAATGGGCAAACTGAGCACGTTGTAGCTAATCCTTTTATTAATTAAACAGCTATATTAGTCAATAAGATTGCCTTATGTTTTTCCTCAGTTTTCGCCAAGCCCTTATTTGTAACCCGCAGAAGGAGCTCAGACGGGAGGATTCCAGTTTAGTTGACCGTTCCGTGCTGACGTGTGGGGCTAGTAGAAAGGGACCGCGTGGGACAGGACGAGACCGCGTTTGGTTGTACGTGAGCAGGAGCTGGGTTCTGTCTCTCTCGGCGCGAATTGGCATTTTTAAGAGCACCTTTTCCCCCTCTGTCTCTTTGTCTTTATTAACCAAATTAGTATCAAATCTAGAGAAGCTTGCATTTCTGTCTTTCTTCAATTATTTGTGCCTTTTGGCCCTCGTTGTTTGCCCAATATGGCAGCAAATCTAGTACTCCCTCTGGTCCATATGTATGTAGTTAAATCTAGAAGCAAATCTCCAGGGTAATGTACTCCGTACGACAAATTCGCAGTAATAGTAAATCGAGAAAACAAAGTAGGGCCAACAAAATATACTCCAGTAGAATAGGGATAGATAATAGGGATCCCTCCCTAGATAATAAGCTGCATACACAGCAGCCAACAGGTTCGAGGTTCTTCACAACACCATCATACTAACAACATAACAACAAGGGATCCCTAGCTAACAACAAAATAGAAGCTGCTTTGCAGCAGCAGCAGCACACGTCCGGGACTCCGCCTACCCCATCTGCCTCCACTTGTTGCTCCCCTTGGGAGCCTTGGGCTTGAGCGGAGGCATGCGCCCGGCGGAGATCTCCACCCGCTGGATGCTGCGGAGGTGCATGCCGAGCGCCATGTGCTTGGCGCGGAAGGAGTGGGGGTTCACCGACGCGCCGACCTTGGGGTTGGTGTTGCCGATGTTCTCGGCATGCGTGAGGAGGCAGTTGAAGTCAGTGCGGCCGAGCCTCCTAGTGCAGAAGGGGCACCTGTAGACACCCTTGGCGAAGTAGGAGACGTACTGGCCGACCTGCAGCCTCCGCAGCACCTGGCGAGTCTTGACGTCATGGTGCTCGTCGTCGCTGCCGACGTCGCTGCCAGACAGCTGATCCATATCAAACGGGAACTATTAGTGAATGAGATGCAACGATGACTAACGTGCATGATAACAAAGTAAGGAAAAACAGAGCCAGCCTCAGTTAGAGTGGACACGATTATATGTCTACAGGGATGGTGTTAGCGAACCATAGCTCATGCACAACAGATTTGTACACAGCAATGGTTCGCTGAACCCACTCTGTAAAAATTTGTGCCCAACGATTCATCATAGGCAAAGAAACAGATTCCAGATCTGATTTTGAACAGATTCCAGAATATTTGCAAAATTAAACGGTTGATATCTTTTGATTCCTGCATAAAATAACTGACTGAGATCCCATAAATTAACTGATTGAGATCCCATTATTACTTGCATAAATTAACCGAACGGCCGAACTCCAAATCTTAAACGAAATCAAGAAGGGATCAAAGCAAAATGGAATAAAATCGGCGCAAATATTAACCCAATACTCAACCATCTACAGATCGGCACTAATAGTTACTAGGGAACCAGCAAAAATAGGGTTCAAAAAGGAATGGGCGAAGAAAAAAGGGAGCAAACCATAGTTACCTCGTTCCATGGGTCGTCCATGAAGGTGTCGTAGGGGTTCGGAGGCGAGATGTACGGCACCGGCTCATAGGGGTCCCATCCCGGCGGGATACGACCGCCACCGGCGGCGGCGACGGCCTTTGAGGGGACGACGTCGAAGAGGGAGGCGTCGCGCTTGGAGCCGACGGCGTCATGGACGATGGGATTCGCATTCTCCATGTCCATCTCGCCTGCAGAGAGGGAGAGGGTTTTTGCTTTGGAGAAGATGATGGGACGTGAGAGGCGGCGTTGCATGAGCGAGTGAGAGTGACAGAGATAGTGCGAGGAGGCGTCTATAAAGGCGAGGGGTGGTTAATGCGACCCGCGTCCTACGCGTCCACCATTTAACGTCTGCACGTCTTGGGCTTCTGCAACGCGACACGCGTCCACAATTGCACGTCTTCGACTTCTGCACCGCGACTCGCGTCAGTACCCGTCAACAATTGCACGTCTTCCACTTCTGCACCGCAACACGCGTACTCGAGTCTAACCCTGGAAATTTAGATATACTCTCGAGTCTTATACTGTAGCATTTTTTGTGTGCTCGGTTTTCCCCTTGAGTACTAATACTGGCTAGTGCAATATACTCAGTTTTACCTCAAGTGCCTGGTCAACAGAGAGTCAACAAATGGGATTAACTAGTTAAATGAGTCAACAAATGGGATTATCAGTTCGTTTTCACGTGTTAAACTTGTCTAAATATTGGTCAAACCAAGGATTTGACCAAGATTCAAATGGGCAGAAAATTTAAAAAAATCAGAAAAATGAAAAACCAAAGCACATAGTCTTCTTATGTCATATAGTAAGCATTAAAGGTGATAAACAAGGTCTACACATATTCAAACCATACAAATCATGTATCTACTCCCTAACCCCTAAACTCTGTCTTATGAAGTCAAGCATGAAGAGAAGTGGTTTTGGGTTTCAAACATGGAAATTTCAAAAACCTCCCAAAAACTTCATTTTAGAGTGACTAAGAAGGATACATGCTTCCCTTTTCATTTTCATGTTTTAAACTTGTTTAAATCTTGGTCAAACCTAGGATTTGACCAAGATTCAAATGGGCATTAAAATTTAAAAATCAGAAAAATGAAAAACCAAAGCACATAGTGTTCTTATGTCATATAGTAAGCATTAAAGTTGATAAACAAGGTCTAGACATATTCAAACCATACTAATTATGTATCTACCCCCTAACCCCTAAACTCTATCTTATGAAGTCAAGCATGAAGAGAACTGGTTTTGGGTTTCAAACATGGAAATTTCAAAAACCTCCCAAAAATTCATTTTAGAGTGACTAAGAAGGATACATGCTTCCCTGGTCATTTTCATGTTTTAAACTTGTTTAAATCTTGGTCAAACCTAGGATTTGACCAAGATTCGATGGGCATCAAAATTTAAAAAAATCAGAAAAATGAAAAACCAAAGCACATAGTTTTCTTATGCCATATAGTAAGCATTCAAGTTGATAAACAAGGTCTATACATATTTAAACCAGACAAATCATGTATCTATAACCCTAAACCTTAAACTCTGTCTTATGAAGTCTAGCATGAAGAGAAGTCGTTTTGGGTTTCAAACATGGAAATTTCAAGAACATCCCAAAAGCTTCATTTTAGTGTGACTAAGAAGGATCAAGGCTTACCTTTTCATTTTCATGTTTTAAACTTGTTTAAATCCTGGTCAAATATAGGTTTGACCAAGATTCAAATGGGCATAAAATAAAAATATAGAAAAATGAAAAACCAAAGCACATAGTCTTCTTATGTCATATAGTAAGCATTAAAGTTGATAAACAAGGTCTAGTCTTATTCAAACTAGACAAGTCATGTATCTACCCGCTAACCCCTAAACTCTGTCTTATGAAGTCTAGCATGAAGAGAAGTCGTTTTGGGTTCAAACATGGAAATTTCAAGAACATCCCAAAAGCTTCATTTTAGTGTGACTAAGAAGGATCAAGGCTTACCTTTTCATTTTCATGTTTTAAACTTGTTTAAATCCTGGTTAAATCTAGGATTTGACCAAGATTCAAATGGGCATAAAATAAAAAAATAGAAAAATGAAAAACCAAAGCACATAGTCTTCTTATGTCATATAGTAAGCATTAAAGTTGATAAACAAGGTCTAGACTTATTCAAACTAGACAAATCATGTATCTATCCGCAAACCCCTAAACTCTATCTTATGAAGTCAAGCATGAAGAGAAGTGCATGGTTTTGGGTTTCAAACATGGAAATTTCAAAAAACTCCCAAAAAATTCATTTTAGAGTGACTAAGAAGGATACATGCTTCCCTTTTCATTTTCATGTTATATACTTGTTTAAATCTTGGTCAAACCTAGGATTTTACCAAGATTCAAATGTGCATCAAAATTCCAAAAAATAAAAAAATGAAAAACAAAGCACATAGTTTTCTTATGTCATATAGTAAGCATTAAAGTTGATAAACAAGGTCTAGACATATTCAAACAAGAAAAATCATGTGTCTACCCCCTAACCCTAAACTCTGTCTTATGTAGTCAAGCATGAAGAGAAGTGCTTTTGGGTTTCAAACATGGAAATTTCAAAAACCACCCAAAAGCTTTATTTTAGAGTGACTAAGAAGGATCCATGCTTATCTTTTCATTTTCATATTTTAAACTTGTTTAAATCATTGTCAAACCTAGGATTTGACCAAGATTCAAATGGGCATAAAATTAAAAAATCAGAAAATTGAAAAACTAAAGCACATAGTCTTCTTATGTCATATATATAGTAAGCATTTAAAAGATGATAAATAAGGTCAAGACAATTCAAATAATACAAATCATGTATCTACCCCTAACCCTAAACTCTATCTTATGAAGTCAAGCATGAAGAGAAGTGGTTTTTGGTTTCAAACACAAAAATTTCAAAAACCTCCCAAAAGCTTCATTTTAATTAGACTAACTTATTAATTATGAAGGATCCAGGATTGATTACCTTTTCATTGTCATGTTTTAAACTTGTTTAAATCTTGGTCAAACCTGGGATTTGACCAAGATTCGAATGGGCATAAAAATTAAGAAAAAAATCGTAAGAATGAAAAACCAAAGCACATAGCCTTCTTATGTCATATAGTAAGCATTCAAATTGATAAACAAGGTCTAGACATTCAAACCAGAAAAATCATGTATCTACCCCTAACCCTAAACTATGTCTTATGAAGTCAAGCATGCATGAAGAGAGTTTTGGGTTTCAAACATGAAAATTTCAAAAACCTCCCAAAAGCTTCATTTAGAGCGACTAATAAGGATCGATGCTTTCCTTTTCATTTTCATGTTTTTACTTATTTGAATCTTGGTCAAATCCTAGGTTTGACCAAGATTTAAACAAGTTTAAAACATGAAAATGAAATGGGAAGTGTGTATCCTTCTTAGTCAGTCTAAAATGAAGCTTTTGGGATGTTCTTGAAATTTCCATGTTTGAAACCCAAAACCACTTAAGACAGAGTTTTTGGTTAGGCGTAGATACATGATTTTTCTTGTTTGAATATGTCTAGACCTTGTTTATCAACTTGAATGTTTATGACATAAGAAGGCTATATATGTGCTTTGGTTTTCATTTTTTCGAATTTTTTATGCCCATTTAAATATTGGTCAAATCCTAGGTTTGACCAAGGTTTAATCAAGTTTAAAACATGACAATGAAAAGGTAAGCATGAATCCTTTCTCAGTCACTCTAAAATGAAGGTACTTGAAATTTTTATGTTTGAAACACAAAACCCCAGTTCTCTTCATATGTTTGACTTCATAAGACAAAGTTTAGGGTTAGGGGTAGATATGATACATGATATTTCTGGTTTGAATATGTCTAGACCTTGTTTATCAACTTGAATGCTTACTATATGACATAAGAAGGCTATATATGTGCTTTGGTTTTTCATTTTTTTTATTTTTTTGAATTTTTACGCCCGTTTGAATCTTGGTCAAATCCTAGGTTTGACCAAGGTTAAAACAAGTTTAAAAAATGGCAATGAAAAGGTAAGCATGGATCCTTCTTAGTCACTCTAAAATGAAGCTTTTGGGAGGTTTGTGAAATTTCCATGTTTGAAACCCAAAATCACTTCTCCTCATACTTAACTTCATAAGACAGAGTTTAGGGTTAGGGGGTAGATACATGTTTTGTGTGTTTTGAATATGTCTAGACCTTGTTTATCAACTTGAATGCTTACTATATGACATAAGAATACTATGTGCTTTGGTTTTTCATTTTTCTGATTTTTTTAATTGTTAAACCCATTTGAATCTTGGTCAAATCCTAGGTTTGAGCAAGATTTAAACAAGTTTAAAACATGAAAATGGAAAGCTAAGCATGAATCATTCTTAGTCACTCTAAAAATCTTTCGGTCTGCAGAAGAGTCGAATCTGCAATCAGTAGTTACAAAAGCGACCCACCTTAGGGATGGATAATAAGACTTGGGCAATATAAACGTTGATACTTACTTTGTGATACTAAAATATATGTATCTAGACATATTTCAGTTGTAGATACATCCATTTTAACATCAAGTAATATGGATCGGAGGACTAGCTAAAGAACAATGAGAGGCAGTGTTTCTCTCCCCCAGCCTACTTGGCGGAGTGGCCCTCCATCAGGACAGGTGGTGATTCCGCTTCTCTCGTTGGAATTCCTTATCCCCCAGCCTACTCGGCGACGTGCGCTCCTCAGTGACCTGCGCGAGGGCGCCTCGGCGACCTACGCAAAGGTGGCTGGACTCGGAGCGCATCGACTTCCTTCTGCGGTGCCTGGATTGGATCGACCATCCCGCGCGTGTCCTCCACCATATTGTTTTTCTTCAAGATGCTGTCATCCATCATCTTCTTCACCGCATCATGTTGGGTGTTGAGGCTCCCGTTGAGAGCTTGAACGCACCTGTTTGATAGCTCGACGTTTTCTTCGCGAAGAAAGCCGCACTCGATCTTAAGCATCAAATTCTCGCCCTTGAGCTTCTTGATGACAGAGTTCGTTTCCTCACTTGATGGAACCCTCACATCATGCAGCTTGCCCCGGCCGGTGACCTCGTCCTTCAAAGTATCGACATCATCGCGAAAGTTGGAGGCGAGTTCCACGAGAGTTTTAAGCTCATCTCTGAAACACGCCGATGCTTCCTGCATGGCAATATCATCAGTACCGAAACAAAGTGACGAGAGGAAGACGAAAATGTCCAATCAGTGGTAACCTCTAAGCGCAGGAGACAGGGGTTGAAGTCGTCATGAGAAGATGTCAGGGTGCGTCGTGGGGCACTGAGATATGTATAAAAAGGATTAATACGGAATAAAGAGTTGGGACCTCCGGGCCAGGAAGAATCAAGAAACATGGCGATGGAAACCAACCAGGAATCTTCGACCGCACGACTGACGCCGTTCCGAGACGAGCGCGAAGCAGGGCCTTCGTTTTCTGGCGGGCCCTTTCTCGCGGCCAGCATCTGGATAGACCGCCGGCGGGAACTCTCCGCGTCCTTGGTCAACACTAGATGGTGCTTCTTCAAGCGAGATGGTGGCCTTGACTTCGGAGGCATCGCTGGAAGTGGAAGGAGACTGGAAGTGAAGCAAGAAGGGGATGGAAGAAGTACTCCCCCCTATTAAAACCAGACAACCGTCTCCTGCCCTCGCTTCGAGCAACCTGGTCCGCCCATCCTAAATCAACGGCCGAGAGGGGGCTCCCTTGCGAACTGAGATCCAGTGACTTTACCCAACAGAAGTTACCATGAACTTTACCTATACGAGCCATCAGGTTAAGATCCAACGAACATGGTCGATCTAAAATTTGAAATTAAAATTTTGTAGCTCAGAAAAAAACAGAAAAACTTTACATTAAGACGTATTCTCGGAAAGTTCCAGTCCATTTAAAATATTAGTTTAGTTTAAGTTCGAAATTTGGATCAACCGCGAGCGTTGGATCTTGATCGAGTGGCTCACGTGTGTAAAGTCGCATGGTGACTTCTCTTAGTGAAGTCACTGGATCTCAGTCCGCGAAGGGTCAGGACGCGGGAGCAGAAGCAAATGAATCGAGAGCGGTCCGGAGTATCCTGTCCGTCCACCGTAAATCAACGGGACAGAGCGGCTACCTTCTCTTCGAAGGCTCTGGCGCGCAACCCGAGGAATGGACATCTGTCGGCTAGTATAGAATTTTATAGCACGCCATTAATCGAGCTAGCAGTACTGTACTACTGACTACAACTCTGATGGACGTCCAAAGCTCTGAATAGTCAGGGGAAACAATGAATGCGAGCCAGGGTAGTACTACTGTAGTAGTGAAGCAATGGGGATTATCTGGAGCAAGTACGGAGTACCGAGTACAGTACTACAAAAGTGATGTTCGTTGTTTTCGCAGTTCATTTTAGCGTAACGTCCAGGTTGTTGTCGAACCAGCTGTTAGATTTTGGGTAATTATTGTTAAGTTGCTGCTTCTTAATTAAAATTTATCAAAGTCATGTAGACTAGATCGATTTGTGAGAACATCCCAAAAGCTTCATTCATTTTAGAATGACTAAGAAGGATCCATTCTTACCTTTTCTTTTCATGTTTTAAACTTGTTTAAACCTAGGATTTGACCAAGATTTAAATGGGCATAAAAATTCGGAAAAAATCAACAAATGAAAAACCAAAGCACATATATAGCCTTCTTATATCATATATTAAGCACTCGAGTTGATAAAAACTCTGTCTTATGAAGTCAAACATATGAAGAGAACTGGTTTTGGGTTTCAAACATGGAAATTTCACAAACCTCCCAAAAGCTTCATTCTACAGTGACTAAGAAGGATCCAGGCTTACCTTTTTCATTTTCAATTTCTTAACTTGTTTAAATCTTGGTCAAACCTAGGATTTGACCAAGATTCAAATGGGTATAACAATTCAAAAAAAACGGAAAAAAACCAAAGAACATAGTCTTTTGATGTCATATAGTAAGCATTCAAGTTGATAAACAAGGTCTAGACATATTCAAACCAAACAAATCATGTATCTACCCCCTAACCCTAAACTCTCTTATGAAGTCAAGCATGAAGAGAAGTGATTTTGGGTTTCAAACATGGAAATTTCAAAAACCTCCCAAAGCTTCATTTTAGAGTGACTAAGAAGGATCCATGCTTACCTTTTCATTGCCATGTTTTAAACTTGTTTTAACCTTGGTCAAACCTAGGAATTGACCAAGATTCAAATGGGAGTAAAAATTCAAAAAATTCAAAAAATGGAAAACCAAAACACATATATAGCCTTCTTATGTCATATAGTAAGCATTCAAGTTGATAAACAAGGTCTAGACATATTCAAAGCAGAAATATCATGTATCATATCTACCCCTAACCCTAAACTCTGTCTTATGAAGTCAAACATATGAAGAGAACTGGGGTTTTGGGTTTCAAACATAAAATTTTCAAGTACCTTCATTTTAGAGTGAGTAAGGAAGGATTCATGCTTACCGTTTCATTTTCATGTTTTAAACTTGTTTAAACCTAGGATTTGACCAAGATTTAAATAGGCATAAAAATTCAAAAAATGAAAAACCAAAGCACATATATAGCCTTCTTATATCATATAGTAAAAAATTCAAGTTGATAAACAAGGTCTAGACATATTCAAACAAGAAAAATCATGTATCTACACCTAACCATAAACTCTGTCTTAAGTGGTTTTGAGTTTCAAACATGGAAATTTCACAAACCTCCCAAAAGCTTCATTTTACAGTGACTGAGGAGGATCCATGCTTACCTTTTGGCTTAAACGTTTGAAACCAAAAACCACTTCTCTTCATGCATGCTTGACTTCATAAGACAGAGTTTAGCTAGGGTTAGGGGTAGATACATGATTTTCCTGGTTTGAATATGTCTAGACCTTGTTTATCAACTTAATTGATTGCTTACTATATGACATAAGAAGACTACGTGCCTTGGTTTTCATTTTTTTTTTTTTTTGAATTTTATGCTCATATATTTGAATCTTGGTCAAATCTTAGGTTTGACCAAGATTTAAACAAGTTTAAAACATGAAAATGAAAAGGGAAGCATGTATCCTTCTTAGTCACTCTAAAATGAAGCTTTTGGGATGTTCTTGAAATTTCCATGTTTGAAACCCAAAACGACTTCTCTTCATGCTAGACTTCATAAGATCAACAGGGGGTAGATACATGATTTTTCTGGTTTGGATATACCTAGACCTCGTTTAACTTGAATGCATACGATATGACATAAGAAGACTACGTGCTTTTGTTTTTCATTATTCTGTTTTTTTTGAATTTTGTGCCCACCCATTTGTATCTTGGTCAAATCCTAGGTCTGATAATGATTTAAACAAGATTAAAATATGAAAATGCAAAGGTAAGCATGGATCCTTCTTAGTCACTCTAAAATGAAGCTTTTGGGAGCAAAACCACTTCTCTTCATATGCTTGACTTCATAAGACGGAGTTTAGGGGTTAGGGGGTATAGATACATTATTTGTCTAGTTTGAATATGTCTAGACCTTGTTTATCAACTTAATTGGCTTACTATATGACATAAGAAAACTATTTGCTTTGGTTTTTCTTTTTCCTGATTTTTTTCAATTTTGATGCCCATTTGAATCTTGTCAAATCCTAGGTTTGACCGAGATAATTTAAACAAGCTTAAAACATGAATATGAAAAGGGAAGCATGTATCCTTCTTTGTCACTCTAAAATGAAGTTTTTGGGAGGTTTTTCAAATTTCCACGTTTGAAACCCAAAACCACTTCTCTTCATATGCTTGACTTCATAAGACAGAGGGCAGGGGTTAGGGGGTATAGATACATGATTTGTCTAGTTTGAATATGTCTAGACCTTGTTTATCAACTTTAATGCTTACTATATGACATAAGAAAACTATTTGCTTTGGTTTTCTTTTTTCTGACTTTTTTTTTCAATTTCGATGCCCATTTGAATCTTGTCAAATCCTAGGTTTGACCAAGATAATTTAAACAAGCTTAAAACATGAATATGAAAAGGGGAGCATGTATCCTTCTTAGTCACTCTAAAATGTAGTTTTTGGGAGTTTTTTGAAATTTCCATGTTTGAAACCCAAAACCACTTCTCTTCACATGCTTGACTTCATAAGACAGAGTTTAGGGGTTAGGGGTATAGATACATGATTTGTCTGGTTTAATATGTCTAGACCTTGTTTATCAACTTTAATGCTTACTATATGACATAAGAAGACTATGTGATTTGGTTTTTCATTTTTCTGTTTTTATTTTTCTGCCCATTTGAATCTTGGTCAAATCCTAGGTTTGACCAAGATATAGACAAGTTTAACACGTAAATGAGTTAACTTGGATTTCCTACCCTTGAATCCATAGGAAACTTTGTTCTAATGCACTATTATAATCAACCGAGTTTTTACACCAACAGGTCTGTCACTTACGTGTGGTGCCCACGCTTGAGGTCCCACACTTCAGTGAGCACAAGTCACGTGCAATAGGTACGCAAACTCCCAGCCATTTTCTTTGTCAAGAGAAGACGCATCAGGATGCGTATTGGAAGTCTGTGGGTCCTTCTGGTTCCTTCGGTCGTCCCTCTCACAAAAAAAACAAATCTCTCTCATTCTCGCCTCGCTCGCTCGCTCGCTCGCACCTCCTGCTCACTGACAAACCCTGCACAAAAGTCAACATCATCACCCGAAAAAGGGGAGACACCATAATTCTCTCCCTTCTTCTCTCCTTCCGAGTGATCCCTCTTCCTCCGAGTTTCACTCGACGGGCAAACACCCATGTGCTGCATAGTAATAATAAAAAGGTAGTACTCGTAGAAAAATCGATATACGAATCTGTAATTAAATAGGTTAAACTAGGGTTTTGCCCAGTTCTACAGATCAAGGGTTCAAAAAATCCAACTACGGGGTTCGAACAACACGATTCTAATCCAAGAATTTTTTCGACCTAGGTCACCCAAATGGCCTCAAACTATAGGGTTAGCATCTAGTGCAGTATGTGTGAAAATGTATGCACTATGTGTGCTATAACTTGTATGTCTTTCATATTTGAACCAAATTTGAATAAGTTTGAAATATTTGAAAAGGGGCTTTTGGCTTAAACGTTTGAAACCAAAAACCACTTCTCTTCATTCATGCTTGACTTCATAAGACAGAGTTTAGCTAGGGTTAGGGGATAGATGCATGATTTTCCTGGTTTGAATATGTCTAGACCTACTTTATCAACTTAATTGAATGCTTACTATATGACATAATAATACTATGTGCATTGTTTTTTATTTTTTTGATTTTTTTAAAATTGTATGCCCATTTGAATCTTGGTCAAATCCTAGGTTTGAACATGGTTTAAACAAGTTTAAATCATGAATATGAAAAATTAAGCATCTATATATCCTTCTTAGTCACTCCAAAATGTAGCTCTTGGGAGGTTTTTTCGAAATTTCCATGTTTGAAACCAAAACCACTTCTCTTCATGCATGCTTGACTTCATAAGACATAGTTTAGCTAGGGCGTTAGGGGGTAGATACATGATTTTCCTGGTTTGAATATGTCTAGACCTGGTTTATCAACTTAATTAATTGATTGTTTACTATATGACATAAGAAGACTATGTGCCTTGGTTTTAAATTTTTCTGTTTTTTTTGAATTTTACGCCCATATATTTGAATCTTGGACAAATCCTAGGTTTGACCAAGATTTAAACAAGTTTAAACATAAAAATAAAAAGGGAAGCATGTATCCTTCTTAGTCACTCTAAAATGAAGCTTTTTGGATGTTCTTGAAATTTCCATTTTTGAAACCAAAAACGACTTCTCTCTTCATGCTAGACTTCATAAGATCGACAGGGGGCAGATACATGATTTGTCTGGTTTGGATATGTCCAAACCTTGCTTGTTTATCAACTTGAATGCTTACTATATGACATAAGAATGCTTACCATATATGTTTGAATTTTAAAAGCATATAGTCTTCTTATGTCATATAGTAAGCATTCAAAAGTTTTTCTTTGAGAGAGTAGCATGCATTCAAAAGTTGATAAATAAGATTTGTACATATTCAAACCAGACAAATCATGTCGTATCTACACCCCCTAACCCTAAACTCTGTCTTATGAAGTCAAGCATGAAGAGAAGTGCTTTTGGGTTTCAAACATGGAAATTTCACAAACCTCCCAAAAGCTTCATTTTACAGTGACTAAGGGCTCCTTTGATTCATAGGATTTGCATAGGAATTGTGTAGGATTTGGTTCCTATGGGAAAATTTCCTATACATGTTGTTTGATTCATAGAAACATATCCTATAGGAAAAATTCCTATAGGAATCTTGTAGCGTAATTCCTATAGGAAAAAACATTGGCTCATACCTCATGAAAAAATTCCTTTGCTACAATCAAACACACTTCATCTTTCTATAGGATTCAAGTAGACATGTGTCATTCCAATCCTATGCCTTTCCTATTCCTATACTTTTCCTATCCTTTAAATCAAAGGAGCCCTAAGAAGGATCCAGGCTTACCTTTTCATTTTCATTTTTAAACTGCTTGTTTAAATCTTGATCAAACCTAGGATTTGACCAAGATTCAAATGGGCATAAAAAATCAGGAAAAAATGAAAAATGAAAAAACAAAACACATATATAGCCTTCTTATATATGTCATATATATAGTAAGCATTCAATTAAGTTGATAATTTTAAACAAGGTCTATACATATTCAAACCAGAAAAAAGCATGTATCTACCCATGCATATATATATAACCCTATACTTTTGTCTTATGAAGACGTCAAGGATGAAGAGAAGTGGATTTGGGTTTCAAACATGGAAATTTCAAAAACCTCCCAAAACATGTATATATCTACCCCTAAACCCTAATCTTTGTCTTATGAAGCCAAGCATATGAAGAGAAGTGATTTTGGGTTTCAAACATGGAAACTTCAAAAACCTCCCAAAAGCTTCATTTTAGAGAGACTAAGAATGATCCATATGCTTACCTTTTCATTGCCATGTTTTAAACTTGTTTAAATCTTGGTCAAACCTAGGATTTGACCAAGATTCAAATGGGTATAACAATTAAAAAAAACGGAAAAAAACCAAAGAACATAGTCTTTTGATGTCATATAGTAAGCATTCAAGTTGATAAACAAGGTCTAGACATATTCAAACCAAACAAATCATGTATCTACCCCCTAACCCTAAACTCTGCCTTATGAAGTCAAGCATGAAGAGAAGTGATTTTGGGTTTCAAACATGGAAATTTCAAAAACCTCCCAAAAGCTTCATTTTAGAGTGACTAAGAAGGATCCATGCTTACCTTTTCATTGCCATGTTTTAAACTTGTTTTAACCTTGGTCAAACCTAGGAATTGACCAAGATTCAAATGGGAGTAAAAATTCAAAAAATTCAAAAAAAATGGAAAACCAAAACACATATATAGCCTTCTTATGTCATATAGTAAGCATTCAAGTTGATAAACAAGGTCTAGACATATTCAAAGCAGAAATATCATGTATCATATCTACCCCTAACCCTAAACTCTGTCTTATGAAGTCAAACATATGAAGAGAACTGGGGTTTTGGGTTTCAAACATAAAATTTTCAAGTACCTTCATTTTAGAGTGAGTAAGGAAGGATTCATGCTTACCGTTTCATTTTCATGTTTTAAACTTGTTTAAACCTAGGATTTGACCAAGATTTAAATAGGCATAAAAAATTCGAAAGAAATCAAAAAATGAAAAACCAAAGCACATATATAGCCTTCTTATATCATATAGTAAAAAATTCAAGTTGATAAACAAGGTCTAGACATATTCAAACAAGAAAAATCATGTATCTACACCTAACCATAAACTCTGTCTTAAGTGGTTTTGAGTTTCAAACATGGAAATTTCACAAACCTCCCAAAAGCTTCATTTTACAGTGACTGAGGAGGATCCATGCTTACCTTTTGGCTTAAACGTTTGAAACCAAAAACCACTTCTCTTCATGCATGCTTGACTTCATAACACAGAGTTTAGCTAGGGTTAGGGGGTAGATACATGATTTTCCTGGTTTGAATATGTCTAGACCTTGTTTATCAACTTAATTGATTGCTTACTATATGACATAAGAAGACTACGTGCCTTGGTTTTCATTTTTTGTTTTTTTTTGAATTTTATGCTCATATATTTGAATCTTGGTCAAATCTTAGGTTTGACCAAGATTTAAACAAGTTTAAAACATGAAAATGAAAAGGGAAGCATGTATCCTTCTTAGTCACTCTAAAATGAAGCTTTTGGGATGTTCTTGAAATTTCCATGTTTGAAACCCAAAACGACTTCTCTTCATGCTAGACTTCATAAGATCAACAGGGGGTAGATACATGATTTTTCTGGTTTGGATATACCTAGACCTCGTTTAACTTGAATGCATACGATATGACATAAGAAGACTACGTGCTTTTGTTTTTCATTATTCTGTTTTTTTTGAATTTTGTGCCCACCCATTTGTATCTTGGTCAAATCCTAGGTCTGATAATGATTTAAACAAGATTAAAATATGAAAATGCAAAGGTAAGCATGGATCCTTCTTAGTCACTCTAAAATGAAGCTTTTGGGAGCAAAACCACTTCTCTTCATATGCTTGACTTCATAAGACGGAGTTTAGGGGTTAGGGGGTATAGATACATTATTTGTCTAGTTTGAATATGTCTAGACCTTGTTTATCAACTTAATTGGCTTACTATATGACATAAGAAAACTATTTGCTTTGGTTTTTCTTTTTCCTGATTTTTTTCAATTTTGATGCCCATTTGAATCTTGTCAAATCCTAGGTTTGACCGAGATAATTTAAACAAGCTTAAAACATGAATATGAAAAGGGAAGCATGTATCCTTCTTTGTCACTCTAAAATGAAGTTTTTGGGAGGTTTTTCAAATTTCCACGTTTGAAACCCAAAACCACTTCTCTTCATATGCTTGACTTCATAAGACAGAGGGCAGGGGTTAGGGGGTATAGATACATGATTTGTCTAGTTTGAATATGTCTAGACCTTGTTTATCAACTTTAATGCTTACTATATGACATAAGAAAACTATTTGCTTTGGTTTTCTTTTTTCTGACTTTTTTTTTCAATTTCGATGCCCATTTGAATCTTGTCAAATCCTAGGTTTGACCAAGATAATTTAAACAAGCTTAAAACATGAATATGAAAAGGGGAGCATGTATCCTTCTTAGTCACTCTAAAATGTAGTTTTTGGGAGTTTTTTGAAATTTCCATGTTTGAAACCCAAAACCACTTCTCTTCACATGCTTGACTTCATAAGACAGAGTTTAGGGGTTAGGGGTATAGATACATGATTTGTCTGGTTTAATATGTCTAGACCTTGTTTATCAACTTTAATGCTTACTATATGACATAAGAAGACTATGTGATTTGGTTTTTCATTTTTCTGTTTTTATTTTTCTGCCCATTTGAATCTTGGTCAAATCCTAGGTTTGACCAAGATATAGACAAGTTTAACACGTAAATGAGTTAACTTGGATTTCCTACCCTTGAATCCATAGGAAACTTTGTTCTAATGCACTATTATAATCAACCGAGTTTTTACACCAACAGGTCTGTCACTTACGTGTGGTGCCCACGCTTGAGGTCCCACACTTCAGTGAGCACAAGTCACGTGCAATAGGTACGCAAACTCCCAGCCATTTTCTTTGTCAAGAGAAGACGCATCAGATGCGTATTGGAAGTCTGTGGGTCCTTCTGGTTCCTTCGGCCGTCCCTCTCACAAAAACAAATCTCTCTCATTCTCGGCCTCGCTCGACTCGCTCGCTCGCACCTCCTGCTCACTGACAAACCCTGCACAAAAGTCAACATCATCACCCGAAAAAGGGGAGACACCATAATTCTCTCCCTTCTTCTCTCCTTCCGAGTGATCCCTCTTCCTCCGAGTTTCACTCGACGGGCAAACACACATGTGCTGCATAGTAATAATAATAAAAAGGTAGAAAAATCAACCTACGAATCTATAATTAAATACGTTAAACTAGGGTTTTGCCCAGTACTACGGGGTTCGAACAACCCCATTTCTAATCCAAGATTTTTTTCGACCTCATCCAAATGGCCTCAAACTATAGGGTTAATTAGCATCTAGTGCAGTATGTGTGAAAATGTATGCACTATGTGTGCTATAACTTGTATGTCTTTCATATTTGAACCAAATTTGAATAAGTTTGAAATATTTGAAAAGGGGCTTTTGGCTTAAACGTTTGAAACCAAAAACCACTTCTCTTCATTCATGCTTGACTTCATAAGACAGAGTTTAGCTAGGGTTAGGGGATAGATGCATGATTTTCCTGGTTTGAATATGTCTAGACCTACTTTATCAACTTAATTGAATGCTTACTATATGACATAATAATACTATGTGCATTGTTTTTTATTTTTTTGATTTTTTTAAAATTGTATGCCCATTTGAATCTTGGTCAAATCCTAGGTTTGAACATGGTTTAAACAAGTTTAAATCATGAATATGAAAAATTAAGCATCTATATATCCTTCTTAGTCACTCCAAAATGTAGCTCTTGGGAGGTTTTTTCGAAATTTCCATGTTTGAAACCAAAACCACTTCTCTTCATGCATGCTTGACTTCATAAGACATAGTTTAGCTAGGGCGTTAGGGGGTAGATACATGATTTTCCTGGTTTGAATATGTCTAGACCTGGTTTATCAACTTAATTAATTGATTGTTTACTATATGACATAAGAAGACTATGTGCCTTGGTTTTAAATTTTTCTGTTTTTTTTTAATTTTACGCCCATATATTTGAATCTTGGACAAATCCTAGGTTTGACCAAGATTTAAACAAGTTTAAACATAAAAATAAAAAGGGAAGCATGTATCCTTCTTAGTCACTCTAAAATGAAGCTTTTTGGATGTTCTTGAAATTTCCATTTTTGAAACCAAAAACGACTTCTCTCTTCATGCTAGACTTCATAAGATCGACAGGGGTCAGATACATGATTTGTCTGGTTTGGATATGTCCAAACCTTGCTTGTTTATCAACTTGAATGCTTACTATATGACATAAGAATGCTTACCATATATGTTTGAATTTTAAAAGCATATAGTCTTCTTATGTCATATAGTAAGCATTCAAAAGTTTTTCTTTGAGAGAGTAGCATGCATTCAAAAGTTGATAAATAAGATTTGTACATATTCAAACCAGACAAATCATGTCGTATCTACACCCCCTAACCCTAAACTCTGTCTTATGAAGTCAAGCATGAAGAGAAGTGCTTTTGGGTTTCAAACATGGAAATTTCACAAACCTCCCAAAAGCTTCATTTTACAGTGACTAAGGGCTCCTTTGATTCATAGGATTTGCATAGGAATTGTGTAGGATTTGGTTCCTATGGGAAAATTTCCTATACATGTTGTTTGATTCATAGAAACATATCCTATAGGAAAAATTCCTATAGGAATCTTGTAGCGTAATTCCTATAGGAAAAAACATTGGCTCATACCTCATGAAAAAATTCCTTTGCTACAATCAAACACACTTCATCTTTCTATAGGATTCAAGTAGACATGTGTCATTCCAATCCTATGCCTTTCCTATTCCTATACTTTTCCTATCCTTTAAATCAAAGGAGCCCTAAGAAGGATCCAGGCTTACCTTTTCATTTTCATTTTTAAACTGCTTGTTTAAATCTTGATCAAACCTAGGATTTGACCAAGATTCAAATGGGCATAAAAAATCAGGAAAAAATGAAAAATGAAAAAACAAAACACATATATAGCCTTCTTATATATGTCATATATATAGTAAGCATTCAATTAAGTTGATAATTTTAAACAAGGTCTATACATATTAAAACCAGAAAAAAGCATGTATCTACCCATGCATATATATATAACCCTATACTTTTGTCTTATGAAGACGTCAAGGATGAAGAGAAGTGGATTTGGGTTTCAAACATGGAAATTTCAAAAACCTCCCAAAACATGTATATATCTACCCCTAAACCCTAATCTTTGTCTTATGAAGCCAAGCATATGAAGAGAAGTGATTTTGGGTTTCAAACATGGAAACTTCAAAAACCTCCCAAAAGCTTCATTTTAGAGAGACTAAGAATGATCCATATGCTTACCTTTTCATTGCCATGTTTTAAACTTGTTTTAACCTTGGTCAAACCTAGGATTTGACCAAGATTCAAATGGGAGTAAAAATTCAGAAAAATTCAAAAAAATGAAAAACCAAAGCACACATATATATATATAGCCTTCTTATGTCATATAGTAAGCATTCAAGTTGATAAACAAGGTCTAGACATATTCAAAGCAGAAATATCATGTATCATATCTACCCCTAACCCTAAACTCTGTCTTATGAAGTCAAACATATGAAGAGAACTGGGGTTTTGGGTTTCAAACATAAAATTTTCAAGTACACCTTCATTTTAGAGTGAGTAAGGAAGGATTCATGCTTACCGTTTCATTTTCATGTTTTAAACTTGTTTAAACCTAGGATTTGACCAAGATTTAAATAGGCATAAAAATTCAAAAGAAATCAAAAAATGAAAAACCAAAGCACATATATATAGCCTTCTTATATCATATAGTAAAAAATTCAAGTTGATAAACAAGGTCTAGACATATTCAAACAAGAAAAATCATGTATCTACACACCTAACCATAAACTCTGTCTTAAGTGGTTTTGGGTTTCAAACATGGAAATTTCACAAACCTCCCAAAAGCTTCATTTTACAGTGACTAAGGAGGATCCATGCTTACCTTTTGGCTTAAACGTTTGAAACCAAAAACCACTTCTCTTCATGCATGCTTGACTTCATAAGACAGAGTTTAGCTAGGTACGTTAGGGGGTGTAGATACATGATTTCCTGGTTTGAATATGTCTAGAGACCTTGTTTATCAACTTAATTGATTGCTTACTATATGACATAAGAAGACTACGTGCCTTGGTTTTTTTTTGAATTTTATGCTCATATATTTGAATCTTGGTCAAATCCTAGGTTTGACCAAGATTTAAACAAGTTTAAACATGAAAATGAAAAGGGAAGCATGTATCCTTCTTAGTCACTCTAAAATGAAGCTTTTGGGATGTTCTTGAAATTTCCATGTTTGAAACCCAAAACGACTTCTCTTCATGCTAGACTTCATAAGATCAACATGGGGTAGATACATGATTTGTCTGGTTTGGATATACCTAGACCTCGTTTAACTTGAATGCATACGATATGACATAAGAAGACTACATGCTTTTGTTTTTCATTATTCTGATTTTTTTGAATTTTGTGCCCACCCATTTGTATCTTGGTCAAATCCTAGGCTTGATAATGATTTAACAAGATTAAAATATGAAAATGCAAAAGGTAAGCATGGATCCTTCTTAGTCACTCTAAAATGAAGCTTTTGGGAGCAAAACCACTTCTCTTCATATGCTTGACTTCATAAGACGGAGTTTAGGGGTTAGGGGGTATAGATACATGATTTGTCTAGTTTGAATATGTCTAGACCTTGTTTATCAACTTAATTGGCTTACTATATGACATAAGAAAACTATTTGCTTTGGTTTTTCTTTTTCCTGATTTTTTTCAATTTTGATGCCCATTTGAATCTTGTCAAATCCTAGGTTTGACCGAGATAATTTAAACAAGCTTAAAACATGAATATGAAAAGGGAAGCATGTATCCTTCTTTGTCACTCTAAAATGAAGTTTTTGGGAGGTTTTTCAAATTTCCATGTTTGAAACCCAAAACCACTTCTCTTCATATGCTTGACTTCATAAGACAGAGTTCAGGGGTTAGGGGGTATAGATACATGATTTGTCTAGTTTGAATATTTCTAGACCTTGTTTATCAACTTTAATGCTTACTATATGACATAAGAAAACTATTTGCTTTGGTTTTCTTTTTTCTGACTTTTTTTTTCAATTTCGATGCCCATTTGAATCTTGTCAAATCCTAGGTTTGACCAAGATAATTTAAACAAGCTTAAAACATGAATATGAAAAGGGGAGCATGTATCCTTCTTAGTCACTCTAAAATGTAGTTTTTGGGAGTTTTTTGAAATTTCCATGTTTGAAACCCAAAACCACTTCTCTTCACATGCTTGACTTCATAAGACAGAGTTTAGGGGTTAGGGGTATAGATACATGATTTGTCTGGTTTAATATGTCTAGACCTTGTTTATCAACTTTAATGCTTACTATATGACATAAGAAGACTATGTGATTTGGTTTTTCATTTTTCTGTTTTTATTTTTCTGCCCATTTGAATCTTGGTCAAATCCTAGGTTTGACCAAGATATAGACAAGTTTAACACGTAAATGAGTTAACTTGGATTTCCTACCCTTGAATCCATAGGAAACTTTGTTCTAATGCACTATTATAATCAACCGAGTTTTTACACCAACAGGTCTGTCACTTACGTGTGGTGCCCACGCTTGAGGTCCCACACTTCAGTGAGCACAAGTCACGTGCAATAGGTACGCAAACTCCCAGCCATTTTCTTTGTCAAGAGAAGACGCATCAGGATGCGTATTGAATGTCTGTGGGTCCTTCTGGTTCCTTCGGTCGTCCCTCTCACACACAAAAACAAATCTCTCTCATTCTCGGCCTCGCTCGCTCGCTCGCTCGCACCTCCTGCTCACTGACAAACCCTGCACAAAAGTCAACATCATCACCCGAAAAAGGGGAGACACCATAATTCTCTCCCTTCTTCTCTCCTTCCGAGTGATCCCTCTTCCTCCGAGTTTCACTCGACGGGCAAACACCCATGTGCTGCATAGTAATAATAAAAAGGTAGTACTCGTAGAAAAATCGATATACGAATCTGTAATTAAATAGGTTAAACTAGGGTTTTGCCCAGTTCTACAGATCAAGGGTTCAAAAAAATCCAACTACGGGGTTCGAACAACACGATTCTAATCCAAGAACTTTTTCGACCTAGGTCACCCAAATGGCCTCAAACTATAGGGTTAGCATCTAGTGCAGTATGTGTGAAAATGTATGCACTATGTGTGCTATAACTTGTATGTCTTTCATATTTGAACCAAATTTGAATAAGTTTGAAATATTTGAAAAGGGGCTTTTGGCTTAAACATTTGAAACCAAAAACCACTTCTCTTCATGCATGCTTGACTTCATAAGACAGAGTTTAGCTAGGGTTAGGGGATAGATGCATGATTTTCCTGGTTTGAATATGTCTAGACCTACTTTATCAACTTAATTGAATGCTTACTATATGACATAATAATACTATGTGCATTGTTTTTTATTTTTTTGATTTTTTTAAAATTGTATGCCCATTTGAATCTTGGTCAAATCCTAGGTTTGAACATGGTTTAAACAAGTTTAAATCATGAATATGAAAAATTAAGCATCTATATATCCTTCTTAGTCACTCCAAAATGTAGCTCTTGGGAGGTTTTTTCGAAATTTCCATGTTTGAAACCAAAACCACTTCTCTTCATGCATGCTTGACTTCATAAGACATAGTTTAGCTAGGGCGTTAGGGGGTAGATACATGATTTTCCTGGTTTGAATATGTCTAGACCTGGTTTATCAACTTAATTAATTGATTGTTTACTATATGACATAAGAAGACTATGTGCCTTGGTTTTAAATTTTTCTGTTTTTTTTTGAATTTTACGCCCATATATTTGAATCTTGGACAAATCCTAGGTTTGACCAAGATTTAAACAAGTTTAAACATAAAAATAAAAAGGGAAGCATGTATCCTTCTTAGTCACTCTAAAATGAAGCTTTTTGGATGTTCTTGAAATTTCCATTTTTGAAACCAAAAACGACTTCTCTCTTCATGCTAGACTTCATAAGATCGACAGGGGGCAGATACATGATTTGTCTGGTTTGGATATGTCCAAACCTTGCTTGTTTATCAACTTGAATGCTTACTATATGACATAAGAATGCTTACCATATGTTTGAATTTTAAAAGCATATAGTCTTCTTATGTCATATAGTAAGCATTCAAAAGTTTTTCTTTGAGAGAGTAGCATGCATTCAAAAGTTGATAAATAAGATTTGTACATATTCAAACCAGACAAATCATGTATCTACCCATATGCATATATATATAACCCTATACTTTTGTCTTATGAAGACGTCAAGGATGAAGAGAAGTGGATTTGGGTTTCAAACATGGAAATTTCAAAAACCTCCCAAAACATGTATATATCTACCCCTAAACCCTAATCTTTGTCTTATGAAGCCAAGCATATGAAGAGAAGTGATTTTGGGTTTCAAACATGGAAACTTCAAAAACCTCCCAAAAGCTTCATTTTAGAGAGACTAAGAATGATCCATATGCTTACCTTTTCATTGCCATGTTTTAAACTTGTTTTAACCTTGGTCAAACCTAGGATTTGAACAAGATTCAAATGGGAGTAAAAATTCAGAAAAATTCAAAAAAAAAACCAAAGCACACACACATATATATAGCCTTCTTATGTCATATATAGTAAGCATTCAAGTTGATAAACAAGGTCTAGACATATTCAAAGCAGAAATATCATGTATCATATCTACCCCTAACCCTAGCTAAACTCTGTCTTATGAAGTCAAACATATGAAGAGAACTGGGGTTTTGGGTTTCAAACATAAAATTTTCAAGTACCTTCATTTTAGAGTGAGTAAGGAAGGATTCATGCTTACCGTTTCATTTTCATGTTTTAAACTTGTTTAAACCTAGGATTTGACCAAGATTTAAATAGGCATAAAAAATCGAAAGAAATCAAAAATTGAAAAACCAAAGCACATATATATAGCCTTCTTATATCATATAGTAAAAAATTCAAGTTGATAAACAAGGTCTAGACATATTCAAACAAGAAAAATCATGTATCTACACACCTAACCATAAACTCTGTCTTAAGAGGTTTTGGGTTTCAAACATGGAAATTTCACAAACCTCCCAAAAGCTTCATTTTACAGTGACTATATAAGGAGGATCCATGCTTACCTTTTGGCTTAAACGTTTGAAACCAAAAACCACTTCTCTTCATGCATGCTTGACTTCATAAGACAGATCGAGTTTAGCTAGGGTACGTTAGGGGGTGTAGATACATGATTTCCTGGTTTGAATATGTCTAGACCTTGTTTATCAACTTAATTGATTGCTTACTATATGACATAAGACGACTACGTGCCTTGGTTTTCATTTTTGGTTTTTTTTTGAATTTTATGCTCATATATTTGAATCTTGGTCAAATCCTAGGTTTGACCAAGATTTAAACAAGTTTAAAACATGAAAATGAAAAGGGAAGCATGTATCCTTCTTAGTCACTCTAAAATGAAGCTTTTGGGATGTTCTTGAAATTTCCATGTTTGAAACCCAAAACGACTTCTCTTCATGCTAGACTTCATAAGATCAACATGGGGTAGATACATGATTTGTCTGGTTTGGATATACCTAGACCTCGTTTAACTTGAATGCATACGATATGACATAAGAAGACTACGTGCTTTTGTTTTTCATTATTCTGATTTTTTTGAATTTTGTGCCCACCCATTTGTATCTTGGTCAAATCCTAGGCTTGATAATGATTTAACAAGATTAAAATATGAAAATGCAAAAGGTAAGCATGGATCCTTCTTAGTCACTCTAAAATGAAGCTTTTGGGAGCAAAACCACTTCTCTTCATATGCTTGACTTCATAAGACGGAGTTTAGGGGTTAGGGGGTATAGATACACGATTTGTCTAGTTTGAATATGTCTAGACCTTGTTTATCAACTTAATTGGCTTACTATATGACATAAGAAAACTATTTGCTTTGGTTTTTCTTTTTCCTGATTTTTTTCAATTTTGATGCCCATTTGAATCTTGTCAAATCCTAGGTTTGACCGAGATAATTTAAACAAGCTTAAAACATGAATATGAAAAGGGAAGCATGTATCCTTCTTTGTCACTCTAAAATGAAGTTTTTGGGAGGTTTTTCAAATTTCCATGTTTGAAACCCAAAACCACTTCTCTTCATATGCTTGACTTCATAAGACAGAGTTCAGGGGTTAGGGGGTATAGATACATGATTTGTCTAGTTTGAATATTTCTAGACCTTGTTTATCAACTTTAATGCTTACTATATGACATAAGAAAACTATTTGCTTTGGTTTTCTTTTTTCTGACTTTTTTTTTCAATTTCGATGCCCATTTGAATCTTGTCAAATCCTAGGTTTGACCAAGATAATTTAAACAAGCTTAAAACATGAATATGAAAAGGGGAGCATGTATCCTTCTTAGTCACTCTAAAATGTAGTTTTTGGGAGTTTTTTGAAATTTCCATGTTTGAAACCCAAAACCACTTCTCTTCACATGCTTGACTTCATAAGACAGAGTTTAGGGGTTAGGGGTATAGATACATGATTTGTCTGGTTTAATATGTCTAGACCTTGTTTATCAACTTTAATGCTTACTATATGACATAAGAAGACTATGTGATTTGGTTTTTCATTTTTCTGTTTTTATTTTTCTGCCCATTTGAATCTTGGTCAAATCCTAGGTTTGACCAAGATATAGACAAGTTTAACACGTAAATGAGTTAACTTGGATTTCCTACCCTTGAATCCATAGGAAACTTTGTTCTAATGCACTATTATAATCAACCGAGTTTTTACACCAACAGGTCTGTCACTTACGTGTGGTGCCCACGCTTGAGGTCCCACACTTCAGTGAGCACAAGTCACGTGCAATAGGTACGCAAACTCCCAGCCATTTTCTTTGTCAAGAGAAGACGCATCAGGATGCGTATTGGAAGTCTGTGGGTCCTTCTGGTTCCTTCGGTCGTCCCTCTCACAAAAAACAAATCTCTCTCATTCTCGGCCTCGCTCGACTCGCTCGCTCGCACCTCCTGCTCACTGACAAACCCTGCACAAAAGTCAACATCATCACCCGAAAAAGGGGAGACACCATAATTCTCTCCCTTCTTCTCTCCTTCCGAGTGATCCCTCTTCCTCCGAGTTTCACTCGACGGGCAAACACCCATGTGCTGCATAGTAATAATAATAATAAAAAGGTAGTACTCGTAGAAAAATCGATATACGAATCTGTAATTAAATAGGTTAAACTAGGGTTTTGCCCAGTTCTACAGATCAAGGGTTCAAAAAATCCAACTACGGGGTTCGAACAACACGATTCTAATCCAAGAATTTTTTCGACCTAGGTCACCCAAATGGCCTCAAACTATAGGGTTAGCATCTAGTGCAGTATGTGTGAAAATGTATGCACTATGTGTGCTATAACTTGTATGTCTTTCATATTTGAACCAAATTTGAATAAGTTTGAAATATTTGAAAAGGGGCTTTTGGCTTAAACGTTTGAAACCAAAAACCACTTCTCTTCATGCATGCTTGACTTCATAAGACAGAGTTTAGCTAGGGTTAGGGGATAGATGCATGATTTTCCTGGTTTGAATATGTCTAGACCTACTTTATCAACTTAATTGAATGCTTACTATATGACATAATAATACTATGTGCATTGTTTTTTATTTTTTTGATTTTTTTAAAATTGTATGCCCATTTGAATCTTGGTCAAATCCTAGGTTTGAACATGGTTTAAACAAGTTTAAATCATGAATATGAAAAATTAAGCATCTATATATCCTTCTTAGTCACTCCAAAATGTAGCTCTTGGGAGGTTTTTTCGAAATTTCCATGTTTGAAACCAAAACCACTTCTCTTCATGCATGCTTGACTTCATAAGACATAGTTTAGCTAGGGCGTTAGGGGGTAGATACATGATTTTCCTGGTTTGAATATGTCTAGACCTGGTTTATCAACTTAATTAATTGATTGTTTACTATATGACATAAGAAGACTATGTGCCTTGGTTTTAAATTTTTCTGTTTTTTTTGAATTTTACGCCCATATATTTGAATCTTGGACAAATCCTAGGTTTGACCAAGATTTAAACAAGTTTAAACATAAAAATAAAAAGGGAAGCATGTATCCTTCTTAGTCACTCTAAAATGAAGCTTTTTGGATGTTCTTGAAATTTCCATTTTTGAAACCAAAAACGACTTCTCTCTTCATGCTAGACTTCATAAGATCGACAGGGGGCAGATACATGATTTGTCTGGTTTGGATATGTCCAAACCTTGCTTGTTTATCAACTTGAATGCTTACTATATGACATAAGAATGCTTACCATATGTTTGAATTTTAAAAGCATATAGTCTTCTTATGTCATATAGTAAGCATTCAAAAGTTTTTCTTTGAGAGAGTAGCATGCATTCAAAAGTTGATAAATAAGATTTGTACATATTCAAACCAGACAAATCATGTATCTACCCATATGCATATATATATAACCCTATACTTTTGTCTTATGAAGACGTCAAGGATGAAGAGAAGTGGATTTGGGTTTCAAACATGGAAATTTCAAAAACCTCCCAAAACATGTATATATCTACCCCTAAACCCTAATCTTTGTCTTATGAAGCCAAGCATATGAAGAGAAGTGATTTTGGGTTTCAAACATGGAAACTTCAAAAACCTCCCAAAAGCTTCATTTTAGAGAGACTAAGAATGATCCATATGCTTACCTTTTCATTGCCATGTTTTAAACTTGTTTTAACCTTGGTCAAACCTAGGATTTGACCAAGATTCAAATGGGAGTAAAAATTCAGAAAAAAAAAAAAATGAAAAACCAAAGCACACATATATATATAGCCTTCTTATGTCATATATAGTAAGCATTCAAGTTGATAAACAAGGTCTAGACATATTCAAAGCAGAAATATCATGTATCATATCTACCCCTAACCCTAGCTAAACTCTGTCTTATGAAGTCAAACATATGAAGAGAACTGGGGTTTTGGGTTTCAAACATAAAATTTTCAAGTACCTTCATTTTAGAGTGAGTAAGGAAGGATTCATGCTTACCGTTTCATTTTCATGTTTTAAACTTGTTTAAACCTAGGATTTGACCAAGATTTAAATAGGCATAAAAAATCGAAAGAAATCAAAAATTGAAAAACCAAAGCACATATATATAGCCTTCTTATATCATATAGTAAAAAATTCAAGTTGATAAACAAGGTCTAGACATATTCAAACAAGAAAAATCATGTATCTACACACCTAACCATAAACTCTGTCTTAAGAGGTTTTGGGTTTCAAACATGGAAATTTCACAAACCTCCCAAAAGCTTCATTTTACAGTGACTATATAAGGAGGATCCATGCTTACCTTTTGGCTTAAACGTTTGAAACCAAAAACCACTTCTCTTCATGCATGCTTGACTTCATAAGACAGATCGAGTTTAGCTAGGGTACGTTAGGGGGTGTAGATACATGATTTCCTGGTTTGAATATGTCTAGACCTTGTTTATCAACTTAATTGATTGCTTACTATATGACATAAGACGACTACGTGCCTTGGTTTTCATTTTTGGTTTTTTTTTGAATTTTATGCTCATATATTTGAATCTTGGTCAAATCCTAGGTTTGACCAAGATTTAAACAAGTTTAAAACATGAAAATGAAAAGGGAAGCATGTATCCTTCTTAGTCACTCTAAAATGAAGCTTTTGGGATGTTCTTGAAATTTCCATGTTTGAAACCCAAAACGACTTCTCTTCATGCTAGACTTCATAAGATCAACATGGGGTAGATACATGATTTGTCTGGTTTGGATATACCTAGACCTCGTTTAACTTGAATGCATACGATATGACATAAAAAGACTACATGCTTTTGTTTTTCATTATTCTGATTTTTTTGAATTTTGTGCCCACCCATTTGTATCTTGGTCAAATCCTAGGCTTGATAATGATTTAACAAGATTAAAATATGAAAATGCAAAGGTAAGCATGGATCCTTATTATTAGTGACTCTAAAATGAAGCTTTTGGGAGCAAAACCACTTCTCTTCATATGCTTGACTTCATAAGACGGAGTTTAGGGGTTAGGGGGTATAGATGCATGCATGATTTGTCTAGTTTGAATATGTCTAGACCTTGTTTATCAACTTAATTGGCTTACTATATATGACATAAGAAAACTATTTGCTTTGGTTTTTCTTTTTCCTGATTTTTTTCAATTTTGATGCCCATTTGAATCTTGTCAAATCCTAGGTTTGACTGAGATAATTTAAACAAGCTTAAAACCTGAATATGAAAAGGGAAGCATGTATCCTTCTTTGTCACTCTAAAATGAAGTTTTTGGGAGGTTTTTCAAATTTCCATGTTTGAAACGACCCAAAACCACTTCTCTTCATATGCTTGACTTCATAAGACAGAGTTCAGGGGTTAGGGGGTATAGATACATGATTTGTCTAGTTTGAATATGTCTAGACCTTGTTTATCAACTTAATTAATTGGCTTACTATATGACATAAGAAAACTATTTGCTTTGGTTTTTCTTTTTCCTGATTTTTTCGATGCCCATTTGAATCTTTGTCAAATCCTAGGTTTGACTGAGATAATTTAAACAAGCTTAAAACATGAATATGAAAAGGGAAGCATGCATCCTTCTTAGTCACTCTAAAATGTAGTTTTTGGGAGGTTTTTGAAATTTCCATGTTTGAAACCCAAAACCACATCTCTTCATGCTTGACTTAATTTATAAGACATAGTTTAGGGGTTAGGGGTAGATACATGATTTGTATGGTTTGATATTTCTAGTCCTTGTTTATCAACTTTAATGCTTACTATATGACATAAGATGACTATGTGATTTGGTTTTTCATTTTTCTGTTTTTTATTTTATTTTTCTGCCCATTTGAATCTTGGTCAAATCCTAGGTTTGACCAAGATTTAGACAAGTTTAACACGTGAAAACGAATAAGTAAGCCTGGATCCTTCTTAGTCACTCAAAAATGTACCAATCGATAGATGTGTTAACTTTGCTTCATGGAAATAATAATGTCATGTAAATGAGTTAACTTGGATTTCCTACCCTTGAATCCATAGGAAACTTTGTTCTAATGCACTATTATAATCAACCGAGTTTTTACACCAACAGGTCTGTCACTTACGTGTGGTGCCCACGCTTGAGGTCCCACACTTCAGTGAGCACAAGTCACGTGCAATAGGTACGCAAACTCCCAGCCATCTTCTTTGTCAAGAGAAGACGCATCAGGATGCGTATTGGAAGTCTGTGGGTCCTTCTAGATCCTTCGGTTGTCCCTCTCACAAAAAAAACAAATCTCTCTCATTCTCGGCTCGCTCGACTCGCTCGCGCGCTCGCTCGCACCTCCTGCTCACTGACAAACCCTGCACAAAAGTCAACATCATCACCCGAAAAAGGGGAGACACCATAATTCTCTCCCTTCTTCTCTCCTTCCGAGTGATCCCTCTTCCTCCGAGTTTCACTCGACGGGCAAACACCCATGTGCTGCATAGTAATAATAATAATAAAAAGGTAGTACTCGTAGAAAAATCGATATACGAATCTGTAATTAAATAGGTTAAACTAGGGTTTTGGCCAGTTCTACAGATCAAGGGTTCAAAAAATCCAACTACGGGGTTCGAACAACACGATTCTAATCCAAGAATTTTTTCGACCTAGGTCACCCAAATGGCCTCAAACTATAGGGTTAGCATCTAGTGCAGTATGTGTGAAAATGTATGCACTATGTGTGCTATAACTTGTATGTCTTTCAAATTTGAACCAAATTTGAATAAGTTTGAAATATTTGAAAATGGGCTTTTGGCTTAAACGTTGGAAACCAAAAACCACTTCTCTTCGTGCATGCTTGACTTCATAAGACAGAGTTTAGCTAGGGTTAGGGGGTAGATGCATGATTTTCCTGGTTTGATTATGTCTAGACCTTGTTTATCAACTTAATTGAATGCTTACTATATGACATAAGAATACTATGTGCCTTGTTTTTTTATTTTTTTATTTTTTTAAAATTTTATGCCCATTTGAATCTTGGTCAAATCCTAGGTTTGAACATGGTTTAAACAAGTTTAAATCATGAATATGAAAAATTAAGCATCTATATATCCTTCTTAGTCACTCCAAAATGTAGCTCGGTCTTGGGAGGGTTTTCGAAATTTCCATGTTTGAAACCAAAAACCACTTCCCTTCATGCATGCTTGACTTCATAAGACGGAGTTTAGGGTTAGGGGTAGATATATACATTATTTTCTTGTTTGAATATGTCTAGACCTTGTTTATCAACTTGAATGCTTAATTACTATATATATATATGACATAAGAATGTTATGTCCTTTGGTTTTTCATTCTTTTGATTTTTTATGAATTTCTATGCCCATTTGAATCTTTTGGTCAAATCCTAGAGGTTTGACCAAGATTTAAACAAGTTTAAAACATGAAAATGAAAAGGGAAGCTTGTATATCCTTCTTAGTCACTCTAAAATGAAGTTTTTGGGAGGTTTTTGAAATTTCCATGTTTGAAACCCAAAACCACTTCTCTTCATGCTAGACTGCTTCATAAGACAATTTAATTAGGGGTTAGGGGGTAGATACATGATTTGTCTGGTTTGAATATGTCCAAACCTTGCTTGTGTATCAACTTGAATGCTTACTATATGACATAAGAATGCTTACCATATGTTTGAATTTTAAAAGCATATAGTCTTCTTATGTCATATATATAGTAAGCATTCAAAAGTTTTTCTTTGAGAGAGTAGCATGCATTCAAAAGTTGATAAATAAGATTTGGACATATTCAAACCAGACAAATCATGTATCGATCTACACCCCCTAACCCTAAACTCTGTCTTATGAAGTCAAGCATGAAGAGAAGTGCTTTTAGGTTTCAAACATGGAAATTTCACAAACCTCCCAAAAGCTTCATTTTACAGTGACTAATTAAGGAGGATCCATGCTTACCTTTTGGCTTAAACGTTTGAAACCAAAAACCACTTCTCTTCATGCATGCTTGACTTCATATATAATTAAGACAGAGTTTAGCTAGGGCGTTAGGGGGTAGATACATGATTTTCCTGGTTTGAATATGTCTAGAACTGGTTTATCAACTTAATTAATTGATTGTTTACTATATGACATAAGAAGACTATGTGCCTTGGTTTTAAATTTTTCTGTTTTTTTTTGAATTTTATGCCCATATATTTGAATCTTGGTCAAATCCTAGGTTTGACCAAGATTTAAACAAGTTTAAACATAAAAATGAAAAGGGAAGCATGTATCCTTCTTAGTCACTCTAAAATGAAGCTTTTGGGATGTTCTTGAAATTTCCATTTTTGAAACCAAAAACGACTTCTCTCTTCATGCTAGACTTCATAAGATCGACAGGGGGTATAGATACATGATTTGTCTGGTTTGGATATACCTAGACCTCGTTTATCAACTTGAATTCATACGATATGACATATGAAGACTATGTGCTTTAATTTGTTTTCATTTTTCTGATTTTTTTGAATTTTGTGCCCACCCATTTGTATATTGGTCAAATGCTAGGCTTGATAATGATTTAAACAAGTTTAAAATATGAATATGCAAAGTTAAGCATGGATCCTTCTTAGAAACTCTAAAATGAAGTTTTTCGGAGGTTTTTGAAATTTCCATGTTTGCAACCCAAAACAACTTCCTCTTCACATGCTTGACTTCATAAGACAGAGTTTAGGGGTTAGGGGGTATATATAGATACATGATTTGTCTAGTTTGAATATGTCTAGACCTTGTTTATCAACTTTAATGCTTACTATAAGACATAAGAAAACTATTTCCTTTGTTTTTTCTTTTTTTTTGATTTTTTTCAATATTGATGCCCATTTGAATCTTGTCAAATCCTAGGTTTGACCAAGATAATTTAAACAAGCTTAGAACATGAATATGAAAAGGGAAGCGTGTATCCTTCTTAGTCACACTAAAATGAAGTTTTTGGGAGGTTTTTGATATTTCCATGTTTGAAACCCAAAACCACATCTCTTCATGCTTGACTTAATTTATAAGACATAGTTTAGGGGTTAGGGGGTAGATACATGATTTGTATGGTTTGATATTTCTAGACCTTGTTTATCAACTTTAATGCTTACTATATGACATAAGATGACTATGTGATTTGGTTTTTCATTTTTCTGTTTTTTATTTTTCTGCCCATTTGAATCTTGGTCAAATCCTAGGTTTGACCAAGATTTAGACAAGTTTAACACGTGAAAACGAATAAGTAAGCATGGATCCTTCTTAGTCACTCAAAAATGTACCAATCGATAGATGTGTTAACTTTGCTTCATGGAAATAATAATGTCACGTAAATGAGTTAACTTGGATTTCCTACCCTTGAATCCATAGGAAACTTTGTTCTAATGCGTATAATAATCAATCGAGTTTTTACACCAACATGTCTGTCACTTACGTGTGGTGCCCACGCGTGAGGTCCCACACTTCAGTGAGCACAAGTCACGTGCAATACGTACTCAGCCATCTTCAGCCATTTGTCAAGAGAAGACGCATCAGGATGCGTATTGGAAGTCGATCCTTCTTAGTCACTCTAAAATGAAGCTTTTGGGATGTCGAGGTTTTGACCACGGCAGATGCTACGGGGTAGCACATGAGAGGTGTAGAGCAAGGCGGCGTTGGAGATTCCGGAAACGAGTCGGCACACGATGTACCCAGGTTCACGTCCCCTCGGTGGAGGATCGCTACGTCCTGCTAGAAATCTACTATGATCATAGTGTCGCCAGCGTTAGGCGACTTGCTTTGTGGTAGCCACCGGAGGCGGAGGGGGAGATTGGATCTAATGAGAGATTACATGTGGAATGTGTCCTCAAGGGGTACCCCTGGTGGCTTTATATATGCAGCCACCTAGGGTTTACAGGTATCAGGCCTCTTGGGCCACTACGCTTCCTTCATGGGCCTGTTGGCGGCAGTCGCTCCTGGCTTCAGTCGCCACGACGCTTGGCCCAGTCGCCCGCCGACTGGAACTGTCATGGACTCTCTTCATCTGGCGAGTGAGCTGGGTGATGGGCCCCCTAGGGCGTATCCCCATCAGTAGTCCCCGAGCGCATCGTGGATTCGGCGCGGGCTTGAGGCAAGGCGCGAAGAGGCTTGGTGATGGATCGAGGTGAATCAGCGACGGGCTCCTGAAATAGAGGAAACAAGCGTGGTCAGGAAGCAGTCGAAACGAGACAGTCAGCGTAACAAGTTGGTGTGAAGCAGCCATTGAGAGTCAGTCGGCGGAATTCGGTCCGGCGAAGGAGTTGATGAAGCCATCGAGTTGTAAATATATCAGCATGGTGGTGACCTGGGCGTTGCTTCAGAGCAATGTCGCTGTTGAGCCCCAAGTGTAGATGTTATGCCGCTGCTAGTGGACGCAGACATGACCAAGCCGAGCGGTGATGGTGTTGATGTAGCAGTATTCCTCGGTAATGTATATGTATAGTTGTACCGTACGGAACACGCTGCCAGCAGCCGACGTTGCCGAGTCGCACATAGACGACACCATGTGTATTTAGCCGTAAATTGCCAACAGCAAATGTTCCAATGCGAAGACTAGAAGAGCGGATGTAGACGACATTTTTAACCGTGGAAGCTGGCGGCACGGCATATGAAGCATTAGTCTTCCTTGAATTTCATGCACGAACATGCCATCCAGTCTTGCTCCTCACGTGGGAGGCGTACCAATTGCTTGAAGATGACTTGTTCCTTTTCTTTTGGTAAATTCACGAAGCAGACAAGAAGCCATTAAGTAACCTTGAGATTTGATCTTGGAGAGCTGCTCACGTCGTTTCCCATGACACCAGATTAACACGGCGCAACCATGGCAATCAGGCATCATTTTAAGCGCTGCGCCTCATCTATTTGTTGAGCCCGGTCTGTAGTACCATTGTTGGCTGCTTGATATACTGGGACGTAACTATCCAGGTATCTGGGCGGCCATGGCGGAGGCAGCGACGAGGTCGCGGCGACAAGGTCACCGCTGTTGTTGTTTGATGTAGACGTGATGGATATAATAGGCTGCGGCCAAGGGCAAGCGTCGATGTTGAACCCTCGGACGCAGCAGTCACAACTTGTTGGCGAGATATCATTGCGCTGGATATGCGCTCAGTATATCTAGTGGATGCAGTCCCCGAGGCTCGAGGCGGCTTCGATGAAGGCGGCTTGAGTCTTCTTTTCCTTGATATCTCGGTGTGTCATCCAAGCGAAGTGAGTCCGCGAGTGCGGCGAGAGCGAATCTCGGAGAGCAGCGACTGGTGAATCCCCGAGCGTGGCGATGGCGAGCTGCGGAGGCCGATGATGACGAGCCCGGGAGACTGGCGACCGGCGATGATGAGCCCGGAGACTGACGACCGGCGAGTCCCCGACCGTGGTGATGACGAACCCGGGAGACTGGCGTCCGGCGAGTCTCCGAGCGTGGTGATGACGAGCCCGGGAGACTGGTGATGACGAATCCGGGAGACTGGCGACCGGCGAGTCCCCGAGCGTGGCGATGACGAGGTCGGGCGATCGGCGAGTAGCGCTGTCTGTAGCGCGCCGAGTCCCCGAGCATGGAGAGTGGCGAGCCGCGGAGGCTAGCGAGTGGCGAGCCGTGGAGGCTGGCGACTGGCGAGTCATGGAGACAGTCGTCCGGCCAGTCCCCGAGCATGGCGAGTGGCGACCCGCGGAGGCTGGCGAGTCCGGGGGACCGGCGAGTCCCCGAGCATGGCGAGGGCAAGTCCGGGAGACTGGCTACTGGGAGTCCCCGAGCATGGCGAGGACGAATCCCGGAGACCGGCGGCCGGCCAGTCCCCGAGCGTGGCGAAGATGAATCCTGGAGACCGGCGTCCGGCCAGTCCCCGAGCGTGGCGAGGACGAATCCCGGAGACAGGCGTCCGGCCAATCCCGAGCGTGGCGAAGGTGCAGGCGATGCTGATGGCAAGGATGGCGAGTAGGTCGCCACTGCTGGTGCTGTTCCTGCGGCAGAAAAAATAAAACAATTTTTTGTATGGGCCAGTGTTAGGGCCTTGAATTTGTAAAAATGTAATGAGCAATGTCGCTGTGGCGACTAAGCAATTTTATGCATGTCGATGTGTTCCCCAGTCGCTTAGGCGATCCCGATGAAGGCTACCGCTTGACTGTTTTCCTTGCTGAGCTGGGCGTCCCCAGTCGTAGTACGTAGTCATATAGCGCGAGTAGCAGCCTCATGGGTGGCGTTTATTTGACGCTGTTTTTTATAGCGTGCCTCTCGTCGTGGCCCGTGGGGCCAGTCGCGTGGCGACTCCAAAGGGGTTCTTGATTTGGCGTGTTTTCCTTGGCGAGCCGCGGGTCCGTTTTGCGGGGTCCCTAGTCGAAGTACTTAGCCATTCAAGTCACCTGCCTAAGGTAGAGGAGGGCGATTTGTTTGCCTGATGATTGCGGAGGCGAGTCGCATCTCGTGGCCCGGGAGGCCAGTCGCTTAGCGACCCCAAGGAGGGCTCCGTACTCGGCGTTTTTCCTGGACGCGTTGGGCCGCTGTGGCGACCTCGCTAGCGCAGTACTTAGCTTTTCAGGTCGCTCTGTCCAAGGTAGAGAGGGACATGGGTGCCCGGAGGCAGAGCCGAGCCGGTCATCTTGGCCCGTAAGGCCAGTCGAGCGTGCGACTCCAATGGAGGTCCTTCCCCTGGCGTCGCAGTGGTCGAGCCGGAGCTCGCACTACTTAGCCAGTTCGGGCTTCTCTGCCAAAGGTTGATGACGGCAATTGAATTTTCATCCCGAGGGAAGAGGACACCCAGTGGTGAGGTGCGCGGCATGGCGCAGAGCCCTCTTTGGCGACTCGGAGTTGGCGAAGTCGACGCGGCGGACATGGTCTACGCGGCGGACTGGGGCGCGCTGTGGTGCAGTGGAGGAGCGGACACGGGGTGGCGGGAGCGCGTCGAGTCCCCGAGCATGGAGGGTGGCGAGCTCGGGCGACCAGCGAGTGGCGCTGTCTGGAGCGCGCCGAGTCCCCGAGCGTGGCAAGTGGCGAGCTCGGGCGATCGGCGAGTTGCGCTGTCTGGAGCGCGCCGAGTCCCCGAGCGTGGCGGATGGCGAGCTCGGGCGACCGGCGAGCGGCGCTGTCTGGAGCACGCCGAGTCCCCGAGCGTGGTGGATGGCGAGCTCGGGCGAGCGGCGAGCGGCACTGTCTTGAGCGCGCCGAGTCCCCGAGCGTAGCGAGTGGCGAGAAAGACACCAGGCCGTTTTGCTGAGAAGGAGAAACAAGTACAACTGCAATAAGTTGTATTTATGAAATATATTGAACACTTGTAAATACGTGCAACTTGTAGATAAAACGCGCATTGTTAAATGGATCAGTTAGCAGTATGAAAGGTTTATGCGTATCTTTTCATGAGTAGGCAGACCTCCAGCATCAAACGCTTGCCGGGTAACAGGGACGCGATGCCAGCCGTTGAACCCGGGGACAAGGTCGGCCTTTTGGTACCCAGCCTCACTACTTCGACGGACGCGAATAAACAGCAGACAAAACCGAAACCGATCCCAATTATGGTTATGTAGTCCTTTAGAGGATTGTATGCGAATGCGTGGTCGGCTTTGAAGATTAAACCGCCAGGCGGATATATTTTGAACTTACATAACACATGCAAATATAAATAAACTTAGCTGTCAAATGCAGGCAGAGTCGACATGGCGGGCGAGTCGCCGAACGTGGCGAGCCGATGATGACGAGTCCGCGGCGGGCAGGCCTGGCGAGTAAGCGGCGGGCGAGTGCACCGTGCACGACGGTGGATCCGCGCTGACGAGTCCACAGCAAGGGCGTCCCCGGGTGAGGCGAATATCCGGCGGTCGAGTCGCCGAGTGTGGCGATTCCTGAGGGGCGATTCTGGTGGCACGTATCAGCTGGCGCGCTGCGAGACGACCCTGAAGCTCGCGTTCTTATGGAAGAAGAAGTAGCAATTTGCTCTTTCTCCCGTGTATCCTCCAAAATATGCGTACATGTCATGTCAACAGCAGTCATGCAATGGATTAGATGTCAGCCAAATAACCAATTAAAATATAATTAAGGGGAGAGAGGCTGATTGGGTATCAAATCAAAGTATACTGTGCACGAACAATCTATGCATGGTGCGCGTGATCGATCTATGCATGCAGAGAATAAAACGCGCGCATGCATCTGCCGTGTTCGAAGAAGACATGTGCTGGTTGATTCCTTGGTCTTGTCAAACACTTTGGTCGAACAGCAGCAGGCACGCCGTGGCGTTACGGGCTCGATCCAAGATTGGATCTCTCGTCCAGGAAACATGCATACAGAAAAACACGCAGACATTAGAAGATTAGATCTGAATAAAATATTTGATAGTTCCACTTAACATGAATCTGTAAGTCAGAAAGATCGCGAATGTTGCGTGGAGCAAATTCTTTCTTTGAAGACCGGCGACTGGATTTGGGCAATAGCGACTCGGCCAACCCTGGACTGGCCGCCGCCAAAAGGCGATCTCCGGATCGATCTTGAAGATGCGTTGCACCTTTTCCTTGATCACCCGCAGATGTTGACGAAGAGTTGAGGGGTCCCGCCCGGATCACCACTCCAAGCGCCGCATGCCCCACGGTGGGCGCCACTGTCGAGGTTTTGACCACGGCAGATGCTACGGGGTAGCACATGAGAGGTGTAGAGCAAGGCGGCGTTGGAGATTCCGGAAACGAGTCGGCACACGATGTACCCAGGTTCACGTCCCCTCGGTGGAGGATCGCTACGTCCTGCTAGAAATCTACTATGATCATAGTGTCGCCAGCGTTAGGCGACTTGCTTTGTGGTAGCCACCGGAGGCGGAGGGGGAGATTGGATCTAATGAGAGATTACATGTGGGAATGTGTCCTCAAGGAGGTACCCCCGGTGGCTTTATATATGCAGCCACCTAGGGTTTACAGGTATCAGGCCTCTTGGGCCACTACGCTTCCTTCATGGGCCTTGTGCGATCCGCCGCTCCTGGCTTCGGCCGCCACGCTGGGCCCCGCCGCCCGCCGACTGGAACTGGACCTCTCTTCTCTAGTGGATGGGTGATGGGCCCCCTAGGGCGTATCCCCATCATGGGAGGTTCTTGAAATTTCCATGTTTGAAACCCAAAACCACTTCTCTTCATGATTTACTTCATAAAACATAGTTTAATTAGATTTTTAGGGGTAGATATATACATGATTTTTCTGGTTTGAATATATATGTCTCTAGACCTTTGCTTATCAACTTGAATGCTTAATATACATATGACATAAGAATGCTATGTGCCTTGGTTTTTCATTCTTTTGATTTTTTTTCTGAATTTTTAGGGCCATTTGAATCTTGGTCAAATCCTTGGTTTGACCAAGATTTAAACAAGTTTAAAACATAAAAATGAAAAGGGAAGTCTGTATCCTTCTTACTCACTCTAAAATGAAGCTTTTGGGAGGTTTTTAAAATTTCAATGTTTGAAACCCAAAACCACTTCTCTTCACATGCTTGACTTCATAAGACAGAGTTAATTAATTTAGGGGTTAATTAGGGGGTATAGATACATGATTTGTGTGGTTTGAATATGTATGGACCTTATTTATCAACAACTTTAATGCTTACTATATGACATAAGAAAACTATTTGCTTTGGTTTTTCTTTTTTCAATTTTTTTTTTCAATTTTGATGCCCATTTGAATCTTGTCAAATCCTAGGTTTGACCAAGATAATTTAAACAAGTTTAAAACATGAAAATGAAAAGGGAAGCATGGATCCTTCTTAGTCACTCTAAAATGAAGCTTTTGGGAGGTTTTTGAAATTTCCATGTTTGAAACCCAAAACCACTTCTCTTCACATGCATGCTTGACTTCATAAGACAGAGTTTAGGGTTAGGGGGTATAGCTACATGATTTGTCTGGTTTGAATATGTCTACACCTTGTTTATCAACTTTAATGCTTACTATATGACATAAGAAAACTATGTGATTTGGTTTTTCATTTTTCTGTTTTTATTTTTCTGCCCATTTGAATCTTGGTCAAATCCTAGGTTTGACCAATATATAGACAAGTTTAACACGTAAATGAGTTAACTTGGATTTCCTACCCTTGAATCCATAGGAAACTTTGTTCCAATGCACTATTATAATCAACCGAGTTTTTACACCAACAGGTCTGTCACTTACGTGTGGTGCCCACGCTTGAGGTCCCACACTTCAGTGAGCACAAGTCACGTGCAATAGGTACGCAAACTCCCAGCCATTTTCTTTGTCAAGAGAAGACGCATCAGATGCGTATTGGAAGTCTGTGGGTCCTTCTGGTTCCTTCGGTCGTCCCTCTCACAAAAAAAAACTCTCTCATTTCGGCCCGCTCGACTCGCTCGCTCGCACCTCCTGCTCACTGACAAACCCTGCACAAAAGTCAACATCATCACCCGAAAAAGGGGAGACACCATAATTCTCTCCCTTCTTCTCTCCTTCCGAGTGATCCTCTTCCTCCGAGTTTCTCACGGGCAAACACCCATGTGCTGCATAGTAATAATAAAAAGGTAGTACTCGTAGAAAAATCGATATACGAATCTGTAATTAAATAGGTTAAACTAGGGTTTTGCCCAGTTCTACAGATCAAGGGTTCAAAAAAATCCAACTACGGGGTTCGAACAACACAATTCTAATCCAAGAATTTTTTCGACCTAGGTCACCCAAATGGCCTCAAACTATAGGGTTAGCATCTAGTGCAGTATGTGTGAAAATGTATGCACTATGTGTGCTATAACTTGTATGTCTTTCATATTTGAACCAAATTTGAATAAGTTTGAAATATTTGAAAAGGGGCTTTTGGCTTAAACGTTTGAAACCAAAAACCACTTCTCTTCATGCATGCTTGACTTCATAAGACAGAGTTTAGCTAGGGTTAGGGGATATATGCATGATTTTCCTGGTTTGAATATGTCTAGACCTTGTTTATCAACTTAATTGAATGCTTACTATATGACATAAGAATACTATGTGACTTGTTTTTTATTTTTTGATTTTTTTAAAATTTTATGCCCATTTTAATCTTGGTCAAATCCTAGGTTTGAACATGGTTTAAACAAGTTTAAATCATGAATATGAAAAATTAAGCATCTATATATCCTTCTTACTCACTCCAAAATGTAGCTCTTGGGAGGGTTTTCGAAATTTCCATGTTTGAAACCAAAACCACTTCTCTTCATGCATGCTTGACTTCATAAGACAGAGTTTAGGGTTAGGGGTAGATATATACATGATTTTCTGGTTTGAATATGTCTAGACCTTGTTTATCAACTTGAATGCTTACTATATATATATGACATAATAATGTTATGTCCTTTGGTTTTTCATTCTTTTGTTTTTTATGAATTTCCATGCCCATTTGAATCTTTTGGTCAAATCCTAGAGGTTTGACCAAGATTTAAACAAGTTTAAAACATGAAAATGAAAAGGGAAGCTTGTATATCCTTCTTAGTCACTCTAAAATGAAGTTTTGGGAGGTTTTTGAAATTTCCATGTTTGAAACCCAAAACCACTTCTCTTCATGCTAGACTTCATAAGACAATTTAATTAGGGGTTAGGGGTAGATACATGATTTGTCTGGTTTGAATATGTCCAAACCTTGCTTGTTTATCAACTTGAATGCTTACTATATGTCATAAGAATGCTTACCATATGTTTGAATTTTAAAAGCATATAGTCTTCTTATGTCATATAGTAAGCATTCAAAAGGTTTTCTTTGAGAGAGTAGCATGCATTCAGAAGTTGATAAATAAGATTTGGACATATTCAAACCAGACAAATCATGTATCTACACCCCCTAACCCTAAACTCTGTCTTATGAAGTCAAGCATGAAGAGAAGTGCTTTTGGGTTTCAAACATGGAAATTTCACAAACCTCCCAAAAGCTTCATTTTACAGTGACTAAGAAGGATCCAGGCTTACCTTTTCATTTTCATGTTTTAAACTTGTTTAACTCTTGGTCAAACCTAGGATTTGACCAAGATTTAAATGGGCATAAAAAATCAAAAAAAAAAAAAATGAAAAACCAAATAACATAGCCTTCTTATGTCATATAGTAAGCATTCAAGTTGATAAACAAGGTCTAGACATATTCAAACCAGAAAAAGCATGTATCTACCCCTAACCCTAAACTCTGTCTTACGAAGTCAAGCATGAAGAGAAGTGGTTTTGGGTTTCAAACATGGAAAGCTTCATTTTAGAGTGACTAAGAAGGATCCATGCTTACCTATTCATTTTCATGTTTTAAACTTGTTTAAACCTTGATAAAACCCAGGATTTTACCTATTTAATCATAGATTCATAGGTCGATTTTTTACTTTTTTATTTTTACTATGCAGCACATGTGTGTTTGCCCGTCCAGTGAAACTCGGAGGAAGAGGGATCACACGGAAGGAGAAGAAGGGATAGCAGTCACGGGGCCCCTCTTATTATTTATGGTGTATATCTTTTTTCTGGTGATGTTGACTGTTGTGCAGCGTTTGTCAGTGCGCAGGAGGTGCGAGGCTGCGAGCGAGCGAGTCGAGCGAGGCCGAGAATGAGAGAGATGTTTTTTTCTTTTTCTTTTCCGTGAGAGGGACAACAGAAGGATCCAGAGACGACTTCCACTACGCATCCTGGTGCGCGTCTTCTCTTGACAAAGAAGATGGATGGGAGTTTGCGTACCTACTAATCTACTATAGTACTACTACTACACAAGAACCATATACATGTCAAACTTTTCAATCATGACCCACATGCATTTTATGTATATATTCACAACTTTTAATGCATGCATGAAAACTCAGCAAAATATGTGCATTTTGGGTTGTCGCACATAAATGTGCTTTTACTTGTCTGCCACCAATCCAATTTTCATGTGAGGGGGAAACATGACACACGATGGACATTTCCAATGTTTCACGAATTAATTATCTCAATTTGCATCCATATATATATGCGCCTGGTTACTGAAAGATCGAACCAAAGGTGAACTTGAAACGTTTTCATTTTCATGTTTTAAACTTGTTTAAATCTTGGTCAACCCTTGGATTTGACCAAGATTCATAAAAAATTCAAAAACATAGTCTTCTTATGTCATACAGTCAACATTCAACTTGATAAAACAAGATCTAAACATATTAAAAGAAGAATCATGTATCTACCCCCTAACCCTAAACTCTGTCTTTTGAAGTCAAACATGAAGATACGTGGTTTTGGGTTTACAAAATGGAAATTTCAAAAACCTCCGAAAAGCTTAATTTTGGAGTGACTAAGAAGGATACATGCTTACTTTTTCATTTTCATGTTTTAAACTTGTTTAAAGCTTGGTCAAACCTAGCTAGCTTGGATTTGACCAAGATTCAAGTGCGCATAAAAAATTCGAAAAAACCCCCAAAAATGAAAAACCATAACACATAGTCTTCTTGCGTCACATATATTGTAAGCATTCAAGTGTTGATAAACAATATCTAGACATATCAAACAAGAAAAATCATGTATCTATACCCCTAACCCTAAATTTGTCTTATGAAGTCAAGCATGAAGAGAAGTGGTTTGGGTTTTCAAACATGGAAATTTCGAAAACCGCCCAAAAGCTTCATTTCGGACTGACTAAGAAGGATCCATGCTTACCTTTTCATTTTCATGTTTTAAACTTGTTTAAATTCTTGTTCAAACCTAGGATTTGGCCAAGATTCAAATGGGCATAAAAACAATCGAAAAAATCAAAAATGAAAAACCAAAGCACATAGTCTTCTTATGTCACATAGTAAGCCATTCAACTTGATAACAAGGTCTAGACCTATTCAAACCAGAAAAATCATGTATCTACCCCTAACCCTAAACTCATCTGTCTTATGAAGTCAAGCATGAAGAGAAGTGGTTTTGGGTTTCAAACATAGACATTTCAAAAGCCTCCCAAAAGCTTCATTTTGGAGTGATTGAGAAGGATCCATGCTTAATTTTTCATTTTAATGTTTTAAACTTGTTTAAATCTTGGTTAAACCTATGATTTGACCAAAATTTGATTCGGCATGAAAATTCAAAACAAATCAAATAAATAAAAAACCAATGCACATAGTACATCTTCTTATGTCATATACTAAGCTTTCAAGTTGATAAGCCAGGTCTAGACATATTCAAACTAGAAAAATCATGTATCTACCCCTAACCCTAAACTCGATTTGTCTTATGAAGTCAATCATGAAGAGGTGTTTTGGGTTTCAGACATGGAAATTTCAAAAACCTTCCAAAAGCTTCATTTTGAAGTTACTAATTAAGAAGGATCACTACAAGAAAAGTTTGGCAACTTTTCTTGTAGTGGATCCAGGCTTAATTTTTCATCTTCATGTTTTAAATTTTGGTCAAACCTAGGATTTGTCCAAGATACAAATGGGCATAAAAATTCAGGGTAGCATCATACCCCCCTCCTTCCCGCGTAGAAAAAGTGTTAGGCGAGTAGTAGAATGGCATGACCAACAAGTTTCAAGTAAAATTTTGAATATGACCAAAATATACCAATTGATAGATGTGTGTGACCCAAGATTGAGCCATGGTACATTTTGCCAACAAAGTAGCAATTGAGTTGGCTTTCTACCTTAGTAGGCGTGCATTGGAAGGATGCATTATGCCGGCAAAGTTTTCAAACGTTCAAACTTTTCCGGTTTCTCATACAGTATTTGGCTCCTTGAGAAGCATTGATGTGATCATATAAGGTTATCCAAAACTTCGCCTTTCCCGTATTTGCCCGAGCACTCGACACCCCTCGTCCCATGGCGACTCCTCCAGCCATAGCCCCGTGCACCCAGGCTCCACGACTCAGCCTCGGAGGGGTGTGCGCTAAAAGCTCGCAAATGTCTGTGTGCCATTGGTGTGCGATGAAGCAGGCGGCTCTGTGTCTTGCTGTGGCTAGACTCCTGGCGCCCTTTGATCTAGGAGAGGGAGAGGAGGGAGGGGGTCCCATGAAGCGGCGGTGGCCCAGGTATCGGCGGCAGCCCAGGCAGCAGCGGCAAAGTGGGCTGGTCGGAGCATAGGCATGCGCCGGGGGCGAACCTCGCCGGGTGAGGATGCTTCCATTGTGAAGAAGCACTTGCCATCCAGGGCTTCGGGTTCGCCAACAAACTCAGCGCCTCGGTCCATGGCGTTGCCGTCGTGGGGACGTCGGGGGCGGCGGCGACGTGCTGCAGCCCCAGCCTTTAGTGGGGACCAAAGTGCGACCGACCACATCACGGCGTCGGCAGCATTGGGGATGCCGATGGGCATCCACTGCCACACACAGATTTGGGAGGTTCTGGCCGGGCCGAGTTCCAAACTTCCATCATCGGAGCCGAGGGCTTGGTACTTCAAATTCCGAATCAGGCAATCCTTCGACCCCAATCAGCTTCTGCCTGTGGTCCAAATCCGAGATATCTTGGCGGCAGCTATGCTGGTTAAGCTTAGCCGGACAGCGGCAATCGACGATCTGCAAAACCTAGATGCCTTCCGAGGATTTGCAGCAGCCGTCAATGCACTCGTGGAGGCATCGCATGCTGGTAGCAGCGGCGAATGCGGGTATGTTGTTTTACTCCCTTTGTATGCTTTTGTCATAAAAATCAATTTGCTAATTCTCATTCGATTGAAAATCAGACCCATTCACCATCAACTCTCAAACAGTGGACACTAGTAATATGTAGAACTAGAAATTACACAAGATTTCTGTACTGCTAGTACTATTACTTCGACGCTACATGTTGTTTACACGAGGAAATTGCACAAACTACCGCTTATTGCTGCCTTCGTTGCTTAAAACACTTTTTAAAACTGTAATTTTTTTCCGCACAAACCACCAACTATCGTGTTCTGTTGCAGGGAATTTCAAATTTAGGATTGAGCTGTTTAAGAGCAAATCAGATGATCGGGGACCACCAACTACTATAGTTTTAATTGCAAATAGAATAGATTTTGCAAAATTATGAAACGCACATAACGTTTGAATTACTGCAATTTTTTTGAAGGTTTGATATTTTCATCATTTTTGTGTGAATCTTACACCAAGTAACACAACTTTCAGACGGAATACAAAATATTTTCAAACTTCCTAGATTTGATAGCTCAAATATTTTTAATTACTAGTTTTTCAGTATTTTAAAAAGTCGAAACAATATATTTTGGCTGAATGTTAGAAAATATATTTCATGATTATCCCATATTAGTTAAGAAGTACATAAACTAGTAGTAGTAATAAAGAACAGAGGGAGTTTATGGAGATACATCCATTAAGGGCATGTTAGTGTGTGTTGGTGTATTACTTATGCCTTCTTTGGTTAATACACTTCTCAAGTGATCCCCGCAAACCCTCTATTCTTGCCTAGAATACAAAAACTCCCCATCAAAGTATTAGTGCATTTTTTGGATGAGTATTCGAGAGGATTGGGTGAACACCAAGGATTTGCATAGGGAATTGGTACAATTGAATCCTTGGCTGTTTGATTTGTAGGATTGTTTCCGATAGGAATTTTTCCTAAGGATTTCTTTGCACAGATTCCATAGAAAATTAAACATCTACTCATACCTCTTTTTAAGAATGCTTTACTTTTCCTATGGTGGAATCAAACAAAGTTTGGATTCTATGAATTCCTATAGGATTGGAGTGGACATGACATTGCAATCCTACATTTCCCTATTCCTACATCTTTCGGTAGGCATTTGCCTAGAATAAATAACCATGTGTATTACGGAGTAGCAATAAAATATAGGTTTATTTCTCTAAAGCATCTTGCACTGTACTAGTACATGGCTTAAGAGACAATATTTTTACCATTTTTTTTGCGAGAAGACAATATTATTACCATAGTTACTAAGTACATTTTATTGGATGATGAAGTGATAGCCCTCATCAATGCATTGTGAATTATTAGGGCATGGGTCACACGTGATTTACGAGTACACCGCACGATCGAGAGCCGCCGTCCCTCTTTGCTTTTTACCGATGCGGCGGAGCTCCTCCCCACACCCACGAATAACTGAAAGCCACAACTGCTGGGGAAAAGTCTTGCGCCGAGAAAATCTACAACCGTGGTTGAGTACATGTGTTTCTTAAGATACGAGTGCTCCAATGCATTTTTTTCTTTCCTTTTACTAATTTACCTTGAAAATCCTGCACGTCCACTTATTTGTGGACGGAGGGAGTATCACGCCAAGAGGAAGTAGGACAATAGTGGGCGCTTATAGCCCGCCTACGTGGTACTTTTGCCAGCTGTTGGCTCTTCTATTGTTCTTGCTCTAAAGAAACCCCGATTGTGAAAGGCCAAGGCGTACTTCTTTTGGTCACGCAAAATTCAAAATACTGCCATGGACATTGAATTGACATGACAACACATAGCTTGGGATGTCCAAATTTGCACGTTAGACCAGTGACTTGTTCTTCACCTTTTCAGAGGGAACAGTGACATTTTATTATGGGTCTATACACTTTCCAAGAAACAGGAGGAGATGCTGTAGAGTGTAGAGGAGCGAAGTCAAGCGCCCCGCCCCCACCTGCCCTATTTCTGTTCACCTCCATCGTCTACCTCCGCCCCCGCCCGCACCAATCGACCACCTTCCATAGCACGCGCCAGTGCCGCCGCCATGCAGCTTTAGAATCAATTCCACCGCCCAGTTTGAGAGCCTCCGTTCTTCATCTTCCCCGCCACCTGCCGCCATCGAACCCAAATTAAACTCCAATCAGTTGAACCCAAACCTCATAGACCCACCCCCTGCCCTGCGATGGCGGCATCGAACAAGGAAAATGATGACTCTGAACTGTTTCAGAAGGTCTTTTCCGAAGGTCCCCTTGAAGAACTCGTAACAAGATGCGACGTCATCACCGCCGCGAGCCTCGTCGGTTCGTCCAAACTATTTTTCGACTCTGCAAATGATAGTGCAACTCTATCTTTTTCTCTCCCGTTTGGCCTCCCATGTGTTCTTCATTCTCACCCGACGAAGGTAGCACGGGATTGCAAGCTGACGCCGCTGGACAGGTTCTCCTCCGACGCTGTGATGCCAGACGGTACGGGTAAGCAGTGGGTAGGTGCCAATGGAGATTGGGTTGCCATGGTTGACACTGGCTTTCCTGCTTGCAAATGGAAACTTGTCAACGTCTACACTCGCCGTGAAATTCCTCTCCCTGTGCCGTTTGAAACCACCCACATTCCAAATATATACCACCACAACCTTCGTGCTATTATATTTCACAAGATATATATTTGCCAAGTTCCCACAGCTGCTGGGGGGTACAAAAATTTCTCTCTTGTTGCTGTTTTTGACATCAGAGTTGCCCTCCTTTGCGGCGAAGATTCTGGATGGACAGTTCTTACAGAGCCCAAGTCCCACATCTTTTACAATTACAGCGATGCAATTCTCCACAATGGGCTTGTGTTTGCCACAACTCATACTGGCACTGTTCACGCATGGAATCCTCAGCAAGCTGGTAATTTTCCTCCGGACGTAAGTAGTGTATGATGAGCTTCATTATTCATGGCTGTAAAGATAATTTTAATGCACAAACTTATTAATTTTCGAACCTGACTGATCTGACTTGGAGGCTTGGGGCATATTTGCTTCGGATGAAATTTCATTGGTATTTAGACTTTTTATTCGAGATGATTACCATAGAAAAATTTGAGGATTGTATAATTAGGAGTTTTATTCTCAGATTGAATTATGTTGGATTTTGACCTCTACTTGAACTTCTTGAAATGAATCCTTTGGTTTCCCATGTGATGTACTGAAATACACCAATATGCTGTATTATTGAATGGAAATGCCATTATATCATCCCATCTGAATCCTAATGCGTTTTCCCAATTCTTACGTTTTCAGATTTGTGCAAACCAAACATACCCTTCTTAACAGTAATTTCGTTTTCAAGCAGGTCCTCCGCTGATCGTAGAGCCACCGCCCATTGTGTTTGAATGGCGGTGTGCACTTGATGATGCTCTTGGCCATGATCACGAGGTCGATTATGGCATGTGGTGGTTAGCAAGATCTATAGATGGTTCTAGACTTCTTCTGATCCATACACTGGGCATTGCTGATGAAAGGGAATATTCCTGTAAAGTTTGCCATACTGCTTCTGATCGTCGTGTTCATCATGGTCGCACTGTTGGCAACTATGCTTCTGGGTTTGGTTGCCTGGTGTTCACGAAGGACACTAGTAAGTTAAATGAAGGTATTCCATGGGAAAAGATTGATGACCTTGGAGAATATTCTCTTTTCCTTGGAGTGAACTATCCGATTATGCTGCCATTAGGCGGTGCAGATGTTGTCCCAGGATGTCTGACGAGAAGAAATTGTGTGTACACCTTGCCGAATGAAGCATGGCTTCGCAATTCGCAGCTGCCTGAAATATGCCGATTCAGTCTGAATCGTGAAGATTGCGCCGTTGGTTTCCAAACCAACGCCTTGGAGAAAACATGCAAAACAAAAAAAGATAGGTACCTGGTAAAGACACCGCTTTGGTTCATCCCAAACTTCGCCAACGCCCCGGATTGGAACAAGTGTGATGTTTAATTCTGAAACAGGGCCTGCAGCCATTGTAGCTACTGATAGTATGTAATTTCATAGCTAATGAACGAGGCAATTGTGGTCTACTAGTTACAACTGTTTTGTAAAGAGGTGGTCTATAAGTATACCCCTCTCTTCATTGATGCATTTGTGGTCTACATGATGGTACTCTTAAATATATGGGTGTGGCTCCTCAACACATAATGTGGGGGTATTATTGTGTTAAAGTTGAAGGCTTGATCAACTATAGGTTCACTTCTCTAGTTACATTCACTACAAGAAAAGTTCTGATAGACAACGTCTCAAAATCGTCCGCTAAGGGGTATTTTTCGTCGCCTATGGGCCTAACCCGACGATATGGGTTCTGTTGTGGAAACTGCGTCAGGCAAAGTCCAACGACGATTTTTTCGGTCCGTCGCGCTTGGGCGCCCTTCCGCCACGGAAAATCGGACCGTTGCGGAAGTGTTTTGAGCCCGTTGACTGCGACGTCATGCAAACTGACACGTGGCAGACGCCGTTAACTGCCAGTTAACGGCGTTAACCGGCTGAAACCCCGTGGTAGATGGTAGGCCCACACGAGGCTGCCACGTCTTAAGCGGGCCGGGCCAGATGACATAGTTTGACCGGTCAACTATATAGCTGGGCTGGTCCATTAGTTAAGTGGGCCGGGCCTAACCTCTAAGGTTGATGGTCAAAACTTAAATGGTCCGGCCCATTTAACATGTGGGGTCCACCTTACATCAACTGGGCCGGCCCAAGAAGCAGTGGGCCGGGCAAAACACAGTGGGTCCCACTTTCCTGTTAAAAGGCCGGCCCATTTAGTGTGTGGGGTCCACCGTATAGCAAGTGGGCCGCCCAACAAGCTAGTGGGCCGGGCCAAAAACACAGTGGGTCCCACTTTCTGTTAAAGGGCCGCCCATTTAGTGTGTGGGGTCCACCATATATCATGGGGCGCCCAACAAAATAGTGGGCCAAACACAGTGGGTCCCACTTTCGTTAAAGGGCGGCCCATTTAGTATGTGGGATCCACCATATAGCAAGTGGGTGGCCCAAGCAAGATAGTGGCGGGCCAAAACACAGTGGGTCCCACTTTCTGTTAAAGGGCCCAATTATTATGTGGGGTCCACCATATAGCAGGTGGGCCGGCCCAACAAGATAGTGGTGGGCCAAAAACACAGTGGGTCCCACTTTCTCTTAAAGGGCCGCCCATTTAGTATGTGGGACCACCATATAGCAAGTGGGCCGGCCCAACAAGATAGTGGGCCGGGCCAAAAACACATGTGGGTCCCACTTTCTGTTAAAGGGGCCCAAGTAGTGGGGTCCACCATATAGCAAGTGGGCTGCCCAACAAGATAGTGGGCCGGGCCAAAACACGTGGGTCCCACTTTCCTCTTAAAGTCATTTATTATGGGGTCCAAAAAGCAAATGGGCTGGCCCAACTAATTAGTGGGCCGGCCCAGTAGTTGGTGGGGTCCACCTTAAAGCAAGTGGGCCAGCCCAATTAGTGTGGGGTCCACCGTAAATCAAATGGGCTGGCCCAAGAAGTAAGTGGGCCACCCGTTTGCTGTTTATATGCCGGCATAATATGCGCTTTAGGATTTTGCGGGTAGGCACATATGTGATTTCGCTTAATTGGGCCGTTTAAGGGATGGGAATTCGTGATTTAGATACTGAGAATATTTACGCAGCATTGATTTCTGTCGGATAGCCTCACTTACCACAAGCACCAAAGAAAAAATGCGCGAAAGAACTATAAAAACTAACTAAATATTACATCAGCTGCAAGGCATTGAAAAAAATATTACAGAACCCAGAGAAATTGAATGGTAATTAAACCTAGCAATACAATGAAGCGATCCGGCAATCTTTTAAGTTGTCCATGCAGCACCTATATCTGAAACAAAGACATTACAAGTTAAGACAGCAACAATGGAAAGGCAAAGACACTACAATATTGTTTGGCAAAGAATTTGGAACTCATCATTTCGTCGTTATAACAAGATCATTGTAATGCGCACAATAAGCAAACAAAGAGTGCATGCCGCATACCAACAGCCAATATAACAGAGCATGTTAGAATGAAACAGCAGACTTACTACTGTCGAGTCCCATGCAAACCAACATGTTCAGGGAGTACAAAATTGGCATGAACAACATAGTAGCAGGCTATAAATTTTGTAACAACGACTGAGCAAGATGAAGTTATGATGGCTACATCTACAGAGCAGGGAATGTAAACCAAAAATAGAAGTTACGATGGCAAAAGCTAAAGAGGAGGGAATGTGAACCAACATGTGCCAAGTGCAATTACTTCATTTTGGCCGTGAACTAAATAATACTCCTGAACTTATAGTGAAGGGGATGCAAATCAAGATGTTTCGGGATATAAACTTGTAATGAGCAACACATGGAGGATAGTTAATGCTGGAGCTTAGGATGGACCAGATACAGAATATAGTGGGATCACCTGTGAACTTGTATAAGAGGGAATGCAAACCAATATGTTCAGCTTTCCATATGTGAGCGTCATGCCAAGTCAGAGAAACAAGTCAATAATGCAGCTTTTGAAGAACAAGATGGCACGCAAAATTATTATCTAGTAGTATGACAAGTTTATTTGTACTACAGGCTAGATAGCAGAGTGATAGCATGCCAAACTAAGTCCTTACTTTGTTAGCTTACAATGAACTAGATACAAAACAATGGCATCACCTGTAGTACAGGGAATGCAAGCCAACATGTTCATGGAGTAAAAAATTGGCACAAACAACATAGTAGCAGGCCATAATTTTTGTAACAACGACTGAGCAAGATAAAGTTATGATGGCTAGATCTACAGAGCAGGGAATGTAAACCAAATATAGAAGTTACGATGCCAAAAGCTATAGAGCAGGGAATGCGAACCAACATGTGCAATTACTTAAAATTGGCCATGAACTAAATAATAGCAGGATGTTACTATAATACCTATAATTTTTGTAACAACGACTGAGCAAGATAGAAGTTATGATGGCTACATCTACAGAGCAGGGAATGCAAACCAAAATGTTCAATCGCTTAAAGTTAGCAATGAAGTAGAAAATAGCAAGGTGTTACGGTCATAGCTAGGAATGAACTAAAAGAGCTTCAGACAAACAAGCATCTGAACCCAGAACATGGCGCTAAAACAAGGGACTTACATTAGGAGAAGCACTCTGTGGGAGTCACAGCAGATCTTCCTGGGGTTGATAGATCCGGTGATGAAGTACGCTACATGTGCTACTTGGGGTTGGAGAGACGGCCATTACACTTCATGGTTACTCATCTCGTCTGCAAAAACGTAACGGCGCGTCGTTAGCACAAACAGGTTCCCCCAAGATTAAACAAGAACTTGCAGGCAAGCAATAGAAAAGCGACAGTAGAAGAGTTTAGATCATACACGGCGCCGGTGAAGCAGATCCGGTTCATGCACAGCGGTGTCGGTGAGCAAGATCCGATGCGGTGGACGACGGATCCGGCGAAGCGGCTCCGGTGGGGTGGACGATGCCGCAGCTGAAGCGACTGCGGTAGACTGCTGGATGAGCATATGGTTTCGAGGTTCGGCGGGGATGATCCGGTCCGGTTGATGACGGCGTCGATGAAGCGGCTCCGGCAGGCAGCCGGATGACGAGGATCGCGAGGGCTCGGGTAGGCCAGGGAAGTCCGGCGGGGATGTTCCGGTGCGGTGGTCGTGGAGGTGGGAGAGAGGGACTTGGGAAGTTCCGGTGGGTGGTCTGAGGGAAATGAATTTTTTTGGGAGGGTTTCCGGGGCTAGGGAGGTGGTGATCCAAAAAATGACGGGCAGACCCCCCCACCAACCGACTTTCTGTCATCTCCACAAGGGTAGAATGGGAATTTGAAAGCGTGTGAATTTTTTGTATTTTGTGGGCGGGAAGTTTTGCCGCTATGAGATTTTGAATTTGGCTAAGGTCCAAGTATAATGATAAAAAATTGTGAGACCGTACTAGTACCTCTGTTCAAGGCCGAGTGCAAAATCAAATCATCATCACCTTGAATATCGGTTACTATCATCGTGTTCTATCTTCTTATCCCATTCAAAAACACGTCTGAAATATTTCTAGATTGGCGGGAGATTTTGCCGCCCGACTGAGATTTGATTTTGAATATGGCTATGGTCAAGTAATATAATATAATACTAATATAAAGACGGTACACCTGGTTAAGTACTAATTGCTCTGCTTCGGCAGTTAAGGCCAGCAGCCACATCAAGCCATCATCATTACAAACAAAATCAGTCAAATCTAGAAGCTAGTATAGGATAAATTCACAGCAGCATAATAAATCCAGAAAACTAATATAATACTACATAAACTGCATACAAGAGCCAAAAGCAGCCAATAACAATGTTAATGTTCACGACAAACTAATCTGAAAATAATACAAGACACAATGTATGGCCAACATGAAGATTAGGATACCCCAGGATGAACGAATATGTTCTTCATTCAGCATATATTTCTTCGTCACTCCATTGAAGGAAATTTTCATTGAACTCCTTCCGTCTGCAGTGTGCAGCCAATACATCCTCCAAACGGTATGGCCTTTGTTCATTTCTCATACCGTAGTTTCCTAATCTATTCACATGTATTGGCCACTCATCCCAGGCCTTTATATCATCAAAGTACTCTCTGATATAACCAAAATCTGTGTAGTAGATGCAGCCAGGTCGAAGTGTCGGGTGCACTCTGGTGTCGACGGAGATACACCGGATATAATGGACGAAGAAGGCACGACTGCCAATGTTATTGACGGCATGGAGAGAGCGGCTCTCAGTGTCCACACGGTACACCAATGGTTGACCTTCCTCCAAATGCTTGTTGTCCAACAACACAAGCAGCAGAGCACCATCCGACTCCACAAGGTAGAACTTGTTATTTCCAAGTTCTGGAAATGAAAATAGTGTATCCATTTTGACAGTGCTCGCACGCTGCTCCAACTGGACATTGTTGGTGCACACTAATTTTCCGAACTCAAAATTGTTCACAGCTATTGCATACAATTCACCATTGAACGGGGTAATGCAACGCAGACAATGGTGCTCGATCGAAAATCTTCCTTCTCCCCAATCTTCATCTATACCCTTAGTTGGAGTGCTCTCATCGACCCAAGCAATTTCCGCCGGGTAATCTTTGGAAACGAAGACCATAGTCGGGGACTTCATCACAGCGACTGACTTCAGAATAACGTTTGGCATATGCGCCTCAAACATAGTATTCAATGTCTTTGTGAGTGGGTTCAGAAGCCGTATCTTGTGCGGCTGGTTCTTCTGGGCAAGCACGATGACGCCACGGCAAAAGCCGACAAAGTAGTATCTAAAATATATTGATGAAGATAACATTCAGCACTAAGATGTTTACGATTGAAAATAAAAATAGATTAACTCTATAGATATGGAGGAATTTGAACCTTGCATGAACTTCCGTTAGATCGATGGTGACGTAGCGGGATGTGCGGAGGTGGAGGAAGGTGAAATCAGCAGCGCGTGGAAGGCCGTGGTCTAGCATGATCCATTCGTGCAGGTGCACGTCGGGCTCAGGTAAACCTGAGCGCCAATTTCTACAGACTTGCCTCATAGCAGAGTAGGTGTCAGCGTACTGCTCGTTCGCCAGTAAGCATTCGCCGATCTTGTGAAGTGGTCCATCAGCCGAGAGAGAGGCCCAGTTCACGGAGGCGACGGCCGCCGGCGCATTCTTCTTGTCCATCGCCGGCAGGGAGCGCGCGTGGGCGGTTGGTGTTTTTTCCTTCGATTTGGAGAAGTTGATGGGACGTGAGAGGCGTGGTTGCGTGCGTGAGTGAGAATGAGACTGTGTGCAGAGGGAGGGAGAGAGGGGGCTCTGGCAACGTGACGGTTGGTCTCGGCAGTTTCTCAAAAAAGCTAGACGTTTGGTCTCAACACGCGCACCGCCTAACCGCTGTGCACCGCGACACGCGTCCGTGGTACTGCACGTCTGCACCGTTACGTGTACTCAGTTAGCCTTACACTGGAAAAATATCTGCACTCAGTTTTCCCCTCGAGTACTAATACTGGCTAGTGCATTACCTCATAAAAAAAATACTGGCTAGTGCAATATACTCAGTTTTACCCTCAAGTGGCTGATCAACAGAGAGTCAACAAATGGGATTAAGCTATCTAATTGAGTAATTTCATGCGCAAAAAAAAATCATAGTGCCTCCTACTCATGGAGTCTTGTTAAGAAGAGGAGGTCTAATACGTGGAAAACAGAATAGCACACCACAGGTCCGAAATGATGGAAAGGGCTAGGCAATCCACTTATTATAGAACTCAACAAAAACCACATGGAACTATATTAAACTTATGCAGTAGCCAACGCAACCAAAAGTCAGAAGTGCAGGCTGAATCCCAAAGGCACAACACAAAAAGGAAACTTGCAACCTTATATAAAAGGGGCTATGCAACCCACTTATATACACATTAACAGCCATCCTCGTGTGTGACAAGAGAAATTCAACACTGGATTCGGAGGTAGGCACATGAAGCTTTACAAGGGCCAATGGGGCACCAACAATTTAAGGATGAATTGAACCACACCGTCAACAATTCAAACTCGAGACCTTGGCTCTAATACCATTTAAGTTCGAACGGATTGAAAAGGCTAGGCAACCAATTTCTAAAACATCCACAGGAACAACTACCAAGTTGATCCCAGCCGTAGATAAATGCATCCACCAACAAAATAGGAACAGTGCCTCAGTCTCAGTAAACATTTCACAATACCAAGGTACTCACATGTCAATGTCAGTGTTTTCATCTCCAATTATCTATGGCATTTTATTAGTCTTTTGAGAGATTATAACAAACTTGATTGGCCTCCTGCAGTAGGGCATCACATGCTTCTGATCTCGATCTCAACATGTCAACTTGGTTTCTTAACACATCTGCTGCAGCTCGTTCTATTTGGATTTGTTCCTCCAGAACTTGTGCAGAGAAAGACTTGGACTTGGACTTGGACTTGGACTGCAAAAACCCAGCATTTCGCAGGAAAGTGTTTTTGGTGATATCTTTATTTTTAAGTACCATGGTAAATGTCTCCATACATTCTTCTAGAGTTTTTTCCATACCATCTTTCCCGGGTTTTGCCATCTCCAATTTCATATTTGCCTGAAAAGTTTTGAGTCGTGTAAAAATAAAAGTTATTACAGAGAAACATGCAGACGGTAGATTTAATGTGTATGAACTACTTCTAATCCTACAAGTTGGTATGCCTGATTACACATCAAATGCATTTTCACAAAAACGCCTACAAGATCATATTGACATATTGCTCCTACAAATTGGCAAGTGTGTAGTTAAAAAATTTAAATCATAAAGAAGACTTACAATAACACTTTCTGCAAGTTCTCCTATCACATTATGTTTGTTCTTCTGGCATGCCTCGAACTGCTCTGCCAGAGTCATCTCTTTGTCTGGTTGCATGTTGTTTGCATGATCTACTTTCTGCATTTTTGTACAATCATATGGAGATCAAATAACGTGGTTGAAATGGAGGATGGAAATATAACATGCACACGGAGTTCTACACAATTTACGAGTAACATATGTAGCAGTACAGACCAGCGGGGCATTACTTTTTGCCAGAGATGCCCAACCAAGTGACGAGATCCTGTACGGCTTGGTAAACGTTGTTTCAAGCGGTTAGCCTGGTTCCTTTTAGACAACGTCTGCAAAAGGAGACTAGTGAGACACTGGCGCAAAATAAGTATTCGGAATTTAATCTGGTTTCACGGTCCTCATAAGCCATACCACATTCTTTGGATCAGACCAATGCTTGACAAGATCTCCCCACTGCTCGTCAGTCATACAGGGTGCAGGAGACTTTGTTCGAACATTGGCAGTAATCTGGCCAGTGAAGTATGTCGCCTTAAGCTTATAGCGGTGCTGGCGCAACAATTCTTTGAATATGGAAGCGATGACAAACTTTACATCCTCATTATCCTCATCGAATTCAAACCTTAACTGCTCACAACGGTGGAATGATTGGTGAGTTATATAGCATAGAAACAACAGTAAGCTACAAGAAATGGGACAGATCAATGTGGAATAATTTATCATTACCAGGAGAAGCATGACTTACGTGTAAATTATGCACTAAACTCTCGAACTGTGAAGGGGTGTCAACGTGCTGCTTCCACAATGGGAAGGTAGGAAGTTCATTCCTGATAAAATGGCCAACCTGTGATACAAGATATGAAGATTCATGCGGATGAAGTGGCCTTCTGCCACCTACAATAGATGTGATGCGAAATCTTGAACCCATTCCGGAAATCTTAGCTGCAAGTTTTTTTCCTACCGTTGGCCCCCTCGTTTTTATTGATCGTGGCGAACCTACCAAGTTAAGCATTACATCAAGCTATCATGGTATATAGATACATAAGGGAGCATTAAACTACAAGTCTTGAAAAAAGTATTACCTTTTTTGGCGTGGGTCTCATCATCGGGAGAGGAGTTGTCTTTCGCAGGACTAAGGGTCGGAGGGAGATCATCACCAGTTTGCTGGTGTTGTGGCAGCACTGTTTGGACATTTGAGGCTGTATCATCTGGGACTAGCATCATGTGTCCTTGGCCATTATTACCTACCACCACTCCTGATGGTGCCAATTCTTGGCTAGAATTTGCTGTGGAAACTGGTTCTGTTGGCAATTGTTGCTGAGAATCAGTATTGGCAACTGGTGGTTGTGGAATGTGTGGGCTGGTACATGCTGGGGCTACTTCTGTCTGATTCGATGGTTTGTGGTTTTTACGAGACCTTTTACTGTTATCATTCTTGGCCTGTTCGCCACCTCGTGTCAGTCTCTTGTTAGACCTTGTAATAGGAGGAGCAGCACGAGCATCAGGCTTAACTCTTTTTTTATTACGCACTGTCACCCATCCTCCGGTATCAGCCTGAGGTTCCTGTTGAGTGTTCTTCCTCCTATTCGTTCTTGAAAAGTTCTTTCCCGAATCTGCAGATGCCTGTCACACATAAATGATATTTCAATGTACAATATTATATGATGATGATATGCAGATGGAATGGAAAAACAGTCAGGCAACATATGCCAAAACATATATGAGGCGTTAACTAAGCAGGAAAAATTGTAGTAATGAGATTGAACATGGCATGGGTAACATATTTGGTAGGACTGGGATACAACAAATGGAAGTTGGGACAAATAATTCGATGACAGGACAGAGAAAACTCACCTTGTTGTGTTGCAGACGATAGTCGACCAGGGCATCTTCCTGAGTCAGCTCGCCATCACAATCAGCAGGATCAAATTCTGAATCAGAGGAATGTTCCGTATCCTTTGTGAGGGAGGTGGGTGGCGTTTTTGCACTAGACCTTGTAGAAGGATGTAGTGTTAGGCCCAACGAGGCTGCAACTCGGCTATTATGCAGAATAGTTTGCCTCCGTTGCTCTTCGTACTCATTCTCGAGTGGAAGACCTAACATGCATTGGCGAGAAATGCAGATGAGATTTATCATGGAACTGTGCATATAAGAACAAATTAATAGTAGCAGTGAGACTGCTCAAAAGGTGTAATGACAAACAAACTATGGCTCAAAAATAATTGATGTTCATATTGTCAAGCTTCATGCACTAGCCAACGCAACCGGAAGTCCGGACTGATGGAAAGGGCAAACAAATTATGGCTCAAAAATAATTTATGTTGGGCAACAAAGGGCAGCAGCAACAATTTTTAGGATAAGTATGATGTCAAGCTTCATGCAGTAGCCAACGCAACCAAAAGTCCGAACTGATGGAAAGGGCTAAGCAATCCACATATAGACTCAAACACATATAAGTGTCATTTTCATGCCAATGGTTAACCATATGGAATGGCGTGTGCTTAATATAATTGCCTAGGGTCTTCCAAATTCCAACAGATCGATCTATTGGATGAACTTGCTAGAGCATGCAATTCGAAATGGTATCAGACCTACAAGGTCCTGAGTTCAAATCCTAGCAAGTAGCAACGCAGTATTCAAAATAAATATTTGCAGCCTTCCTAAAAAAATATCTAATGATACATGCCTAAGGCTCGGTCTATTGAATGAGTGGTTTTATCACTTAGCACCACAAGTTGGGGATTTTTAATCACAAAACACCAACATTTGGGGAAATTATTTCACATAACACATTATTTGTCATTAGTCGGCTTGACAAGAGCATGACCCTACAGCGTGACACCAATTTACAGTACGTGAGCATGTTTGCTACAAACAAATGAATTTTGGTGTGAAATTTTGTAGACACTCTGTGGAAATGAGAATATGAGTCACACTTGTTACATATGCTACACACAAATGAATTACCATATGACAAATATCCACAAGAAATTATAACCACACAAGAACATGAGATTTGGGTAATATATTCTGTACCAGCATAAGGTTTTGATAATGTTTACCAATACAACTACCCTGGACATAAGATTTTATTTTGAACTGTCTGGACTTAAGATTTAACAACTAGTGTTGACAAACAGCTTTGTATTTGCGTTTAACAGCAAATACCACAAAATAAAGTCTAATTGTCTTTCTCCTGCGGTCACTCTTAAACTGACGGTGGCCGGAGGTCACTAATGGGCTATCAAACAGAGATCGTGTATTCTGCGAAACAATTACCCCAAATGTTAGTGTTTTGTGATACAAATTTCTAGGGTTGTGGTTCTGTGATAAAAAAATCCTGAACTTCTGGTGTTAAGTGATAAAACCTCATTGGATGAACTGGCTAGAGCATGCAATTCCACATGGCGCACACAGAGTTGCAAATAGAAAAAAATACAGGCAGTTTAATACTATCAATAAATTGCTCTCCTAGCTTGACTGCTATCATAACCTTTGTAATACGTACTACCACCATCCCGAAGTTTTTATCAAAAATCATTAACATGCAAAATACAAATTTAATATCATTAAATAGATAACGAATATATTTTCGTACGGTATCTACAAAATATTATATTTCTTGATAGATTGTTCTGAAAGTTTGGTCAAACTTTACTTGGTTTGACTTTTATAAATAACCTTTGTAATACGTACTACCACCATCCCGAAGTTTTTATCAAAAATCATTAACATGCAAAATACAAATTTAATATCATTAAATAGATAACGAATATATTTTCGTACGGTATCTACAAAATATTATATTTCTTGATAGATTGTTCTGAAAGTTTGGTCAAACTTTACTTGGTTTGACTTTTATAAATAAGCCTTCAGGTTTGGGGTGGAGGTAGTAATGTACTATCCTCCGTCCTAAATTAGTTGTCTCAAGTTTGTTAAAATATGGATGCATCAAGACACTAAAACATGTCTAGATACATTCATATTTAAAAAAATTTGGGACAACTAATTTGGGACGTTCGTAATGTAGTATACTTCAAACCCCAAAAAAGTACCGCACAGAAGTGATATTTGGAAAAGAAATGCGTAACGAAAGCGGACATAAGCTCTGCCTCTCCATCAGCAGATGTAAGGTTACGATCAGCAGAGTTCCGAGATAAAAAAAATACAGGCAGTTTAATACTATCAACAAATTGCTCTGCTAGCTTGACTGCTATCATAACCTTTGTAAAATGCATACTTCAAACCCCCAAAACATATCACACAGAAGTGATTCTCGGAAAAGAAATGCATAACGAAAGCGGACATAACCTCGATCTTCCTCTCGATCAGCAGATGTAAGGTTAAGATCTCATATAGCTACGCGGCAAACAACTATCTACACTGATCTAATATCAGCAAGAATGCATTGCAAGAAAGCAACGAAAACTAGTGTAAGAAATCAAATGCATATAACAAAAGCGGACATGTAAAGTATTCATCAACCTTCGTCTGAGGCCCGGGCGGATTTACTCTTTGGTTGGGGGTGGTCGACTTTGGGGCCGCGTTTTTTGCCCATCTCGATCTCCGGTGAGGTGGACTACAGAGTCGGGGAAGCAGATCCGGAGGAGATATGGCGCGGTGAACGTCGGCGTCGAGGAAGCTAATCCGGCTTGCTAGGCAGCAAGGGAGCCGGTAAAACGTGGTCGGTCACTACGGTGGCCGGTGAGAAGGCAGTGATGGTGAGGAGGGGCGGTGGGGCACGGCCGTCGTCGTGGGAGTGTGCCTGGTAGAAGCATGAGAAAGATGTGGTGTTCGAATTGTGCTCTACAGGGAAATATCCTCTGTGGACCGATGTTTATAGGCCGACGGGCAAACCGCAGGTTTTGGGGTAGCTTGAAAATGGGACGCGCCAACAATTTCGGCGCGTGTTTTGCGGCAGAGATGAAAGTCACCCATAAGAAACTTTCCTCATGGATGCTTGTTGCTTGGTCGTGTGGACAACATATATAGTGGGAGATGCCCATAGCTAGCTAGGCCATTCATATCAAACTCGAGTGATTATCACTAAGTTTACAATGAATATATTTCATGACACTTGATATTGGCCGGATAGTAGAAAATATATTTCATGACTATCGATCCCATATTAGTTAATTTATATTATTTCAATTGCTAAAATATTTTCATATTCTTTTAGAGTTCTAAAAAACACACTACACAAGGGATATCACTACCTTCTAGGTCCCGGTCATCAGATTTAGAGTAAAGTAGCTTAGCGACAGATTTAGACCTTTGTGCAACAAATACATGAGTTGGTGATATGTGCAAAAGAACAGGTTAAGTGAGTGTTTTGTGCAACAATGACAACAATAAGTGGAGTTTCGATCGTGCAAAGGATAAAAGGTGGAAGAGGGATCACACGGAAGGAGAAATTAAGAGAAAGGGAGAGCAGTGCCTCACGGGGCCGCTGTTATTTATGGTGAAAAGAAATGCTTCACTTTTTTCGGTGAGTGATGTTGACTGGCACACAGGGTTTCAGTTATGTAGACCTGCAGTGCAGGCTACGCGCCCGTCTAATATTCATTTTTTTCAGAGAGAGAGAGAGAGAGAGAGAGAGAGAGAGAGTCTTGACGACGAGTCTTTACTTGACAAAGAAGATTGCTGGGAGTTTGCCTACCTACCGCACGTGACTTGTGCTCACTGATGTGTGGGACCTACACGCATGGGACCACACGTAAGTGACCGACCTACTTTATTCTAGGGGTGCCCCTCAAGCTAATACATAATCTGCAACATGAAACTATATTCGCTTATAAAATCTGAACTTTGAAATCCAATTTAATTTAAGTCTATTATTGGTCATATCAACTATCAAGTCTAAAATTACATTCTGAAACTTGTTCAACGCTTTCTCATGAATTATTATGGTAGTTTTTTAAAATCAAATGCTAATTGATTTGAGATAATAAAAAACATATATTATTGCACAACAATGGGATATTAAAATATCTATTTGTAAATAAAAATAAGAAGTCAATGTTGTGGTAAGTTAGGAGGTTCAAAGGGTAAACCAAATATAACGTTTTGTTCAATCTCATAGTTCATATTACCAAGTTTGATTATCCCTGGACAACATTGTTTGTTATAGTGTTCCCTAATTGGGCATGGTGGTGCATCTTGCCATTTCTAACAATGTTGATGACTAGACTTTTCAAGTTTTCGGTATAAAAAATCGTTTTTCATTTTCTAGATGATAAAATATGTTTTTTTGTGCATGGGGTAGAAAAGATATGGGTCAAAATGGCGCATCTACATTTTTTAAATAAATTACGCCATATTTTAATGACAAATCCCAAATTTACGGTTTTTAGTGCTTTCTAGCTAGTTTCGCACATTTAAATGACTTTATGCTGATTTATTGAAAGTAATTCAAATTTGAATTGTAGATATGTTATAACTTGGTCCTACAAGTCCCCATAAATAATTTTTATATACATATTACTTACTATATATAGAAACCAGCGATAGTACTGAAATATTCAACCCCTTTGCAGGATAATCATGTAAAACATTTTGACCTGGTTTTGAAATAAATAAATGAAACTGAAGAAAACCTGAAAAATGAAACCCTTCTACATGGAGTGTGCTTGTATGTGTTAGTTGACAGGGAAAATAAGAAACATGTGATAGGGTAGTGAAAAACAAAATGTCTTCACAAAGCGGACTATCGTGTATGAAGATTCATGGTTTGCAAGCCAAATGATATAGTTATGGCCATATTTGTGGCACAGTTTGTTACAATGTGCCCAAATTGGGCATGGTGGTGCATCTTGCCATTCCCAACAATGTTAATGACTAGACTTTTCAACTTTTCGGTATAAAAAATATTTTTTTCATTTTCTAGATGACAAAATATGTTTATTTTGTGAATGGTGTACATATAAGATACGGGTCAAACTGGCAACTCTACATTTTTTAGATAAATTACGCCATATTTTAGTGCCAATTCCCAACTTTTACGGTTTTAGTACTTTCAAGATAGTTTCGCACATTTAAACGACTTTATGCTGATTTACTGAAAGTAATTCCAATGTGAAATGTGGGGGTGTTATAACTTCGTCAAAGAAATCCCCCAAAAACATAGTTTAGGGTTGGGGGTAGATACGGAGTACATGATTTGTATGTTTTGAATATGTCTAGACCTTGTTTATCAACCTGAATGCTTAATTACTATATATATGACGTAAGAAGGCTATGTGCTTTGGGTTTTCATTTTTTTTGATTTTTTCTGAATTTTTATGCTCATTTGAATCTTGGTCAAATCCTAGGTTTGACTAGGATTTAAACAAACTTAAAACATGAAAATGAAAAGGTAAGCCTGGATCCTTCCTAGTCACTCTAAAATTAAGCTTTTGGGAAGTTTTAGAAATTTCCATGTTTGAAACCCGAAACCACTTCTCTTCATGCTTGACTTCATAAGACAAAGTTAAGGGTTAGGGGTAGATACATGCCTTTTCTGTTTTGAATATGTCTAGACCTTGTTCATCAACTTGAATGCTTACTATATATATATATATATATATATATATATATATATATATATGACATAAGAAGGCTATATATATATGTGCTTTGGTTTTTGGTTTTTGTTTTTTCTGAATGTTTATATATGCCCATTTGAATCTTGGTCAAATCCTAGGTTTGACCAAGATTTAAACAAGTTTAAAACATGAAAGTGAAAAGGTAAGCATGGATCCTTCTTAGTCATTCTAAAATGAAGCTTTTGGGGGGTTCTTGAAATCTCAATGTTTGAAACCCAAAACCACTTCTCTTCATGGTTGACTTCATAAGACAGATGAGTTTAGGGTTATGGGGTAGATACATGATTTGTCGGGTTTGAATATGTCTAGACATGCTTGTTTATCAACTTGAATGCTTACTATATGACCTAAGAAGACTATGCATGTGCATTGGTTTTTCATTTTTTGTTCTTTCTGAATGTTTATGCCCATTTGAATCTTGGCCAAATCCTAGGGTTTGACCAAGATTTAAACAAGTTTAAAACATTAAAATGAAAAGGTAATCATGGATCCTTCTTAGTCACTCTAAGATGAAGTTTTTGGGAGGTTTTCGAAATTTCCATGCATGTTTGAAACCCAAAACCACTTCTCTTCATGTTTGACTTCATAAGACAGAGTTTAGGGTTAGGGCTAGGGGTAGATACATGATTTTCTAGTTTGAATATGTCTAGACCATGTTTATCAACTTGAATCTTTGGCCAAATCCTAGGTTTGACCAAGATTTAAACAAGTTTAAAACATGAAAATGAAAAGGTAAGCCTGGATCCTTCTTAGTCACTCTAAAATGAAGCTTTTGGGAGGTTTTTGAAATCTCAATGTTTGAAACCCAAAACCATTTCTCATCATGCTTGACTTCATTAGATATAGTTTAGGGTTAGGTGTAGATACACGATTTGTCTGGTTTGAATATGTCTAGACCTTGTTTATCAACTTCAATTCTTACTATATGACATAAGAAGACTATATGTGCTTTGGTTTTTGATTTTTTAATTTTTTCTGAATGTTTATGCCCATTTGAATCTTGGTCAAATCCTAGGTTTGACCAAGATTTAAACAAGTCTATAACATGAAAATGAAAAGGTAAGCCTGGATCCTTCTTAGTCATTCTAAAATGAAGCTTTTGGGGGGTTCTTGAAATCTCAATGTTTGAAACCCAAAACCATTTCTCATCATGCTTGACTTCATTAGATATAGTTTAGGGTTAGGTGTAGATACACGATTTGTCTGGTTTGAATATGTCTAGACCTTGTTTATCAACTTCAATTCTTACTATATGACATAAGAAGACTATATGTGCTTTGGTTTTTGATTTTTTGTTTTTTTCTGAATGTTTATGCCCATTTGAATCAAGATCAAATCCTAGTTTTGACCAGGATTTAAATAATTTTAAAACATGAAAATGAAAAGGTAAGCCTGGATCCTTCTTAGTCACTCTAAAATGAAGCTTTTGGGAGGTTTTTGAAATTTCCATGTTTGAAACCCAAAACCATTTCTCATCATGCTTGACTTCATTAGATATAGTTTAGGGTTAGGTGTAGATACACGATTTGTCTGGTTTGAATATGTCTAGACCTTGTTTATCAGCTTCAATTCTTACTATATGACATAAGAAGACTACATGTGCTTTGGTTTTTGATTTTTTTGATTTTTCTGAATGTTTATGCCCATTTGAATCTTGGTCAAATCCTAGGTTTGACCAAGATTTAAACAAGTCTATAACATGAAAATGAAAAGGTAAGCCTTGGATTTCCTACCCTTGAATCCATAGGAAACTTTGTTCTAATGCACTATAATAATCAACCGAGTTTTTACACCAACAGGTCTGTCACTTACGTGTGGTGCCCATGCGTGAGGTCCCACACTTCAGTGAGCACAAGTCAAGTGCAGTAGGTACGCAAACTCCAAGCCATCTTCTTTGTCAAGAGAAGACGCATCAGGATGCGTTTGTGGGTCCTTCTGGATCCTTCGGTTGTCCCTCTCACAAAAAAAACAAATCTCTCTCATTCTCGGCCTCGCTCGACTCGCTCGCTCGCTCGCTCGCTCGCACCTCCTGCTCACTGACAAACCCTGCACAAAAGTCAACATCATCACCCGAAAAAGGAGACACCATAATGCTCTCCCTTCTTCTCTCCTTCCATCTTTCTAGTTTTTTGAATGTTTATGCCCATTTGAAGATTTTGGGTGGTTCTTGAAATTTTCATGTTTGAAACCAATACGACTTCTCTTCATGCTAGACTTCATAAGATCGACCGAGTTTATGGTTAGGGGCTAGATACATGATTTGTCTGGTTTGAACATGTCTAAACCTTGTTTACCAACTTGCAAGGCTTACTATATGACATAAGAAGACTATGTGCTTTTGTTTTTCATTCTTCTATTTTTTTATTTTATGCCCATTTGAATCTTGGTCAAATCCTATGTTTGACCTGGATTTAAACAAGTATAAAATATGAAAACGAAAAGGTAAGCCTGGATCCTTCTTAGTCACTCTAAAATGAAGCGACTTTTGGGATGTTCTTGAAATTTTCATGTTTGAAACCCAAAACCACTTCTCTTCATGATTGCTTCATATATAAGACATAGTTTAGGGTTAGGGGCAGATATATACATGATTTTCTAGTTTGAATATGTCTAGACCTTATTTATCAACTTGAATGCTTACTATATGACATAAGAATGCTATGTGCTTTGGTTTATCATTCTTTTGGTTTTTTCCTGAATTTTTATGCCCATTTGAATCTTGGTCAAATCCTAGGTTTCACAAAGATTTAAACAAGTTTAAAATCTGAAAATTAAAAGGTAAGCATGGATCCTTCTTAGTCACTCTAAAATGAAGCTTTTGGGAGGTTTTGAAATTTCCATGTTTGAAACCAAAAACCACTTCTCTTCATGCTTGACTTCATAAGACAGAGTTTAGAGTGTTAGGGGTAGATACATGATTTGTCTAGTTTGAATATGTCTAGACCTTGTTTATCAACTTGAATTCTTACTATCTTAACTATTAAATACCAATCGGTGGTGTCCGTAAGTAAATTAACCATGGTACGTAAAATAAAACATGCTACCTGCGCTGAAAACCACGATCCAAAAAAACCCGTTGTGCGTCCTCGTCGCCCGTCCGCTCGGGCGGATTCTTTTGGAAATAGAATCCATCATGGAAATCCCCACCATAAAAGGAAACCGTCAAGTACTCCCGGGGCCACGGGCTCCAAGCTCTTCTTCCGCGTGGCCGTTCGCTCAAAAGCCGCCTTGACCGTGTCGACAGCAATAGCTTCCGCCGCAAGCACTACTGCAAAAAGGCTTATAACCGCCATATGGTTAGTGACGGGCAAAACAGTGCCTGTCACTAGTAAGTGCTCCTAGCGACAGGCAAGAATAAGCCTGTCACTAGTATTTTGTACTAGCGACGGGCGTATAAAGCTACCTGTCATTACTCTTTGTTTCTAGAGGCCGGCCGATTAAAAAAAGTACTTAATGACGGGCTCCTTGAAATGCATGTCACTGGGCATACGCGCGGGCGGCCCACCTGCGCGCCCCCTAGTCCCTAGACGGGGCACCCGAGCCACTCGATGGGTCTCTCGGTCTCTCTCCGTCCAGCTCTGTCGAGCGGGGGGCGAGGTCGAGGCGGGATCCCCACTCGTTAGGTTTATTTTGTTAACCAACTCTCCCGGTCCCAACTCAACGCCGGTCGCCGGTCGCCCTGCACCTCGTACGGAACACCGCGCCGGCCTCCCTGCGCTCCATCCCAAACGCCGCGGCGGCAGCCCACTCCAACACCGCCGCCCTGCACCCCGTCCCGAACGCCGCGGCGGCAGCCCACTCCAACGTCGCCCCGCCGCGAGCCCTGCATCCCCAACGCCTCGCCGTAGGAAGCCGCCCTGAATCCCCAACGCGCGCCTTTTACCTGCATCCCCATCCTCTGGTCTGCCCTGCATCCCCAACGACGCCACCCTCCTTCTCCGTGTTCCTGGCCGTCTCCTCCGGCGTGAGCAAGGCCGCCACCGCGCAGCAGCAGGTGAGAAGTCGCATCCCATCTTTATTCAGATCGAGTCGCAGGACGAAGTGACCTTGCAGTACTCTGCCCGTCATGTAAAAATAACAGCAATTTGATGCTGTTTGTAGAGCAAGTACTAGCTAGATTGACTTTTGCAAAATTTGGAGGCTGCTACTGCGCTGCATATGAGTATTCATTACTGGATTTGAAACCTGTTGCATAAGTTCTCTGTTTATTTTGACTTCCAGCAGCCTTCTTCTTGTGTATTGAATGGAACGAAAATAGATCTGTAGCATTTTTTCAATAGAGCCAAGTCAGCAGCAACTTCTGATTACAATTAGTTCCTAAAATATGTTTTCCATTGGCAGAAAAAAGTATAAGAAGAAGCATGTGCTTCAGATTAGTTTCATGTAGTCACCGTAGTGTGTTTGTGGTTGGCACAGAAAGAATAAGAAAAATCATGCGATTGTCGTGTACTAGTACAATGCTTCTAACTGCAATCAGAACTTGCTATTGACTTGGTTCTGTTGGACTTTGGCTAGCTATGTAGTATATGGTACAGAGTTTCAGATAGTCTTACAAATCACTCAACTCGACAAGGCAAACTCTTGGCATTTTAAGAAAGACATACTCATATAATTGGAGTGGGTAGGTAGTGGCAGTCTAAAAATACTATGCACTTGCTCCTCACTTGAGTGGGTACTCCATGTAGAAGTACAACACACAAGAAACTAGCAAATGAATACATATATATTTTAGACCTACTTAAAAATAGATATGTGTTTGCTTGCACTTGCATTATGCAAGTAATCTATGCTAGAGCACGGATTCGGGATCATTAGGCATAGATTTTGGGTGCGCGACAATAGTGTTGAAACACATTTATACCTGCATAACATAACATTCAATAGGTTGCAGCTATTAAAGTAGCACTTGAGTTTATTCCCTACTCATAATTGGACAGCCGACAGACGTACGGTAATTTCCAAGATCATGTCGCCTCACGGCACGGTGGAAAAGCTCATAAACCCCTGCATCAATGGTAGGCTGGTAGGCAACCATAGACACCAACTGAACTTCTACGAGAATACCGTAACTTTAGGCTCTCCATGCACCTTTCAGCATAACACATAAGTACATACTTTGCTTAGTTTTATGTTCTAATACGTACTTACATAAGTTGCTGTAAGTCTGTTATAGTATGGTTTCTTTCAGCCTTCCTGAATAAATATTTCCCTTGTTGGCAAATTTAACCGAGTGTACTTCATAATGACCTCTTTGTTAGGTGGGCCTGGAGCAGCCATTGATATCTCATGTGTTGGACCTTCGTATGTGAAGCGAGAGGTGAAGTCATCTTTCTTTTACATAAAACTTACTTTCTATAAATTTCATACGTCTTCATAATGAATGCTAATATTTTTGCAGGATGATTACTTTGGGACACTACATGACATATGGCACAAATGGAAGAATTGACTGAACTGCAACCTGTACCTGATGCGTGTGTACCTGTTATGAAATTTAAGTTCCATGGAATGGCAATTGACCTTCTCTATGCCAGTGCATCGCTTTCAGTAATGTCACCAGTAACTGTGCATTTATTTAATACTTGTTTGTGTTCTTAAATGCTTCTGTTGCACCTGTAATAATATACTGTTATGCTTACAGAGTATGCAATGCACTTGCGGTACAAGGTATTGCTTTTACTGCTCAAGCTTCCTTTTGTTATGCTTAATTTCCATGTTATACTTGAGGTACAAGGTAGAATGTTGCTTTCCTTCAACAATACTTTCCATGTCATGCTCCTCTTAGGAATCATATTTGCTAGTGAGGGGACACTACAAATTTCAAATGGTTGCGCTGTTTCAAAAGTGCAGCATGTTAGTGAAATGAAGAAATACATTATACACCAATTTTTTTTCCATATTTTTCTCATTTTTTGCAGATTTCACCTAATCTATTTTAAAATATGGCTAAGGATAAAAGTTTATTGACTCTAAGCTCTATGATTATTGTAGATTTTATAAAGCAGAACTCAACAATCCTTTTCTCATGAGAATTTCGCGAAAATAGGCAACCGACGAACGTGATCCGTATGCCATTTAAATTTGTCAAAACATTCTACTGTTTTGGCTACTTATGCTAATATGTTGCTATACTCTGTCTAAGCTAATTACAGCGCCCTTAAATTTTTCATTATCTATGATGCTTATTTTCCCTTTTGCATTACAGACTGGTCAAGATTCTCAAGAAATATGACAAGAGAAATGGGCCCCTTATCCGTCTTCCGTTCACTCAAAATGTCTCCTATACCAGCTTGTGAAGCAGTGTGAGGCCATCCTCGACCAGGTCCTATCATCAAGATGGAAAAAAAGTTATCAACAGTGAGACAAGCCTCTGAACCTAGTTCCCCCTTGGGTAGCAACGGATGTGTTCCAGAGCTTTATGAGATTGAGTTCATGGAGAGCTTGATGAGATAGATTATATCTTTTGTGCAAATGTTTTGTCATATTGGGTGATGTGTTCGTATCATTGGTAAAATCTTACTGTGTAATCTGAAATATTCGTGAAAAATGCATTTTAGCATTTTATTTTTTTGTAACATCCTATTTGTGATATCTGGAATACTCGTGTAGGCATTTTTTTTTTGATTATCGAAAATTGAACCGGTGACAGGCTTCTCGTTTTGCCTGTCACTAGTATCCACACACTAGTGACAGGCACAACGCCTGTCACTAGTAACCTGATACCAGTGACTAGTCATCAGTGACTGGCGCTTTGCCTGTCACTAACAAGCCTTTTGAGCCTGTCACTAATAGCTTATTCTGCAGTAGTGAAGCTCCATCCCTTCGTATCTCCTTGCTCCTGCCGCCATTGCTGATCACGGCAGGTTCCTCCGTCCTTGGTCACGTCGTCACGCTCAGGCGGGGCGGTGGCGAACCGTTTGTCCATGTCCAGGAGCCGCCGTGCCGTCGCCAAGCGGCCTGTCGTCCGTGGAGGTCTTCCCGAAGTGGTGTTGCTGAGTATTGGTAAATAGGAGAAATCAATAGATTGAAAAGTGATATGTACGATCACCTGCAGGGTGAACCTTCGAGCCAAGCGCTTGGACTTCATCGAGTCTTCTCCACTACCATGATAATCTATTTCAAGACCACACACAACATACTATGATTTTAGGCTAGAAATGCATTGTGCAACTGCTTTAACTTCCGGTTATTTACTTCAAGGCACGCATACAACAGATATGGAAAGAACTATAGCATCCCATAGTCGATTATTTGTTTTCAGATATGCCGAGTTTGTAAGCTTGTAGGGGTTATAGGGTTCTCAAAATCATCATCAGCAGCAATGAAACGAAGCGAACAATTAAATTTAGACAAGGAAGTTCATGCTACATACTGCTGATCACTTATCTATTTATCCTTGTGTTTTTTAATTTCTTATTTAATTTCAAAATTTAATAACTTCATGAAACTTGGAAATATTTCAGTCAAATTTGATAAACCACAATATAATACAAGATTGAGTACAGATCCGGTATTTTAATTTTTTGAAAAGGGGATATGGGGACAGCTCGCCGATCATGATGCTGCCGCCGACAAGGACCTACACGAGCATGTCGAGCAGCTAGCGGCAGAACCCACACCTTCATCATCGCGACACCATCCTCCACCACTATCGCCAACCCAAAGGCATCATCATGCCGGATCCATCCTTATCCGGCAAGCGCATAGGAGTAGAAGGCACATATGATGGCGGATGAAGGACATGACGTGATGGTGGGAGCGGTGTCCATGGGCTTTGGACAACCCTAACAACAAAACACGATAGAAGGGGGAGGAGCGGAGGAGGGGCGTCACGGCGGTGGTGCTGCTGGGAAAATGATGAGGGAGAATAGGTGACGGGGATAGGGAGCCGGCCTCAACGTTGTCGACCAAGATTAACCATGGGAGGGATCTTAGAGGGGAAATAGCCATGGGAGGGGCAATAACATGGGAGAGGCAATGTGGGGGAGATGGGCGAGGAAATGAAGGAGAACTATGTTGGCGCCGTTGTGGGGCAACACAACAACTAGACAGAGTGCACGGAGTATAATGGTACCAGAGGGAGCTCGGTGCGGAAGAAAATAGAAATTAGGAGAGGGTACGATAGGAAATTGGGGTGGAGAGATGGAGAATAAATTAGAGAGAGAAGAGAAAGAGTAAATAAACACGAAAGCCAGTACATATTCTACATGTCTAAATGCGGTGGCATCCTAAGAAAAACCAATTCAATCAACTTCTCTCTCACGAAGTTGCCTCTCCTATATATCATATCGGAAAGCAAATCCACACTTGAAATCATGTCTTTTCAGTTGATAGAATTACCTTTGATTACCCACTATCTCAAACATTTCTTCCCTTAATATGCAGTTATTATTATTTTTAAACTAAATCATCACCTGAGCTCCTTTTTCTATCTATAAATGACATCACGTACAACGATATTGGTGCTATTGACATACAAATAACAATTAACCGTTCAAATTAAATAATATAATTAGCAATAAAATATTTAGTGATCTTCGATTGGTGTTATTAGTTATCAAATTGTTTTAATTGGTGTTGTACTATAGTTTGTATAGACTTACCATTTAGAGAAAAACAATAAAATAAAGATGTTAGAATTTGTGCGGTGAAATTTGAAGAGGCCATTTGGAGTCCTCCAAAATAGTTCTTGTTTTCTATACATATGATGGCGAATTATGCAAAATTATTTTTTAAGCATTTTTAAGTAGTTTATATTTATAACTAGACATCTATATTGTGCTTAAGAGGCCGTAGCAACGCACGGGTATTCAGCTAGTATGACATAAGAAGGCTATGTGCTTTGGTTTTTCATTTTTTTTTTTTGAATATTATGCCCATTTGAAGATTTTGGGAGGTTCTTGAAATTTTCATGTTTGAAACCAATACGACTTCTCTTCAGGCTAGACTTCATAAGATCGATCGAGTTTATGGTTAGGGGGTAGATACATGATTTGTCTGGTTTGAACATGTCTAAACCTTGTTTATCAACTTGAAAGCTTACTATATGACATACGAAGACTATGTGCTTTTGTTTTTCATTCTTCTATTTTATTTTATTTTATGCCCATTTGAATCTTGGTCAAATCCTATGTTTGACCTGGATTTAAACAAGTATATAATATGAAAACGAAAAGGTAAGCATGGATCCTTCTTAGTCACTCTAAAATGAAGCGGCTTTTGGGATGTTCTTGAAATTTTCATGTTTGAAACCCAAACCACTTCTCTTCATGATTGACTTCATATATAAGACAGAGTTTAAGGTTAGGGACAGATATATACATGATTTTCTAGTTTGAATATGTCTAGACCTTGTTAATCAACTTGAATGCTTACTGTATGACATAAGAATGCTATGTGCTTTGGTTTATCAATCTTTTGGTTTTTTCCTGAATTTTTATGCCCATTTGAATCTTGGTCAAATCCTAGGTTTCACAAAGATTTAAACAAGTTTAAAATCTGAAAATTAAAAGGTAAGCATGGATCCTTCTTAGTCACTCTAAAATGAAGCTTTTGGGAGGTTTTTGAAATTTCCATGTTTGAAACCCAAAACCACTTCTCTTCATGCTTAATTGACTTCATAAGACAGAGTTTAGAGTGTTAGGGGTAGATACATGATTTGTCTAGTTTGAATACGTCTAGACCTTGTTTATCAACTTGAATTCTTACTATATGACATAAGAAGGCTATGTGCTTTGGTTTTTCATTTTTCTGATTTTTTTTGAATTTTATGCATGCCCATTTGAATCTTGGTCAAATACTAGCTAGGTTTGACCAAGATTTAAACAAGTTTAAAACATGAAAATGAAAAGGTAAGCCTCGATCCTTCTTAGTCACTCTAAAATGAAGCTTTTGGGGGGTTTTTGAAATTTGCATGTTTGAAACCCAAAACCACTTCTCTTCATGCCTTACTTCATAAGACGGAGTTTAGGGTCGTTAGGGAGTAGATACATGATTTGCCTGGTTTGAATATGTCTAGACCTTGTTTATCATCTTGAATGCTTACTATATGACAGAAGAAGACTATGTGCATTGGTATTTCATTTTTTTTTGAATTTTCATGCCCATTTCAATCTTGGTGAAATCCTAGGTTTGAGCAAGATTTAAACAAATTTAACACGTGAAAACGAATAAGCATGGATCCTTCTTAGTCACTCCAAAATGTACCAATTGATAGATGTGTTAACTTTGCTTCATGGAAAAAATAATGTCATGTAAATGAGTTAACTTGGATTTCCTGCCGTTGAATCCATAGGAAACTTTGTTCTAATGCACTATAATAATCAACCGAGTTTTTACACCAACATTGCCAACAGGTCTGTCACTTACGTGTGGCGCCCATGCGTGAGGTCCCACACTTCAGTGAGCACAAGTCAAGTGCAGTAGGTACGCAAACTCCAAGCCATCTTCTTTGTCAAGAGAAGACGCATCAGGATGCGTTTTGGAAATCTGTGGGTCCTTCTGGATCCTTCGGTTGTCCCTCTCACAAAAAAAACAAATCTCTCTCATTCTCGGCCTCGCTCGACTCGCTCGCTCGCTCGCACCTCCTGCTCACTGACAAACCCTGCACAAAAGTCAACATCATCACCCGAAAAAGGGGAGACACCATAATGCTCTCCCTTCTTCTCTCCTTCCGAGTGATCCCTCTTCCTCCGAGTTTCACTCGACGGGCAAACACACATGTGCTGCATAGTAATAATAATAAAAAGGTAGAAAAATCAACCTACGAATCTATAATTAAATACGTTAAACTAGGGTTTTGCCCAGTACTACAGATCAAGTTCATAAAAAATCCAACTACGGGGTTCGAACAACCCCATTTCTAATCCAAGATTTTTTCGACCTCATCCAAATGGCCTCAAACTATAGGGTTAATTAGCATCTAGTGCAGAATGTGTGAACATGTATGCACTATGTGTGCTATAACTTGTATGTCTTTCAAATTTGAACCAAATTTGAAATATATGAAATGGGGCTTTTGGCTTAAACGTTTGAAACCCAAAACGACTTCTCTTCATGCTAGGCATCATAAGACCGAGTTTAGGGTTAGGGGGTAGATACAGGATTTGTCTGTTTTGAATATGTCTATACCTTGTTTATCTACTTGAATATGCTTACTATAGATATATATGACGTAAGAAGACTATGTGCTTTGGTTTTTATTTTTTTTATTTTTCCAGAATTTTTATGCCCATTTGAATCTTGGTCAAATCCTAGGCTTGACCAATATTTAAACAAGCTTAAAACATGAAAATGAAAAGGTAAGCTTGGATCCTTCTTTGTCACTCTAAGATGAAGTTTTTGGGAGGTTTTCAAAATTTCCATGTCTGAAACCCAAAAACACTTCTCTTCATGCTTGACTTCATAAGACAAAGCTAGTTTAGGGCTTTAGGGGGTAGATACATGATTTGTCTAGTTTGAATATGTCTAGACCTTGTTTATCAACTTCAATTCTTACTATATGACATAAGAAGACTATATGTGCTAGCTTTGGTTTTTGATTTTTTGATTTTTTTGAATGTTTATGCCCATTTGAATCTTGGTCAAATCCTAGGTTTGACCAAGATTTAAACAAGTCTATAACATGAAAATGAAAAGGTAAGCCTGGATCCTTCCTAGCTAGTCATTCTAAAATGAAGCTTTTGGGGGGTTCTTGAAATCTCAATGTTTGAAACCCAAAAACCACTTCTCTTCATGGTTGACTTCATAAGACATGCAGAGTTTAGGGTTAGGGGGTAGATACATGATTTGTCGGGTTTGAATATGTCTAGACATGCTTGTTTATCAACTTGAATGCTTACTATATGACATAAGAAGGCTATATATGTGCTTTGGTTTTTCATTTTTCTAGTTTTTTGAATGTTATATGCCCATTTGAAGATTTTGGGTGGTTCTTGAAATTTTCATGTTTGAAACCAATACGACTTCTCTTCATGCTAGACTTCATAAGATCGACCGAGTTTATGGTTAGGGGCTAGATACATGATTTGTCTGGTTTGAACATGTCTAAACCTTGTTTACCAACTTGCAAGGCTTACTATATGACATAAGAAGACTATGTGCTTTTGTTTTTCATTCTTCTATTTTTTTATTTTATGCCCATTTGAATCTTGGTCAAATCCTATGTTTGACCTGGATTTAAACAAGTATAAAATATGAAAACGAAAAGGTAAGCCTGGATCCTTCTTAGTCACTCTAAAATGAAGCGACTTTTGGGATGTTCTTGAAATTTTCATGTTTGAAACCCAAAACCACTTCTCTTCATGATTGCTTCATATATAAGACAGAGTTTAGGGTTAGGGGCAGATATATACATGATTTTCTAGTTTGAATATGTCTAGACCTTATTTATCAACTTGAATGCTTACTATATGACATAAGAATGCTATGTGCTTTGGTTTATCATTCTTTTGGTTTTTTCCTGAATTTTTATGCCCATTTGAATCTTGGTCAAATCCTAGGTTTCACAAAGATTTAAACAAGTTTAAAATCTGAAAATTAAAAGGTAAGCATGGATCCTTCTTAGTCACTCTAAAATGAAGCTTTTGGGAGGTTTTTGAAATTTCCATGTTTGAAACCCAAAAACCACTTCTCTTCATGCTTGACTTCATAAGACAGAGTTTAGAGTGTTAGGGGTAGATACATGATTTGTCTAGTTTGAATATGTCTAGACCTTGTTTATCAACTTGAATTCTTACTATATGACATAAGAAGGCTATGTGCTTTGGTTTTTCATTTTTCTGGTTTTTTTGAATATTATGCCCATTTGAAGATTTTGGGAGGTTCTTGAAATTTTCATGTTTGAAACCAATACGACTTCTCTTCAGGCTAGACTTCATAAGATCGATCGAGTTTATGGTTAGGGGGTAGATACATGATTTGTCTGGTTTGAACATGTCTAAACCTTGTTTATCAACTTGAAAGCTTACTATATGACATACGAAGACTATGTGCTTTTGTTTTTCATTCTTCTATTTTATTTTATTTTATGCCCATTTGAATCTTGGTCAAATCCTATGTTTGACCTGGATTTAAACAAGTATATAATATGAAAACGAAAAGGTAAGCATGGATCCTTCTTAGTCACTCTAAAATGAAGCGGCTTTTGGGATGTTCTTGAAATTTTCATGTTTGAAACCCAAACCACTTCTCTTCATGATTGACTTCATATATAAGACAGAGTTTAAGGTTAGGGACAGATATATACATGATTTTCTAGTTTGAATATGTCTAGACCTTGTTAATCAACTTGAATGCTTACTGTATGACATAAGAATGCTATGTGCTTTGGTTTATCAATCTTTTGGTTTTTTCCTGAATTTTTATGCCCATTTGAATCTTGGTCAAATCCTAGGTTTCACAAAGATTTAAACAAGTTTAAAATCTGAAAATTAAAAGGTAAGCATGGATCCTTCTTAGTCACTCTAAAATGAAGCTTTTGGGAGGTTTTTGAAATTTCCATGTTTGAAACCCAAAACCACTTCTCTTCATGCTTAATTGACTTCATAAGACAGAGTTTAGAGTGTTAGGGGTAGATACATGATTTGTCTAGTTTGAATACGTCTAGACCTTGTTTATCAACTTGAATTCTTACTATATGACATAAGAAGGCTATGTGCTTTGGTTTTTCATTTTTCTGATTTTTTTTGAATTTTATGCATGCCCATTTGAATCTTGGTCAAATACTAGCTAGGTTTGACCAAGATTTAAACAAGTTTAAAACATGAAAATGAAAAGGTAAGCCTCGATCCTTCTTAGTCACTCTAAAATGAAGCTTTTGGGGGGTTTTTGAAATTTGCATGTTTGAAACCCAAAACCACTTCTCTTCATGCCTTACTTCATAAGACGGAGTTTAGGGTCGTTAGGGAGTAGATACATGATTTGCCTGGTTTGAATATGTCTAGACCTTGTTTATCATCTTGAATGCTTACTATATGACAGAAGAAGACTATGTGCATTGGTATTTCATTTTTTTTTGAATTTTCATGCCCATTTCAATCTTGGTGAAATCCTAGGTTTGAGCAAGATTTAAACAAATTTAACACGTGAAAACGAATAAGCATGGATCCTTCTTAGTCACTCCAAAATGTACCAATTGATAGATGTGTTAACTTTGCTTCATGGAAAAAATAATGTCATGTAAATGAGTTAACTTGGATTTCCTGCCGTTGAATCCATAGGAAACTTTGTTCTAATGCACTATAATAATCAACCGAGTTTTTACACCAACATTGCCAACAGGTCTGTCACTTACGTGTGGCGCCCATGCGTGAGGTCCCACACTTCAGTGAGCACAAGTCAAGTGCAGTAGGTACGCAAACTCCAAGCCATCTTCTTTGTCAAGAGAAGACGCATCAGGATGCGTTTTGGAAATCTGTGGGTCCTTCTGGATCCTTCGGTTGTCCCTCTCACAAAAAAAAAAAATCTCTCTCATTCTCGGCCTCGCTCGACTCGCTCGCTCGCTCGCACCTCCTGCTCACTGACAAACCCTGCACAAAAGTCAACATCATCACCCGAAAAAGGGGAGACACCATAATGCTCTCCCTTCTTCTCTCCTTCCGAGTGATCCCTCTTCCTCCGAGTTTCACTCGACGGGCAAACACACATGTGCTGCATAGTAATAATAATAAAAAGGTAGAAAAATCAACCTACGAATCTATAATTAAATACGTTAAACTAGGGTTTTGCCCAGTACTACAGATCAAGTTCATAAAAAATCCAACTACGGGGTTCGAACAACCCCATTTCTAATCCAAGATTTTTTTCGACCTCATCCAAATGGCCTCAAACTATAGGGTTAATTAGCATCTAGTGCAGAATGTGTGAACATGTATGCACTATGTGTGCTATAACTTGTATGTCTTTCAAATTTGAACCAAATTTGAAATATATGAAATGGGGCTTTTGGCTTAAACGTTTGAAACCCAAAACGACTTCTCTTCATGCTAGGCATCATAAGACCGAGTTTAGGGTTAGGGGGTAGATACAGGATTTGTCTGTTTTGAATATGTCTATACCTTGTTTATCTACTTGAATATGCTTACTATAGATATATATGACGTAAGAAGACTATGTGCTTTGGTTTTTTTTATTTTTCCAGAATTTTTATGCCCATTTGAATCTTGGTCAAATCCTAGGCTTGACCAATATTTAAACAAGCTTAAAACATGAAAATGAAAAGGTAAGCTTGGATCCTTCTTTGTCACTCTAAGATGAAGTTTTTGGGAGGTTTTCAAAATTTCCATGTCTGAAACCCAAAAACACTTCTCTTCATGCTTGACTTCATAAGACAAAGCTAGTTTAGGGCTTTAGGGGGTAGATACATGATTTGTCTAGTTTGAATATGTCTAGACCTTGTTTATCAACTTCAATTCTTACTATATGACATAAGAAGACTATATGTGCTAGCTTTGGTTTTTGATTTTTTGATTTTTTTGAATGTTTATGCCCATTTGAATCTTGGTCAAATCCTAGGTTTGACCAAGATTTAAACAAGTCTATAACATGAAAATGAAAAGGTAAGCCTGGATCCTTCCTAGCTAGTCATTCTAAAATGAAGCTTTTGGGGGGTTCTTGAAATCTCAATGTTTGAAACCCAAAACCACTTCTCTTCATGGTTGACTTCATAAGACATGCAGAGTTTAGGGTTAGGGGTAGATACATGATTTGTCGGGTTTGAATATGTCTAGACATGCTTGTTTATCAACTTGAATGCTTACTATATGACATAAGAAGGCTATATATGTGCTTTGGTTTTTCATTTTTCTAGTTTTTTGAATGTTATATGCCCATTTGAAGATTTTGGGTGGTTCTTGAAATTTTCATGTTTGAAACCAATACGACTTCTCTTCATGCTAGACTTCATAAGATCGACCGAGTTTATGGTTAGGGGCTAGATACATGATTTGTCTGGTTTGAACATGTCTAAACCTTGTTTACCAACTTGCAAGGCTTACTATATGACATAAGAAGACTATGTGCTTTTGTTTTTCATTCTTCTATTTTTTTATTTTATGCCCATTTGAATCTTGGTCAAATCCTATGTTTGACCTGGATTTAAACAAGTATAAAATATGAAAACGAAAAGGTAAGCCTGGATCCTTCTTAGTCACTCTAAAATGAAGCGACTTTTGGGATGTTCTTGAAATTTTCATGTTTGAAACCCAAAACCACTTCTCTTCATGATTGCTTCATATATAAGACAGAGTTTAGGGTTAGGGGCAGATATATACATGATTTTCTAGTTTGAATATGTCTAGACCTTATTTATCAACTTGAATGCTTACTATATGACATAAGAATGCTATGTGCTTTGGTTTATCATTCTTTTGGTTTTTTCCTGAATTTTTATGCCCATTTGAATCTTGGTCAAATCCTAGGTTTCACAAAGATTTAAACAAGTTTAAAATCTGAAAATTAAAAGGTAAGCATGGATCCTTCTTAGTCACTCTAAAATGAAGCTTTTGGGAGGTTTTTGAAATTTCCATGTTTGAAACCCAAAAACCACTTCTCTTCATGCTTGACTTCATAAGACAGAGTTTAGAGTGTTAGGGGTAGATACATGATTTGTCTAGTTTGAATATGTCTAGACCTTGTTTATCAACTTGAATTCTTACTATATGACATAAGAAGGCTATGTGCTTTGGTTTTTCATTTTTCTGGTTTTTTTGAATATTATGCCCATTTGAAGATTTTGGGAGGTTCTTGAAATTTTCATGTTTGAAACCAATACGACTTCTCTTCAGGCTAGACTTCATAAGATCGATCGAGTTTATGGTTAGGGGGTAGATACATGATTTGTCTGGTTTGAACATGTCTAAACCTTGTTTATCAACTTGAAAGCTTACTATATGACATACGAAGACTATGTGCTTTTGTTTTTCATTCTTCTATTTTATTTTATTTTATGCCCATTTGAATCTTGGTCAAATCCTATGTTTGACCTGGATTTAAACAAGTATATAATATGAAAACGAAAAGGTAAGCATGGATCCTTCTTAGTCACTCTAAAATGAAGCGGCTTTTGGGATGTTCTTGAAATTTTCATGTTTGAAACCCAAACCACTTCTCTTCATGATTGACTTCATATATAAGACAGAGTTTAAGGTTAGGGACAGATATATACATGATTTTCTAGTTTGAATATGTCTAGACCTTGTTAATCAACTTGAATGCTTACTGTATGACATAAGAATGCTATGTGCTTTGGTTTATCATTCTTTTGGTTTTTTCCTGAATTTTTATGCCCATTTGAATCTTGGTCAAATCCTAGGTTTCACAAAGATTTAAACAAGTTTAAAATCTGAAAATTAAAAGGTAAGCATGGATCCTTCTTAGTCACTCTAAAATGAAGCTTTTGGGAGGTTTTTGAAATTTCCATGTTTGAAACCCAAAAACCACTTCTCTTCATGCTTGACTTCATAAGACAGAGTTTAGAGTGTTAGGGGTAGATACATGATTTGTCTAGTTTGAATATGTCTAGACCTTGTTTATCAACTTGAATTCTTACTATATGACATAAGAAGGCTATGTGCTTTGGTTTTTCATTTTTCTGGTTTTTTTGAATATTATGCCCATTTGAAGATTTTGGGAGGTTCTTGAAATTTTCATGTTTGAAACCAATACGACTTCTCTTCAGGCTAGACTTCATAAGATCGATCGAGTTTATGGTTAGGGGGTAGATACATGATTTGTCTGGTTTGAACATGTCTAAACCTTGTTTATCAACTTGAAAGCTTACTATATGACATACGAAGACTATGTGCTTTTGTTTTTCATTCTTCTATTTTATTTTATTTTATGCCCATTTGAATCTTGGTCAAATCCTATGTTTGACCTGGATTTAAACAAGTATATAATATGAAAACGAAAAGGTAAGCATGGATCCTTCTTAGTCACTCTAAAATGAAGCGGCTTTTGGGATGTTCTTGAAATTTTCATGTTTGAAACCCAAACCACTTCTCTTCATGATTGACTTCATATATAAGACAGAGTTTAAGGTTAGGGACAGATATATACATGATTTTCTAGTTTGAATATGTCTAGACCTTGTTAATCAACTTGAATGCTTACTGTATGACATAAGAATGCTATGTGCTTTGGTTTATCAATCTTTTGGTTTTTTCCTGAATTTTTATGCCCATTTGAATCTTGGTCAAATCCTAGGTTTCACAAAGATTTAAACAAGTTTAAAATCTGAAAATTAAAAGGTAAGCATGGATCCTTCTTAGTCACTCTAAAATGAAGCTTTTGGGAGGTTTTTGAAATTTCCATGTTTGAAACCCAAAACCACTTCTCTTCATGCTTAATTGACTTCATAAGACAGAGTTTAGAGTGTTAGGGGTAGATACATGATTTGTCTAGTTTGAATACGTCTAGACCTTGTTTATCAACTTGAATTCTTACTATATGACATAAGAAGGCTATGTGCTTTGGTTTTTCATTTTTCTGATTTTTTTTGAATTTTATGCATGCCCATTTGAATCTTGGTCAAATACTAGCTAGGTTTGACCAAGATTTAAACAAGTTTAAAACATGAAAATGAAAAGGTAAGCCTCGATCCTTCTTAGTCACTCTAAAATGAAGCTTTTGGGGGGTTTTTGAAATTTGCATGTTTGAAACCCAAAACCACTTCTCTTCATGCCTTACTTCATAAGACGGAGTTTAGGGTCGTTAGGGAGTAGATACATGATTTGCCTGGTTTGAATATGTCTAGACCTTGTTTATCATCTTGAATGCTTACTATATGACAGAAGAAGACTATGTGCATTGGTATTTCATTTTTTTTTTGAATTTTCATGCCCATTTCAATCTTGGTGAAATCCTAGGTTTGAGCAAGATTTAAACAAATTTAACACGTGAAAACGAATAAGCATGGATCCTTCTTAGTCACTCCAAAATGTACCAATTGATAGATGTGTTAACTTTGCTTCATGGAAAAAATAATGTCATGTAAATGAGTTAACTTGGATTTCCTGCCGTTGAATCCATAGGAAACTTTGTTCTAATGCACTATAATAATCAACCGAGTTTTTACACCAACATTGCCAACAGGTCTGTCACTTACGTGTGGCGCCCATGCGTGAGGTCCCACACTTCAGTGAGCACAAGTCAAGTGCAGTAGGTACGCAAACTCCAAGCCATCTTCTTTGTCAAGAGAAGACGCATCAGGATGCGTTTTGGAAATCTGTGGGTCCTTCTGGATCCTTCGGTTGTCCCTCTCACAAAAAAACAAATCTCTCTCATTCTCGGCCTCGCTCGACTCGCTCGCTCGCTCGCTCGCTCGCACCTCCTGCTCACTGACAAACCCTGCACAAAAGTCAACATCATCACCCGAAAAAGGGGAGACACCATAATGCTCTCCCTTCTTCTCTCCTTCCGAGTGATCCCTCTTCCTCCGAGTTTCACTCGACGGGCAAACACACATGTGCTGCATAGTAATAATAATAAAAAGGTAGAAAAATCAACCTACGAATCTATAATTAAATACGTTAAACTAGGGTTTTGCCCAGTACTACAGATCAAGTTCATAAAAAATCCAACTACGGGGTTCGAACAACCCCATTTCTAATCCAAGATTTTTTTCGACCTCATCCAAATGGCCTCAAACTATAGGGTTAATTAGCATCTAGTGCAGAATGTGTGAACATGTATGCACTATGTGTGCTATAACTTGTATGTCTTTCAAATTTGAACCAAATTTGAAATATATGAAATGGGGCTTTTGGCTTAAACGTTTGAAACCCAAAACGACTTCTCTTCATGCTAGGCATCATAAGACCGAGTTTAGGGTTAGGGGGTAGATACAGGATTTGTCTGTTTTGAATATGTCTATACCTTGTTTATCTACTTGAATATGCTTACTATAGATATATATGACGTAAGAAGACTATGTGCTTTGGTTTTTATTTTTTTTATTTTTCCAGAATTTTTATGCCCATTTGAATCTTGGTCAAATCCTAGGCTTGACCAATATTTAAACAAGCTTAAAACATGAAAATGAAAAGGTAAGCTTGGATCCTTCTTTGTCACTCTAAGATGAAGTTTTTGGGAGGTTTTCAAAATTTCCATGTCTGAAACCCAAAAACACTTCTCTTCATGCTTGACTTCATAAGACAAAGCTAGTTTAGGGCTTTAGGGGGTAGATACATGATTTGTCTAGTTTGAATATGTCTAGACCTTGTTTATCAACTTCAATTCTTACTATATGACATAAGAAGACTATATGTGCTAGCTTTGGTTTTTGATTTTTTGATTTTTTTGAATGTTTATGCCCATTTGAATCTTGGTCAAATCCTAGGTTTGACCAAGATTTAAACAAGTCTATAACATGAAAATGAAAAGGTAAGCCTGGATCCTTCCTAGCTAGTCATTCTAAAATGAAGCTTTTGGGGGGTTCTTGAAATCTCAATGTTTGAAACCCAAAAACCACTTCTCTTCATGGTTGACTTCATAAGACATGCAGAGTTTAGGGTTAGGGGGTAGATACATGATTTGTCGGGTTTGAATATGTCTAGACATGCTTGTTTATCAACTTGAATGCTTACTATATGACATAAGAAGGCTATATATGTGCTTTGGTTTTTCATTTTTCTAGTTTTTTGAATGTTATATGCCCATTTGAAGATTTTGGGTGGTTCTTGAAATTTTCATGTTTGAAACCAATACGACTTCTCTTCATGCTAGACTTCATAAGATCGACCGAGTTTATGGTTAGGGGCTAGATACATGATTTGTCTGGTTTGAACATGTCTAAACCTTGTTTACCAACTTGCAAGGCTTACTATATGACATAAGAAGACTATGTGCTTTTGTTTTTCATTCTTCTATTTTTTTATTTTATGCCCATTTGAATCTTGGTCAAATCCTATGTTTGACCTGGATTTAAACAAGTATAAAATATGAAAACGAAAAGGTAAGCCTGGATCCTTCTTAGTCACTCTAAAATGAAGCGACTTTTGGGATGTTCTTGAAATTTTCATGTTTGAAACCCAAAACCACTTCTCTTCATGATTGCTTCATATATAAGACAGAGTTTAGGGTTAGGGGCAGATATATACATGATTTTCTAGTTTGAATATGTCTAGACCTTATTTATCAACTTGAATGCTTACTATATGACATAAGAATGCTATGTGCTTTGGTTTATCATTCTTTTGGTTTTTTCCTGAATTTTTATGCCCATTTGAATCTTGGTCAAATCCTAGGTTTCACAAAGATTTAAACAAGTTTAAAATCTGAAAATTAAAAGGTAAGCATGGATCCTTCTTAGTCACTCTAAAATGAAGCTTTTGGGAGGTTTTTGAAATTTCCATGTTTGAAACCCAAAACCACTTCTCTTCATGCTTGACTTCATAAGACAGAGTTTAGAGTGTTAGGGGTAGATACATGATTTGTCTAGTTTGAATATGTCTAGACCTTGTTTATCAACTTGAATTCTTACTATATGACATAAGAAGGCTATGTGCTTTGGTTTTTCATTTTTCTGGTTTTTTTGAATATTATGCCCATTTGAAGATTTTGGGAGGTTCTTGAAATTTTCATGTTTGAAACCAATACGACTTCTCTTCAGGCTAGACTTCATAAGATCGATCGAGTTTATGGTTAGGGGGTAGATACATGATTTGTCTGGTTTGAACATGTCTAAACCTTGTTTATCAACTTGAAAGCTTACTATATGACATACGAAGACTATGTGCTTTTGTTTTTCATTCTTCTATTTTATTTTATTTTATGCCCATTTGAATCTTGGTCAAATCCTATGTTTGACCTGGATTTAAACAAGTATATAATATGAAAACGAAAAGGTAAGCATGGATCCTTCTTAGTCACTCTAAAATGAAGCGGCTTTTGGGATGTTCTTGAAATTTTCATGTTTGAAACCCAAACCACTTCTCTTCATGATTGACTTCATATATAAGACAGAGTTTAAGGTTAGGGACAGATATATACATGATTTTCTAGTTTGAATATGTCTAGACCTTGTTAATCAACTTGAATGCTTACTGTATGACATAAGAATGCTATGTGCTTTGGTTTATCAATCTTTTGGTTTTTTCCTGAATTTTTATGCCCATTTGAATCTTGGTCAAATCCTAGGTTTCACAAAGATTTAAACAAGTTTAAAATCTGAAAATTAAAAGGTAAGCATGGATCCTTCTTAGTCACTCTAAAATGAAGCTTTTGGGAGGTTTTTGAAATTTCCATGTTTGAAACCCAAAACCACTTCTCTTCATGCTTAATTGACTTCATAAGACAGAGTTTAGAGTGTTAGGGGTAGATACATGATTTGTCTAGTTTGAATACGTCTAGACCTTGTTTATCAACTTGAATTCTTACTATATGACATAAGAAGGCTATGTGCTTTGGTTTTTCATTTTTCTGATTTTTTTTGAATTTTATGCATGCCCATTTGAATCTTGGTCAAATACTAGCTAGGTTTGACCAAGATTTAAACAAGTTTAAAACATGAAAATGAAAAGGTAAGCCTCGATCCTTCTTAGTCACTCTAAAATGAAGCTTTTGGGGGGTTTTTGAAATTTGCATGTTTGAAACCCAAAACCACTTCTCTTCATGCCTTACTTCATAAGACGGAGTTTAGGGTCGTTAGGGAGTAGATACATGATTTGCCTGGTTTGAATATGTCTAGACCTTGTTTATCATCTTGAATGCTTACTATATGACAGAAGAAGACTATGTGCATTGGTATTTCATTTTTTTTTGAATTTTCATGCCCATTTCAATCTTGGTGAAATCCTAGGTTTGAGCAAGATTTAAACAAATTTAACACGTGAAAACGAATAAGCATGGATCCTTCTTAGTCACTCCAAAATGTACCAATTGATAGATGTGTTAACTTTGCTTCATGGAAAAAATAATGTCATGTAAATGAGTTAACTTGGATTTCCTGCCGTTGAATCCATAGGAAACTTTGTTCTAATGCACTATAATAATCAACCGAGTTTTTACACCAACATTGCCAACAGGTCTGTCACTTACGTGTGGCGCCCATGCGTGAGGTCCCACACTTCAGTGAGCACAAGTCAAGTGCAGTAGGTACGCAAACTCCAAGCCATCTTCTTTGTCAAGAGAAGACGCATCAGGATGCGTTTTGGAAATCTGTGGGTCCTTCTGGATCCTTCGGTTGTCCCTCTCACAAAAAAAAACAAATCTCTCTCATTCTCGGCCTCGCTCGACTCGCTCGCTCGCACCTCCTGCTCACTGACAAACCCTGCACAAAAGTCAACATCATCACCCGAAAAAGGGGAGACACCATAATGCTCTCCCTTCTTCTCTCCTTCCGAGTGATCCCTCTTCCTCCGAGTTTCACTCGACGGGCAAACACACATGTGCTGCATAGTAATAATAATAAAAAGGTAGAAAAATCAACCTACGAATCTATAATTAAATACGTTAAACTAGGGTTTTGCCCAGTACTACAGATCAAGTTCATAAAAAATCCAACTACGGGGTTCGAACAACCCCATTTCTAATCCAAGATTTTTTCGACCTCATCCAAATGGCCTCAAACTATAGGGTTAATTAGCATCTAGTGCAGAATGTGTGAACATGTATGCACTATGTGTGCTATAACTTGTATGTCTTTCAAATTTGAACCAAATTTGAAATATATGAAATGGGGCTTTTGGCTTAAACGTTTGAAACCCAAAACGACTTCTCTTCATGCTAGGCATCATAAGACCGAGTTTAGGGTTAGGGGGTAGATACAGGATTTGTCTGTTTTGAATATGTCTATACCTTGTTTATCTACTTGAATATGCTTACTATAGATATATATGACGTAAGAAGACTATGTGCTTTGGTTTTTATTTTTTTTATTTTTCCAGAATTTTTATGCCCATTTGAATCTTGGTCAAATCCTAGGCTTGACCAATATTTAAACAAGCTTAAAACATGAAAATGAAAAGGTAAGCTTGGATCCTTCTTTGTCACTCTAAGATGAAGTTTTTGGGAGGTTTTCAAAATTTCCATGTCTGAAACCCAAAAACACTTCTCTTCATGCTTGACTTCATAAGACAAAGCTAGTTTAGGGCTTTAGGGGGTAGATACATGATTTGTCTAGTTTGAATATGTCTAGACCTTGTTTATCAACTTCAATTCTTACTATATGACATAAGAAGACTATATGTGCTAGCTTTGGTTTTTGATTTTTTGATTTTTTTGAATGTTTATGCCCATTTGAATCTTGGTCAAATCCTAGGTTTGACCAAGATTTAAACAAGTCTATAACATGAAAATGAAAAGGTAAGCCTGGATCCTTCCTAGCTAGTCATTCTAAAATGAAGCTTTTGGGGGGTTCTTGAAATCTCAATGTTTGAAACCCAAAACCACTTCTCTTCATGGTTGACTTCATAAGACATGCAGAGTTTAGGGTTAGGGGGTAGATACATGATTTGTCGGGTTTGAATATGTCTAGACATGCTTGTTTATCAACTTGAATGCTTACTATATGACATAAGAAGGCTATATATGTGCTTTGGTTTTTCATTTTTCTAGTTTTTTGAATGTTATATGCCCATTTGAAGATTTTGGGTGGTTCTTGAAATTTTCATGTTTGAAACCAATACGACTTCTCTTCATGCTAGACTTCATAAGATCGACCGAGTTTATGGTTAGGGGCTAGATACATGATTTGTCTGGTTTGAACATGTCTAAACCTTGTTTACCAACTTGCAAGGCTTACTATATGACATAAGAAGACTATGTGCTTTTGTTTTTCATTCTTCTATTTTTTTATTTTATGCCCATTTGAATCTTGGTCAAATCCTATGTTTGACCTGGATTTAAACAAGTATAAAATATGAAAACGAAAAGGTAAGCCTGGATCCTTCTTAGTCACTCTAAAATGAAGCGACTTTTGGGATGTTCTTGAAATTTTCATGTTTGAAACCCAAAACCACTTCTCTTCATGATTGCTTCATATATAAGACAGAGTTTAGGGTTAGGGGCAGATATATACATGATTTTCTAGTTTGAATATGTCTAGACCTTATTTATCAACTTGAATGCTTACTATATGACATAAGAATGCTATGTGCTTTGGTTTATCATTCTTTTGGTTTTTTCCTGAATTTTTATGCCCATTTGAATCTTGGTCAAATCCTAGGTTTCACAAAGATTTAAACAAGTTTAAAATCTGAAAATTAAAAGGTAAGCATGGATCCTTCTTAGTCACTCTAAAATGAAGCTTTTGGGAGGTTTTTGAAATTTCCATGTTTGAAACCAAAAACCACTTCTCTTCATGCTTGACTTCATAAGACAGAGTTTAGAGTGTTAGGGGTAGATACATGATTTGTCTAGTTTGAATATGTCTAGACCTTGTTTATCAACTTGAATTCTTACTATATGACATAAGAAGGCTATGTGCTTTGGTTTTTCATTTTTCTGGTTTTTTTGAATATTATGCCCATTTGAAGATTTTGGGAGGTTCTTGAAATTTTCATGTTTGAAACCAATACGACTTCTCTTCAGGCTAGACTTCATAAGATCGATCGAGTTTATGGTTAGGGGGTAGATACATGATTTGTCTGGTTTGAACATGTCTAAACCTTGTTTATCAACTTGAAAGCTTACTATATGACATACGAAGACTATGTGCTTTTGTTTTTCATTCTTCTATTTTATTTTATTTTATGCCCATTTGAATCTTGGTCAAATCCTATGTTTGACCTGGATTTAAACAAGTATATAATATGAAAACGAAAAGGTAAGCATGGATCCTTCTTAGTCACTCTAAAATGAAGCGGCTTTTGGGATGTTCTTGAAATTTTCATGTTTGAAACCCAAACCACTTCTCTTCATGATTGACTTCATATATAAGACAGAGTTTAAGGTTAGGGACAGATATATACATGATTTTCTAGTTTGAATATGTCTAGACCTTGTTAATCAACTTGAATGCTTACTGTATGACATAAGAATGCTATGTGCTTTGGTTTATCAATCTTTTGGTTTTTTCCTGAATTTTTATGCCCATTTGAATCTTGGTCAAATCCTAGGTTTCACAAAGATTTAAACAAGTTTAAAATCTGAAAATTAAAAGGTAAGCATGGATCCTTCTTAGTCACTCTAAAATGAAGCTTTTGGGAGGTTTTTGAAATTTCCATGTTTGAAACCCAAAACCACTTCTCTTCATGCTTAATTGACTTCATAAGACAGAGTTTAGAGTGTTAGGGGTAGATACATGATTTGTCTAGTTTGAATACGTCTAGACCTTGTTTATCAACTTGAATTCTTACTATATGACATAAGAAGGCTATGTGCTTTGGTTTTTCATTTTTCTGATTTTTTTTGAATTTTATGCATGCCCATTTGAATCTTGGTCAAATACTAGCTAGGTTTGACCAAGATTTAAACAAGTTTAAAACATGAAAATGAAAAGGTAAGCCTCGATCCTTCTTAGTCACTCTAAAATGAAGCTTTTGGGGGGTTTTTGAAATTTGCATGTTTGAAACCCAAAACCACTTCTCTTCATGCCTTACTTCATAAGACGGAGTTTAGGGTCGTTAGGGAGTAGATACATGATTTGCCTGGTTTGAATATGTCTAGACCTTGTTTATCATCTTGAATGCTTACTATATGACAGAAGAAGACTATGTGCATTGGTATTTTTTTTTTTGAATTTTCATGCCCATTTCAATCTTGGTGAAATCCTAGGTTTGAGCAAGATTTAAACAAATTTAACACGTGAAAACGAATAAGCATGGATCCTTCTTAGTCACTCCAAAATGTACCAATTGATAGATGTGTTAACTTTGCTTCATGGAAAAAATAATGTCATGTAAATGAGTTAACTTGGATTTCCTACCGTTGAATCCATAGGAAACTTTGTTCTAATGCACTATAATAATCAACCGAGTTTTTACACCAACATTGCCAACAGGTCTGTCACTTACGTGTGGCGCCCATGCGTGAGGTCCCACACTTCAGTGAGCACAAGTCAAGTGCAGTAGGTACGCAAACTCCAAGCCATCTTCTTTGTCAAGAGAAGACGCATCAGGATGCGTTTTGGAAATCTGTGGGTCCTTCTGGATCCTTCGGTTGTCCCTCTCACAAAAAAAACAAATCTCTCTCATTCTCGGCCTCGCTCGACTCGCTCGCTCGCTCGCTCGCTCGCACCTCCTGCTCACTGACAAACCCTGCACAAAAGTCAACATCATCACCCGAAAAAGGGGAGACACCATAATGCTCTCCCTTCTTCTCTCCTTCCGAGTGATCCCTCTTCCTCCGAGTTTCACTCGACGGGCAAACACACATGTGCTGCATAGTAATAATAATAAAAAGGTAGAAAAATCAACCTACGAATCTATAATTAAATACGTTAAACTAGGGTTTTGCCCAGTACTACAGATCAAGTTCATAAAAAATCCAACTACGGGGTTCGAACAACCCCATTTCTAATCCAAGATTTTTTTCGACCTCATCCAAATGGCCTCAAACTATAGGGTTAATTAGCATCTAGTGCAGAATGTGTGAACATGTATGCACTATGTGTGCTATAACTTGTATGTCTTTCAAATTTGAACCAAATTTGAAATATATGAAATGGGGCTTTTGGCTTAAACGTTTGAAACCCAAAACGACTTCTCTTCATGCTAGGCATCATAAGACCGAGTTTAGGGTTAGGGGGTAGATACAGGATTTGTCTGTTTTGAATATGTCTATACCTTGTTTATCTACTTGAATATGCTTACTATAGATATATATGACGTAAGAAGACTATGTGCTTTGGTTTTTTTTTATTTTTCCAGAATTTTTATGCCCATTTGAATCTTGGTCAAATCCTAGGCTTGACCAATATTTAAACAAGCTTAAAACATGAAAATGAAAAGGTAAGCTTGGATCCTTCTTTGTCACTCTAAGATGAAGTTTTTGGGAGGTTTTCAAAATTTCCATGTCTGAAACCCAAAAACACTTCTCTTCATGCTTGACTTCATAAGACAAAGCTAGTTTAGGGCTTTAGGGGGTAGATACATGATTTGTCTAGTTTGAATATGTCTAGACCTTGTTTATCAACTTCAATTCTTACTATATGACATAAGAAGACTATATGTGCTAGCTTTGGTTTTTGATTTTTTGATTTTTTTGAATGTTTATGCCCATTTGAATCTTGGTCAAATCCTAGGTTTGACCAAGATTTAAACAAGTCTATAACATGAAAATGAAAAGGTAAGCCTGGATCCTTCCTAGCTAGTCATTCTAAAATGAAGCTTTTGGGGGGTTCTTGAAATCTCAATGTTTGAAACCAAAAACCACTTCTCTTCATGGTTGACTTCATAAGACATGCAGAGTTTAGGGTTAGGGGGTAGATACATGATTTGTCGGGTTTGAATATGTCTAGACATGCTTGTTTATCAACTTGAATGCTTACTATATGACATAAGAAGGCTATATATGTGCTTTGGTTTTTCATTTTTCTAGTTTTTTGAATGTTATATGCCCATTTGAAGATTTTGGGTGGTTCTTGAAATTTTCATGTTTGAAACCAATACGACTTCTCTTCATGCTAGACTTCATAAGATCGACCGAGTTTATGGTTAGGGGCTAGATACATGATTTGTCTGGTTTGAACATGTCTAAACCTTGTTTACCAACTTGCAAGGCTTACTATATGACATAAGAAGACTATGTGCTTTTGTTTTTCATTCTTCTATTTTTTTATTTTATGCCCATTTGAATCTTGGTCAAATCCTATGTTTGACCTGGATTTAAACAAGTATAAAATATGAAAACGAAAAGGTAAGCCTGGATCCTTCTTAGTCACTCTAAAATGAAGCGACTTTTGGGATGTTCTTGAAATTTTCATGTTTGAAACCCAAAACCACTTCTCTTCATGATTGCTTCATATATAAGACAGAGTTTAGGGTTAGGGGCAGATATATACATGATTTTCTAGTTTGAATATGTCTAGACCTTATTTATCAACTTGAATGCTTACTATATGACATAAGAATGCTATGTGCTTTGGTTTATCATTCTTTTGGTTTTTTCCTGAATTTTTATGCCCATTTGAATCTTGGTCAAATCCTAGGTTTCACAAAGATTTAAACAAGTTTAAAATCTGAAAATTAAAAGGTAAGCATGGATCCTTCTTAGTCACTCTAAAATGAAGCTTTTGGGAGGTTTTTGAAATTTCCATGTTTGAAACCCAAAAACCACTTCTCTTCATGCTTGACTTCATAAGACAGAGTTTAGGGTTAGGGGTAGATACATGATTTGTCTAGTTTGAATATGTCTAGACCTTGTTTATCAACTTGAATTCTTACTATATGACATAAGAAGGCTATGTGCTTTGGTTTTTCATTTTTCTGGTTTTTTTGAATATTATGCCCATTTGAAGATTTTGGGAGGTTCTTGAAATTTTCATGTTTGAAACCAATACGACTTCTCTTCAGGCTAGACTTCATAAGATCGATCGAGTTTATGGTTAGGGGGTAGATACATGATTTGTCTGGTTTGAACATGTCTAAACCTTGTTTATCAACTTGAAAGCTTACTATATGACATACGAAGACTATGTGCTTTTGTTTTTCATTCTTCTATTTTATTTTATTTTATGCCCATTTGAATCTTGGTCAAATCCTATGTTTGACCTGGATTTAAACAAGTATATAATATGAAAACGAAAAGGTAAGCATGGATCCTTCTTAGTCACTCTAAAATGAAGCGGCTTTTGGGATGTTCTTGAAATTTTCATGTTTGAAACCCAAACCACTTCTCTTCATGATTGACTTCATATATAAGACAGAGTTTAAGGTTAGGGACAGATATATACATGATTTTCTAGTTTGAATATGTCTAGACCTTGTTAATCAACTTGAATGCTTACTGTATGACATAAGAATGCTATGTGCTTTGGTTTATCAATCTTTTGGTTTTTTCCTGAATTTTTATGCCCATTTGAATCTTGGTCAAATCCTAGGTTTCACAAAGATTTAAACAAGTTTAAAATCTAAAAATTAAAAGGTAAGCATGGATCCTTCTTAGTCACTCTAAAATGAAGCTTTTGGGAGGTTTTTGAAATTTCCATGTTTGAAACCAAAAACCACTTCTCTTCATGCTTGACTTCATAAGACAGAGTTTAGAGTGTTAGGGGTAGATACATGATTTGTCTAGTTTGAATATGTCTAGACCTTGTTTATCAACTTGAATTCTTACTATATGACATAAGAAGGCTATGTGCTTTGGTTTTTCATTTTTCTGGTTTTTTTGAATTTTATGCCCATTTGAAGATTTTGGGTGGTTCTTGAAATTTTCATGTTTTAAACCAATACGACTTCTCTTCATGCTAGACTTCATAAGATCGACCGAGTTTATGGTTAGGGGCTAGATACATGATTTGTCTGGTTTGAACATGTCTAAACCTTGTTTATCAACTTGAAAGCTTACTATATGACATACGAAGACTATGTGCTTTTGTTTTTCATTCTTCTATTTTTTTATTTTATGCCCATTTGAATCTTGGTCAAATCCTATGTTTGACCTGGATTTAAACAAGTATATAATATGAAAACGAAAAGGTAAGCCTGGATCCTTCTTAGTCACTCTAAAATGAAGCGGCTTTTGGGATGTTCTTGAAATTTTCATGTTTGAAACCCAAACCACTTCTCTTCATGATTGACTTCATATATAAGACAAAGTTTAAGGTTAGGGACAGATATATACATGATTTTCTAGTTTGAATATGTCTAGACCTTGTTAATCAACTTGAATGCTTACTGTATGACATAAGAATGCTATGTGCTTTGGTTTATCATTCTTTTGGCTTTTTCCTGATTTTTTATGCCCATTTGAATCTTGGTCAAATCCTAGGTTTCACAAAGATTTAAACAAGTTTAAAATCTAAAAATTAAAAGGTAAGCATGGATCCTTCTTAGTCACTCTAAAATGAAGCTTTTGGGAGGTTTTTGAAATTTCCATGTTTGAAACCCAAAACCACTTCTCTTCATGCTTGACTTCATAAGACAGAGTTTAGAGTGTTAGGGGTAGATACATGATTTTTCTAGTTTGAATATGTCTAGACCTTGTTTATCAACTTGAATTCTTACTATATGACATAAGAAGGCTATGTGCTTTGGTTTTTCATTTTTCTGTTTTTTTTTGAATTTTATGCCCATTTGAATCTTGGTCAAATACTAGCTAGGTTTAAAACATGAAATTTAGCCCCCAAAAATTGTACATATATGGATTCACTTTGAGATAATTCATGAAACTTTGGAAATGGCCATCTCGTGTCATGTTTCCCCACAAATGAGAATTGGATTAATTGGTGGCAGACAAGTAAACACACATTTATGTGCGACAACCCAAAATGCACATATTTTGCAAAGTTTTCATGCGTGCATGAAAAGTTGCAAATATATACATAAAATGGGCCATGATTCAAAAGTTTGACATGGTTCTTGTGTAGTAGTAGTACCAAAGCTCACACGTGGGAAGAAATTAAGATGGTCGAATTCCAACATATATGTTGCCACACTTTTTTGAAGGGCTCTTTTCTAAAACATTGGTATGGCATGTCTGCTATTTTCCCTAGCTATATAGAAAAATGATGAACAATCCATGATTTCCGATTGCCGTTTTTGAACCACCTTTGGCTTGATTTCAAATTTAGGTCAAAATCATGGGGGGGGGGTAGGGGACAAGATCGTGTTTCTTTGGCTTGATTTGCAAGTTTTTTGGGGTCCCACAAATTTAGGGTAGCATCACAAGGTTTTTTTTCTAAATTTTTCGACACTTAGAATTCAAATATTATGAAGTGGTATCATGGTATCATGTAAGGGATGGTATCACTAGATATTTTCCCCCTATCCGGGAAGTGATGTTGACTGGCACGCAAGGTTTTTCAGTGCTGCAAACCTGCAGTGCGGCGATTTTGACAGAAATAACCCTTTTGGCAAAGAAAATTACGGACTGACCCTCTGAGCAATCTATTTCACTGGACTAACCTTTTTGTGTGGCTTTCTGTGTTTTTCTTCGCCAAAAGGATTACTTTTGTCAAAATCGCCCCCCTGCAGTGCAGGCTACGCGCCCGTCTAATATTCTTTTTTTTTCAATGACAAAAGGGGGGAGAGAGAGAGAGAGTCTTGACGACGTGTCTTCACTTGACAAAGAAGATTGTTGGAAGTTTGCCTACCTACCGCATATGATTTGTGCTCACTAAAGTGTGGGACCTGCACGCATATGGGACCCTGCAGCCCTCTGAGGGCAGTCCGTGTGAGACGCAAAATAGGGTTTTTAGTTTAGTAAGGCAAAAAAATTAAGCCTTGGAGGGCCGAGGCGGGGCGGCCGTCCGCCATTTTATACCTTTTACGCCCCCCACACCTCGTTTCATTTGTCATGTCTACCAAGGAAGAGCTCGGAGGAGAAGATGCAGTCCTAGCTTCTCGACCCCCTGGCGCCCCACGCATAAATACTACTACCAGAAGTACACTGTCTCTAACAATCCTGCCTGCGAAGGGAGATCTGGGAGGAGACGATGCGGGCTCAGCGTCCCCGCCGTTGATTAGCCAGGACACAAGGGTTACTACGCCTCTTTTAATTACCTTCGTTTTGCTGGTAATACTCGGACTTATATCTGTTATCTTCCGCAGGAGAGGGTCGATATCGCCGGAGAAGATGATGTGAGGCAGATGATCAAGCTCGCAGGAGAAGATGATGTAAAGGAGATGGTCAAGCTCGGAGCAGAAGATGATGTAAAGGAGATAGTCAATGTCGGAGAAGATGATGTAAAGGAGTTAGTCAATCTCGGAGAAGATGTGGTGGCATTGGACCAACCGCGGTCTTTGGGCGAGATCCCGGAGATTCACTTACCTCGTTTGCACTGGTAATGATATGCCTGATCTGTAACATTTTGAACATTTTTCGTCGGCTTACACAGGAGCTATCTCGGCTTAGGGTCAACAAGGCCCCGGGAGCGGAACTTCCGCATCTCGGCGCGGAGAACTCCGAGTTACGCCAGAAGCGCCCTGGGGAATCGCACGCGCAGGCGCAGCACATCCGTTCGCAGGATCTCTCATCCTTCGACGTCAGGTTCCAGCGAGAGGTCGTAGAAGAAGATAAGTTGCCAGCTTCCCCGCCGTTCAAGAGGATGAAGGAGCTGAAGACGGAGGTTAATATTACTAGCTGACTTTGGGTTGCTGGTTTTTGGGTACTTCGAGTCACTGACATGTAGACACCACTTAAGTCTGTCCTACATGTTAGTGACCATATTCGTTAATCAGCCAATTTGTGCCCTTCGTTTGCCGGTAACGCTCGATATGTTTGTTGTTACCTTTGGCAGGATCACTCCCCTTGCTTATCTTGTCGGAGGATGAAGTTGGATCTTGCCAGCATGCGGGAGGAGAACAGAGAGTTAGGGATCAAGATATTTCGGTACAGGCAGGCGGTGTCTTTCCTAGAAGTGGATGAGATCACGGCCTGTGCTCGTAGGAGTTGTGACGAGGCCATTCATCTGGGAGAACGGATCAAAGCTCAGCTTGTCTCTTTGATGGAAGTCGCAGAACGCGTGATTTTCAATGCTAGAGAGGCGCGGGAACGACTTCTGGTGGCTGAAGATCTCGCATAGCAGTTTAATCATGTGCGCTTATTAGCTGCCTACTACTTTTGTAATTATTCACAATTATATATGTATCAATGGCTTGCCTTTTGTGTGATGGAGGAAATTGCACATACCACCACTTCTTGGTGCAGTTTTTGCACATAACACAATTTGAGATTCTTTTTACACAAATAACCAGATTTTGACGTAAACTTTTGCACAAAAAACAACCTTACTCCATGTTTTCTTTTGTCTTCTAAAGACAAGTAGGTGCTTCGAAAAATACCTCCGTTCCAATGCTTAAAGCTTTGTATATTTTTCTTGAAAAGTCAAACCAAGTAAAGTTCGACCAAACTCTTAGAAGAATCTATCAGCACATATAATATTTTGTAGACACCATATGAAAATATAATTTATTTTCTATCTAATAATATTGATTTTGTATCTTGCATATTAATGCTTTTGGTAAAAACTTAGTCAAACTTAACATAGTTTGACTTTCTAAAAATCAATATAATCCTTAAGCTTTGGGAAGTGGTTCTAGACGTGGTCTAGACGTGTTTCTACATATTGCCTTCGCATTTGCTAAACGCATGGAGTTTCTTACGAAGTACAAAGTTTATTTTTCGAAATATTTTCGACTTTGTATTATTTTTATTCATTTTCCCCCTGGTTGTCATGTTTTCTGTCCGGCTTCCCCAGCCCATCCATCCGTAACCCACATGCGCGCGTGACACGAGTAGTGGGAGACATGGTGCCCAAAGGGATAGCTTTTATTAATGGTGGCGACGGTTCCCTAGGCCAATGCTGGCGATACGTCTCATCGTCGCTAGCTGTGCCTTCCCCATGCGGCCGTATTAATGCACACCACTGCTCCTTTGCGCCTCCGCGGCTGATCAAGTAAGTTTGATCATAAAAGATGATCACATAAGCTCGACGATTACCTATAACCTAAAAATTATCTTAATTTGTAAACGAAGACATAAAATAACTAGTTGTTTGATTAGGAAAGACAAAGGAAATTTCTATTGAGATTGAGTTCATTTCATAGTTGTTATAGACACATAGCAATATTACCGAGAGATAGGATTGTAGAGAAAGCAATCCATAGGTATTTTGGAGGGTTCTCAATCCTTTGAATCAAGCAAGCTCTATAGGAAAAATCCCTATGTGTAAAAATCCTACTCCGTACAAGATACCTTTAGAAATCCTTTGAACCAAACAAACTCGGATTCATATTAGTTGACTATAATATAGATATATCTAGACACATTTTAGTTCTAGATTCATCCATATCATTTGACAAGTAATATGAATCGGAGTGATTATATTAAATGGAGTACTAGTATATATTGTTCGAAAAAATTAAGTTATACTGTAATAAAGAAACCATTTCTGTGGTCAAACTGATTTGACGGGACAGTAACTGCACCAGGACGTAGTGGCGTGCTATCCTAGCCGAAGTTTTACTCGGCGCCTCGATGCAGCTGCTGAAGAATAAAAAAAGTCATATCCACTCCTACTCTTCATGTCCATCGTTTCCATCCTTGGCTCTCCACTTCCATCATCGTTCTCCACTCGCCAACCGCTGCTAGAAGTTTTTTCATCCTCTAGATCTCCCATTTGCATAGCTTTCTCTCCTCACCCCTCCGCAGAACCGCAGCACTCCTCCTTCCCGCTCGACTCTCCTACAAAACTCCAATCACACATACTTGCATCCGCCCTTTTAAATCCATCTCGTCTCCATGGCGGCATCGAACGACGACCAGCTGGATGGCGACTGGGGGAAGCTCCCCGCCGAGCTGTTCAATCTCATTGCCCAGAGTCTGGACGTTACAGTCGACGTCCGGCTGGCCGCATGCTCCAAAACGCTGTGCCGCCATGTCGCCGACAACATGAATCTACACCATTGGGATGGACCCTGCTTGCTGATGCCCGATTCTGCCCATTGGCACTATGATGATAGTAGTGCGCACCACACGGTGTACCACGTTGTGCCCCTCGACCATCCTCGGCGCACAGCCATCCTGCCGTTCATGGACAATAGATTCTGGGTTGGCATGAATGGCGACTGGATCGCCGGCGTGGACAGTGGTGGGAACTGGTTCCTCGCGAACATCTACACGCACCAAGAAATCTCCCTACCATCGTCGGAAACTTGCAACATTTTTCGGGAGGAATGGATTGGCTTCCCCGACTTGCCTCCTGAAAGGTACATGACGTATGGGCGTGCCATGTTTTTGTTGAAGATTGTAATTTGCGAAGTGCCCACAAAAGCTGGACATTACTCAGATTACAAGCTCATCGCTCTATTCAATTCTGGACTCGCTTACCTGGCTAATGGTAGCCAGGAGTGGAGGTTATTCTCTCTTGCTAGTTGGGGTGTAGATTACAGTGATGCCATCGAGCACAACGGCTTTATTGTTGCGGTGGATGGGTGGACCGGCACCACATATTGCTGGGATCAATCACAGGCTGGTAATTCTTCAATCCATATGATATACTTCGCAATAAATTTTAATATCAAGCCCATTCATGATATATTGTAACTGAAATAACTAATTGCTCACTAAGACTTTTTTTCACCTTTCAAATGACTGTGCACCATTAAATTATCCTAACCTGACTGAACCATTGCTACAAACGAATTACAGTAGTATATGCTGTGCACTAATCTGTCAACCCAAACCAGATTATTGCAGTATATGAATGCATTCCTGAATTAGTTACTGCATGCTCTTGTCAGAATATGAATAAGGAGCTTAGCCCTGGCCTCTTCATCAATTGATGCATGCAAACTTTCAATTTATTTCAATATTCGATGTACTCAAAGCATTACAATCATGGATCAGATAAGGTTGAGACATGTATCTACCATCAATGAATATGAGTGTAATTAACATACATCTCAAATGGGAACAATTTTATTTCTTCGAGATTTTATACAAGTATAATGACTGCATCCTCCATTTGATCCTACAAATGTGAAGTTGCAGCTACTGGTATTATTGTCTTCCCGAGCCATTCAAACACTATTTTTTGTTGTCTCCGTTTACAATGCAGATGCACACCTTGCCCCGCCATTCGTGATCCCATCACCGATGAAGGAACCATCTGGCAGATGGTTTTTAGCTCGATCAGCCGATGGCAAGCGCTTGATGATCATCCATGAAGATCGGTATATACGTAGCAATGATCACCTTGAGCCTGCAGAAGTTCTGCATCATGGTAATGGCCTTATCCTGCGGGAGTGTCCTGCCCCTGTCATACATGTTTTTGAGAAAGATCTATCCCTGATTGGACCCAATTGGAGTCGAGTTGACAGCCTTGGCACACACTCTCTGTTCATTGGACTGAATTATCCATTGAACCTGAAGATAAATGATGGCAATGCTCCTGATGGAACATTGACTCCATTCATGAGGTCAAATTGTGTGTACATCGCGTACTATGCATTTCGGGAACCAGCATTTAGTTGTATTTGTCGTTGTAACCTGCAGCAAGGGGAAAATGAGCTCATGGGAGTTATCACCCTTCCAGAAGATGGTTGGGGATTTCCCCGACAGGCGACAATGTGGTTTAAGCCTAGTCTGAAAAATATCCGCATGTTGATGCAACCCTAAACTGAGCCATGAATCTTTCTGGAGCAAATAATCTTTTTTGTACGATATGTTTGAACAATTTAGTAACCTGTTCTGTATCTTAAGATGCTCTTCCTTTTTTCTGAATCTTATATACCTGGACCCATTTCAGTGTGTCTGTTTACTCATTTTAGTGCGTATGTAAACCCACATTGAAGTAATCTAATCTTATAATTTAAAACGGATGGTGATGAACTCTGTATTTCCATCCTTCGTAAACCGTGCATGTCTGTTTATTTTTAGTTTCATTTCAGCAACTGTTATTAGTATATGCACACCTTTTTTTAATGTTGAGAGGAGTATAAGGGCATTACAATGCTATATACTATATGGCGCTAATAGAGAACAAATGAATGTCAAAAGATTGTAAAATCCTCCAGGTACTCTCCTTGCAGCGCTAATTGCTGATGACAGACTGACTTCCTGTTGGTTCCGGTGCTTTAGCTAGGACAGGTGAAAAGAGTTTCACGCCCCTGCTTTCTTTTGCGTCGACGCTAGGACTACCGCTGGGATTAGCCTCTCCAACCGCCAAACGACGAGGAAATAATTCCTAGCGCCCTTGCAGTAGCGCCTGTGTTGGACATGCCCTAATGTTTTCCAGCTAAAAGATGCAATCTTTTAAGCACTTGGGTACGGTATTTCCCCACCAGCCTGGATGCAGGCCGCCAAACGCGTCTTAACCAAGGTTTAAAATAGCGTGCTAAATGAATTAGCGGCAGCCACCTTCAAACGATATGGACGCTATATCGTGGTAATAGTGTGGTATATTTTAAATAGCATTTTCAAAATAATACTAAATATAGCCTAAAAATAAATAATTTTACTAGAACGAATAGATATATATAGTCCAAAAGTGACTGAATCATACATACATAACCACATATAGAAATAGATCTCAAGTATATTAGAAGGCTAACATCAACATTTCACAAGGCAACAACATAGTATAAATTATTTATTAAAAAAATTAGCATTAGCGATATTATTTTCTGATTTAGAAGTGGAACCAACAGATTAGTTCATCACCACGAAAAAGTGAAAGCAACTTGCCTGAAAAAAATAGCGCGCTAACGCTATGAAGTTTTAGGGCGATATAGCATGCTGTTTCGCAAATAGCGCCACAGCGAGCAAAATTACTAAGCGTGGACCCTCTAGATATGCTATAGCGTGCTATTAGCTTCATTGAGGCCCTGGTTTGACAAAGCAGCCTGAGTACGTATCTAAAAAAAATATCAGCCTGAGGACGCATGCTTGTAAAAAAGAGAGAGCAGACTACAATTACTTCAGTCCCGAACCCTCTCTCTCCCACCCATACTCCCACCCACTTCTCCTCTTTTACACTAATGACTGCCATGAACGGCTCGCCTCCTCCTTCCACCGGCAGCTGCTTCGCCGACACAGATGAACATCACCGATATTTCCTGAACTCAGCCGATTTGATCCACCGCATCCTCCAGCAGCTTGATGGACGTCCAGTCTCTTCTATCCAGATCGTGACTAGAGAAGGATCTACGAGTACATCCGTTTCTTACCCTTTGGCAGCGTCGGTTCCATCTCTCGCGGTACTTTCTTCTCCGCTGGAAGCACCATCTGGCTCGGCACTGATTTCCCTGGCGGCGGCACCAGCTTCTCCGGCTGCGCCGACCCCAACCCCCGCGGCACGGTCTTCTCCGGTGGCGGCACCACCAAAAGATGCTGTAAGTTGTCCTGAACTCACTAGGATGCAGGTGTAAGTAGTCAATGATAGTTGGGATCTTAAACAAGTTCTTTTTTCTTTAAAATTTAATGACGGGAAACCGTAGTATTCTTCTGCAAATTTTTTTTAATGACGGGAAACAGTAGATGTTAAGTACTAGTTCTGGCAAAAAAAGATGTTTAGTAATATTATCCATCACAGAGCAGGGTTTCGCAGTCTGAACATACAAATATATGCTCCATGTTACCTGTTTCAGAAAGTCTGAAAGCTTGCTCAGTACCTGTAAAATCAAATTGTCTTGCTGCTGCTAGATTTTGTGCAAACTAATTAAAGAGATAGCTAGATGCATTTTCTCCATGTATGCTACGTTCTGATTTATATGCTGTTGATTGATATATACCGTGCTTAACTAGATGCAGAAGCAAACTCGCTCCAACGTCAATGAGCAACTACGTCTTAGGACTGTCGATTGTACATGTCCTCTGCACCGCCCCGAGTTCAGAATTCAAAGAAATTCACTAGCCAAAAAGCCAAAGGTGACGGGCAGGCGTGATGCAGCAATTCAACGTTGTATATTAAAAGGGCGAGGGAAAGGCCGCCCTAAACGGGTTGGTCACTCGGCGGACCCTCCTCAGCCCTCGCGCTTCTATGTGCAACTGGACGGCAACGATGACATGTATATGTTGGTCATCCCCAGAGAATTCAAGCAATGTCTGAAAGGGATTCTTCCCAGGCCTATCAAGCTCAAGACCAGCGTAGGCTGCGCCTGGTATGTGCACATCGATGAGTACCAGGGTGAACTGGTCTTGAAGGATGGTTGGTTCGGGTTTGCAGAGGCGCATGAACTGCAGCTTGATGACCTTCTCGTCTTCGAGGTGAAAGACACTTCCTTGATGAATGTGTTGATCTACGACAGTAACACCTCCACCCAGAGGATAATATTTTGTGCTGATCACCCTTAGTTGCATGCATGATCTGCAGTGTTTTTAGGAAGAGGGGATCAGAATAACCTCAATATTTTATTGAATTAACTAGATGCTGCTTTTGGACCTGGGTTACTCCCCTGCTGATGTTCAAGCTGAACTTGGTTTTTGTATTAAGCTGAACTGGGGATCAGATACACTGTGATGAGACTTTGTTAATTAGCTAATATAGTATATGTTAGACTTGTTTTATTTTATTTTAATTTACTGTGATATGCTGCGGTAGTTTCAATGTGCGGTCTGATGATTTGTATTATATGTAGGTACACGGAGCTCAATATTTTGAAATATTCATAGATTTGTAAGTGTAAATGTGATATATCCCAGATGTAGTCAATGCTATCTTGTACGAACTTGTAAAATCTCAGGGAAAAATACATTTTATTTTAGAAAGTGTAAAAGTGACCAATTTTTTGATCTGATTGTAGCAAACACAAGTGCAGATGGTCAAACCCCAAAAACTTCTCATATTCATTGTTACATGGTCGAGATATAAAGGTATTTCACGCACTGGTTTAATACTCAACTGCTTACATCCATGTTTGTTTGCAGTTTTTTTTGGACACCTCTTAATGCTCCCTCCGATCCATATTTTTTTTAGATACACAGTACAAACACAGACGCTCTCATATAGATGTATCTAGACACATATTAGTTGTAGAGACGTCCATTTTATCATCATGTAATGAGGATCAGATGGAGTATCGTTTTCATTTTACCAAAAGAAATGGATATATTACTGTATAGTACAACGTAGCCTGAAGCCCTGAGCTCTGAATGCAATTTCTGTGTGCACACTGAACGGATCATAACCCACACGACATGTCTCACTGGTCTGTAGGTCCGGACCCCACCAGATACTGATAAAGCCCAGTGACCCGCCGGGTGAAGTTTTGTGTGTGGATTCCTGCGTACCTGGCTTCGTTCCTCCTAGACACGCGCATTTTTTTTGACCGGGGGACACGCGCATTTATTCCCTTGCTGATTGCTGATGTATCATTCTCAGTTTCTCACAGCCCCCTCATGTTCAGAACTTCAGATCTCCCCAGATCCCTCGCCGTCCATCTCCCCTGAGTCCTCTCTCTACACCACCGGCGTCCACCACCGCTCGGACTACGCGGCTTGGACTCCGTCCTCTACGGATGCGGCGACGTCGCATCTAAAAACTCCACTAAGGCGGCGCGGCATCCCCGATTCTCTCGGTCCATGGCTGCAATGGCGGTATGTTTCCCCCGAATCACTAGCGTTGCCGGTCACATCTTTATTATATCTAAGCTGTATTGCCGGTTGCTTAGCATTGTTTGATATACAGTACTTCTCTCAGCCAGTGTATATATTAATCCTCTGGTAAAGACTCGGGTTACACATGCACCCATGCTAGCTATGTTGGGACTGGATCTAATGTGTGCAGTAATAATCGTTCAAATATGCTATTGGTCAATCCACGGCCGATGATCACATATGAGGACACCGAGCATGCATGTCTGGCTTGTGGACTCTTTAGGCCGACGCTGATTTTTTTTTGTTTGCTTGGTCAATCTGTACTGGCGGATGATGAACTGCAGATGCATTATTCTGATGCTAGACATAGCCAGCAAGCATGCATGGCTCATGCTAGCTTGATTTCTATTCTCATAGCTACTATTTATATCGATTTGGCTTCTGCGATACAATGATACACTATGCTGAATAATTTGATGATACAAGGTTGTACATATCAGCCTAGCTAGATTCAGAAGCTTATTGTTCAGACTGTGTGTTTGATAAGAACAATGATCCGCTGAGTTTGCTAGGTGCCTTTTATTATGCATTTGCTTGGAATTACGGTCAGAAGCTAGAGGCATTATCTAATTGAGGCCTCTTTTTTGCAGTGTTCAAACAAGAAGCTCAAGCTTGGAGAGAGCTTATCATGGAAGGAGACATCTGTAGAGCCAGCCCCAGTGTGCAAGGTGTTTGGGCGCATCGATGAGGAGAATACCCCTGACAGCTTCTGCAAGGTACTATGTACATCGGAGTTAGAGGTGATTTCCATCCCCAGTCGTGTTCTACCCTGGTTTTACGGTGGGTGTCCAGAGTCCATCAACCTGAAGATGTCCACTGCATGCACCTGGATTGTGGACCTGAAGCAACAAGATGGCAATGTTTTAATGGACAAAGGATGGCCAGAGTTTGTCAAAGCACATGACTTGAAGGTAGGATACCTCCTGACCTTCAAGAAGCTTGACACCAAATCATTGCAGGTGCTCATATTTGGTTACAATTGCTGTGAGAAGGTTATATGGTGTTCAGGTTATCACCCATCGCTGGGGCAACAATATCAATCACAGCTGTATTAAGTTGTCTTACAAATGTTCTTTAGAGAGAGCTGGTCTATAATAGTATACTGCTCTCTTTAATGATGCATTGTGGTGAACATGATGGTACCATTACTGGATTGTGGTCACATGTGAGGGGGGATGTTGAAATGTATAATTGGATTGCCTAGCCCTTTCCATTAGTTCGGACTTTTGGTTGCGTTGGCTAGTGCATGAAGCTTGACAAACCTTATTTATGTGTACAGCTCTCTAGTTGTACTATTAATTATTATGTGCTTATGTTGGCTGGATTGTGATGAACATGAGATGTTTTGTTGTTTACGTAAAGAAAAAAACGTGATGTTTTTTTGAATCCTGCGCTGGATATGTTTTGCACAAACTAGTGAAGTGACCGCTGACAAAACATATTATGCGCAAATAGGCAACCCTCAGCAACGATCATGGGTTCAAGTGTCCAGGATCCAGTGCCTTGACATAAGCAAGGCACAGATGAACAGTACGGTGACTTGTAGATTTGGCCGTTGGATTGAAAATAGATAGCTAAGATCAAAGTACTGTAGCATGTAGCATATGTACTGTTCATGGTTCTAAAGCACATGCACTGTGGACGACGTACTGTAGCACATGTCCTGTACATTGGTTGGTACTGTAGCAGTTACTAGTTAATAGTCATCTGTCTAATTATTTTTTATCCAACGGTTGAAAGGGAGGGGCAAGGCATGGTACGGAGTACTATTTATGTGTGCCTCGCCTTCATCAAGGCACTCGATCTCATTCCGGGTTCAAGTATTACCCCATGTAGCACCACTTTTTTTTTGGGTTAGCCAGACAACCTTCCCAATAAAAAAAAGTACTACCTTCCCTGCATGGGCCAATTGTTTGTACTTTTGGGCTGCCGCCGGCCATGTACATGGTGATTGCTGTCAGCCTGCTTACTTCGCTGATAACATTCCAAAAACACTTAATGGGCCTCCGACTCATGCCATTGGGGCCCTTCCTAATTTAAACACGGATATCCTATGATTGGCCCTCTAGAAACCGAGATTCTACATATAAAGTTATTTTTATTTCGTATCAATTATGATTATGATTCTTTTTAAATGCGCATAGCCAGTATGCGCATCTACATGGGCTCTATATTTTGATATATTCATATAGTCGATTTCAAAATTGTCATTAATTATATAAAGTTCCAAGATTTATTCTATTAGTGTGCAAGATCTTAGAGTGTATTTGTAGTTTAAAAAAATGACAAACCTCTTCATCAGATTGTTGTTAACAAGTGCAGTGTTGTGAACCCAAAATATATTACATACTCCCTCGTAGATCAAATTTGATCTAATTAAGTTGAACTAAAACCCGGATCAACAATTAGTATGGATTAGATGCATGGAGTACGAAAAACAAATGAATAGGCAATATTTCAGTTTTTCCTTCAGTTGAGAATGCTAGAGCAGGACCCATTTGCCAGTAGCGTCCCTCAACATTTGAAGGTAAAAACAAACAGAAGGGATCGAAAAAAAAGCATCCTACATATCTCGGCTTAAAATATATCGAGAATTCACATATTTCTTGTACATAGAGGCTGACATCGGGGACCCATTGGCCAGCAGTGGAAAAAAAATCAAAGAGAGGAAACAATTATCGTACAGAGAAGCTGACATGTGGGACGCATTTTGCAGCAGCGTCCTCAACTTTAACAAAGGCGGCAGGGGATCGAAAGAAAAAGCAAAGTTGCCAGAAATCAGCGGTCAAAAATAAATCCAAGAAACGAAATGTTTATTGTTCCTAGAGGCTGACATATGGGACCCACGAGCGAGCAGCGTCCTCAACGTTTCAAAGGCGGCAGGGGATCGAAAAAAAGGCAAGTGACCATATATCAGGTGCCAAAAATAATCCAAGGAAAGAAATTTATTGTACATAGAGGATGACATATGGGTCCCGTTTTGCAGGAGCCGTCTCACCGTTTCCAAGGCGGCACGGGATCGAAAAAAAAGAAAGGAAAGGTTTATCGTTCAGAGAGGCTGAGATGTGGGACCCATGGGCCAGCAGCGTCCTCTTAGTTTCAAAGGCGGCAGGGGATAAAAAAAAGGCAAATAGCCAGTAATTAGGGTAAAAAAAATCAAACAAAGGAAACTTTGACTGTTCATAGAGGCTGACATGTGGGACCCATGAGCCAGCAGCGTCTCAACGTTTCAGAGGCGGCATGAGATCGAAAGAAAAAGGCAAATAGCCAGAAATTATGGGTCAATAATAAATCAAACAAAGGAAAGGTTTATTGTTCATAGAGGCTGACATGTGGGACCTCTGAGCCAGCAGCGTCCTCAACGTTTTAATGGCGGCACGAGATCGAACGATAAAATAAGCCAAAAATCATTTGGTAAACAAAATCCAAGAAAAGAAACATTTACCGTTCTGAGAGGATGACATGCGGGACCCATGAGGCAGCAGCATCCTCAACGATTCCAAGGCGGCAGGGGATCAAAAGAAAAAAAGGAAATATCCAGAAATTAATTAGGGGTTCAAAATAAATCCATCAAAAGAAACTTTTATTGTTCATAGAGGATGACATGTGGGACCGACGTGCCAACAGCATCCTCATCGTTTCAAAGGGGGCAGGAGATCAAAAGAAAAAGGCAAATAGCCAGACATTAGGGGTCAAAAATAACTCCAAAAAAGGAAACTTTTATTGTTCGTAGAGGATGACATGCGGGACCCATGATTCAGCAGCTTACTCAACGTTTCAAAGGCGGCATGAGATCGAAAGAAAAACGCAAGTGACAAAATATCAGGAGCTAAAGATAATCCAAGAAAAAAAGAAACTTTATTGTACATAGAGGATGACATGCGGGTCCCATTTAGCAGCAGCGGTCTCAACGTTTCAAATGCGGCTTGAGATCAAAAGAAAAAGAAAATAGCCAGAAATTAGGGGGTAAAAAAAACTCCAAGAAAGGAAAGCTTTATCGTTCATACAGGCTGACATGTCGGACCTATGAGCCTGCAGCTTACTCAGCGTTTCAAAGGCGGCAGGCCGGCAGGGGATCAAAAGAAAAAGGAAATAGCCAAAAATCAGATGGTGAAAAAAAATCCAAGAAAAGAAACTTTTATTGTACATAGAGGATGACATGCGGGTCCCATGAGCCAGCAGGTTCCTCAACGTTTCAAACGTGGCATGAGATCGAAAGAAAAAGGAAAGTGACCAAATATCAAGAGCCAAAAATAATCCAAGAAAAGAAACTTTATGTTACATAGAGGATGACATGTGGGTCCCATTTTGCAGCAGCGGTCTCAACGTTTCCAAGGCGGCACAGGACCAAAAGAAAAATGAAGTAGCCAGAAATCAGGGGGTGAAAAAAATCCAAGAAAAGAAAGATTTCAATTGGGCTGTATCTGGACATCTGGGCCTTCGAACTATCCTGCTGGGCCTTTTGTCTCGTACAATTTCAGCCCACTCCAAAACAGGAAAGTTCGGATTTTTCTAAAAAAACAGGAAAGTCCTATGCTTCGCAAAAACAAAAAACAAGGACACTCAACATATAAGTTTGTTTATGTAAAAATAAAGATTTAATTTATCCGTTTGCAATAGCTCAGAGCGAAATAATCAAGATATCACATGTTTCTTGTACGGGGAGGCTGACATCGGGGACCCATGAGCCAGCAGCGTCGTCAACGTTTCAAAGGCGGCAGGGGATCGAAAATAAAATAAAAAACCAAAAGTCAGTTGGTAACAAAATCCAAGAAAAGAAAACATTTATCATTCTGAGAGGATGACATGCGGGACCCATGAGGCAGCAGCATTCTCAAACGTTTCCAAGGCGGCAGGGGATCAAAAGAAAAATAAAGGAAATAGCCAGAAATTATTTAGGGGTCAAAAATAAATCCACCAAAGGAAACTTTTATTGTTCATAGAGGATGACATGTGGGACCGACCTGCCAACAGCGTCCTCATCGTTTCAACGGGGGCAGGGGATCAAAAGAAAAAGGCAAATAGCCAGAAATTAGGGGTCAAAAATAACTCCAATAAAGGAAACTTTTATTGTTCGTAGAGGATGACATGCGGGACCCATGAGCCAGCAGCTTACTCAACGTTTCAAAGGCGGCATGAGATCGAAAGAAAAAGGCAAGTGACCAAATATCAGGAGCCAAAAATAATCCAAGATTTATTGTACATAGAGGATGACATGTGGGTCCCATTTTGCAGCAGCGGTCTCAATGTTTGTAATGCGGCTTGAGATCAAAAGAAAAATAAAGTAGCTAGTAATTAGGGGGTGAAAAAAAATCCAAGAAAAGAAACTTGATGGACATAGAGGATGACATGCGGGTCCCTTGAACCAACAGCTTACTCAACGTTTCAAACGTGGCATGAGATCGAAAGAAAAAGGCAAGTGACCAAATATGAGGTGCCAAAAAAACTCCAAGAAAAGAAAGTTGATTGCTCATAGAGGATGACATGCGGGTCCCATTTAGCTGCAGCGGTCTCACCGTTTGAGAGGCGGCAGGGGATCGAAAGAAAAAGTCAAGTGACCAAATATGAGGTGCCAAAAATAATCCAAAAAAAGAAAGTTTTATAGTACATAGAGGATGACATGCGGGTCCCATGAGTCAGCAGCTTACCATACGTTTCCAAGGCGGCAGGGGATCAAAAGAAAAAGGAAATAGCCAAAAATCAGAGGGTGAAAAAAATAAAGAAAATAAACTTTTATAGTACATAGAGGATGACATGCGGGTCCCATGAGCCAGCAGGTTCCTCAACGTTTCAAACTTGGCATGAGATCGAAAGAAAAAGGCAAGTGACCAAATATGAGGAGCCAAAAATAATTCAAGAAAAGAAAGTTTTATAGTACATAGAGGATGACATGCGGGTCCCATTTAGCAGCAGCGGTATCCGTTTGAGAGGCGGCAGGGGATCAAAAGAAAAAAGAAATTGCCAAAAATCAGATGGTGAAAAAAAACCAAGAAAATGAACTTTTATAGTACATAGAGGATGACATGCGGGTCCCATGAGCCAGCAGGTTCCTCAACGTTTCAAACGTGGCATGAGATCGAAAGAAAAAGGCAAGTGAAAAAATATCAGGAGCCAAAAATAATTCAAGAAAAGAAAGTTTTATAGTACATAGAGGATGACATGCGGGTCCCATTTAGCAGCAGCGGTATCACCGTTTGAGAGGCGGCAGGGGATCGAAAGAAAAAGTCAAGTGACCAAATATGAGGTGCCAAAAAAATCCAAGAAAAGAAAGTTTTATAGTACATAGAGGATGACATGCGGGTCCCATTTAGCAGCAGCGGTATCACTGTTTGAGAGGCGCAGGTGATCGAAAGAAAAAGTCAAGTGACCAAATATGAGGTGCCAAAAAAATCCAAGAAAAGAAAGTTTTATAGTACATAGAGGATGACATGCGGGTCCCATTTAGCAGCAGCGGTATCACCGTTTGAGAGGCAGGATCGAAAGAAAAAGGCAAGTGAAAAAATATGAGGAGCCAAAAATAATTCAAGAAAAGAAAGTTTTATAGTACATAGAGGATGACATGCGGGTCCAGTTAGCAGCAGCGGTATCACCGTTTGAGAGGCGGCGGGGATCGAAAGAAAAAGGCAAGTGACCAAATATGAGGTGCCAAAAATAATTCAAGAAAAGAAAGTTTTATAGTACATAGAGGATGACATGCGGGTCCGTTAGCAGCAGCGGTATCACCGTTTGAGAGGCGGCAGGGATCGAAAGAAAAAGGCAAGTGACCAAATTTGAGGTGCCAAAAATAATCCAGAAAAGAAAGTTTTATAGTACATAGAGGATGACATGCGGGTCCCAGTTAGCAGCAGCGGTATCACCGTTTGAGAGGCGGAGGGGATCGAAAGAAAAAGGCAAGTGACCAAATTTGAGGTGCCAAAAAAACTCCAAGAAAAGAAAGTTGATTGCACATAGAGGATGACATGCGGGTCCCATTTAGCAGCAGCGGTCTCAACGTTTCCAAGGCGGCAAGGGATCAAAAGAAAAAGGAAGTAGCCAGAAATCAGGGGGTCAAAAAAATCCAAGAATAGAAAGAATTTTGGTTCATAGAGGATGACATGCGGGACCCATGATCCTGCATCGTAAACGGCTCGATCGGAGAACGTTGAACGAGATGGCGCGATGTAGAAAAAAAACAATGCCAGAGAGGCTGCCATCTGGGCCCTACATCCCTCGGCGGTGCGGATTTGCGTTGACTCGGCCGGCGAACCCGAGATTTCGAGATGCACCACGTCCCGGGCCACCATACGCCACGTTTTGGCCGCTTTCGTCGGGCTAGGTGGCCTCAAAAACGAGAAAAAAAAGTTTTGACAACACAAAATCGAGGGACCAAAATCGGCCATGCAACCACGGCGCGACTTCAACTTCGTCGGCCATGGCAACTTCTCTAGTTACATTACTAGGTACTCCGGTTGGCTATGTTGTGATGAAATTGTGTTCTGTTGTTCGGTGAAGACAAAAGTAGAACTATGGTATGCTTATGTTTAAGAGCAAGCGAGGGTTTAGCTTGAGATGTTAAAATTCAGATTTGAACTATTTTTTGATATGGAAATTTGAAATATATATGGTACTGTATATGATTATGTGTAACAACAAGCGACGAAAGGGCTGATGCTCCTATTCCTTGTCGGCGGGAGGACTATGTGTGCGGCGACTTGAGCCAAATTAGAAGGCCATAGCTATGTTGATTGGTCCTTGAAGTTGGAGGGGCTAGGATTTCGGATGAGCGGAGTGGGGGAAGTTGTTGCTCATGGAACATAAGTCCTTAAAATAGTAATGTTAGTATATAGGAGTACAAGGTATATACTTGTACTATTTTAGTACTATAATAAGTATATCGGGTTCATCAAAAAGAATTATCTCGGGTTCACAACCACGTGGGGTCAAGGTGAGGGAAAGTTGGTCAATACCTCTTACCGCTATATCCCCGCCCCAAGTTCTAATGCGCAAGTGCTGTTATTTTTTTTAAGGGAAATAGTGGTTCCTCTCCCCCGGAAACATGCCCCGCATCTCCACCTCCTAGTATCGTAGTACTACTACTGCATCTTCTCCAAAAAAAACCCTCTTCTGTCTCTTTCTCCCGTTCACCCCTCTCTCCCTTGCATTGGATTACCGACTCCAATGAAGCAGAAGCGTAAGATTGAGGAGATTCCTGATTGCTACCACCAGTCCATGGGGTGGGGCAACCTCCACTACCCACTGGTGGAGAACATAGCCGAGCGGGCGGATATCCTCAGCACTGGTCGCCTCGCTCGAGGCATGATCGGCATGCGGCATGCCATCCGCGGAGCGCATAAGGTTCCGTTCGGTTTACCGAGCCTGCTCCACTGCGACCCCGAGACATGGCCAGACGACCGCGACAATACTGTAAGAGTATTTATTTATTTACTCATCTCGTTTCAGCTTGTGTTTTTTCAATCAACTTTTCTTATTGCCAAACATCATGCATGAATTTAGACTCAACATAATCACCTGATTTGGGAGTACTGTAAGGTTTGCTGCCTTCACTATGCACATGTACTCTTCGGAATTGCTTTATTTATCCATTACATCTGTGCTTCAGTTCTGCACAATCCGCTCTTCATTCTGTCGAATACCTTGCATGCATAGACAATTTTGAAACAAATCCTATTTGCAGGGCATTCACGCGTTGCTGATGCCATTAGACAAGCCGACAGTTCCAGCATTTATCCATACCAAGGAGGAACTGGATGGACATGGACCCATGCACTGGGTGGGTTGTAACGGCGACTGGGTGGCATTTGTCCAGCAGGACGGGCACTTGACGATCCGCAACATATACATATCAGATACTATTATACCTCTTCCATCTCTGCAAGATGCAGGAATTTCTTTGGGCCCTACTAGTGAATGGTGGCATGGCAGCCCACCATTCCTGTTCAAATACAAAATAGATAAAAGTTTGGAACTGCTCAAAGTACGGATCGTCAAGAGGCCGTACAAAGATGATCTAGCAGGGCCATGGCATTACGAGGTAATCGTTGTATTTGACGAATTGATCGCTATCCTACAAGCGCCCCTAGAAAAGGAGTGGAATATCCTGAGAAACCCTGAATTCTTTGATAGAAACAGCTATGTCGATGCCATGGGCATTCCTGGATATGGTACAAGTTCACACCTACATCGTGTATACGCAGTTACATATCCGTATGGAGATGTTCTGGTTTGGGAACCATATACCTGTGGTGAGTCTTTGTTTTATGTCTTAACTAGTAAATGGCATGCTGCACATGTTGGACCAATTACGATTCGCAATACTGATGTATAAAAGTTGCGTTCTAAATGTTGTTCAAACTTTCAATACAACTAATAATTTGGTTATACCATCAAAATAAGTGTGAGCATACAGTTTATAAATATGAACAAAAATTTGGAACCTTTCTTAATCACTATCAAGTGGGACGTGTGATATCGGTGTGAGACTGCTCTGATTTTTCTTCATAATGGAAACATGACGGTTCTAGAAACACGTGGACACTGGTGTGGTATTTTTTTCACGCGAATACCTCTAATCCCAACCGTTAGATTTTGGACACCAACAGTTGGAATTGCTGCTACATGTCTTGTTAAAAACTGGTGCCTTATAGTAGTAGAAAATAGAAGATAGAAGAGAAGAGATAATTTTCAGTGTAGTTCCTACTTGCTGCATTGTGGTTGATCTTTGTGCATTGCAGGGACACATGCAGCCCCGCGTCTCATTGACGCCCCTGTCATTGAAGATGAAGAAGCAGAAGTGGCTGCAATTTTCGCTCAAATCGAGGGAGATGCTGTCATGGAAGATGATGAAGCAAATGTGGCTCAAGGCGATGGAGGTGCCGATGAAGATAATGATGCTGATGAAGAAGAATTAGAAGAAGAAGAATTAGAAGAAGACGAATTTGATGATGAAGAATTAGATGATGAAGAATTAGATGATGATGGTGATAATCATAATTATGAAGATGAAGATGTATTTCTTGGATTTTCTGACCAGCGCACTTGGTTCCTGGCACCAATGAGAGCAGAGTCCATTACTGGTGAATCTGATCTCGCGTGGATTCAGGTTAAAGGTTATCGGCCCATCCTCGGTCCTCCAATATTACATATGGGTAACAAGCTGAGGTCTTATCCTTTGGTACGGTGCTACGTTTTCTTGAGATCTGCCCATACCTTGGACCCTGTAGAAGAGGCAAGGTGGGAAAGATTGAACAATTTGAAGGGGCGTTCTTTATTTCTTGGACTCAATCACCCAATTTTCATGCTACCCCCGCCAGTCGACGCAGAGGCTGCAGAACCAGATTTCCAATTGTTCAAACCTGACTGTGTCTTTGCTACCCACAATCGCGCCCGTGATACATGGATACGTCCAAGGCCAAATTGGTGCAGAATGCACGTCAATGGAGGTCCTGCCATAGGCTCAAGATTGCAGTACAAAAAAGAGAAGATTGAACATAGAGCCGAAGCACCCATGTGGTTCGTCCCAACACTTCCACCTGTTTTTCCTTGAGAAATAAGAGACAGATGGTGACCTTATTTTATAGAGAAAACATAGTGTTCGTGAACTTAACCTCATGAACATTCGCTGTTCGGTTTTTGCTGAAATCAAAATTTTGCAGAGATGAAGATCTTTGTTTGAATCCCGTGCTGAACATATTTTTCACAAATTAGCTACCCGTATTGTGATGAATACATGCTGGTTTGTTGTTTGGTGCAGTAGCAGACATGAAGATCTTTGTCCTGAATACCACAATGGACATCTTTTTTTTCTTCAAAAATTAGCTAAGCTCACGCTATTAGGCGCAAATGCCTATTAAGAGATTTGGTGCTCTTGGGCACCATTGCTCCTGCTATTTTAGAAAAAAATAAAAAATATATTTATTTGTTCAAAAAATTAGAAAACAAATAATGGAGTAGCTAATGAATTGTCCCATAAACGTGCAAAATTTCAGTTTCAAATACAAAAAATTCTGGGCTACACAAAAGTAACAAACGTGTGGATCTGGGTATGCATATTTCAAATCTCCAAATTTCAACAGATTTTGTCTTTTTTGTGTAGTCTACAATATAAAGAATATCATATTAAAATTTTACACGCTTGTAGGTTACTTTATTTATTATGTCTACATTCATTTTCAGATTTTTTTGAAACAAATATGTATGCTATTTGATTTTTTTTAAACAGCAGAGCACTGGTGCCCATTAGCCAAAGACACTTTTCGCAAATGCCTACAATAAAGGAACGGATGGTGACCTTATTTTATAGAGAAACCATAGTGTTTGTGAAGTTAAAGTCATGAACACACGCTGTTCGGTTTTTGGTGAAATCAAAATTTAGCAGAGATGAAGATCTTTGTTTGAATCCCGTGATGAACACATTTTTCCTAAATTAGCTACCAGTATTGTGATGAATACATGCCGGTCTGTTTTTCGGTGGAGTAGCAGACATGCAGGGGATCGAAAGAAACGGCAAAGTAGCCAGAAATCAGGGGTCAAATATAAATTCGAGAAAGGAAACGTTTATTCAACAGTCAGGCTGACATGTGGGACGTATCTTGCAGCCGCGGCCCCAACATTTATCATTCAGAGAGGATGACATGTGGGACCCACGAACCAGTATCGTTCTCGGCGTTTCTCAAAGGGGGCAGGAGATCGAAAGAAAAAGGCAAGTAGCTCGAAATCAGGTGTCCAAAAAATCCAAGAAAGGAAAGGTTTATCGCACAAAGAGGCTGACATATTGTACCCAGTTTGCAGCAGCGTCATCAACGTTTCAAAGGCGGTGGAGTTCGAAAGAAAAAGGCAAATAGCCAGAAATTAGGGGTCAAAAATAAATCCAGCAAAGGAAACTTTTATCGTACAAAGAGGCTGACATGTGGGACCCAGCCAGCAGCGTCCTCAACGTTTCTAAGGTGGCAGGCAATGGAAAAAAGGCAAATAGCCAGAAATTAGGGGTCAAAAATAAATGCAACAATAGAAACTCTTATTGTTCATAGAGGCTGACATGTTGGACCCATGAGCCAGCAGGGCCCTCAACGTTTCAAAGGTGTCACGGGATCAAAAGAAAAGAACCAAGTAGTCATTAATTAGGTGTCAAAAATAAATCCAAGAAAGTAAATGTTTTACTTTTCATAGAGGCTGTCATATGGGACCCATGAGCCAGCAGCGTCCTCAACGTTTCTAAGGCGGCTGGGGATCGAAAAAAAAAGCGAAGTAGCCATTAATTAGGGGTCAACTATAAATCCAAGAAAAGAAATGTTTATTGTTCTTAGAGGCTGACATGTGGGAGCTATGCGCCAGCAGCGTCCTCATCGTTTCAAAGGCGGTCGGGGATCCAAAGAAAAAGGCAAATAGCCAGAAATCAGGGGTAAAAAAAATCCAAGAAAAGAAATATTATTGTTCATAGAGGCTGGCATGTGGGACCCATGAGCCAGCAGCGTCCACAATTTCAAAGGCGGCACAGGATCGAAAGAAAAAGGCAAGTGACCAAAAATCAGGGGGTAAAAAATCCAAGAAAAAAACTTTATTGTACATAGAGGATGACATGCGGGTCCCATGAGCCAACAACTTACTCGTCGTTTCAGAGGGCCGAGGCGGCATGAGATCGAAAGAAAAAGGAAAGTGACCAAATATCAGGAGCAAAAAATAATCCATGAAAAGAAACTTTCATTGTACATAGAGGATGACATAGGGTCCCATGTTGTAGCAGCGGTCTGAACGTTTCAAGGACGGCATGAGATCGAAAGAAAAAGGCAAGTGACCAAATATCAGGAGCCAAAAATAATCCAAGAAAAGAAACTTTTATTGTACCTTTGAGAGTCGGCATGAGATTGAAAGAAAAAGGCAAGTGACCAAATATCAGGAGCCAAAAACCTAGAAAAGAAACTTTTATTGTACATAGAGTATGACATGCGGGTCCCATGACGCTGCAGCATCCTCAACGTTTCCAAGGCGGCAGGGGATCAAATGAAAAGGAAATAGCCAAAAAGCAGAGGGTGAAAAAAATCGAAGAAAAGAAACTTTTATTGTTCATAGTGGATGACATGTGGGACCCATGAGGCAGCAGCATCCTCAACGTTTCCAAGCAGCAGGGGATCGAAAGAAAAAGGAAATAGCCAAAAATCAGAGCGTGAAAAATAATCCAAGAAAAGAAACTTTTATTTTACATAGAGGATGACATGTGGGTCCCATTTTGCAGCAGCGGTCTCAATGTTTCATATGCGGCTTGAGATCAAAAGAAAACGAAAGTAGCCCGAAATTAGGGGGAATAAAACTCCAAGAAAAGAAAGTTTTTTGTACATAGAGGATGACATACGGGTCCCAAGGCGGCAGGGGAACAAAAGAAAAAGGAAATAGCCAAAAATCAGAGGGGTGAAAAAAAATCCAAGAAAAAAGAAACTTTTAGAGTTCATAGTTCATAGAGGATGACATGCGGGTCCCATGAGGCAGCAGCGTCCACAACGTTTCCAAGGCGGCACACAGGACCAAAAGAAAAAGGATGTACCCCTGCTGGGCCTTTTGATCAAAAAATAATCCAAGATAAGGAAGATATAAATTGGGGCTGCCTGGCCATCTGGGCCTTCTAACCTGCTGGACGTCTTTTGACTCGTACAATTTCAGCCCACTCCAAAACAAGAAAGTCCTATGCTTCGCAAAAACAAAACAAAAACAAGGAGATTCATATTAGTTCGTTTATGTAAAAATAAAGATTTAATTTATCCGTTTGCAATAGCTCAGAGCGAAATACACTTTTTATTGTCTGTAAAATAATCAAGATATCACATGTTTCTTGTACGGGGAGGCTGACATCGGGACCCATGAGCCAGCAGCGTCGTCAAAGTTTTAAAGGCGGCAGGGGATCGAAAGAAAAAATAAATCAAAAATCAGTTGGTAAAAAAATCGAAGAAAAGAAACATTTATCGTTCTGAGAGGATGACATGCGGGACCCATGTGGCAGCAGCATCCTCAACGTTTCCAAGGCAGCACGGGATCCAAAAAAAGGCAAAATAGCCAGAAATTAGGGGTCAAAATAACTCCAAGAAAAGAAAGGTTTATCGTCCATAGAGTCTGACATGTGGGACCCATTAGCGAGCAGATTCTTCAACGTTCAAAGGCGGCAGGGGATCAAAAGAAAAAGGAAGTAGCCAGAAATTAGGGGTAAAAAATAACTCCAACAATGGAAACTTTTATTGTTCATAGAGGATGTGAGCCAGCAGCTTCCTCAACGTTTCAAAGGCGGCATGGGATCGAAAGAAAAAGGCAAGTGACCAAATATCAGGAGCCAAAAATAATCCAAGAAAAGAAACTTTATTGTACATAGAGGATGACATGCGGGTCCCATTTAGCAGCGGTATCACCGTTTGAGATGCGGCAGGAGGTCTCGAAAGAAAAAGGCAAGTGACCAAATATCAGGCCAAAAAAATCCAAGAAAAGAAAGTTTTATAGTACATAGAGGATGACATGCGGGTCCCATTTAGCATCAGCGGTATCACCGTTTGAGAGGCGGGGGATCGAAAGAAAAAGGCAAGTGACAAAATATGAGGTGCCAAAAATAATCAAAGAAAAGAAAGTTTTCAACGTTTCAAAGGCGGCAGGGGATCAAAAGAAAAAGGAAGTAGCCAGAAATTAGGGGGCAAAAATAACTCCAAGAAAGGAAACTTTTATTGTTCGTAGAGGATGACATGGGGGACCCATGAGCCAGCAGCTTACTCAACGTTTCAAAGGTGGCATGAGATCGAAAGAAAAAAATGCAAGTGACCAAATATGAGGTGCCAAAAATAATCAAAGATTTATTGTACATAGAGGATGACATGCGGGTCCCATTTTGCAGCAGCGGTCTCAATGTTTGAAATGCGGCTTGAGATCAAAAGAAAAAGAAAGTAGCTAGAAAGTAGGGGGTCAAAAAATCCAAGAAAAGTTTTATAGTACATAGAGGATGACATGCGGGTCCCATGTGCCAGCAGCTTACTCAACGTTTCAAAGGGGCCAGGGGATCAAAAGTAAAAGGCAAGTGATGAAATATCAGGAGCCAAAAATCAGAGGGTGAAAAAAAATCCAAGAAAACAAACTTTTATAGCACATAGAGGATGACATGCGGGTCCCATGAGCCAGCAGGGTCCTCAAACGTGGCATGAGATCGAAAGAAAAAGGCAAGTGACGAAAATAGGAGCCAAAAATAATTCAAGAAAAGAAACTTGATTGTACATAGAGGATGACATGCGGGTCCCATGTGTAAGCAGCTTACTCAACGTTTCCAAGGCGGCAAAAGAAAAAGGAAATAGACAAAAATCAGAGAGTGAAAAAAACCATAGAAAATAAACTTTTATAGCACATAGAGGATGACATGCGGGTCCCACGAGCCAGCAGGTTCCTCAAAGTTTCAAACGTGGCATGAGATCGAAAGAAAAAAAGGCAAGTGACCAAATATCAGGAGCCAAAAATAATCCAAGAAAAGAAAGTTTATTGTACGTAGAGGATGACATGCGGGTCCCATTTTGCAGCAGCGGTATCACCGTTTGAGAGGCTGCACGGGATCGAAAGAAAAGGCAAGTGACCAAATATCAGGAGCCAAAAATAATCCAAGAAAAGAAATTTTATTGTACGTAGAGGATGACATGCGGGTCCCATTTTGCAGCAGCGGTCTCAACGTTTCCAAGGCGGCACAGGACCAAAAGAAAAATGAAGTAGCCAGAAATCAGGGGGTGAAAAAAATCCAAGAAGAAAGATTTCAATTGGGCTGCATCTGGACATCTGGGCTTTCGAACTATCCTGCTTGGCCTTTTGACTCGTACAATTTCAGCCCACTCCAAAACAGGAAAGTTCCGAATTTTCTAAAAAAACAGGAAAGTCCTATGCTTCGCAAAGACAAAAAAACAAGGAGATTCAACATATAAGTTTGTTTATGTAAAAATAAAGATTTAATTATCCGTTTGAAATAGCTCAGAGCGCAATACATTGTTTATTGTCTGCAAAATAATCAAGATATCATATGTTTCTTGTACGGGGAGGCTGACATCGGGGACCCATGAGCCAACAGCGTCGTCAACGTTTTAAAGGCGGCAGGGGATGGAAAGAAAAAATAAACCAAAAATCTGTTGGTAAAAAATCCAAGAAAAGAAACATTTTCGTTCTGAGAGGATGACATGCGGGACCCATGAGGCAGCAGCATCCTCAGCGTTTATTGTTCATAGAGGTTGACATGTGGGACCCGTGAGCCAGCGGCGTCCTCAACGTTTTAAAGGCTGCAGGTGATCGAAAGAAAAAATAAGCCAAAAATCGTTTGGTCAACAAAATCCAAGAAAATAAACATTTACCGTTCTGAGAGGATGACATGCGGGACCCATGAGGCAGCAGCATCCTCAACGATTCCAAGGCGGCAGGGGAAATATCCAGAAATTAATGAGGGGTTCAAAATAAATCCATCAAAGGAAACTTTTATTGTTCATAGAGGATGACATGTGGGACCGACCTGCCAACAGCGTCCTCATCGTTTCAAAGGGGCAGGAGATCAAAAGAAAAAGGCAAATAGCCAGAAATTAGGGGTAAAAAATAACTCCAAGAAAGGAAACTTTTATTGTTCGTAGAGGATGACATGCGGGACCCATGAGCCAGCAGCTTACTCAACGTTTCAAAGGCGGCATGAGATCGAAAGAAAAGGCAAGTGACAAAATATCAGGAGCCAAAGATAATCCAAGAAAAGAAACTTTATTGTACGTAGAGGATGACATGCGGGTCCCATTTAGCAGCAGCGGTCTCAACGTTTCAAATGCGGCTTGGGATCAAAAGAAAAAGAAAGTTGATTGTACATAGAGGATGACATGCGGGTCCCATGAGTCAGCAGCTTACCATACGTTTCCAAGGCGGCAGGGGATCAAAAGAAAAAGGAAATAGCCAAAAATCAGAGGGTGAAAAAAATAAAGAAAATAAACTTTTATAGTACATAGAGGATGACATGCGGGTCCCATGAGCCAGCAGGTTCCTCAACGTTTCAAACTTGGCATGAGATCGGAAGAAAAGGCAAGTGACCAAATATGAGGAGCCAAAAATAATTCAAGAAAAGAAAGTTTTATAGTACATAGAGGATGACATGCGGGTCCCATTTAGCAGCAGCGGTATCAGCGTTTGAGAGGTGGCAGGGGATCAAAAGAAAAAAGAAATTGCCAAAAATCAGATGGTGAAAAAAAACCAAGAAAATGAACTTTTATAGTACATAGAGGATGACATGCGGGTCCCATGAGCCAGCAGGTTCCTCAACGTTTCAAACGTGGCATGAGATCGAAAGAAAAAGGCAAGTGAAAAAATATCAGGAGCCAAAAATAATTCAAGAAAAGAAAGTTTTATAGTACATAGAGGATGACATGCGGGTCCCATTTAGCAGCAGCGGTATCAGAGGCGGGGGATCGAAAGAAAAAGGCAAGTGAAAAATATGAGGAGCCAAAAATAATTCAAGAAAAGAAAGTTTTATAGTACATAGAGGATGACATGCGGGTCCCATTTAGCAGCAGCGGTATCACCGTTTGAGAGGCGGGGGATCGAAAGAAAAAGTCAAGTGACCAAATATGAGGTGCCAAAAAATCCAAGAAAAGAAAGTTTTATAGTACATAGAGGATGACATGCGGGTCCCATTTAGCAGCAGCGGTATCGTTTGAGAGGCTGGGGATCGAAAGAAAAAGTCAAGTGACCAAATATGAGGTGCCAAAAAAATCCAAGAAAAGAAAGTTTTATAGTACATAGAGGATGACATGCGGGTCCCATTTAGCAGCAGCGGTATCACGTTTGAGAGGCGGCAGGTGATCGAAAGAAAAAGTCAAGTGACCAAATATGAGGTGCCAAAAAAATCCTAGAAAAGAAAGTTTTATAGTACATAGAGGATGACATGCGGGTCCCATTTAGCAGCAGCGGTATCACCGTTTGAGAGGCAGCAGGTGATCGAAAGAAAAAGTCAAGTGACCAAATATGAGGTGCCAAAAAATCCAAGAAAAGAAAGTTTTATAGTACATAGAGGATGACATGCGGGTCCCATTTAGCGGTATCACCGTTTGAGAGGCGGCGGGGATCGAAAGAAAAAGGTAAGTGACCAAATATGAGGTGCCAAAAATAATTCAAGAAAAGAAAGTTTTATAGTACATAGAGGATGACATGCGGGTCCCAGTTAGCAGCAGCGGTATCCGTTTGAGAGGCGGCAGGGGATCGAAAGAAAAAGGCAAGTGACCAAATTTGAGGTGCCAAAAAAACTCCAAGAAAAGAAAGTTGATTGCACATAGAGGATGACATGCGGGTCCCATTTAGCAGCAGCGGTCTCAACGTTTCCAAGGCGGCAAGGGATCAAAAGAAAAAGGAAGTAGCCAGAAATCAGGGGGTCAAAAAATCCAAGAATAGAAAGAATTTTGGTTCATAGAGGATGACATGCGGGACCCATGATCCTGCATCGTAAACGGCTCGATCGGAGAACGTTGAACGAGATGGCGCGATCTAGAAAAAAACAATGCCAGAGAGGCTGCCATCTGGGCCCTACATCCCTCGGCGGTGCGGATTTGCGTTGACTCGGCCGGCGAACCCGAGATTTCGAGATGCACCACGTCCCGGGCCACCATACGCCACGTTTTGGCCGCTTTCGTCGGGCTAGGTGGCCTCAAAAACGAGAAAAAGTTTTGACATGCACCACGGAGGGACCAAAATCGTCGGCCATGGTACACCAGCAACCACGGCGCGACTTCAACTTCGTCGGCCATGGCAACTTTTCTTGTAGTGCTCCCAACTCGATTCTTCACGTTGTTGTGTTCATTACCCTCTGCGAAGCATATCTGGGCGTTGAGCCCCATTTTGGTTTGTGGAAGAAGATCTTTTACGTGAAGAGATACAGCAGTAGCAATGGATCTTTTGTCACCGGAGGAGTAGGATTCGTAGCTCGTTCAGATGTTAATTACTTCAATTTCCCGATGAGAGAGTCCGTGCAAGGGTGGAGATTGAAGTGGTTCTACATCAAGGATTCTCCGTCACCCGAATGCCAGCTCCCTCGCTTCGTCGACGTCCTTGAGGCCAAGCCTAAGAATTCCTGGAAAAATGTTCTCTCTCCCGACGAAAAAGTAGCAGCCGATGAATTATTTGCCAGATTCCTTCGGATCAAGGAGGCTGACGGGCAAACCATGGTCGGTACAGAAGTAGCGGCAGTGTTTCTGAAACGTCGAGTCCAACCAATCATGGCTAGGGTTCGCCCAATGTGGTTGTACTCAGGTCCCAAAGATGAAACTAGAATCAACGCTGCCGAATTATCGGAAAAAGAACTGCTTGATGAAGTCCGTCGCCTCACTTCCTTTAGTCAAGAGGATTCGATCCCGCTGATATCTCCATATATTCCTTTCGATGCTGATCATCCAGCACCAGAGGTAATTTCCCCCTTAAACTCTTGGTATGCTGCTATCGACATATATTACTGTCATCCTCATTTACTTTTCCCTTCGACAGACCTTCGCAGCCTCCGAGGATTTTCATAACTTGCCAAATGACACTTCCGAAGGAAGAGGCTCTTCAGAGCCTGTTGACTTTCGTACTGTTGAACACACAAGCCCATTCAACGAGCCTGATGACCCGATAGATTCTGAAACTGCCCATGCCAATCTCCCCCCATCAGCCGGTGATACTTGCGACACAGAGGGATCAGTGCGCAATGACGACGCTGATCACAATGCCTTTGTTGATGCAGCTGTGGAGGAGACCAGGGCTTCTCCTATGAAGAGATCAATCGGCGGTTTTGCCGACGAAGATGACCTCCTTGATTTGTAAGTGCTTTTCTTCTTACTATTTTCAACTTTCTTGACTTTTTCAAATTCTTCTGATAACTTGATTAATCGAATCTTCCTTGCAGTGTGATACTTTCATTGAGCCTCCGCCCAAGAAGACCAGATCTGATCTGTTTCACCGGCTGCCGCAGCTTCCGAAGCTTCGGCTCCTAAAGCGGCTCCCGTGATGCAAGCATCGACAGCCTCCTCCCTTTCCAAAGGAAAGATGCTCCTGCTGCTGCTGCAGCTCCTCCTTCTGTAAGTCTTTGCTGAATCTAACAAGAACCTTTCAAAACATGTCTTTGCTTAACGATCCTTGTCAAACATTTCCTTTTTTCAAGGATCTACGAGGTGTGATATCCTCTTTAGAGGCCTTCGCCTCTCAATTCACCTCTCTAGAGGCGGACAAGATTCGGCTGCAGGAGGAGGCTAAGTCTTCCTCTTCAAAGTTGGAAGGTGCCATCAAAAAGGCCGCCATAGCTCGCCAGGAGGTCGACTCCCTGAAAGAAGAGCTAAACAAGCTAAAGGAGCGGCTGAAGGAGGAGGAAGCTCGGACGGCAGAAAAAGATGAACTCCTCCGCCAATCTGCCTTGGCCTTGCTTGGTAAGTTCCTACGTCCCATGAAGATTATTACTTTTTTTTATGGATCTGCTTTTTCGTCAACGGTTTCTTTTGACTACTTGCAGAAGCTGCCGACATCCCTGCTACTGCCTTGGATAAAATTCCGAGCAACTCCCCGGCAAACGGTGTGTCGACGGTTCTCGCCGCTCACCAACTCACCCGGGGGCTCCTTGACAAGGGAAAGGGTGCTCTGGCGCGGATGCATTCGATGATATTCCCCAAGGCCACGCAGGAGAAGACTCTGGGGCAGCTAATTGATGCTTTCGCAGTCGACACCAAGGAGGTCATTGAGGTATTCAAGCGTACCTCGCGTACCTATGGCGCCCTACTTGCCTTCCAACTTATGATGGGTTACGGCTTTAAGGCTGACATTGAAGAAATGACTAAGGAGCTGCCGAAAGGAAAAGATGGGCGATCTATTGATCTGAGCACTTTTACGGCGTCCGCCCGTACTTGTGCTCGCCAGCTCCTTGATTTAGTCTCGAGAAAAACATCGGTTGGCCCTAGCCTGTCGACCCAGACTCAGGCTCCTTGATTGTTGTAACATTTTTACCCTTGGGCTAGCATGAAACATTATTCTGCTGCGAGAACTTTAAGTTTGTAATGAATATTATGCCGGCAATGTTGCCAGCATGTTTTTAACGTAATATCTTCACTTGTGCTTCTCCTGATAGGGATTGCTTATACCTCTCCCGATGGGAGTTTTGCTGAATGTTTAATTTGACCATTATCCTCTTTAACACTGTTGCCTGCAGGTTTTCCCAGTGCCCTCGTTTGTTGATGACTCCTCTGGTGTTGTTCCCGAAAATGATCGGATCCAACGGATGAAGGATCGGATCACCCAGATGGAGAAAGACCTGCGCAGCACTTATGCCTGGCCGCGATTATCAACAAGAAGAGCGAGACTGCAGCCGACGTGGAGCGGTATGCTCTTACTGAGCTGCATAAGGCTACCGAGAGCTTGAACTGTGAGTCCTTTAATCTCTTTACCCTTTGGTTGATAGCGTTTTCTCTGATCCTCTTTGCTTCCTTATCAGTCATAGCTCTGAATCGTGCGGAAGAGAGCAAACGGATTCACGAGCGTGTGAATGCCTTGGTCGAGTTATCCTCAGCCGAGGAAATTTTCTGGCGAAGCACTCGAAGGCATCGGCTGTCGCACGGTTTCAGGATCGAGTCCAACAGGTCCACCATTTCTTCGACAAGTGCTATAGAGCCATGAGGGTGGTTTGGAAGACGATGTTTCCTTTGAACGCAGTTCCCCCCACGCTTCTTGCGTTAATGTCGGAGTTTGGTAACGCCAGGAAGATCCGGGACTTGGTGCGCGCGCAAGTTTTTGCAGGAGCCAAGTTTACGCTTGCTCTTGTACTTGCCCGTTATCCTTCAGCAGGTTTACTCTCGATTGCCAACGTTACTGGAGACTTGGAAGCGCTGTATCCGAAGGTGTTGTTGCCTGCGAACATAATTGTCGACAGACTCGAGAAAGATTCAAAGGTACCTGAAGAAAAGAAACTCCGCAAGGGTGATCTCAGGGTTTTAATAACTGTTTGTAAATAGTTTGACAATTTTATTGAAGCGTGTGGATGACGCCTTTTCATTCGGTAGATACATGCGTATGTACTTTTACCACGTTATTGCCGTTGGCAAGTTTCAATTTGGAGCGAATCTTGGTTGCTCGTTTTTAAATGTATGTATATTGGCTGTTTTAGCAAATCATGTGAGTGATCAGCTCGTGTTGCAGGTCTTGCTAAACCTGTTGTATGCGCAACTTTGCTTTCAACCGTTTTAAATTTCGACAGGCACTCCCAAATATTTCGGGTGTAGTGATTCTGCCGATGAGCCCGTTGTTCCTTGATATTTCCATAAGTGAAATATCGAACGTGGGTTGTTGTTTATGTGTATTTCCAAACTCTTGCTATTTACGGCACTCGTAGAGGCATCTATAGCAGAGGGAAGGGTGAACGTCTTTCAGCGCTCGTAGAGGCTTTCTGGAGCACGATCTTCCGCCCTGTACTATGTTTGTATAGTGATGGGGCTTAGAAGTTTGTGATCACTGCAATGCTTAACAAAAAATTGAAGCTTAAGTTCTTATTGATAAGGTAAGCACAATGCTGGAGGGCGAAAGGGAAAGCCCTGTTTATACTAAAGGAAAAACAAAAATAAATGCTGATAAACTGCTTAAGCAAGGAAGGGGTTCTTCTCTTCCTCTGGCTTCTTCACCATGTTAGGGGTAGCCGCGGCGTTGTTGATTTCACCAGGGGTTTGAGCAGTGACTGCCAGCGTCTTGCTGTTTTCTATGTCTTCTGCATCATCAACTGCCGAACCTTTGACTGCCGAAGCTTTTGTTGCCAAAGCTCCTGCTGCTGAGGCTTCTGCTGTCGAGGCTTTAAGAGCAAGGTCGGCTGGCTTCTTTTTGCTTCCCCTGTCATCCTTTTCTTCCTTGATTTCACGCAGCAACAACTTAGGTGGAGGCTTAATAAATTCTTGCTTGCTCCCAAACTTCGCCGCGATCCTCTGGAAATCGCGGTCGCAACTGTCTGAGCGCGAAAAACTTCCATGGACTGTGATGTTTGTCCCTTTGTTGCCAGGCATCTTCAGCTTGAGATAAGCATAGTGCGGCACGGCCATGAACTTGGCGTAGGCTGGTCTCCCGAGTATGGCATGATACTGTGACTCCCAGTTCACTACCTCAAACTCGATCTTTTCCTTCCTGAAATTGTCGGATCTGCCGAAGACAACGTTCAGGTAAATTCTTCCAAGGGAATAACCTGGTTCAGTTGGCAGAATCCCATGGAAGCAGGTGTCTGTCTCTTCCAGCATTCCCATGGTGATCCCCATACTCTTGATTGTGTCGACGAAAATCAGGTTTAACCCGCTCCCACCATCCATAAAGACTTTGCTCATCTTGAATCCCCCTATCTGTGCCTCAACTACCAGGGCAGCGTGTCCTGGTTTTGGTATGGTCATCGGGTGGTCTGCTCGACTGAACGTAATGTTCTGAGAGGACCACTCGACATACTCAGGGATGTTTGCCATGATGCTTTCGGCCAGATTAATTTCTCGAGTGAGCTTCTTCATCTCTCTTCTCGAGACACCTGTCTTGTGGATCATGCTCATCTGCCCACGTGGTGGTGGGAATGTCTCGTTGGGTTGATGAGGTTGGGCCTGCTGGACTTGGTGCTGTGGTGGAGGTGGGGGAGGAGGTGGTAACGGTTGCTGTCCTGACTGCTGGATGAGTTTATGCATGTCAAGGAACTGTCGACAATCCCTGAGAAGGTGACTTGACTTCGTTTTGCCGTCCTTGGAGTCGACATACGAGTGCAAGTAACAGGGGGCGTTGATCTGTTCAGCATAGGGTAACTCGGGAGCCCTCTGTTGCCGTGGTTTATAATTGCCGCGGTTTCCAGAGTTGTTCCGGTTGCCATCTTGTCGATCATCTCTTCTTTCATCATACCGATCATCATGTCGATCGGAGTATCCTGCGGCTACCAGATTGTTGTCGTCGTAGTTGCGATTTTTCCTCCTTTTGTTCCGATCCCTTCGGCTGCCCGAGTCGTGTTTTGGCTGGTCATCGTCTTCGTCATCACTGCGCTGTCGTGGTCTTCGCACGTTGTCCTCGCCATCAGCCCAACTGTTGGCGATTTCCATCAGCTTGGTGATGGTTTTTGGCTTTTTGCGTCCAAGTTCTTCTATGTAACTTTCGCGCCGGACGCCATCGCTGAAAGCGTCGATTGCTCTGTCTACAGATACATCTTCGGCAGCGTTTAGGAGTTTGGTAAACCTCCCTATGTAAGAGCGCATCGACTCCTTCTGCTTTCTGCTGGCAGTTGCGTAACTCCTCAATCCCGACGGGTCTTTTATATGTTGCCTGGAAGTTAGCAACGAAGGCATCCACCAGGTCGTCCCATGACTTGATGGAACCTTTCGGCAGTCCTCTTAACCAGGCCCGTGCCGAGTCCTTTAAGTAGAGCTGCAAGCACTGCATTGCTGCTATCTGGTTCCCTTTATGCAGAATCACAGTCTGCAGGTAATCATCTATCCAGGATCTTGGTTCCTGCTGCCCATCATACTTGGCAGCGTCGGTGGGAGTAGGCTTGAATTTTTTGGGTGGCATCGACTCGCGGATTTTGTAACTCAAGCAATCGGCTCCCCTTAGTTCACCATCGTACTCTTGATCCTCGTCTGAGGAGTCACTGTCGTCATCCTTCCTGGCGGCGCGTCGTCGTCTTGCTTTATCGATTCGGCTCTGGGTGATTTCATCCCGAGCATCTCTCGCCCGATGTTTCGAACCACTGGCCTGTGCCGTGGTTTTCTCCTTCTGCGGGACTAGATTGTTTCCCAATATGGCGAGACTTTCTAGGGCACCGCGATGAGCTTGCGCCATGGATCCTTCGGGGCGTTGGTTGATGAGGTACGCGGCGAGATTGGCTGTTGCTCCCGCAACGTTCTTCGGCCGTGGCATGCCTGCGGTATCCGTGGTCATGAAAGATTTGGTCAGATTCGACGTTATTTCTCTGGCATCGTCTTCTGAGAGCCTGGATATCCTTGATCGATGTTTTCCCGCCCCAAGAGCACTTCGGGAGCGCTTCCTTGTGAAGCTCTCCGCCGCTCGCTGGATCGTTCTGCCGCAGATAGTCGTCTCTCGAGCGTGGCTTGCTCTCTCGACAGGTGCTCCCGGTTTTTCTCTAGTATAGAGCGGTATGCATTTAGGGTTCCAACCGAGGTTCCTGCGGGGAGCGGGGTGTTGTTGAGCACGGCTGTCCTAGCCGCAGCCCACTCTTCGTCCGCGATGGTGTAGTCGCTGTCGCGATTGCTAGCGCTATTTTCGAAGCTCGCCCTTCTGCTGGAACGAGGCGTGCGGTCTCCGTCTCCTCCGTGCCTTGTATTTCCTGTGTTGTTGGCGACGTAGACCTGATGGTGTGCTGTTCTTCGGGTGGTTCTCGGGACGATGCTGCCGACGCTGTCTTCTCCTGACGAGTATCGGGCATTGCAGATGAACGGTGTGTCGCTTGATCCCAAACCGTGCCTGGCGTCGCAGTTCGAGCAGTAGTAGGAGGTTAGTTCTGAAGTCATGGGTTCGTCGGATCCCACCGACATTGAGGACGCTGAACGGGGAGTCGAAGGCGCGGGCGAGCCCATCGACTCTGCCAGGCCAGCCAATAGATCGGACGATGACGACGCACTAGGACTCATTGATCCGGAGGTGGGTGACTCTAGCAGCTGGAGGATTCCCTCCGCGTTGACGTTGTAGTGGACGCTGCCGATGGTCATCTCCATGTTTCCTTGCAGATCTGAGAAGTTCGAGCGAGAAGAATCGCTATGCGGGGTAAACTCGTAGGAGCCGAATCGGATCGGACTTCCCAGAGCTGGTGATGGCGGTGCCGATGAAGATGTCGACGACATGATCAGATCTGCCGATGACTGATCTGGTGCCTGCAGGTTTCCCACAGACGGCGCCAATTGTCGGGGGTGTTCCTCGACAATGTCCTCCGATTGGGACTTAGGGTTGATGGAATCCTGCAAGCTGATACGAGGCATCGGTATACAGACAAACGGGGGGAGCGATTTACCCAGGTTCGGGGCCCTCGATGAGGTAAAACCCTTACGTCCTGCTTGTCTGTTCTTGATTATGATGAAAACAGTGTTACAATGGGGTGCCGAATAGTTCGGCCGAGATCTCATCGAGATAGCTAATTGCTAGGGTAACCTAGTTCTAAGCTTCTGTTGGCTAAGATCGCTAAGATTGGTCGTGTCCTCGATAGCCCCTCTCCTGGCCTTTATATAGGTGGCCAGGTCCCGAGAGGTTTAATCGAGTACGAGTAGGTTTACAATAGATCTATCTCTAATCTTTCCTTCTTCGGCTCTTTCCGCGTCTTGTACTTCAAGTAATCTTTCGCCGCACCGTCCTAGTGGCCCATCTTGTCTTCGAGTACCTTCATGGGCCTCCACCTGGGCCGTATAGGGTAGAGCAATAGTGGTTACCCGAAGGGTAATGCCCACGTCAGTAGCCCCCGAGTGTGTAGCTTAGGCAAAAATAGCACATAACGGTTGGATTTGGAGGGACCTATAAAAAGGCCCCTTCTTCCCCAGCTCGTTTTTAGCTCTTCTCTCTCCCTCTCCTCCATTGTTGCTGAGCTCAAACTTAGTGGATCTCCCTACCTACCCAATCAATCTTGCTCATACTTTGAGGAGTGGTGGAGGAGACCCCGATCTATCGTTCTACCGAGAGAAATTTCACCAATTCGTGGTAGTCCTTAGTGGATCTTGGTGGTAGAGTTCCTATGGTGGAATCTTGGAAGAAGTGCATCCATGGAGGCTAGCTTGGTGTTGTACTAGCTCCATGGGTTGTTGGGAGCCTCCTTGTGGTGTGGAGCTCGCCCCAACCTTGTGAAGGAATCACCGCCTCGACCGGTGCCTTAGTGGAGAAGGGGGAGCACCTTCGTGGAGCTCTCTCGAGGAAGAAGGTGAGGCCTTCCTTCGTGGTGTGGCCGTCTAGCCTCTTGTGTGAGGCTAGCACCTCCTCAACGCAGACGTACTCCATTTTATATCATAAATTGCTGTTATTCATTGATATATTTAGAGATGATACTTATGTTGTTTCACCTATTTTGCATGTTTCATGATTATTGGAGAATTATTCACCGGAGTCAGGATTCTGCTGGAAAAAGCAACGTCAGGACACCATATTTCTGAAGATCAACAATTGACGAAAATTATACATAACATCCTATTTTTCCAGAAGACGAAGCCAGCCAAAAGGAGGGGCCGAGGAGGGCCGCCATGGGCCCCCCATAGGCCAGCGCGGGCCCTGGCCTGGCCGCGCCACCTTGTGGGGAGGGGGCCCACAGCCCCCTCTGGCCTCCTCTCCTTCGCGTACTTCTTCTCCCGAAAACCTAAGGCACGGGGAGTTACGGAGAATTGACAGAGCCGCCTCTGCGGGGCGGAGAAACACCAGAGAGAAAAGAGCTCTCCGGCGGGCAGGAATCCGCGGGGAAATTCGTCGCGGAGGGGGAATCGAAGGAATCATCGAGCAACATCATTGGGCCATCTCACCACCATACACCGCCATCTGAAGCTCAGTTGCACCGCTGTCGATTAAGTTGGATCCTATTGTTGATAAACTGTTATTCTGCTATTAGTGAACCTAAGTTTATGTTAAAATTCATCATCGATATTTGTTTAAGGGGGAAGGGTTTGTAACATCCCAAAAATTTCAAAACAAAACAAATGAATTTCCCTAGTTCCAAATTTTGGAACCAACAAAAACTTTTATTAAATTAAGTTTGGTAAATAAGAATCCTGCTTAATCCTTGTGCTATTGCCATGATTGCTTGTTACTAGTATTTGAAATAATCTTAAACCCTAAAACCTCACCCTTCTTTTCATCATCCCAATTAAAATAAAATAAAAGGAAGTTAAATAAGAAAAGGCATATGTGCCTATGGCTATTTTAGAAATCTTTACCCTAAGCTCCTATACTTTGGTTAGGGGTTTGGAAAACCCTTACACACCCTACCTAGTACTTATCAAACCTAAATCAAGTTGTTTTCCAATAAAATAAAAAGAGATTAAAAATGCCATAGAGGCATATGAGAGTAAAATAGCAAATATGGGAATTCAAGAAAATTGACCCTAGGACTTGTTATAAATGGTTGGATCACCTCCATATACCATTTCAACACTCAACAAAACCAATTGGGTCAAACCAAGTCAAAATTAAAAATCAAATGCAATATATGCATAGAAGCCTATGTGACACATAGCCAATTCACTAAACCTTGACCTATGATTCTAAACCTTGACCAAATGGTGTGAAACCATCTCTCAACCTAATATAACACTAAATGGACCCTAACCCATGTCCAAGTGAAGCAAGATTAACCATTGACAAGTTTATTAAAATTTGACACTTCATCTCTTATGTATTAAGGCCAAATTTGCAAATCTTTGAACAAGACCATTTGAATTGGTTTCAATGCTCTTAAAATGTTTCTAAACTAATAAGAACCACATTAGAGTCAACCAAAGTCAAATCAAATGGAGAGAATTCAAATGGTGAAGTATTTCCATTTTTACTCACATACACCATATGCCAATTTTGCAAATCTTCAACCAAGGCCACCATTGCTTGATCTCTTGCTTGTAAAATGTTTAGATATGATAAATAAACACAATTGCATCAAAGAAACCAAAATCAAATCAAAGCAAAACTCAAAATCAACATACATGTGATAATGGTCATTTGGCCATTTTATAAAATGTTCCCCACTTTACCCCTCTGTATTTCTCAATTCTCAAACCAAACTTAGTCAACCAAGGCCATGTCATCCAAGACCATGTAAAAGTCAACAACTTTCATGTTGACCATCTCTGCTGAAGTTGACCAGGTTGACCAGAATAGGATTGACAAGTGGAGACTTTGAAACTATGTGAAGATGACCCCATTTTGGAATTCTTGTAAACCTTCACCAAAATGAGCACCACCACCACCATTCCATCACCTTTATTATATAAATGAACTCCACCAAAAAGAATTGCAAAATTCTAAAAAAAAATTCATGCGGCCATTGTGTCGAACACCTTGCAGGCATGATTCAGATTTTTTTACAAACATTTTTTTAAACTGCTTTTTTTGGTGATCATTAACACCTGCAAGCCAAGCATTCTAATTGGCATGTTCACACCATGGCCTGGATGGCCCTCCTCTACCTTGTCTCCCTCTCTCTCACTCTACATCCTTACCTCGCGCACGCTGGCACGCCAGTGCCGCCCCCACCGACGCGCCAGGCATACCACGGCCAAGCCTCCACGCCATCCTACCACGGCTCGACACCGTAGCATCTACAACCCCTGTACACGCCCCCGCCCACTGCACCGCACGGAACCGTCGCCACGGTGTGCCAAGACGGCACCACGCTCGCGCCGACGCCATTGGACGCGCCATCACCAGCGCGCTACCGCCTACACGTAACCAGCTGCGCTCCATAGCTTGCCCCTTCGAACCAGACGTCGAGCCCATTGGACGACCTTCCGCAGCACCCCGCGGCCACCCCTCGACCCTATAAAAGGGGACGATCGGCGCCTTCTCTCTACACACCATTCACTCCCCACCTCTCACTGAGCCTCCTCCACCGATCAATTTCATTAGCCATCGCCGGAGCAGCTCCAATCGCAAGACGAAGGCCGCCGGAGCCCGCAGATCCTCGCCATCGATCCGCGCCTCCCCAAGCTCCGCCACTGTACCAGGAGCCTCTGCTACCTCGCCAACGTCGCCTCGAACCTCGCCATCGACCTCCGGCGACCCACAGCGCCCTCCGACCCCCTAGGTACGCCGCCAGCACGCCGGCAACCCGTCGGAGACGACGAAGCTCCCCGGCCATTCGATCAGGTTCTGATCGAACGGATCACATAACGCGTACCGATTCGGTGTTTGTAAGTCGCTGACGTGTAGACCCCACCATGTCAGCTGGCCCGCGGCGGTGAAACGTTAGCTGGGCCGGCCCAGTCCGTTTAGTCAGTTTAGCCCATTTTGTTTTCCCGCGCGGCCCACAAATTCAAATTCGATTTAATCCTTTTAGCTAAATTCAATACTGGTGCCAACTTCAAAATTTAATAGTTTGAAATCTACTACACCAAATTTAACAAATTTTATATATTTGGAAAGCTCATGAAATTATCTAGATAATGCCACTGGTCCCATGTCCAAATTCGTAATTAAATTTAAATGACAAAAATAACAAGGCAGGACCTTTTCTGACTTCAAATAAATATTAGAAATTATCTATAAATGATTTTAAGTTGATTCCAACTCTAATAAATCATATTTGACCTAATCTAATTGTTTATGCAAAAATATAGCATAGTTGTTTTGCATGATCATGGACTAGAGTTAAATAAAGACTATGGAGCCATTTCTAGTTCATTTAATACATACACATAGAATTATTTAAATAGTATGGGGGCTTATCTCTCATTTAAATTGTGATCTTAAGTAATTCAAATAAAGGTACTGACCCTGGTCAAGAAAGTCTCATGCTTAGTTACTTAGAGATTTTAAATCATTTTAATGATAGTTTAACTTATATGAGGTATAGCCTCTCACTTAAATCATTAATTCAAATAGTTCAATAAGAATTAATAAAACATATATTAATGAACCATAGGTTCCTATTTGAAAATGATTAATCATTCTCATAAGTAGTATTTAAATATTTCAAACCTATCTATTTGAATCATATGAGATACTTTGGCCTCATTTAAATCTTGCCTCCACCATATTAATATGAAGTAGATCCCATGGTCAATTTAAGACTCACATTAAATTAATTAATAATATTAAACCATTGCAAGGTGTTATTAAAATAGTATGAGGTGCTCACCTCATTTAAATCATCTTTCTCAAATAATAGGAAGTAAGGTATTGACCTTTAATTTCCTAGGCTCATACTTGCTCACTTATAATCTTAAATCTAAATAATATTTATATTTTCCAAAGATTAATTAAATCACATGAGATGATGAATCTCATTTAACTCACTTTCTCAAATACTAAGTGTAAAGTGTTGACCTTGGTCAACATGGGATCATCCCTGGTTATTTGAGAATATTAAAACACCTCAATAATAGCCCTTTAAATTAGTTACAACTATGTGTTAAATCATATGAGAGATATTCCTCTCATTTAAATCTTGTTCTCAAGTAATTCAATATGAGGTAGTGATCATGGTCTAAGTAACCTCATATTAAATTATTTGATGGCATTAAATCACTACCATGTTAGTATTAAATTGCATGAGGTATGGAACCTCATTTAAATCATTTTCCCAAATGATAAGTATGAAGAGGTTGACTTTAGTCAACCTAGGTCATATATTATTCATAAGAGAAATTAAATCTTAAGAAGATTCAATGAGAGGAAATTATTTCTCACCAAACCAAAGAGAAACCCTAACTCCATTTTTCAATGAGAGGAAATTATTTTCCTATTATTAAATAAGGAAACCCTAACAGAATCTTGTAATAAATGTTAAGTAGTGATACTAGATCATTGTGTGAGCCACTAAGGCTAATTAAGAGTACTTAAGTATTGTTTGGTGATTGTATCCTCGTATTCGTTTATAGACGCTAGTACCGGAGACTATCAAGAGGAGGAGGTATTCTACCAAGAGGAAGAAGAAGAATACTTTGATCACCTCACCAATCAAGGCAAGATAATACTCTTGCAAGATATTACCCATACAAGCAAGATAATACTCTTGCAAGATATTACCCATACAAGCAAGATAATACTCTTGCAAGCTGATATTAATGCAAGCTAATCCTTGCTAAACACAAATGCTTAGCTCTACAAGAGCAAAGGCACCATCACACTTTACTACTATGTATTACCTATCCCATGTTTTTAACTACTTTTACTTTGGCTTATTTATTTCAAAGTACTTTTTGATTCATGATTCAATTGGTCTAGAGTAGAACAATACTTGACTTAGATTGACACCACTCAAAACTAGATAGCACCCCTCATATAGTGGCTATCGCTAATCAATTAAAATTGAGACTACTCTAGATGGGAACATGTGACTTTGAAATGAAGTTGAAACCTTGGAATGATGGTTCATTCCATTGAATGACTTTGAAGGTGAATATGACCAAGAGAAGATAGTGATTTTTGATAAAAACTGATGGTTGGGTTCGGATGCGATACCATTCCAATTTTGAAAGTACCCCCACAATACCCAATATGGGTAAGGGCTTAACTAGAAATTTATGTGCTTTAGTATGGGTTCCCTCTAAACAAGCGTCATCGGGGTTAGGCTGAAGGCTGCCTCTACAGAAGTGATATGACGTAAATGAGGTGAATGTACGACCCAAGCCCTGTGCAGTTCCCGGGTTAACAGTTGGTTCTCACCGGGAGGCCAAGCTCATGGGGAGAGGTGCCTGTACTAGAGTATATAAGTGAAAGGTTATGATTGGTAGTCCGCATACGGAGTATGATAAATCAGGGCCAGTTAACCCTGACGGATTATTGCAAATATTGTGGCACAAGCGTACGACCTCTGCAGAGTGTAGAACTATTCGAATAGCCGTGTCCACGGTTACGGACGATTGGAAAGGCCATACTATTCCGTCATCAGAACATTTTCAAAAAAAGTGACATATGACTGGTGACTTGCTGTTGCAAGGTGAATGGTGATTTTGAATGGAATCACACCACAGAGTTGTGGGAATGACACTAATGTTCCCACTTGAGTTAGTCTATTTGATTCAAGCATCTTTACTAAATGTTTATGAAATAAACTCAGCTTTATGCAAATAAACCTAGAGCTTAGTATCCCCTTACCACAATTAATAATGCTTACACTAGTATTAGTTTGCGAGTACTTTAAAAGTACTCATGGCTTTGTCCCTGGCTATTCAAATGGCCAGACTATGAAGGTGAACAGCTGTACGAGGACGATGGACAGCAGAACGTCTACGACAACTAGGACCGCTCCTGACGTCAACAGTTGCCTGTGGAACAGATGGACCACGACCGTTACTTCGCTTCCGCTATGTGTTTTGTAATAGGATCTCTCGATCCACTATGTTGTATTAAGACTGGATCAGGTGATCCTTTGTTGTAAGACGATTACGTGTTGTAATAAATGATGTGTTGTGATATCAAGCTATTATGTCTCGCAAAAACAATATTCCTGGGATTGCGATGAATGGCATAATAGGCATCTGGACTTAAAAATCCGGGTGTTGACAAGTTGGTATCAGAGCCATTGTTTGACCTTAGGAGACCCTAGTTAGAATGGACGTTCGGAAAATTTTAGTTTCTAAAACAAATGAAGGAAGTATTTGTGAAAAACTTATTCATTTTCTTCTCTACCAGATCTTCTTAAAAATAATAAGCCATGCACCTCCTTATAAATCCATTTAAAATTTTGCCACACTTGTTCACATCTCTAACTTACTCATCCATTTCACTTTCAGATGGAGCCCTATGTCCAGACGGAGACCTACGATCTGGAAAACGGAGGAAGTCTGGTGTTTGAGCGCGACTTGTACCTAGTGTCCGAGAAGCTCGAACGCCCACCTCCCCAGTTCCACGGAGTCCGGATCCACAACACCCCGCTGGGGAACAGCAGTGGATGATCACCGCTGACTTGAAGGGAAGCTCGGAACCTCCCATCTCGGAGAGGATCCTTTTCTCCTTCAAGGCCTACAGCTGGGTGGACGGTCTTGCTCACGCCCTTCAGGAGGGACTTGCTCGGGTGTGTGGACAGAACATCGCCGCACTCCGGGGAAGCCGCTTCGCCCACTTCGCGAGGCACGACACTATGGGGGAACCCATGGCACTCTCTTCGCACCCGGTGCTCAAGATTCATGTGCAGCATTTGGATTTTATGCTTCATGAGACCCGGAAGGACCTGGAGCTGACACGTGTCCACTCCCACCGTGCCCAGATGGCTTTGGCTCATCATGCTGACGCCATCAGGCTACTCGCCAAGGACCGCCGGTCACTCCGCCTGCAGCGCGCCAAGAATGTCGCTACTATCACCCGTCTTCGCGAGAAGATTCGCACCTTAGAGGTGACTGTCCGGACACAGCAGGACCAGATCCAGGAGATGGAGGAGGATGGAGAAGACATCCAAGGAGGCGATGACTTCCTGAGTGATGACAACGACTTTGAGGAGGACGAGTTCACTGATGAGGAGGACTATGAGTTTCTGGAGTCTGCAGAGGATGGGATCATTCCCATCGATGTGGATGAAAACAATGAGGAATAGTTGCACTAGCTTCACTTACGTAGGTGTGAGTTGTATCCCGCACCATGTATCGTAGATTGTGGAAAAAGGGTTCTTAAAACCCTTAGTGCTTTAACTTGTAATGTGTGATGTTTGTTGTGAATAAATAAAATATGTGTAATATTCATCCTGAAAATATCTTAACTTTAAGTTTAAACCCAACTCAAAATAAGCCATAGAAAATTCCCTCTTACCTCATGATCTATCTACCTCGAGATGGCACCCCCAAATCACAACGCAAATCAGGATGCCATGATGCAACTACTGCAGACAATGATGGCAGACCGGGAAGCCGAAAGAGCTGAACGCCAAGCAAACCTTGCTGCACTCCAACAAATAGCTCAGAACAATCAAGGCCATGGAAACCACGATCACCCTGGGTCAAAGCTGAAGAATTTCCAAAACACCAACCCTCCAATGTTCAGCAAAACCGAAGAACCCTTGGATGCTGATGACTGGCTCCAGACAATAGAGAACAACCTGGAAGTTGCGGGAGTTGAAGCCGAGAAGTACTGTTTGCCACCCACTACCTGTCGGGACCTGCAAGAGCCTGGTGGACTAGTGCCCGTGCAATGAATGCGGGACAAATGATGACATGGGAAGACTTCAAGCTGAAGTTCAGCAAGTACCATGTGCCCCAAGGATTAATCAAGAAAATGAGAGACGAGTTCCGTGAACTCAAGCAAGGAAGAATGTCCGTGGTGGAATACCGCGACAGGTTTCTCACTCTGTCAAGGTACGCCCCGGACGAGACCGACACCAATGAGAAGAGGAAGGAAAGCTTTTTGAACGGACTGCATGACGAGATGCAAACTGTGTTAGTGAATATTCCGTTCGCTGACCTCGAAGCCCTAGTGGACTCAGCCATACAGATGGAAGGAAAGCTGCATCAGGCCAATGAGAACCGCAAGCGCAGAATGATGAACCAGAGTGGACCCCACCATACCCAGAAGCACCGCAATAACTCCTCTGGAGGATTCACCCAGAAACAACCGGCCACCTGCTCAGATTTATCGCCCCCATAACAGCAACAACCACGGAGGACCCCGAAGATATTACCCATACAAGCAAGATAATACTCTTGCAAGATATTACCCATACAAGCAAGATAATACTCTTGCAAGCTGATGTTAATGCAAGCTAATCCTTGCTAAACACAAATGCTTAGCTCTACAAGAGCAAAGGCACCATCACACTTTACTACTATGTATTACCTATCCCATGTTTTTAACTACTTTTACTTTGGCTTATTTATTTCAAAGTACTTTTTGATTCATGATTCAATTGGTCTAGAGTAGAACAATACTTGACTTAGATTGACACCACTCAAAACTAGATAGCACCCCTCATATAGTGGCTATCGCTAATCAATTAAAATTGAGACTACTCTAGATGGGAACATGTGACTTTGAAATGAAGTTGAAACCTTGGAATGATGGTTCATTCCATTGAATGACTTTGAAGGTGAATATTACCAAGAGAAGATAGTGATTTTTGATAATAAACTGATGGTTGGGTTCGGATGCGATACCATTCCAATTTTGAAAGTACCCCCACAATACCCAATATGGGTAAGGGCTTAACTAGAAATTTATGTGCTTTAGTATGGGTTCCCTCTAAACAAGCGTCATCGGGGTTAGGCTGAAGGCTGCCTCTACAAGTGATATGACGTAAATGAGGTGAATGTACGACCCAAGCCCTGTGCAGTTCCCGGTTAACGGGTTCTCACCGGGAGGCCAAGCTCATGGGGAGAGGTGCCTGTACTAGAGTATATAAGTGAAAGGTTATGATTGGTAGTCCGCATACGGAGTATGATAAATCAGGGCCAGTTAACCCTGACGGATTATTGCAAATATTGTGGCACAAGCGTACGACCTCAGAGTGTAGAACTATTCGAATAGCCGTGTCCACGGTTACGGACGATTGGAAAGGCCATACCGTTCCGTCATCAGAACATTTTCAAAAATGTGACATATGACTGGTGACTTGCTGTTGCAAGGTGAATGGTGATTTTGAATGGAATCACCACAGAGTTGTGGGAATGACACTAATGTTCCCACTTGAGTTAGTCTATTTGATTCAAGCATCTTTACTAAATGTTTATGAAATAAACTCGGCTTTATGCAAATAAACCTAGAGCTTAGTATCCCCTTACCACAATTAATAATGCTTACACTAGTATTAGTTTGCGAGTACTTTAAAAGTACTCATGGCTTTGTCCCTGGCTATTCAAATGGCCAGACTATGAAGGTGAACAGTTGTACGAGGAAGATGGACAGCAGAACGTCTACGACAACTAGGACCGCTCCTGACGTCAACAGTTGCCTGTGGAACAGATGGACCACGACCGTTACTTCGCTTCCGCTATGTGTTTTGTAATAGGATCTCTCGATCCACTATGTTGTATTAAGACTGGATCAGGTGATCCTTTGTTGTAAGACGATTACGTGTTGTAATAAATGATGTGTTGTGATATCAAGCTATTATGTCTCGCAAAAACAATTTTCCTGGGATTGCGATGAATGGCATAATAGGCATCTGGACTTAAAAATCCGGGTGTTGACAAGTTGGTATCAGAGCCATTGTTTGACCTTAGGAGACCCTAGTTAGAATGGACGTTCGGAAAATTTTAGTTTCTAAAACAAATGAAGGAAGTATTTGTGAAAAACTTATTCATTTTCTTCTCTACCAGATCTTCTTAAAAATAATAAGCCATGCACCTCCTTATAAATCCATTTAAAATTTTGCCACACTTGTTCACATCTCTAACTTACTCATCCATTTCACTTTCAGATGGAGCCCTATGTCCAGACGGAGACCTACGATCTGGAAAACGGAGGAAGTCTGGTGTTTGAGCGCGACTTGTACCTAGTGTCCGAGAAGCTCGAACGCCCACCTCCCCAGTTCCACGGAGTCCGGATCCACAACACCCCCGCTGGGGAACAGCAGTGGATGATCACCGCTGACTTGAAGGGAAGCTCGGAACCTCCCATCTCGGAGAGGATCCTTTTCTCCTTCAAGGCCTACAGCTGGGTGGACGGTCTTGCTCACGCCCTTCAGGAGGGACTTGCTCGGGTGTGTGGACAGAACATCGCCGCACTCCGGGGAAGCCGCTTCGCCCACTTCGCGAGGCACGACACTATGGGGGAACCCATGGCACTCTCTTCGCACCCGGTGCTCAAGATTCATGTGCAGCATTTGGATTTTATGCTTCATGAGACCCGGAAGGACCTGGAGCTGACACGTGTCCACTCCCACCGTGCCCAGATGGCTTTGGCTCATCATGCTGACGCCATCAGGCTACTCGCCAAGGACCGCCGGTCACTCCGCCTGCAGCGCGCCAAGAATGTCGCTACTATCACCCGTCTTCGCGAGAAGATTCGCACCTTAGAGGTGACTGTCCGGACACAGCAGGACCAGATCCAGGAGATGGAGGAGGATGGAGAAGACATCCAAGGAGGCGATGACTTCCTGAGTGATGACAACGACTTTGAGGATGACGAGTTCACTGATGAGGAGGACTATGAGTTTCTGGAGCTGCAGAGGATGGGATCATTCCCATCGATGTGGATGAAAACAATGAGGAATAGTTGCACTAGCTTCACTTACGTAGGTGTGAGTTGTATCCCGCACCATGTATCGTAGATTGTGGAAAAAGGGTTCTTAAAACCCTTAGTGCTTTAACTTGTAATGTGTGATGTTTGTTGTGAATAAATAAAATATGTGTTATATTCATCCTGAAAATATCTTAAGTTTAAGTTTAAACTTAACTCAAAATAAGCCATAGAAAATTCCCTCTTACCTCATGATCTATCTACATGTTCAGATGGCACCCCCAAATCGCAACGCAAATCAGGATGCCATGATGCAACTACTGCAGACAATGATGGCAGACCGGGAAGCCGAAAGAGCTGAACGCCAAGCAAACCTTGCTGCACTCCAACAAATAGCTCAGAACAATCAAGGCCATGGAAACCACGATCACCCTGGGTCAAAGCTGAAGAATTTCCAAACACCAACCCTCCAATGTTCAAAAACCGAAGAACCCTTGATGCCGATGACTGGCTCCAGACAATAGAGAACAACTGGAAGTTGCGGGAGTTGAAGCCGCAGAAAAAGTACTGTTTGCCACCCACTACCTGTCGGGACCTGCAAGAGCCTGGTGGACTAGTGCCCGTGCAATGAATGCGGGACAAATGATGACATGGGAAGACTTCAAGCTAAAGTTCAGCAAGTACCATGTGCCCCAAGGATTAATCAAGAAAATGAGAGACGAGTTCCGTGAACTCAAGCAAGGAAGAATGTCCGTGGTGGAATACCGCGACAGGTTTCTCACTCTGTCAAGGTACGCCCCGGACGAGACCGACACCAATGAGAAGAGGAAGGAAAGGTTTTTGAACGGACTGCATGACGAGATGCAAACTCTGTTAGTGAATATTCCGTTCGCGACCTCGAAGCCCTAGTGGACTCAGCCATACAGATGGAAGGAAAGCTGCATCGGCCAATGAGAACCACAAGCAGAATGATGAACCAGAGTGGACCCCACCATACCCAGAAGCACCGCAATAACTCCTCTGGAGGATTCACCCCCAGAAACAACCGGCCACCTGCTCAGATTTATCGCCCCATAACAGCAACAACCACGGAGGACCCCCGAAGATATTACCCATACAAGCAAGATAATACTCTTGCAAGATATTACCCATACAAGCAAGATAATACTCTTGCAAGCTGATATTAATGCAAGCTAATCCTTGCTAAACACAAATGCTTAGCTCTACAAGAGCAAAGGCACCATCACACTTTACTACTATGTATTACCTATCCCATGTTTTTAACTACTTTTACTTTGGCTTATTTATTTCAAAGTACTTTTTGATTCATGATTCAATTGGTCTAGAGTAGAACAATACTTGACTTAGATTGACACCACTCAAAACTAGATAGCACCCCTCATATAGTGGCTATCGCTAATCAATTAAAATTGAGACTACTCTAGATGGGAACATGTGACTTTGAAATGAAGTTGAAACCTTGGAATGATGGTTCATTCCATTGAATGACTTTGAAGGTGAATATTACCAAGAGAAGATAGTGATTTTTGATAATAAACTGATGGTTGGGTTCGGATGCGATACCATTCCAATTTTGAAAGTACCCCCACAATACCCAATATGGGTAAGGGCTTAACTAGAAATTTATGTGCTTTAGTATGGGTTCCCTCTAAACAAGCGTCATCGGGGTTATGCTGAAGGCTGCCTCCAGAAATGTGATATGTGAAATGAGGTGAATGTACGACCCAAGCCCGTGCAGTTCCCTGTTAACAGTTGGTTCTCACCGGGAGGCCAAGCTCATGGGGAGAGGTGCCCTGTACTAGAGTATATAAGTGAAAGGTTATGATTGGTAGTCCGCATACGGAGTATGATAAATCAGGGCCAGTTAACCCTGACGGATTATTGCAAATATTGTGGCACAAGCGTACGACCTCTGCAGAGTGTAGAACTATTCGAATAGCCGTGTCCACGGTTACGGACGATTGGAAAGGCCATACTGTTCCGTCATCAGAACATTTTCAAAAAAAGTGACATATGACTGGTGACTTGCTGTTGCAAGGTGAATGGTGATTTTGAATGGAATCACCACAGAGTTGTGGGAATGACACTAATGTTCCCACTTGAGTTAGTCTATTTGATTCAAGCATCTTTACTAAATGTTTATGAAATAAACTCGGCTTTATGCAAATAAACCTAGAGCTTAGTATCCCCTTACCACAATTAATAATGCTTACACTAGTATTAGTTTGCGAGTACTTTAAAAGTACTCATGGCTTTGTCCTGGCTATTCGAATGGCCGGACTATGAAGGTGAACAGCTGTACGAGGACGATGGACAGCAGAACGTCTACGACAACTAGGACCGCTCCTGACGTCAACAGTTGCCTGTGGAACAGATGGACCACGACCGTTACTTCGCTTCCGCTATGTGTTTTGTAATAGGATCTCTCGATCCACTATGTTGTATTAAGACTGGATCAGGTGATCCTTTGTTGTAAGACGATTACGTGTTGTAATAAATGATGTGTTGTGATATCAAGCTATTATGTCTCGCAAAAACAATTTTCCTGGGATTGCGATGAATGGCATAATAGGCATCTGGACTTAAAAATCCGGGTGTTGACACATATGATGTCTCGTGAGTAGTTCGTTTAGTTCTTGAGGACATGGGTGAAGTCTAAATGTTAGTAGTGAATCATGGTTGAGTAATATTCAATGTTATGATATTTAAGTTGTGGTGTTATTCTTCTAGTGGTGTCATGTGAACGTCGACTACATGATACTTCACCTTTATGGGCCTAGGGGAGTACATCTTGTATTCGTTTGCTAATTGTGGGGCTGCCGGAGTGACAAACCTAAACCCCCGTTAGTATATCGGTGCAGGAGGGATAGCAGGATCTCAAAGTTTAAGGCTGTGGTTAGATTTATCTTAATTACTTTCTTGTATTTGCGGATGCTTGCAAGGGGTATAATCACAAGTATGTATTAGTCCTAGGAAGGGCGGTGCATTAGCATAGGTTCACCCACACAACACTTATCAAAACAATGAAGATTAATCAACTATAGGAAGCGAAAGCACTAGACTAAAATCCCCGTGTGTCCTCAAGAACGTTTGGTCATTATAAGTAAACAAACCGGCTTGTCCTTTGTGCTAAAAAGGATTGGGCCACTCGCTGCAATTATTTCTCTCGCATTTTATTTACTTGTACTTTATTTATCTGCTATATCAAAACCCCTGAATACTTTTCTGTGAGCATTTACAGTGAATCCTTCATCGAAACTGCTTCTCAACACCTTCTCTCTTGGGTTCGACACTCTTATTTATCGAAAGTGCTACGATACACCCCTATACTTGTGGGTCATCAAGACTACTGGCGCCGTTGCCGGGGAGCTAAGCGCTATTGGTAAGTGGAATTGGTAAGGAAACTTTTATTGTACGTGCTGATTTTGTTTCTGCTTGCTGCTATAAGTCATTATGGAGAGATCCTCCCTTGAATTTCTATTTGGGAAATCTACTACTACTGCAACGGTAGTGGATGAGGCGCCAGGTGAGGAAGTAATACCATATAAAATACCTATGAAAATTATTGAACGTGTTGTGGATAACCGCTATGAAGGGGATGGAACTGTTCATCCTGGAGATCATTTACTGTTTTTACATGAATTATGCGGGTTATTCAAGTGTGCAGGTATTTCAATGGATGAAGTTAGGAAGAAATTATTTGTTATGTCGCTATCTGGTAAAGCGGCGCATTGGTATAAACTGCTGAAGGATGGGCGTTCTCTTGATTGGAAGGATATTGTGCCTCTATTTTATTCCAAATTCTATCCTCCAAGTGAAATTCACAAAGACCGCAACCGTATATATAATTTCTGGCCTCATGATGGAGAGAGTATTTCCCAAGCGTGGGGGAGATTGAAGTCTTTAATGCTCAAATGCCCCATTCATGAGCTTCCTGGTAATATTATCATTGATAATTTCTATGCAAGACTTTCTTTTCAAGATAAAACCTTGCTGGATACTTCTTGTTCTGGATCATTCACACGCAATAAAGAAGATTTTAAATGGGACCTTCTTGATCGAATTCAAGAAAATACTGAAGGATGGGAGAACGACAAAGGTAGAGTGTCAGGTATAAATTATGATTATGAATGCATTGAAACTTTTATGGATACTGATGAATATCGTAATATAAGTGCTACATATGGTCTTGACTCTCAAGTTGTTGCAAATATTTATAAAGCCTTTGCCTCTCATTTTGAATTGCCTAGGAAGAATTTTGATAAGTATCATGAACCTTATAAAGATAAAACTGATTCACCTAAAGGTAAATGTATTGAAATTAAAACTGTTGATCATGTTCTTCCTGAAGCTTATATTGAAAAAACTCCTTTCCCTGCTAAAATGAAGGAGTATTCTGTTATAACTAGTGTAGTTAATAAAAGTGCAAAGAAACCTATAGAACCTGAAGAACAAATAAAGGTTGAACCTGCTGTTGCAATAGTTAAAGATCTTGTGACTGAAAATGTGGAAGATGGTCATATTATTTTTTGTGAAGATGCTTCTAATATTGTTTCGCATCCTAATAAGTATAGGAAAGCCAGTGTTCCTGTGCTCTCTGTTCGAATTGGTGATCATTGCTATTATGGTTTATGTGATATTGGTGCAAGTATTAGTGCCATTCCTTATGAGCTCTACACGGAAATCATGCATGAAATTGGTTCTTGCGAACTTGAAGATATTGATGTGGTTATTCGGCTAGCTAATAGAGAAACTATCTCTCCCATTGGTATTGTTCGAGATGTGGAAGTTCTATGTGGTAAGATTAAATATCCTGACTTTTTGGTACTTGGTTCTGCTGCTAGTAAGTCTTGTCCTATTATTTTTGGTAGACCTTTTCTAAATACTTGTGGAGCTATTATAGATTGCAAGAAAGAGAAAATTGTTACTAAATTTGCTGGTGAATCTTATGAGTTTAACTTCTCTAAATTTGCCAAAACTCCTTATAAAGCTGATTTGCCTAATGATGATTTTAGAGTTGAACAGTGTGCATCTATTGCTCTTGCTCCTAATAATCCTTTGCAGCAACATTTGGAGAATAGTGAGAGTGAAGTTTTTAGGGAAGAAAGGGATGAGCTTGATGAAATTTTCCTTCGTCAACCTATTCTTAAACATGACTTACCGGTTGAAGATTTAGGTGTAACACTACCACCAAAGGAAGATCCTGTATTTGATTTGAAACCATTACCTGATAATCTTAAGTATGCTTATATTGATGATAAGAAAACATATCCTGTTATTATTAGTGCTAAGCTTTCAGATATTGAGGAAGAAAGGTTATTGGAAATATTGAAGAAACACCGAGGAGCTATTGGCTACACTCTTGATGACTTGAAGGGGATTTCTCCCGCTATTTGCCAACATGCCATCAATATAGAAGATGGTGCAAAACCTGTTGTTGAACATCAGCGTCGTCTAATTCCCAAGATGAAGGATGTGGTAAGAAATGAGGTATTAAAACTTCTTGAAGCAGGTATTATATATCCTATTGCTGATAGTAGATGGGTTAGTCCTGTGCATTGTGTTCCTAAGAAAGGAGGAATAACTGTTGTGCCTAATGATAATGATGAGCTTATTCCTCAAAGAGTAGTTGTAGGGTATAGAATGTGCATTGATTTTCGAAAAGTTAATAAATTTACTAAGAAAGATCATTACCCTTTACCTTTTATTGATCAAATGTTAGAAAGGTTGTCTAAAAATACTCATTTCTGCTTTCTTGATGGATATTCTGGGTTTTCACAAATTGCTGTTAGAGCTAAAGATCAAGAGAAAACCACTTTCACTTGTCCCTATGGAACTTATGCTTATAGGCGTATGCCTTTTGGTTTATGTAATGCTCCTGCTACTTTTCAAAGATGCATGTCTGCTATTTTTCATGGCTTTTGTGAAAATATTGTTGAGGTATTCATGGATGATTTTTCTGTCTATGGGAATTCTTTTGATAATTGCTTGCAAAACCTTGATAAAGTTTTGCAGAGATGTGAAGAAACTAACCTTGTTCTTAATTGGGAGAAATGCCACTTTATGGTTAATGAAGGAATTGTATTGGGACATAAAATTTCCGAGAGAGGTATTGAAGTTGATAGAGCTAAAGTTGAAGCAATTGAGAAGATGCCCTATCCTAGGGATGTTAAAGGTATTCGTAGTATTCTTGGTCATGCTGGTTTTTATAGGAGGTTTATTAAAGATTTCTCTAAGATTTCAAAGCCTCTTACTAATCTTCTTCAAAAAGATGTACCTTTCGTTTTTGATGATGATTGTAAGGAAGCCTTTGAAACTCTAAAGAAAGCCTTAACAACTGCTCCTATAGTTGAACCTCCTGATTGGAATTTACCTTTTGAAATTATGTGTGATGCTAGTGATTTTGCTGTAGGTGCTGTCCTTGGACAGCGAGTAGATAAAAAATTGAATGTTATTCATTATGCTAGTAAAACTCTAGACGCTGCTCAAAGGAATTATGCTACAACTGAGAAAGAGTTATTAGCCGTAGTTTTTGCATGTGACAAGTTTAGATCCTATATTGTTGATTCAAAAGTTACATACATACTGATCATGTACCTTATGGAAAAGAAAGATGCTAAGCCAAGGCTTATTAGATGGGTGCTTCTTTTGCAAGAATTTGATTTACATATTGTAGATAGGAAAGGTGCTGATAATCCTGTTGCTGATAATTTGTCTAGATTGGAAAATATTGCTTATGATCCTGTTCCTGTTAATGATAGTTTTCCAAATGAACAATTGGCTGCAATAAAGGTGAGCTCGCGAGAGAGTCCTTGGTATGCTGATTATGCTAACTTTATTGTTTCGAAGTACTTGCCTCCAACCTTTTCAGCTCAGCAAAGGAGGAAATTCTTTTATGATTTGAGGCATTATTTTTGGGATGACCCACACTTATATAAAGAAGGAGTGGATGGTATTATGCGAAGATGTGTCCCAGAATATGAACAACAAGAGATATTGAGTAAATGTCATGGTAGTGTTTATGGAGGACATCACGCTGGAGATAGAACCGCACAAAAGGTTCTACAATCAGGTTTTTATTGGCCAACACTTTTTAAAGATGCAAGGAAGTTTATCTTATCTTGTGATGAATGTCAAAGAGTTGGTAATATCTCTAGACGCAATGAAATGCCTATGAATTATACTCTTGTTATTGAACCATTTGATTGTTGGGGATTTGACTTCATGGGTCCTTTCCCTTCTTCAGAAGGTAACACTCATATACTTGTCGTTGTTGATTATGTTACTAAATGGGTAGAAGCTATACCTACAAAAAGTGCTGATGGTGAGACCTCTTTAAAAATGCTTTTAGATGTTATTTTTCCTAGATTTGGAGTACCTAGATATATTATGACTGATGGAGGTTCTCACTTTATTCATGGTGGTTTTAGAAAAACTCTTGCCAAATATGGTATTAATCATAGAATTGCTTCAGCTTATCATCCCCAAACTAGTGGACAGGTAGAATTATCAAATAGAGAAATTAAAGCTATCTTGGGAAAGACTGTTAATAAATCTAGAAAGAATTGGGCTAGTAAGTTAAAGGAAGCATTGTGGGCTTATAGAACTGCTTATAAAAATCCTATGGGAATGTCTCCTTATAAAATGGTTTATGGAAAAGCTTGTCATTTACCTTTAGAATTAGAGCACAAAGCTTATTGGGCTGTGAGAGAACTTAATAAAGATTTTAAACTTGCCGGTAAGAAGAGGTTGCTACAATTGAGTTCTTTAGATGAATGGAGAAGTGAAGCTTATGAAAATGCTAAACTTTTTAAGGAGAAAGTTAAGAAATGGCATGATAGAAGAATTATTAAAAGAGAATTTAATGTTGGAGATAAAGTCCTATTGTATCGGTCTCGTCTCAGATTTTTTGCAGGGAAATTACTCTCAAAATGGGAAGGACCATATGTTATTGAGGAGGTATATCGTTCAGGGGCAATAAAAATTAGCTCTTTGGAAGGTAACACCACACAAGTAGTGAATGGACAAAGACTCAAGCATTATATTTCTGGAGATTCTTATAATGAAGATATTGATGTTATTCAAGTGATGACTCCGGAAGCTTTCATCAAAGACCAAATTGACAGTTCTGCAGAGTCCGACTTTGAATAGGTAACAGTTTTAGTAATAAAAAGTCCGCGTTTAACTTTCCGAACAATATTTCTGTTGTTTATGGAAAATATGAAAAATTACGAGATCGAAACGGAGTGGAGGAGACGCGCGAGGGCCCGTCACCATAGGCCGGCGCGGGCCCCACCCTGGCCGCGCCGCCCTATGGGGACAGCCCCTCGGCGTCCCGTTTCCACTCGTTTTCGGCCTGGAACCTTCCTTTTGTCGTAAAAATATTTGCTATATAATCCCCCGGATCCCCAGAGGTCCGTATATCGTTTTCTCGTCGTGTTTTGTTTCGAGCTGTTTTCTGCCAGGATCTGTTTTGATCTAGAAGCACCATGGTCTCCAACAACAAAGACAAGGGGCCTTGGGAGGAAGAGATGGATGAAGGTGTCAATAAGGAAGTGAAGAAGATAGCATCAGCAAAAAGAGAGCGGGAAGCTATGGAGAGTAAGCCAATCTTGGTGGGATCGGTTAACACTGGACGTTCTTTTTCTCATAACTTGCAGGGACTTCTTCCGCCTGCTCTTAGCCTCAACTCTTTCCCTTGTGTGGAGGAAGCAATACGGGTTACCGATGAGTTTTGTGATCAATACCGTGCTCTAAGAAGGGAAGTGGAGATACTTCAGGAGGAGAACAAGCGACTTCGCAGAATGCTGGAATATTACTCGATTCCCATCACAAGGCCGCCACCGCCACATTTGGATAACAACGAATCTCTTCGAGTTTTAGTGCAGAACTGCCAAACTGAGAAGCTGAAGCTGAAGGAGATCTTTAAGAAGCGCGAGAACCATCATCACCGAAGGAGTAATTCATCATCGGTATTGGCATCCCCTTGGTTTGTTCCAAGCTTGGGGGAGTGCCGCGGTATCACATCATCACTATCTTTATCTTTTACTATCAAGTAGTGTCATATCATGAGTAGGGAAGTTATCATATAGAATAGTTTGCAGTGTGGAAGTATCTCTCTTAGTTGGTTATCTATGTATCCGTTGGTGTGAGTTATCGTTATGGAATATTAATGAGAAGTCTTATCATTTACTTTTTGCACACCTTATTTTAGTTTGCAATTTCTGTTATATGATCACTCTTGACATTAGTATTGATATCACTTTGGGAGCATCAAGTAAATCTATTTGGTTTTGGCAAACTTAGCATTGGTCAATAGCAACAATACTTTGATGTTTAAATAGAAAAGGGAAATACATGTAGATATATTACTTTATTATCTTTTTGCTAATGAGTTTAGTATTCTGAAGTTAAAATTGCTTGTGCTTATGAGAAAGATGCATGATTGTTTCTATCACATGTATATTTGTTTGTTTCCCTCAACCTTTATGCTTGCTACCCAACCTTGCTAGCCAAAGACCTGTATTGAGAGGGAATGCTTCTCATACATCCATAACCTTAGACCAAACCCATGCCATTTGTGTCCACCATAACTACCTACTATGTGGTATTTTGCGCCACTCCAAGTAAATACTTCATGTGCTACCTTTAAATAATTCAAACTATATTACTCTTTATTTGTGTCAATGTTTTATAGCTCATGAGGAAGTATGTGGTGTTTTATCTTTCAATCTTGTTGGGCGGACTTTCACCGATGGACTAGCGGCACATCCGCTTATCCAATAATTTTGCAAAAAGAGCTGGCAACGGGGTTCCCAGCCCCAATTAATAACTTTCATTAATAATTCTCTCCACATGTTTTGCCCTGATTCATCAGTAAGCAACTTAATTTTGCAATAGACACTCCTCCATGGTATGAGAAATGTTGGAAGGCACCCGAGGATTCGGTTAGCCATGGCTTGTGAAAGCAAAGGTTGGGGGAGTGTCATCCATAATAAAACTAAAATACATGTGTAAACAAAAGAGAAGGAGGATGATCTACCTTGCTGGTAGAGATGCGTCCTCCATGGGAGCCGCTCTTGGAAGGTCTGTTTGGCAAGGGGGTTAGAGTGCCCACTACCATTCGTTGACAACAACAAACACCGCTCAAAATCTAGCTTTTATGCTCTTTATATGATTTCAAAACTTGAAAAGCTCTAGCACATGATTTAATCCCTGCTTCCCTCTGCGAAGGGCCTATCTTTTACTTTTATGATGAGTCAGTAAACCTATTTCCCTCTATCTTAAGCAAGCAATTGAGTTGTTGTGATCCAACCATTTATGCTATGATTTAGTTAATCATGTCTTTTATGCTTTCTTGTTTAGTACAAATTTTATCTGAATGAATATGACTTTGAAAGTTATCAATGATTATGAGGAGATTGTTATGATTAAGGATGAGAGCCCTGCCATATAAATTCTGATATGAAAGCTTTGTTTAGAAGATAAGTACAATCCGTTAATAGTTCTCTGACCAAGAACAAAGTTTGCCATAACCGTTTATGATTTCCTATGCACCTCTATTTGTGATTTCTCTTTACTTATTTCAAGTTGAGTTATATGAGGAGGATGTTTACTAGAATATCTTGTGTGAATCAATATGATGCTTCTTGTCCGTATTTTATTTATCGACTCTTCACTCCATAAACATGTGGTCTTGTTTATTGAGCTCAGTTTCGCTTGGGGACAAGCGAGGTCTAAGCTGGGGAGTTGATACGTCCATTTTGCATCACTATTTTATATCATAAATTGCTGTTATTCATTGACATATTTCATATTTAGAGATGATACTTATGTTGTTTCACCTATTTTGCATGTTTCATGATTATTGGAGAATTATTCACCGGAGTCAGGATTCTGCTGGAAAAAGCACCGTCAGGACACCCTATTTCTAAAGATCAACAATTGACGAAAATTATACAGAACATCCTATTTTTTCAGAAGACGAAGCCAGCCAAAAGGAGAGGCCGAGGAGGGCCGCCATGGGCCCCCCCATAGGCCGGCGCGGGCCCTGGCCTGGCCGCGCCGCCTTGTGGGGAGGGGGCCCACAGCCCCTCGGCCTCCTCTCCTTCGCCTACATCTTCTCCCCGAAAACCTAAGGCACGGGAGTTACGGAGAATGGACAGAACCGCCTCTGCGGGGCGGAGAAACACCAGAGAGAAAAGAGCTCTCCGGCGGGCAGGAATCCGCCGGGGAAATTCCCTCCCGGAGGGGGAAATCGACGCCATCGCCATCGTCATCGAGCTGTACATCATTGGGATCATCATCATCATCTCCACCATCTACACCGCCATCTCCACCGCTGCATCTCATCACCGCTGTAACAATTAGGGTTGGATCTTGATTGTTTGATAGAGGAAACTCTCCCGGTATTGATTTCTACTTGTTATTGATGCTATTGAGTGAAACCATTGAACCAAGGTTTATGTTCAGATTTTTATTCATCATCATATCACCTCTGATTATGTTCCATATGATGTCTCGTGAGTAGTTCGTTTAGTTCTTGAGGACATGGGTGAAGTCTAAATGTTAGTAGTGAATCATGGTTGAGTAATATTCAATGTTATGATATTTAAGTTGTGGTGTTATTCTTCTAGTGGTGTCATGTGAACATCGACTACATGATACTTCACCTTTATGGGCCTAGGGGAGTACATATTGTATTCGTTTGCTAATTGTGGGGCTGCCGGAGTGACAAACCTAAACCCCGTTAGTATATCGGTGCAGGAGGGATAGCAGGATCTCAGAGTTTAAGGCTGTGGTTAGATTTATCTTAATTACTTTCTTGTGTTTGCGGATGCTTGCAAGGGGTATAATCACAAGTATGTATTAGTCCTAGGAAGGGCGGTGCATTAGCATAGGTTCACCCACACAACACTTATCAAAACAATGAAGATTAATCAACTATAGGAAGCGAAAGCACTAGACTAAAATCCCCGTGTGTCCTCAAGAACGTTTGGTCATTATAAGTAAACAAACCGGCTTGTCCTTTGTGCTAAAAAGGATTGGGCCACTCGCTGCAATTATTTCTCTCGCATTTTATTTACTTGTACTTTATTTATCTGCTATATCAAAACCCCCTGAATACTTGTCTGTGAGCATTTACAGTGAATCCTTCATCGAAACTGCTTGTCAACACCTTCTGCTCCTCGTTGGGTTCGACACTCTTATTTATCGAAAGTACTACGATACACCCCCTATACTTGTGGGTCATCACACCTCCTCAACGCAGACGTACTCCCTTTTGTGGGAGGAACTGCGGGAAACAAACCTCGCCTCGTCTCCCCGCCATCCAGTTGTCCCGCTCCTTACTCTTACTATCTTGTGTGATTCCTTTGCTTGTTGTACTTGTCTAGGATCATTGTAGGAACACCGCCACCGCTAAAGCTATCATCTTTATCTTCCGTTGCACTAAAAATTGAAAAAGACTAAAACTTGACGTAGCGCCCATTCACCCCCCCTCTTGTTCGCTACGATCCATTCAGAAAGGGTGAGGATACCATCAATGACCCCATAGGTGCCGTCAAAGGATCTTCTTCTTCTTCAACCTCCATCATTAAGTTGGAGCTCCATCATCATCTACTCTAGAGCTGGAAGCTCCACAAACACTTCACAATTGCCACAAAATAAGAAGGCAATGCCTCTTCACAAACTCCACAAAGAAGCCACTGAGGCAACAAACACCAAACCATATATGAGGTGGTGGCCTCTAAGAGTAACATGCTCACATACTTTCACTCGGATGAACTAATGCGGAGAGCTCAAACTGATGCAACAAATGCAATGCAAAAACATAAGAATATTAAAATCCCCATCTCACACAAATCCCACACAATGCAACAAATGCTACGGAGATATGAGATAAGAGAGGATTCGTGGAGAATGCAATAAACGACTCTTAGATCTAGATCTTCAAACTTCGATTCACATAGATGGGAGATTTGGGCATTGGCGAGGAGAAGGAGGGAGCTCAAAATATTGGAGAAATTTGAGATAAAAAACATTGTTGTGTGGGGAAGAAGTCCCCTTTTAATGCCCTGACCACAAAATTTGCATGTTATGACCTTTTTGCGATCCATCAAAATGGTTAGGGTGATGAATTGACTAACCTGGCTAGAGTTGGGATAGTTCAGAGAGGAATTGGGGTTGTCCAATTCCTTACTTGTTTAGTCAGTCCATAGCTGGCCAAAACTCCCAACACGAACAATGCGATAACATTCTCACATAAACTTTGGTTTTAGGATCATGGGTATCTTTCTAAGATAACAACAAGATTTATATCCTAACACAAATAAGCACAAGATATCCACTAAAAAGGGGGTGTGAAATATGCAAAGAAGAACTCTCCACAAGACATGTTCAAGCTATACATCTGATTTCCCCTCTTGCTAGTACGACTATCAAACCTATAACACGGTTTCACCAAGAACCTTAAGACCCGTAAAACTAGAAATCAGCTAATGCATACCCTACCCTTGTGTGCATTCCTTGAAATAGGCTTTCACCCGCTTTATAAATAAAGCCACACGGCCGAACCGATACAAAACTGATGAGGAAACCCCTAGCAAATATAAAAACGAAAAATAAGAGTAGCTACACCATGCAAGAAACACCACGGACAAACGACTAGAGGTGACACTGTGTGATGAGGTCTAAGACCCCGTGTGTGGCCCGATCTCGCGAATGACCCAAGATCCAAAGGGGAAAGAGAGGGAGAGGCGGAAGAACACGAAGAACGCGAAGAACACACGCAACACCAACCCGATACAATCGATACTTACCCTCGTGGCTCGATGGACCACGCCAATTGAATCAACCCGGGAGAGACGCGAAGTAGAATCCCGGAGTGAGAGATCGGTGTTGGGGACGGAGACCGGTGAGGGAGAGAGAGTGGAGCACACTAGAATCTCACTCACATAGATCCAATCATCCAACATGGGGTGCCTTGATACAAAGGGGATGAAACCCTAGGGAGACAAAGCTCAAAGTCATGTTTAAGCCTAAATCTTGTCTAATCTCAGATCTGAGCCAACTAGCCTATTTATAGGTGGGGGCGAAGGGATAAGTTACACGCTGAAAAGTGTTGTTGTGCTGAAGTTCGGTAGGGCGGAAGTTCCGGCCATCTTGGGCGGAAGTTCGGTCATGGGCGGAAGTTCCCTCTCGGCCGGAAGTTCCGGTCCAGAAGTTCCGGTCAAGTTCCCAAGTTCCGAAATGGCCAATTTCCTTGCAGTAACATCCAGGGGCGTTTCGCGTTCGGAACTTGGGCGGAAGTTCCGGTCCCTCGGGGCGGAAGTTCCGGCCTGATCCATTTCTCGGGCGCTGGAAGGCATCTTGGCGGCAGGCGGAAGTTCCGGTCCTTGGGGGCGGAAGTTCCAAAGGAAGTTCCGCCATCGGGGCGGAAGTTCCGGCCCCTCCTCTTTCTCCTTCTCTTCCATGCTTCCGTGACATCGGCCTTGCGTCGGGTCTCCATGGCATCCTCTCTTCCCTTCGTACTTGTCGTCGAGTTCCTATCATCAAGACATGACGGTGTATGAAGTAGTATATCGTCCCAAATGGGCGATTCGAGGCACGCGTAAAGGAGAAGATTCACCTTGGCGTGCCGTCTTGGCGATGAAGCACATGATGCGGTGAAGACCGAAGGTCGCCCCGTATCATCTCCCCCCCTTGGGGAAGAGTCGTCCTCGACTCTTGCTCCTCCTCACCGATGAGGTAGACGGGAAGGACTTGTATAGGTGCCCTTGTGTCCTTAGGGATGCTCGTCGTAGTGCAGGCGTCTTTGTTGTAGTCCATAACGGGTCTCCCATGTAGTGGTGGAGGGGCCAAGTCTCGGTCGAAGAAGAACAAGGGGAAAAACAACTTGCAAAAGGAAAGCTTGTGGATGCCAACTTGGTGACCGGCGAACAAGAGGCTCTCAATCAAAAACGAAGCATCAAGTCGTTTCTCCAAGAGGCATGTGGCAAAAATGGTAATCGAAAGAGTGTCGATGTATCCAAAATTTGGTGGGGCAAAAGTTTGTGCATGTAAGAGTTTGGTTTGTAAAGTGTCAAAAATGTGATATGTCGTATTGTCCCACACAAATGGAACAATCAAAAGGCAAGTATCGGCGGCAAAATTTGGGGCAAAATTGTTATGTGCAATGGCAAAGCTATGGAGACCTCTAGCTTGGGAAAGTATGGTTGGCGTGAGCCGAGTATGGGTATCCTCAAGTTTCAAAGAATCCATTGCAATTGCCATAGATGAAATTAGAAATCCAAAAGAGAGCAACTTTTTGTGTAACTTGTGGCACAAGGTGCATAAGGTGTCTCTCACATGTATGACATGGTCCTTGAGATTCTCGGAGTGTATGATGATCTCATCAAGACATACAACAACCATTGTGCCAACAAGATATGTCAAGATATGTTGCATAAGAGGCCAAAGAGGTGACGAGGAGTTGGACCAAACCGAAAGCTCAACAAACCAAGTCGGAAACACATGAGGGCGAAGGCTTGTGGGAACATACCCTTTGGTGTGATTCCCGCGGGTTAGGTCCTTGATGGGGTAGCTCTCAATTGCGCGTTTCGTGAGCTCATGCTCCGTGGCGGTGGAAGTTGTCGTCCTTGTGCCTACACATGGAAGAAACAAGACAAAAAGCGTGTGTGCATGGTAGATGAAAACATCATCCATCATGATGTTCCATGTCTTGTGCACATCACCATTAGTGTCAAGAAATATAGTATGAAATGTATGGCGATGGTGCATATGGCAAGAAGGTGCATTCATGGCATGTGGTAACTCATGATCATCAAAAATTGAGAAGGCTATGGGGGCCATCTCGGGAACAATGAAATAAGCATTCTTGCATACTAAGCATAGGAAAGAGCAATTGTTCACCATCTTGGATGCAAGGATCATGGAATAGTGCAAACATGTAGGGCAAAGCATGCGAAAATTAATGTCATCATTGTTGTCGACAACCCTATGGAAAGAGCAAGTGTTCATCAAGGGTGTCAAAACACAAGCATGATCATAAGCATTATCATTGCAAGCAAGCGGAGCAAATATGAAACTCTCATAGCATGGCATGTTCATGTTATCACACTCAATCAATTCCACATGATCAACAATGTTATCAAGCAAAGCATCACATGGGAATATGAAGGAAGCATATGATGTAGCAAATGTATCATCAAGATCATGCATGCACTCATAAGTCATCATGTCCACTAGTGGGATCATGGCATCATCAACACCTATGTTGTTACCTTTGTAAGCCGACTCATGTGAAGTAGGTGTTGTGGAAGTAGGATGATCCATGTGGTCGACATGTCCATCGCGGAGCAAGCATGGTGAGATATCATCATCTTCATGCACCATGTACATCTTCTCCATGAGGGGAAACTCGTCCTCCGTGGAACCTAGTGCAACATAAGAAGACACAAGCGAGGGAGAGGTTAATGTGTTAGCAAATGCGATGTCCTCCATGGACCTATCATCTACCTCTCTCAACTCACTTTGTGTATCACTCATGTCCTCCAAATGGAAGCACTCAAACTCACATATGGGGTGGAAGTCACTCAACTCACTATCACTCTCGCTCAAGTGGGCTAAGTGGCTCTCATGCTCACATGGGATTGGTACCAACTCATCAAGTAAGCATGTAGGAGTAGGTTCGACTTGCTCATCTCCATGCGCCTCCGTAGGTGAAGGGAGAATCCCATGCTCACCATGCTCAACTCCATGCGCCTCCGTAGGTGAAGGGAGAATCCCATGCTCACCATGCTCAACTCCATCGCCTCCTAAGTCGTCCTCAAGTGGTGGCATCTTGGAGACTTGTGCGTTGAGCTCGTCGAAGTAGAGCTTCTTGGCGCTTGGCGTTGTGCATTGCCATGCCACGTGACCCTTGGCCTTGCACACCTCACATAGGAGATTGGGACATTCCCGTGGAAGGTGGCCTTGTTGCTTGCACTTGTAGCATCGGAGTCCATAGGCATATGACGAGGTAGGGGCCATTGTGGTGGTGGCACAAGAGGTAGAAGTCGCCTTATGAGGAAGGTCTTCATGTCGAGGCTCTCGTCTTCTTGCCTCATCACCATGTCTTGAGTGGTGTCGTCGAAGATCATGTGTGGACGGATGTCGATGTAGGCCATGAGGTGGTGGTGGTCGACGATGATCATGAGATGGTGTGAGTCGATGACGGTCCTTGCCTTGCCTAGGTGATGGCTCATGTTGGGGGCGCTCTTGATGCTCCATATGATGTCCGTGATGTCGATGATCTTGTGCATAGGCACTCTCATGATGGCGCCTTGTGGAGCTCGAAGAAGTGTGTAGATGCCGAACATGTTGGGGACGCTCTTGATGATCCCCATGATGGTGCCATCGTAGAGGTCCTCGATCTTCATATGTAGCTCCATTGGCCAAGTAGGGGTATGTGGGAGCATCGGCGGTATGCATGGTGGGGTCGATGTCGTCCTCGTCGTGGTGCTCCACCATGTCGTCCATGCTTGTTGAGCAAGTGTCGATGTAGAGCTCGTCGATGTCGTCCATGTTGGCGATGCTCGCGGAGCCATAGTCGGTGTAGAGCTCCTCGATGTCGGTCATGTTGGCGATGCTTGCGGAGCCATAGTCGGTGTAGAGCTCCACATGTTCCTCCACATCCGCGGTGCTTGAAGAGGTATCCTCCTCGAAGTGCTCCGTGTACTCCTCCGTATCTTCTTCGTCGCTATACATGTTAGCAAGACGGTATCTATATGGTGTATGTTAGTGGAAGAACACTACCTCGCAATCTTACCATGGTATGACAAGATTGGGGTGATCCAACAAACCGAGAGTTAGAACAATTGTATCGGGCACTCACACAAAGACACACGCAAAAAGCTAGCAAATTTGGTGGTAGGTGAGTGTGGTGGAAAGCCAAAAGACGAAATCCAAAATCGAGTATGTTGTTAAAAGTGGGTAAGATCCAAAAGTCACAAGTCAAAGGCGGTGATCACAAAAGGCATACACAAGATGGAACACACACGTGGGACAAAATGGGGTTAGCGCGACGGGAAAATGAGCACGAACAAAATGGTCCTAACGAAGACTACTAGCTCGGTGTCACGCTAACGCAAGAGAGACCGTGGCTTGGTTGCAAAATTGAGAAGCAACAAGATTTGCGCAAGACGCCTCTCTTCTCTTTTCTCTCTTTTGCTTATAAGCTTTGGACTCTTTTGTGTATCGGTGTCACTCACACTCTTTTTTTTCCCTTCTTTTTCTTTTTCTTTTCTTTTTCTCACTATGGAAGGCTACTACTATCTATGTAAGTATGTCACACTTCTCTTGCTTATCTTTTCACAACGAGCTTGCTTCGTAGCTTTGCTCAACACACGCACACCCTCACGGTCGGGACGCTTGCGCAATGCTTCGCAACACTAGAAAGCCACTCTCGATAGGAAAGGTACGCAAAGGAAGCTAAGGCTACAAGTTAGGGGGCAAGTTATACCACGTGATGACGGTGGCCGACGATCTTGAACTTGCTATGGTGGAAGGTGTCAAACGAACCGCTTGGATCCTCGGGGTGCCGTCGTCGTCGTTGATGTTGCGGAAGCTTTGTGGTAGCTGAAATGGCACACAAACCGAAGTCCAAACACAAAAGGGATAGTACCAATGCGAAAAACGAAGTTAGCTGTGAAAATTTCGGCCAGGCGGAAGTTCCGGTCCTGAGGGGCGGAACTTCCGGTCCCGGGCGGAACTTCCGGTCGCAATCAGATCTGCGGCTGTTCTTCGATTTGGGCGGAAATCCGGGCCGAAAATCTTCGAATTCGCGGAAAATTTGGCACTAGAAGCTGTGGGAAGGTGGGGGAATTGCAGATCAACACCAAAGACAAGTTTCTATTGGACCAAAACCACTCAAAACTCAACCAAATCACAGATCGGTCCAAAGGCAATTTGGGCTATTTTTTGGAAAATTTTCTAGAAACGAAATTGGGTGGGTGGAGGGTCAAAATCGCGGTAACCAAAGGCTGCTGATACCATATGATGAGGTCTAAGACCCCGTGTGTGGCCCGATCTCGCGAATGACCCAAGATCCAAAGGGGGAAAGAGAGGGAGAGGCGGAAGAACACGAAGAACGCGAAGAACACACGCAACACCAACCCGATACAATCGATACTTACCCTCGTGGCTCGATGGACCACGCCAATTGAATCAACCCGGGAGAGACGCGAAGTAGAATCCCGGAGTGAGAGATCGGTGTTGGGGACGGAGACCGGTGAGGGAGAGAGAGTGGAGCACACTAGAATCTCACTCACATAGATCCAATCATCCAACATGGGGTGCCTTGATACAAAGGGGATGAAACCCTAGGGAGACAAAGCTCAAAGTCATGTTTAAGCCTAAATCTTGTCTAATCTCAGATCTGAGCCAACTAGCCTATTTATAGGTGGGGGCGAAGGGATAAGTTACACGCTGAAAAGTGTTGTGCTGAAGTTCGGTAGGGCGGAAGTTCCGGACGTCTTGGGCGGAAGTTCCGGTCATGGGCGGAAGTTCCGGTCTCCGGGGACGGAAGTTCCGGTCCGGCCGGAAGTTCCGGTTTCCGGCCAAGTTCCGAAAATGGCCAATTTCCTTGCAGTAACATCCGGGGCGTTTGGCGTAATTTCGGAACTTGCGGAACTTGGGCGGAAGTTCCGAGTGGGCGGAAGTTCCGGCCTGATCCATTTCTGGGCGCTGGAAGGCATCTTGGCGGCATCGGGCGGAAGTTCCGGTCCTTGGGGGCGGAAGTTCCGGAAGTTCCGGCCATCAGGCGGAAGTTCCGGCCTGGAGCGTCCAGCTCCTCTTTCTCCTTCTCTTCCATGCTTCCGTGACATCGGCCTTGCGTCCTCGGGTCTCCATGGCATCCTCTCTTCCCTCCGTACTTGTCGTCGAGTTCCTATCATCAAGACATGACGGTGTATGAAGTAGTATATCGTCCCAAATGGGCGATTCGAGGCACGCGTAAAGGAGAAGATTCACCTTGGCGTGCCGTCTTGGCGATGAAGCACATGATGCGGTGAAGACCGAAGGTCGCCCCGTATCACTGTGCCTCCTTGTGAAACCACCGGTCTTCATCGCACCACACTCACCAAGATCACACCAAGCCTTGCACATTCCACTTGATCTCAATGATGATAGTCCATGCTTGTCTTAGGTTGGATATCACCTCTCTTCAGAACATTCACGTGATGAAGACTTCTCTTTATCGCAACCGCTTGGGGAAGGCTCAAAATTGGCACTTAGGAACATATTTATATGCCCATTATCCCTAAATAGGTGACAAGGTTCAAGCATATAACCCCCTCGAAATGCTTATCTTGACATTGCTTCTCAATATTGATGACGATCTCACTTGAGGTCATCCTTTAATGGGTTATATGAAAACTTCCTATTTTTTCTGTTGAATCCCTTCGGTGGCACCTAATCACAAAGAGAATTACCAATTATATAGTTCATAGGTAAATTCACAAAACACAAATCAAAAGTGCTTACCATACCACTAGATCACTTTACCCCACGATATACACCATTTACTATTGCATGTTGATCTTCCATAATCCAATTGTTTGTATTTTTCTTTATCAACCTCTTTTTATCTCCACTTAGCTCTCCATCTTGATGATCTCTTGAAGTTAATTATGGATCGTTCATTTATTATTGTTTGGTTTGAGTCTTGATCACTAAATTCTCAACTCTCTCATGACCATTCTTGGGTTTCACCATGAACATCACTTTGGTCATCGCTTTGTCTGGTTTATTCTCTATCACAATCTCTTAAGATACATAGTTACTCTTCACTTGAGTCTTGTTTAAGACTAGATCGTTGCCCACCTCGTCATAAGGCAAAACATGACTACCTTTGAGTCCTTATGAAATCTAGATTTGGCCATTACTCGGAGTAGAAATTCTAGATTTGGGGTTTTTATTAAATATTCTTGTTTAAATATCGACTTTACATTGTAGTTTAAATTTCAAAGAATATACATAATTACTCTTTAAATTTGAGAATTTTTGCAAAAATAACCCAAAAGACACATGTTTTGAAGACATTGTTAGATGCATTGGATGAAAAGTTACGCACTCCATTATTCGCCGCCCTAAACAATGGAATTTGGGACCAAAATGGAGGCACCCATTGAAGTTGCCCTCACACCCACTCAGTCGCATGTTTCCTACTCGTTTGGAAATGCCTACTCGATGGTGCTTACTTTTTCGTGGGGAAACTGTGGTGGACGAAAAGTGTATGCATAATTACTCTTTAAATTTGAGAATGTTTGCAAAAAAGTAGCCACAAATAAGCATGTTTTAATCTGTTTGGGGGCGTTGTTAGATACACTGGACGAACATTACACGGTCCACTTATTCGCCGCCCGAATGGACATAGGTTGGGGATGAAATGGAGACGCCCTTGGAGTTGTCCCTCACATCTACTCAGTCGTATGTTTTTTTTTTTGCGAAGAAGGACCTGATTGCATTAAACAAGAGTCTTACAAACAAGCCCAGAAAACAAGAAAATTACAAAGACTCCCCTCCGAGCTCTGGCTTCGTCGTCCTCATCAAGCAAGCCGCTACGCCGGCGAAACCCGTCGCATCTCCTCCAAACGCTTGGACTGGGAGGATCCCCTTCGCGACCCGGAAGTCGACGTTCCTCGGTGCCTAAGCACCTCCACCCTGCGCGACAGACGGCGCCGCCATCTTCTTCAACAGCAACCAAACCTTCAAGATCTACAACGACCGGTGCCGCCACCTCTCGGCCACCATCTAGGGGAACGCCCACTCGAAAGCTCCGCCGAGCCACGAGCGAGAAAAGGACGACAGATCCGCGGCGAAGCTCTACCGGAGCCGCACCGACGGAGGAGAAGACCGCCGCCACCAAAAGCCACTCCGGCACCACCGCTTCCACCTCAGCGCCGCCGGCTGGCATCCCACTCACGCCTAGGCTATATACACATCGGGATCCGCGGATTCCCCGTCCTCCCGCCGCCGGAGCGGCCGCTGGAGGGCGAGGAATCCAGCGAATCGCCGGCAGCGAGCTGACGCGCACAGGTTCGCCCAAAAAAATGTCTTTTTTCACTGTAGATGGGGAAAGGGAGAGAGACACCACTCAGTCGCATGTTGCCTACTTGTTTGAACATGCCTACTCATGGTGCTTACTTTTTTCGTGGGGAAACTTAGCATATACTTTTTTTTTGCGGGTAACTTAGCATATACTTAACAACTGGCTAGATATACTTAGGTTTACAAATTCCAGCAAATTGAGAAAGACGTCTATTAATAAAAAATCAGGACCACCCCGTTGATTATGAAATCTTTACAAAATGAAGATTCCAAAAGGGGGAGACCTTCATCCCTGAGAATCAAAGGAAAAGACCCCACGGCTTGGCTCTAGCTCAGCCGGCTTTCGCCAAATACAAAGTCTAGACGAACATGGTCCTCCATGCAGCGGCACACATCAATACTACTCATGAATTCATCACCAACCAAACAAGTCGCCCACTACAAAGGATAATGCGCCGCAAGCAGCAGCAGCCCTCACATAATTCGTTGTGGACTAGCCATACACTCCTGCGCAGGAGCTAGTGGTTAACTGGTTACTCCTCGGCCCTAGTAAGCACACCAGCAGCCATCGGAGGAAGGCACCTCGTGCTTCCTTGCATAGTTCCGTTCCATGCATCTAATGTGCTCGCAACCAATGTAACATGTGCGTGTGGGACAGTAACAGTAGGATGGCGGCTTGAATCCGATCCTTATCCGCCGCCAGCAGTGAGCGCCGCGACGGACGCCGGCGGCGGGTCCGGTGGCGGTGGGGAACACCGATGGACAGGGACAGGGTCACAGGGGGTGTCGGGAGTGCTACTATCTATGCTGCGCAGAATTACAGGTAGGGCCATGTCATGATCTGAACGAGACTTTGGTGTTTGTTGGTTTCTTCTTTGTTTATCTGTGTGATGAGAAGCAAGCCAATGGAAGGAGGAGAAGGTTCGTGGGGAACGTTGAAACCCGTGCGGACGCTAGTTCTTTCCGCCGTTCCGCCGCCGGTTGCGTCGTAGTGGACTTGCTTTCGGCCTTCCTTTCCAGCTCTTTTGGGTCCTATCTTTGTAAGAAAAGGAGCTGGGAGTTTCTTGCTTATGATACGGCCGTGGACCGCCGAGAAAACTTTCCTTGTCATGGCGACAGAAGAGATGGAATTTCCTGGCTCCGTGGAAATAAGCTGCAAAAGGTTTTCCCCTGCCTGCCACGGTGCGGGTTCATGCATACAAAGCGCAAAGTCACATCATCAGCGCCGCTGGTTTTCCTTCCCATCGTTGCCAGCTCCGGCATACGCGCGTATGCGTATGACCGTATCCTTGCCAGCTCGGGCAGCCACAGAGCTCGGTTTATTTTTTATTTTTAGAAGAAGGCACAGAGCTCAGTGCATTTCCTTTTTCGAAGTGCGCACACTAGGAGTTCGAAGCTGGGCTTCCACTGTCATCCAGCCCAACTCACTGAATCCGAGCCCAACTGCTCTTTCTCGGGCTATCCTATTTGATGCTAAACACGTCAACCGTTGAGTTAGCGCGCACCCCTACGATTGACTGGGCTTGGCCCATTTACTCCGTCACGTCCTTTCACGTTCGTTCGCTCGCCCACATGCAGGTTAGCGACGTCTTTTTGTTTTCGTTTTTTTTTTCTGTCGAGTCTTCTCAAGAAAAAAAGGTCTGATTTCCTGTTTATTATAAAAATATGAAATATAAAATTTTACGGATTACAAAATTTTTCAACCATTCACGTATTTAAAATTTTCATGAATTTGAAATTATTGTTCAAAAATTCAAAACCTGTTCATGCGTTACAAAACATACATAATAAAAGAATCAATTTTTTTAAAATGTTCACGCATTTTGACAAAATAATCATGAATTTCAATAATGTGCACCAATTTAAAAAGTGTTCACGAATGTTAAAATGTTCGTGGATTTTTTAAAAAAGTGATCATGAGTTTGAAAAATGTTCACCGATTTAAAAAGTGTTCATGGAAATGTTTATAAAAATGTTTATGCTTTAAAAAATATGTTCGGGAATTAGCAAAATGTTTGTCAATCTAAAAAATATTAACCAAAGTATAAAAAATGGGCACGAGCTTGAAAAAAATCGTGATTTTAAGAAATAAAATCATGTTAAATGTATGTTCCAAATTTGGAAAAACATTCACCATCTTAAAAAATTCACACATTTAAAAATGTTAAAAAAATTATTAAGTACTCGTAAATTTGAAAAGGAGAAAGAAAAAATAAACAAAAAAACCCTAGAAAAAACGAACATGAAAAATAGGGAAGCAAATAAGAAGAAGTGAAAAAAAAAAACCTGAAAAAAAATCGCTGAGAGGCTTCTAGCAGTTTCCGAAAACCGGCATAAGCTAATTCAACGTGGGCCGGTCCAGCGCACCACAACTACAGGTCCGCTGGCTAACGGACGTCAAATAGAAATCCCGCGGGTATCTATTCTATCTATACCTATACCTACTAATAAAGGAAGTAAGGTTTCTCCCTAAATTTTTCGTCCGTTTTTTAACTAACCCTATTTTACACTTAAAATTACGGGCAATGCCACTGTCTAAGTAAAAAACGAAGCGACGTCTGTTCGGTCGTTTTATTCGTTCTCTTCCCAAAGATCCCCTCTCGATCTGAGATGGCCGCCAGATCTGTTTGGCGTCTGCGGTGACCCAGCATACCACTGCATGTTGTAGTATACAAGTCGTTGATATGATCTTCATGAAGGGACTTCTTCACAAATATCACATCCCTCAGAGTGGTACAACAGAAACATTGCAGGTCATAACACTCGATAATATATTACAATCATGGTCTTAACAAGTTGGTATTCTCACAGGTCCGATGAGAACACCCTACAACATTAGGTACTATTACAAACCAACATAGATAAGAAAAGAGCTCAGCAACTTATTTAAGTATGCCACTACGCTGCTCGGCTCTATACTACTAAGGTATATCACTACTCCTCCACCTCCATGTCATCGGGTCCGTAGACTATCCCATAGTCTACTCCTTCAACTCCTCCGGTAAGATCAGGTTCCTCGTAGACCAGCTCGTAGCTTCCTTCTGGTGCTCCATCGGTAATGGCCTCCACTTCCGTATCACAGTCTAGCAAGGGTGTCGAAAGAAAGTGAGTACAGGGGTACTCAGCAAGTTCAAAAGAGTAAAAGGTGTTTGATGCACTAGCTACGACCCTCGATCAGAAAATCTTAGGTCAATGCATGTTTCGAAATCATTTCTTCAAAAGGTTTATTTTATTGAAAACTATGCCCGTCTTCGCAGTTGACTAGAACTTCATGGAGTTCCTTTCTGCGCGCCGCGATTCCCTTCCCGAAGGGAGTGACAGCCACAATTTAATACACTCTGCAGAGGTGCGTTACTTTTCCCATAAGAGATCTCACCCTTTTTGCCAACCGCAGGGACTTGCCCCCGTTCACACTTCCTTGGTGTGAGGCCAGGTATAAAGATCCAAGCCCACACCGCCTTCTCCGCGACCCTGCAAACCCACCCTTTTGTCCATCCGTACACCCCCGGTAGACATCTCCCGATCATACGGCTTTACCCACGGTGTATGTCGGACAATCCTTCATAGACGGTAGAGCCTCTCATCCAAACGTCCGGATGGGGATTTTAAAGGCTATCCCAACCTACGGCAGTGCCTCCAGCACCCCGCCAGGCTCTATCAAGTCCGTTGGCGTGCAGGAGGGAAAAGATACAGCTGGCTTCCCCAGAGCCATTATAGATCTTATGGTCAACGCGATATGTACGGCGCTAGAATCACTGGACGGCATTGGTACTTAGTCCTAGATGAATAGTACCCTTGCAATGGAACCTCCACCAATCAACACTTACCATGGTTCCATTGCCAGCCACATAGTCATATTCATAATTGGAAAAGTAACATTTCATTTTCAATGCAGGAATGATAAGTCATATAGCTTTGCATTAAATTAATAGAAAATACTCAAATTGACATGAGCAAGGGTGAACTTGCCTGTGGACTGCGAGATAGTGCAGTTCAATGCGTTGGATGGAACCTGGACCTCGGGTTCTGTAAAGAAGCATCATTGTCCGGTAAGGACAATGTTATAAAATCCAAATGATGCATGCATGGATGTATTATTTTATGTTGAATTCCTTTACCCCAATGAGTTATTACAATTTAGGGTTGAGTTAAGCTTTATGCCTTTGGCAGTAATTTGCAATTGCTTTAATGTGTATACCACTTTAATTCTCAGAAAGTAAAATGATTCAAAGTAAATCTACTTTATCTTGGTGATTCATTATTCATTCTAAAATAATTTGAAATAATAGAGTTGTCTCTATATTTTTGGAATAAAGAAGAATAGAGTATTTTTCTTTGAAAAATACCTTTTTCAAAATAGAAATGACTTGGAATAATAGAATTTCATTTTGAAATGTTTGAAAATAAGTATTTGAACTTATTTGAGAGTTTCCTTGATTTTTAAATACAAGGAAATAATAGTTTGAAATTCCAAGTAATTATTTTAAATTCTTTAAATCCATAATTTTGAATTTGTTTCTTAAATTTTATTTCATATTTTATTCTGGTTAAGATTTATTTTTCATTCACTAATCCAATTTTTAATGGATTTTTAGAGTTGTATTTTATTTACTAAAAATTGGTGAAATTATGGCCTTTTTCTAAATTGTGAAAAGACTAAAATACCCCCTGGACCCATATTGGGCCCAGCCCAATAACCTAGACCCATGGGACAGCCCACTAAGGCGTGTCCCATAGCGGCTCGGTGGAGCCGAACGGCCCACCGCTCTCACTCACTCGGCCCTCTCTCACTTTTCGTTCCTAACCCTAGCTTCTCTCTCGCGACGCCCTGGCGATGGCGTCGCCGCCGTGGCCGCCGCCTCGCTCCGGCCATCGCCGTGCTCCTCCGCCGTAGCTACCTACCAAACCTGAACCGCCGCGTGCAGATCTATCGATCTGTCCGCCTAGTTTTCCCCTTCTCTTCTTCTCCTGGCGAATCGCCTCCTGGATCTCGTGGAGAATCGCCTCGACGAACTCCGGCGAGATCTCGTCCTCGCCGACGATGGGTACGCGCCTGGAGTTGACCTGGCGCGGTGCTGCTTGCGTACTCGTGCCGTCGCCTCGGTGCTTGCTACGGTGGTGCTGGTTCGTGTCTGGGTTCGCCGGCGTAACGCGCCTACCCTGGAATTGCAGCTGTTAGGGCCGCGCGAGCACTGCCTCGCCATGCCCTAGCCTCTTCCGCGCAAGTAAGTGTTGCATCTCTTCCTTCTCTTCTGTGCGCCTCCCCTTGTTACTGTTCTTCTTCCTCCTCATGCTCTGCTGCTCTCTGGTGATCCTGTGATCACACAGAGCCATGCTATTCCTATGCAATTTGTCTGTGCTTTGATTAATTGCAAGTTCAAGGTCCAATTACCATTTACTGGTACTGGCACATGCTGCTTTACTTGCTATTCATGTTGTTCTTGCTTCTCTGCTGCTCCTAGCATGCTCTACACTTGCCATGCTCTACTGTGCTTGCTCAAGAGCTAACTATGCCATGCTATGCTTGGTTATGACTTGCTTATGCTTACTGGTCTATCATGCTTGCTTGTCTAGGTGTACTTGTGTTGCATCTGTGACACTTGTGTGTGTGCCAGAGGTGCCTGTGATATGCTTCAGTGCTACTCCTGCAAGCCAATGATCCATTGGATCATTCTTTGCTTGTTGGCTAACCTCTCTGTGTAACTTGGCTTGCTATAATTGATCCATTTGATCAATTGATTGTCAGTGATGGCTTACTGGCTAATACTGTGGCTAAATGATTCAATTATCTGGTGATGCTGATGCTCAAGCATCACTGTGTTGTTGCTTACTTGTGCTGTTTCTTATCTTAGCTACCTAGACTTGCTCTAGTGGCTATAGATTAACTGTGTTGCTCAACAGTGTGCTACTGTCAGTACTTAGCATGGATCTGTGATAAATTCATGCTTGTATTAATTAGATTATGATGAACTGCTTATGCAGTGATGATTTAATTACTTGTTTGTGTCTGAATTTGCTGTTCATGATTCTTTTACAAGCACTTAGAGTCTGAATCCATTTCTGGATAGTGATGCTTTGTATTTGGCTTTCTCTTAATTGGTGCTAAGTGTGATGTGACCTCAGTAGCCTTGCTACTGACTGGTTGCTCACATGGTTGGTTGGATCTTGTTGGCTACTCATCTTTGCTTGTATATTTGGGGATCATAGTAACTATGAATGCCAATATGCTTGCCTGTGAAGAAATCTAGGGTTTCTGATGGTTGTATGCTTAGGATTTATTGTGTAGTCTTAGCTGCTAATCCTTGCCATCTACTGGTGCTATCTATGCATCAAATCTGGCTAGTGTGTGCATCTGTGCATATGTGCTAGTTTCTGTGTATAAGATCTGTACCTAGATGCTTTCTATTTTAGTGGCTTTTGGCTGGCAGTAATCCTTGGTGAAAACCAGGTGATGATCTACCCATATGAGCATCTGCTCATCCCATGCTTATTTCATGCATATGATGGATTAGATCCATGGGATCTTTTCCAGGAACTAGGTATACCTTGTTCCAGCTCCTAGAAAGAAATGTTTTGTTGATGCAGACTTGGGTTTGTGTCACAGCCCTTCACCTCCAGGTCTTGGATGATCTTCTCAGGTCACCATGATTTCTGGTGGTTGAGTGGGTGTGTATGTGTTGGTTCTGTTCTTGCTCAAGAACTGGATGAACTGAGCTTGTTCTTGCTTCACCCTTACCTGGTGAATCTTTATCTGGTCGACTGGTTATGATTTCTAGGGTTTGTGCCCCTTTTATATGAACCCTGCTTCTATCCTTGCATTGACACACAAGCCTGGCTTGCTTTGGTGACTAAGCTGATGCATGGCCTTGCTGTTACTGCCCAGCACACTTGAGCTGTGTGCTCTCATATGCTGAAACTTGAGCCCCTGGTGTGTGCTCAGGTTTGGTCTGCTGCTGCCCTTATCTTGTGCTGTCCATGGTTTTGGACCAGCACAAGTGTGCATGACACTTGGTTCTGTCCAAACTGAATTATTTGACTAACACTAACATTCTGGCTAGTGTTGGTGTTTTACTTTGCAGGTTTTTGAAGATGGACATGGCCATGAAGAAATACTTCAAGTCATATAGTCTAGATTTTAGTTTAGGAATAATATTGTAATCTTCATTTTTATTTCTGTTTATTATTCATCAATTCTTGTATCAAGAATTTTGTAAAGACAATGTAATTTGTGTTGTGATATCAATAAAGCTCAAGTTTTGCTTATGAGCTATTTGGTTTATGGAATATTTATATTCTGAATTAATATTGTATTTAATATTCAATTTGAATTTCATAGTCATTTGATTTCATTATTTGTGTTTGAATAATGAATTCATATTTATATTGTTAACTGCTTAGTGTTTAATGTATTAACACTTGTCAAATGAAATCAACTCCCAAAATCAATAACATACAAAAGAGATCATGTCGAAATTTCCCTAACTCACATTGCCTAAACCTAAGTGCAAAATGAGAGAGAACCTCGATCCCTCTTAGGTTTAGTTGCAATAAGGCGCGAAAATTTCCCCCGTTTTGCGATGAAATGCACATCCCATTTCTAAATCTACCCTTCGTTGTTCCTATGTTCTGGGTTATTACAGCCTCTCCCCCTTAACAGAAACTTCGTCCCGAAGTTAAGATTGGTACCTGAATAACTCGGGGTAGGACTTCCTGAGCTCTTCTTCGGTCTCCCAGGTTGCTTCTCGTTCAGGATGATGTTGCCATTGTATCTTGCAGTATTTGATTGCTCTATTCCTTAACTTCTTCCACTGTACTTCCAAAATCTTTTCAGGCTTCTCCACATAAGTTAAGTCTGATTGTAGCTCTATTTCTTCATGTGTAATGGGATCATCAGGTGCCTTCAAACATTTTCTGAGTTGTGATACATGAAAAACATTGTGAATTAGACTGAGCTGTTCCGGTAGTTCCAACTCAAAAGCTGTTTCTCGATTCTGACTGAGTATCTTGAATGGTCCTATGTATCGAGGACTTAGTTTTCCTTTTACTCCGAACCTTTTGAGTCCTTTCATTGGGCTAACTTTCAGATATACCATGTCTCCTACTTTCGGTTCCCAAACTCGCCTCTTCTGGTCGGCATAACTCTTCTGTCGACTTTGGGCTATCTTGAGTCTGTCTCTGATAACCTCGATGACTCCTTGTCTCTCCTTGATGTAGTCGGGTGTAAATTCCTTATTCTCACCTGTCTCAAACCAACAGATTGGTGATCTACACTTCCTTCCGTACAATGCTTCGTATGGTGCCATCTGGATACTACTCTGATAACTATTGTTATATGAGAATTCCGCCAATGGTAGATGGTCCTCCCATGAGCCTCCAAAGTTTAGAGCACAAGCTCTAAGCATGTCTTCAAGTATCTGATTGGTTCTTTCGGTTTGTCCTCCGGTTTGTGGATGATAAGCTGTACTGAAATCCAACTTGGATCCCAAAGCTTCTTGGAGTTGTTTCCAAAATGCTGATGTGAAGATCGAACCTCGATCTGAGACTATCTTCTTTGGTACTCCATGCTTACTAACTATTTCTTTAACATATATGTTTACCAGCTTCTCAGAGTCATCTTTCTGGTTTACTGGTATGAAGTGAGCACTCTTGGTAAGTCTATCCACGATTACCCAGATCATATCCTTCTTTTTACTGGTCATTGGTAAACCCGTAACAAAATCCATTCCGATTTCATCCCATTTCCATTCTGGTATCTCTAGAGGTTTGAGTAATCCAGCAGGACTCTGATGTTCTGCTTTCACTCGCTGACATGTATGGCATTCAGAGACATATTGAGCTATCTCTCTTTTCATGTTGTTCCACCAGAACATTTCCTTCAAATCCATATACATCTTAGTACTTCCCGGATGTATTGAGTAAGGGGTTTCATGTGCTTCCTTCAATATGATTGACTTCACTTCTGGATCATCCGGTACACATATCCTCTTCTGAAAGTATAGAGAACCAAACTCTCCGAGATTGAATTCTGATGGTTTACCTTCTCCAATCCTTTTGATCTCTTCTTGGATGAATAAGTCGTCTACTTGTTTCCGAATGATTTCATATTTTAAGTCTGAGTACATTTCATCCATAATCCTCATGGTTGCTATGCTTCCCACTGTATCACCTTGGATAAACAGAATCTGAGCTTCTTCTAGTTCTTTCCGAAGTTCCTTCGGAATCTCCCATTCCGTAGGTTGATTCTCAGTACTCTTCCTGCTTAAAGCATCTGCTACTACATTAGCCTTGCCTGGTGTATAGTTGATTGTCAATTCATAGTCCTTAATCAACTCTAACCATCTCTTTTGTCTCATGTTTAATTCCTTCTGAGTGAAGAAATACTTCAAACTTTTGTGATCCGTATACAACTCACATTTGGATCCATAAAGAAATTGCCTCCAACTCTTCAAAGCATACACAACTGCCGCCAACTCTAAGTCATGTATTGGGTAGTTATGTTCATGTGGCTTAAGTTGTCTTGATCCGTAGGCTATCACCTTACGATCTTGCATTAGAACACATCCAAGTCCATTCTTGGAAGCATCACAATACACCGTGTAATCCTTTCCGGGTTCCGGAACTGCTAACACCGGTGCCGTGGTTAACTTCTCTTTGAGTGTTTGGAAACTGGTCTCACACTCATCAGTCCACACAAATGGGGTATTCTTCTTGAGTAACTTGGTCATTGGTCCTGCAATCTTCGAAAATCCTTCAATGAATCTCCGATAATAACCCGCCATACCAAGGAATCCTCTGATCTCCTTAGCATTCTTAGGTGACTTCCATTCTAATACTGACTGAACCTTGCTTGGATTCACTGCTATTCCCTCTTTGGTTATGACATGTCCAAGAAATTCAACACTATCTAACCAAAATTTGCACTTGCTAAACTTCGCATATAGCTGATGTTCCCTCAAAGTTTGCAGAACTATCTTCAAATGCTTGGCATGTTCTTCTTTATCTTTGGAATAGATTAGAATATCATCTATGAACACGATCACAAACTTGTCCAAGTACTTCATGAATATCTTGTTCATCAAATTCATGAAAATAGCTGGTGCATTTGTTAGTCCAAATGGTACAACCAAGTATTCATGGTGTCCATACCTTGACACAAACGCTGTTTTTGGCACATCTTCCTTCTTGATCTTGATTTGGTGATATCCTGACCTTAAATCTATCTTCGAGAAGACTCCAGCTCCTTGAACTTGATCAAAAAGATCTTGTATTCTGGGTAAAGGGTACTTGTTCTTGATGGTTACATTGTTAAGATTCCTGTAATCTCCACACATTCTCCTTCCTCCATCTCTTTTATCCACAAAGATAACTGGTGTACCCCATGGTGACACACTTTCTTGGATAAATCCCTTCTGTTCCAGTTCATCTATCTGAGCCTTCAGTTCCACTAACTCCTTTGGCCCCATCTTATATGGTGGTTGAGCTATTGGTGTTGTGCCTGGAATCAGATCTATGGTAAACTCGATCTCTCTATCGGGTGGCATTCCCGGTAGTTCCTTGGGAAATACATCTTGAAACTCATTCACTACAGGGATATCTTCAATCTTCACCTCCTTCAGACTATTCAGCTCCAATCCTATCTCCAACTGAGTGTACTTGTCTCCTTGAAACACTATCTGACCTCCTATGGAGTTTCGGAGTGATACTGTCTTGTCTCCACAGTTGATTACTGCGCCATTCTCCGTTAACCAGTCCATTCCTAGGATGACTGATATGTCCTTCATGGGGATGATGAATAGGTCCGCGAAATATACACAGTCACAAATGGTTATGACCTGTGCTTCTTTCACGTGGGTTACTAAGATCGTTCCCCCCGCAGATAAGACAGTTATAGGTGTTTCTAACTTAGAACATCTAAGCCCGAATTGTTCCACAAATTCCCGTGCAAGAAATGATGTAGTTGCTCCAGTATCAAATAATACTCTGCCAGGATGGGTAAGGATGCTGAGCGTACCTAAGACTGCTTGGTCCGATTCTCCCGCTTGCTCCAAAGTTGTGCAATTCAGCTTCCCATATGGCTTTCCCCTCTTGTTGTTGTTGTTGTAGTTCCGGTTGTTGTTGTTGTTGTTGTTGTTGTTGTTGTTGTTGTTGTTGTTGTTGTTATTACCTCCGCCTCGTCCTCCGGAGCTTTGTCCACTCCATGACGCCTTGTTTGGACACTCTGGCTTGATGTGTCCCTCTTTCCCACAACCATAGCATATGATCCTGGGCTTCTGACAATCCTTCTGAACATGTCCCCTCTGGCCACAATTATGACAGAGTATCTGTTCCTTGGATTCTGATTCTGACCTCCCCGGTTATACTGATTACCAGTAGGTCGGAATCGTGGTTTGAAACTCCGATCTGGAGTCGGTTTACTGACTGGGTACTTCCTTGGCTCGATACGAGCCCTCTTCCTCCTATCCTCCTGGACCTGCCTGTAGTCATCCTCGAAAGTGATTGCCGAATCAATCAGTTCCTGGAATTCTGCAGTCCGTGCCAACCTCAGTTGCATCTTCATGTATGGATTCATGCCTTTCATGAATCGTTTCTTTCTTTTCTCCTCAGTGTCCACTTCCTCAGGTGCATATCTTGACAGCCTATTAAAATCTCGGACATACTGCATGATAGGTGCAGTATTCTGATGCAGCTCGTCAAACTCTCTCTTCTTCAGCTCCACCACGCTCTCCGGAACATGGGCATCCCGGAACTTCTTCTTGAATTCCTCCCAGGTGAACACCTTTTCTGGAGGGTGTACTGCCACAAGATTCTCCCACCATGATGCTGCTGGACCTGACAACAGATAAGTGGCATACCGAATCTTTTCTTCATCATTGCATCCAACGGTCCTCAACTTTCTTTCAGTGTCCATGAGCCAGTCTTCTGCATCCATTGGTTCTGGGGCTGATGCAAAAGGTAGTGGTCTTGCATTCTGGAAGTCTGATAAGGTTACTCCCTTGCCTTCATTACCCCTATCATTGATGACGTGGGTAAAGAAATCTTGCATGTTCTTGTTTTGACTCTCCTGGTACCTCCTCCTATCTTCTTCCATTGCCCTCATGTACTGTTGGAAATCTGGATGCATCATTGGGTGTGGTGGTGGTGGTGCATCCTCTGCTCTAGCTGCGGCATCCGCTTCCTCTTTTTCTTTCGCCTCTCGCTCTCTCCGAGCATCTTCGGTTTCAACTAACGCCATTTCCCCTAGTCCTGTAACAAAGAGCGATTACTCATAATTACACCATGCAAATGCTTTCTGAGCTCAACTCATTGCCCAGAACTAGTCACACAATGAAATCAAGAAGCAAATCCAAAGCAAACATTTATTATGTATATACACCGTATATTACATAACTTACACACATATATTACATGTGGTACTTATATAACCACTTATTTGGCTTCAAGCCCAAGCCAACGGAATTTAAAATACGTTCTAGTACAATACCACCTATACTACTTTATTCTTCCTTGGAGCTCTACTCCTCATCGTCTTCGTTCGCCTCCGCATACATTCCTGGGGTCCATCCGGTACAGCGACTCGTCTTCCGAACACCGTCCGGAACAAAGGTCCTTCCAGTAGGTATGTAATCTGAATCGGACGAAGTGCCGAGACAGAGATCAGTCATGCCAAAGTAACTGGACAATGACTCGTATGTATCCCCAGTAGGATACATACCTCCTTCATTGGTCATCCATGAAGGGTTTCGATTCACCTGCCCCCTCATCTTCTTCTTCTTCTTCTTCACTCCGGAGCTTTCACCTTCCTCGTACTGTGATGGTTTTGAGAACCCCATCTCCAAGTCTAAAGAAATGGAATCAGTAGCTTTCTCTTCCTTCCCATAGTGTCGGTTAATATACTGGTTAACCCCGCCACTTTCATCTCCAGTGTCACATGGAATAGGTTCTTCCTCATCTCCAAAAGGTTCCCCGAAACGCCAACCGGTTGAGTTTTCGATTGGTGACTCGGAGCAGTTTAGGTTCCATGAATTATCTCCCCCATATCCAGAATCATATGATGCTGACACATGTGGATAATGTGGGACAAAGTTGGGTGTAAGTGGATCTCTCTGGGTTGCCTGGCCACTCCAATCTACAGGGTTGTTTAGGCTAAAGAAGGGTGTTGTATATTGGGGTTGTGCCCTCAGATCATGCATCCGAGCTTGAACTTTATCAGGGTCCGTGAACTCAGCTAGCATGTGGTCAATCTCACCCACCATCTTCACGTGTAGAAGGTACATCGTAGTCAGTAAAGACTTACACTGTCCATGTGCTGCGCTGCAACTTCAGGATGTTTGTTTGCCATCAGCAGATGATTCAGAGCGGGATCCTCATCTTCCTCGGCATGAGGTATATGAGAATACTCCGAACATAGCAGTTCTACTGACTTGTGCTGCCTTATTTCAAGGATTGCCTTGAATATGGCCATGTGAAAGGCTGTGGTAAGGGTTTTGGCTTCTCCGTATGGCATTATACGGCTCATCTCCAGTTGCATAGGTAGTTGAACTGAAACTCTGTACTTGGCTACTATCTCTCCATCATAATAGATGTACTTGAGAACAGGTATCCGAGTTTCACAATGAAGTTCCTTCAGCATCCCACGCAGGAGATCTGTAAGTGGTCCCTCATAATCACCGAGCCAGCCCTCAACCTGCCTCAAAGTCCTCTTGGGAAACGTGTACGCCATTATGGCTGTATACAAAAGCAGAATATTAGTAGTGATGATGTATCATAATAGCTATAATAAAGAATTATCGCACTAAAATATATGATTTTTCTATTCTCAAGTGAATAAACATCATATTTTTAGAGAATCCTTTACTATTTCAACTTGACTCCTACAGGTTTCTTCCCTATACTAGGTTTTTCCAACCTAAGGTCGCAACATTTGCTCTGATACCAGCTGCGGTGACCCAGCATACCACTGCATGTTGTAGTATACAAGTCGTTGATATGATCTTCATGAAGGGACTTCTTCACAAATATCACATCCCTCAGAGTGGTACAACAGAAACATTGCAGGTCATAACACTCGATAATATATTACAATCATGGTCTTAACAAGTTGGTATTCTCACAGGTCCGATGAGAACACCCTACAACATTAGGTACTATTACAAACCAACATAGATAAGAAAAGAGCTCAGCAACTTATTTAAGTATGCCACTACGCTGCTCGGCTCTATACTACTAAGGTATATCACTACTCCTCCACCTCCATGTCATCGGGTCCGTAGACTATCCCATAGTCTACTCCTTCAACTCCTCCGGTAAGATCAGGTTCCTCGTAGACCAGCTCGTAGCTTCCTTCTGGTGCTCCATCGGTAATGGCCTCCACTTCCGTATCACAGTCTAGCAAGGGTGTCGAAAGAAAGTGAGTACAGGGGTACTCAGCAAGTTCAAAAGAGTAAAAGGTGTTTTTTTTTTTGAAGCTTTCACCGGGGGGGAGAGAATCCCCACCTGAATATATTGCATCAAAAGAGCATTACAAGACCAGGCACTTGCCGACCCGTGAGGGTCGACATTGGTCAGGATACATTGTTTGTTACAGCAAAAGGTGTTTGATGCACTAGCTACGACCCTCGATCAGAAAATCTTAGGTCAATGCATGTTTCAAAATCATTTCTTCAAAAGGTTTATTTTATTCTGAAAACTATGCCCGTCAGTCTTCACAGGTTGACTAGAACTTCATGGAGTTCCTTTCCTGCCGCGTTCGTAGTTCCCTTCCGGAACAGGAGTGACAGCCACAATTTAATACACTCTGCAGAGGTGCGTTACTTTTCCCATAAGAGATCTCACCCTTTTTGCCAACCGCAGGGACTTGCCCCCGTTCACATTTCCTTGGTGTGAGGCCAGGTATAAAGATCCAAGCCCACACCGCCTTCTCCGCGACCCTGCAAACCCACCCTTTTGTCCATCCGTACACCCCCGGTAGACATCTCCCGATCATACGGCTTTACCCACGGTGTACGTCGGACAATCCTTCATAGACGGTAGAGCCTCTCATCCAAACGTCCGGATGGGGATTTTAAAGGCTATCCCAACCTACGGCAGTGCCTCCAGCACCCCGCCAGGCTCTATCAAGTCCGTTGGCGTGCAGGAGGGAAAAGATACAGCTGGCTTCCCCAGAGCCATTATAGATCTTATGGTCAACGCGATATGTACGGCGCTAGAATCACTGGACGGCATTGGTACTTAGTCCTAGATGAATAGTACCCTTGCAATGGAACCTCCACCAATCAACACTTACCATGGTTCCATTGCCAGCCACATAGTCATATTCATAATTGGAAAAGTAACATTTCATTTTCAATGCAGGAATGATAAGTCATATAGCTTTGCATTAAATTAATAGAAAATACTCAAATTGACATGAGCAAGGGTGAACTTGCCTGTGGACTGCGAGATAGTGCAGTTCAATGCGTTGGATGGAACCTGGACCTCGGGTTCTGTAAAGAAGCATCATTGTCCGGTAAGGACAATGTTATAAAATCCAAATGATGCATGCATGGATGTATTATTTTATGTTGAATTCCTTTACCCCAATGAGTTATTACAATTTAGGGTTGAGTTAAGCTTTATGCCTTTGGCAGTAATTTGCAATTGCTTTAATGTGTATACCACTTTAATTCTCAGAAAGTAAAATGATTCAAAGTAAATCTACTTTATCTTGGTGATTCATTATTCATTCTAAAATAATTTGAAATAATAGAGTTGTCTCTATATTTTTGGAATAAAGAAGAATAGAGTATTTTTCTTTGAAAAATACCTTTTTCAAAATAGAAATGACTTGGAATAATAGAATTTCATTTTGAAATGTTTGAAAATAAGTATTTGAACTTATTTGAGAGTTTCCTTGATTTTTAAATACAAGGAAATAATAGTTTGAAATTCCAAGTAATTATTTTAAATTCTTTAAATCCATAATTTTGAATTTGTTTCTTAAATTTTATTTCATATTTTATTCTGGTTAAGATTTATTTTTCATTCACTAATCCAATTTTTAATGGATTTTTAGAGTTGTATTTTATTTACTAAAAATTGGTGAAATTATGGCCTTTTTCTAAATTGTGAAAAGACTAAAATACCCCCTGGACCCATATTGGGCCCAGCCCAATAACCTAGACCCATGGGACAGCCCACTAAGGCGTGCCCATAGCGGCTCGGTGGAGCCGAACGGCCCACCGCTCTCACTCACTCGGCCCTCTCTCACTTTTCGTTCCTAACCCTAGCTTCTCTCTCGCGACGCCCTGGCGATGGCGTCGCCGCCGTGGCCGCCGCCTCGCTCCGGCCATCGCCGTGCTCCTCCGCCGTAGCTACCTACCAAACCTGAACCGCCGCGTGCAGATCTATCGATCTGTCCGCCTAGTTTTCCCCTTCTCTTCTTCTCCTGGCGAATCGCCTCCGATCTGGATCTCGTGGAGAATCGCCTCGACGAACTCCGGCGAGATCTCGTCCTCGCCGACGATGGGTACGCGCCTGGAGTTGACCTGGCGCGGGTGCTGCTTGCAGTACTCGTGCCGTCGCCTCAGGTGCTTGCTACGGTGGTGCTGGTTCGTGTCTGGGTTCGCCGGCGTAACGTCGGCGCCTACCCTGGAATTGCAGCTGTTAGGGCCGCGCGAGCACTGCCTCGCCATGCCCTAGCCTCTGCTTCCAGGCGCAAGTAAGTGTTGCATCTCTTCCTTCTCTTCTGTGCGCCTCCCCTTGTTACTGTTCTTCTTCCTCCTCATGCTCTGCTGCTCTCTGGTGATCCTGTGATCACACAGAGCCATGCTATTCCTATGCAATTTGTCTGTGCTTTGATTAATTGCAAGTTCAAGGTCCAATTACCATTTACTGGTACTGGCACATGCTGCTTTACTTGCTATTCATGTTGTTCTTGCTTCTCTGCTGCTCCTAGCATGCTCTACACTTGCCATGCTCTACTGTGCTTGCTCAAGAGCTAACTATGCCATGCTATGCTTGGTTATGACTTGCTTATGCTTACTGGTCTATCATGCTTGCTTGTCTAGGTGTACTTGTGTTGCATCTGTGACACTTGTGTGTGTGCCAGAGGTGCCTGTGATATGCTTCAGTGCTACTCCTGCAAGCCAATGATCCATTGGATCATTCTTTGCTTGTTGGCTAACCTCTCTGTGTAACTTGGCTTGCTATAATTGATCCATTTGATCAATTGATTGTCAGTGATGGCTTACTGGCTAATACTGTGGCTAAATGATTCAATTATCTGGTGATGCTGATGCTCAAGCATCACTGTGTTGTTGCTTACTTGTGCTGTTTCTTATCTTAGCTACCTAGACTTGCTCTAGTGGCTATAGATTAACTGTGTTGCTCAACAGTGTGCTACTGTCAGTACTTAGCATGGATCTGTGATAAATTCATGCTTGTATTAATTAGATTATGATGAACTGCTTATGCAGTGATGATTTAATTACTTGTTTGTGTCTGAATTTGCTGTTCATGATTCTTTTACAAGCACTTAGAGTCTGAATCCATTTCTGGATAGTGATGCTTTGTATTTGGCTTTCTCTTAATTGGTGCTAAGTGTGATGTGACCTCAGTAGCCTTGCTACTGACTGGTTGCTCACATGGTTGGTTGGATCTTGTTGGCTACTCATCTTTGCTTGTATATTTGGGGATCATAGTAACTATGAATGCCAATATGCTTGCCTGTGAAGAAATCTAGGGTTTCTGATGGTTGTATGCTTAGGATTTATTGTGTAGTCTTAGCTGCTAATCCTTGCCATCTACTGGTGCTATCTATGCATCAAATCTGGCTAGTGTGTGCATCTGTGCATATGTGCTAGTTTCTGTGTATAAGATCTGTACCTAGATGCTTTCTATTTTAGTGGCTTTTGGCTGGCAGTAATCCTTGGTGAAAACCAGGTGATGATCTACCCATATGAGCATCTGCTCATCCCATGCTTATTTCATGCATATGATGGATTAGATCCATGGGATCTTTTCCAGGAACTAGGTATACCTTGTTCCAGCTCCTAGAAAGAAATGTTTTGTTGATGCAGACTTGGGTTTGTGTCACAGCCCTTCACCTCCAGGTCTTGGATGATCTTCTCAGGTCACCATGATTTCTGGTGGTTGAGTGGGTGTGTATGTGTTGGTTCTGTTCTTGCTCAAGAACTGGATGAACTGAGCTTGTTCTTGCTTCACCCTTACCTGGTGAATCTTATCTGGTCGACTGGTTATGATTTCTAGGGTTTGTGCCCCTTTTATATGAACCCTGCTTCTATCCTTGCATTGACACACAAGCCTGGCTTGCTTTGGTGACTAAGCTGATGCATGGCCTTGCTGTTACTGCCCAGCACACTTGAGCTGTGTGCTCTCATATGCTGAAACTTGAGCCCCTGGTGTGTGCTCAGGTTTGGTCTGCTGCTGCCCTTATCTTGTGCTGTCCATGGTTTTGGACCAGCACAAGTGTGCATGACACTTGGTTCTGTCCAAACTGAATTATTTGACTAACACTAACATTCTGGCTAGTGTTGGTGTTTTACTTTGCAGGTTTTTGAAGATGGACATGGCCATGAAGAAATACTTCAAGTCATATAGTCTAGATTTTAGTTTAGGAATAATATTGTAATCTTCATTTTTATTTCTGTTTATTATTCATCAATTCTTGTATCAAGAATTTTGTAAAGACAATGTAATTTGTGTTGTGATATCAATAAAGCTCAAGTTTTGCTTATGAGCTATTTGGTTTATGGAATATTTATATTCTGAATTAATATTGTATTTAATATTCAATTTGAATTTCATAGTCATTTGATTTCATTATTTGTGTTTGAATAATGAATTCATATTTATATTGTTAACTGCTTAGTGTTTAATGTATTAACACTTGTCAAATGAAATCAACTCCCAAAATCAATAACATACAAAAGAGATCATGTCGAAATTTCCCTAACTCACATTGCCTAAACCTAAGTGCAAAATGAGAGAGAACCTCGATCCCTCTTAGGTTTAGTTGCAATAAGGCGCGAAAATTTCCCCCGTTTTGCGATGAAATGCACATCCCATTTCTAAATCTACCCTTCGTTGTTCCTATGTTCTGGGTTATTACAGCGTCGTCCTCCGCGTCAGGCAGACGGGATAGACACTCGTCGCCCCCTCCTTCCGGCACAGCCCGTCGCTCGGCAGGCAGAGCTCGATTTTATCCTCATTTTTGGCCGCCTTGTATCCTTGCAAATCCACGCGCCGCGGAGGGAGGTGAGAAGGAGGCGGTAGGCATGCACGCCAGCGCTGTTGCTGCTTCGTGGGGAGAGGAAATAGGGTGGAGGGAAGCCGACGATGAGAGCACACGCCAGCCATGATGCGCAGCCTCCTTCTGGTCACGGCCGCCGGTACGACGTCTCCGCTGCCGCCAGACCGATTTGTAGCTACCTGCGGGCAGGATTCAGCAGCACGGACACGAGGCGGTTTTAGAACAACGTCAACTAAGGACAGCGATGTGGCCAGCACTGCCTCCAAGCTGGTAGGGATCCGGCGGGCCGGATTGCAGCGACCGGCATCTCCTTGTTGGCCAAATTCCATGACTGCGCCAAACCTCAGGAATGAGTGTCTGCACCTCCTTTTGTATCCAAACCTCAGGCTGACTGCTGACCCTATTCTCCATTATTGCGCTAAGCTTGACAATGAGTGTTCGTGGAGGCTATGCTAATACCCATCTTCTAGAAGCAAAGGTGAACTTCAGATGAAGTAGTAATACACAAATTATAGACTTCAGACGAAATTGACATAGTACTCCGTAGCTTAAAGTATACCAGCAGCAGCATGCTGCAGTTTTTATTTTTTGATTAATCAGTTCAAATTCTGATGCAGTATCAATCTATCTATATATATAGCCACCCCTGTCACGAACGAACATGAAGGCCATCAGTATGCGCTCTGGTCTGACTCGCAACGAAAATGCAGGTTTCAGTTTGGAGATGAATTATTTTTTTCGATAAAAACCGGAGATGAATTATGCTGGAGTGTACTTTTATTTCGATGAATTTTATACGTACCAAACTGTATGTTCAGAGTTCAGACTCCATGGCCATATGCTCCAATCTCCTCAGGCTGGGTAGGTGCATGCTACTGTGTTCTTTCACTCTTTCAGTTTCTCATGTAACATTATTATGGCGGTTAGAGTTATTTGGTCTAGAGGAGTAAACGGTTCTCTGATTTTGATTCTCCACAACTGTCACAGCATTGATTAAAGAGCATGAAGATCGGCCAGACTATGACGTGGCTGAGCGAATTCATCAACGGATTTAGGGACGATTGCAGCAGAGTGTCCCGGATGTATGGCGATATATTTTTTCCATGTATTACAGGTAGATTCTCTTCTATAGTAGATGGGGATAACTAAAGTGTTGTAATTGGGAATCTACAGATTTTTAGTACGTTGTTCACTTGCAAGGAGGGATTTCGGGAGATGATTCGATGGAGAGGGAAAAAAAAACATAGCACTGAATGCATGTAACTTGGAGTCTTGTAACAATATTATGTATCTGCGAAAAAGGAAATTCAGGTATGCACTGCACTATTGCCTAGCTAATATATTTTAGAAGGTTAACCTCAGACGTGTTTATTTTAATTTCTTTGGTTTACCACATGTAATATGCTATACACGTGAACAAAATCTATAAATGGCCAGTTATTTCAGTTTTCCATCTTTCTTCCTTAACAACCTTAGCATACTAACCTATTTCTCTCAGTTTGTTTACTCTGAAATGAGTTCAGTGTAATGGCAATAATTATTTTCAAATTATTGTGTAGGTAGGGTTGTCGCATTGATATATTATATATTAATCCGCAGATTTTTCTCTCCCGGTGCAACGCACGGGCATATTTACTAGTATACCTAATAATAATAAAGGAAAAAATGTTTCCGTGGTTTGGTCCGCTTGGTCGACTTGGTATGTTTTTTCGTCCGTCGCTGGTTTCTGGGTTTGTTACGTACTTAGAGCATCTCCACTCATCTCCCCAAACAGGCCCCCGACGTGCCATTTTTTTATCCGGACGGCGAAAAATGGCCCAGCCGCGTCACTGGTTCCTCGTTTTTCTCCAGATTTGGGCTTTCATCCATCCGGCGAGCCCACGCTAACCCCGGCCTACCGGGGAGCGCTCGGGGACTCCGGACGAAGCGAAAGCGCGCGAAACGCCGAGAAATCTCTCCCGCGCGTTTCGTCTTCGCCGCAGAGGTGGCCCGACCGGTCAGTGACACACGCATCGTCTTCCGCGCGCAGAAAAGGCTGCCGCCGGTCAGCTCGCCGCGGACGCGTCGCATTCCACGCGGCATTAATCACATGACGCCAGTGAGGAAAATCCTCACATGACGGAACCAGTCAGTGAAGTTGCTACCATTGCCCTTAAGCTTTTCTTTCTCTAGGAACTGATTAAAATTGATGGAGGGGGGCGCCATGATCTACAACATATTTGCAAAGAGTTTAGACTAAGTTTATGATAAATAGAGTTCAATTTTAATTCTTAAATTAACTAGGTGAACTCCCACTCAAAACAACATCCCTCGCATTGTCTTAGTGATTACACGAACCAAATCCACTACACCAAGTCCGATCTTCACGAGAAAAGATGTAGCTTCAAAGGCGAACACTCAAAGTGTTCATCATATCATTCATATGACTCATGCTCTACCTTTCGGTATCCCGTGTTCCGAGACCATGTCTGTACATGCTAGGCTCGTCAAGGCAACCTTAGTATCCGCGTGTGCAAATCTGGCTTGCACCCGTTGTATGCACATGTAGAGTCTATCACACCCGATCATCACGAGATGCTTCGAAACGACAAGTCTTAGCAACGGTGCATACTAAGGATGAACACTTTATTATCTTGATATTTAGTGAGAGGGATCATCTTATAATGCTACGTCGCGATCTAAGCAAAATAAGATGCATAAAAGGATTAACATCACATGCAATTCATAATGTGTGATATGATATGGCCTTTCTTCTTGTGCTTTTGATCTCCATCTCCAAAGCACGGACATGATCTCCATCATCACCAGCATGGCGTCAAGGTCAGTGGCGCCGCTTCATGGTTGTCCATCACTTATAGCTACTATAACAACTACTTGAAATAAAGCTATTACATGATGAATAGACACGCAGGTCTTTAACAAAAATTAAAGACAACCATTAGGCTCCTGCCGGTTGCCATAATACAACAATGAACATCTCATACATCAAATATAATCATCATCACATTACGGCCATATCACATCACCAAACCCTGCAAAAACAAGTTAGACGCTTCTAATTTGGTTTGCATCTTTTACGTGGTTTAGGGTTTTCGAGTAAGATCCAATCTACCTACGAACATGAACCACAACGGTGATACTAGTGTTGACAATAGAAGTGCAAATTACAATCTTCACTATGGTGGGAGAGACAGACACCCGCAAAGCCACTTATGCAATACAAGTTGCATGTCAAGCGTGGAGCAAGTCTCATGAGACGCGGTCATGTAAAGTTAGCCCGGGCCGCTTCATCCCACCATCCCGCAAGAAGCAAAGTACACAAACTAAAGCAACAAAAGCATCACCGCCCACAAACCATTGTGTTCTACTCGTGCAACAGATCTATGCATAGACGTGGCTCTGATACCACTGATGGGGTTCGTTGCATAGAAAACAAAAATTTCCTACCGCAAAGCGAATAAAACCAACAGATCTAATCTATGGAACACCCAAGATCCAATATACAAGATCTAAGCAACGAGATGGAGATGAGACTAACCCTCGAAGATTCCAAAGCCTACGAGATTAATCTCGTTGTTGGTGTAGACGATCGTCCCCGGTGCTGCAATCCGGCAGCACTTCCGTACTCGGTCGCGCGTACGGTGTCGATGAAGCTCCTTCCTCTCCCCGTTCCAGCGGGCAGCGGAGGTGTGGTAGATCTCCACGGAATCCCCAGCAGCACGACGGCGTGGTGGTGGTGGTGGAGAAGAATTCCTGCAGGGCTTCGCCTAAGCCGGAGCAGGAGAAACTGGGAGGGAGGAGAGGTGGCAAATTAGGGTTTCGTACGGAGCAGCAATTGCCGGCCAAACTACCCCACTATATATAGTCGGGAGGTAGGGTTAGGGTTTCACGAAACCGATCTAGGGCCGGCGCCTGGTGGGCCCACACCATACCCTGGCGCGCCCAGGGTGGTGTAGCCTGATACGTCTCCAACGTATCCATAATTTCTGATGTTCCATGCTTGTTTTATGACAATACCTACATGTTTTGTTCACACTTTATAATGTTTTTATGCGTTTTCCGAACTAACCTATTAACGAGATGCCGAAAGGACAGTTGCTGTTTTCTGTTGTTTTTGGTTCCAGAAAGGCTGTTCGGGCAATATTCTCGGAATTCGACGAAACGAAGACCAAACATCATAATTCACCGAGACGGACCAGGACACCGAAGGGGAGCCGGAGCGGCCGGGGGTCCCACACCACTGGCGCGACTAAGGAGGCGCCAGGTGTCACGTGGGCAAAAAAACCGATGACCGAAGACCGAAACCGAAAAGACCGAGACCGAACCCGAAAAGACCGAGACCGAAATGACCGATAAAATATTGGGTAGAAAATTTTATAGACCGAATTAAGTTTGGTCAATTCGGTCATTTTGTTCTAAGTAACCGAATAGACCGAACTGACCGAATTTTACGTAAGACTGTCCCAATCTTTAGATTTTGTGATATGCGTGAGATGTGATATTGTTGAATGTTCATAAACTTCTCTAGCGTTGTTACATTTTTGTTTAGATTGTTGAACATTTATTCGTGCCAATTGATAATAATATATGCAATGAAAAAACATCCAAAATACATCTAAAATGTTGCCAACTTTTTACTAAATAATGTCTAAGTTTTGCGTTGACAATATCGGCCACACTATTCGGTCATGACCGAACCCGAACCCGAATTATTGGGTACCCGAATTTGTCGGGTAGTAAAAGTAACAAGTATATTTCGGTCTTCATTTTTTTCTGACCGAATTTGAAATAGACCGAAATACAAAAACCGAATTTTCGGTCATGACCGAATGCCCACCCCTACCCAGGTGTGGTGAGCCCACCTCTGGCACCCCCTCGCGCCGCCTCTTCGCCTATTTAACCCCTCGTGACCTAAAAACACAGTACCAATTGACGAAACTCCAGAAAGACTCCAGGGGCGCCGCCGCCATCGCGAAACTCCATTCGGGGGACAGAAGTCTCGTTCGCACTGCCGGACGGGGAAGTGCCCCGAAAGCCATCTCATCAACGCCACCGCCTCCATCATGCTCCGTGAGTAGTTCCCCCATGGACTACGGGTTCTAGCTGTAGCTAGTTGGTATTCTCTCCCACATGTACTTCAATACAATGATCTCATGAGCTGCCTTACATGATTGAGATTCATCTGATGTAATCGGTGTTGTGTTTGTTGGGATCCGATGGATTGTTACATTATGATTAGTCTATCTATAAAGTTTGTGAAGTTATTGTTGCTGCAATCTTGTTGTGTTTAATGCTTGTCACTAGGGCCCGAGTGGCATGATCTTAGATTTAAGCTCTATAATTATTGCTTAGATTGTATCTACAAGTTGTATGCACATGTCTATGTCCGGAACCAAAGGCCCCAAAGTGACAGAAATTGGGACAACCGGAGGGGAAGGCGTAGGTATGAGGATCACATGTTTTCACGGAGTGTTAATGCTTTGCTCCGGTGCTCTATTAAAAGGAGTACCTTAATTTCCAGTAGATTCCCTAGAGGCCCGGCTGCCACCGGCTGGTAGGACAAAAGATGTTGTACAAGTTTCTCATTGCGAGCACGTATGACTATATATGGAAAACATGCCTACATGATTAATAATCTTGATGTTCCGTCTTAATGCTATTTCAATCCTATCAATTGCCCAACTGTAATTTGTTCACCCAACATTTGTTATTGGAGAGTTACCACTAGTGTAGATAGGGAACCCCGGTCCATCTCGCATCATCATATACTCGTTCTACATGTCATTGGAAGTAGTATCAACTATTTTCGGGTGCCATTGCTCTCATATTACTGCTACTGCTGCTGTGTTACTGTTACTATTGCTCTCATATTATTGCTGCTTTCACATCACCCCTGTTACTAGTGCTTTTCCAGGTGCAACTGAATTGACAACTCAGTTGTTAAGGCTTATAAGTATTCTTTACCTCCCTTGTGTCGAATCAATAAATTTGGGTTTTACTTCCCTCGAAGACTGTTGCGATCCCCTATACTTGTGGGTTATCAAGAGTATTTTCTGGCGCCGTTGCCGGGAGGCATAGCTCTACTCATAAGTTCACCCGGGGAGTACACTCTACCTCTCTCTGCTTTTATTTTATTTTGTCTTGCTAGTTTATTTCTGTCTAGTTTATTTGTGCTTAGTTTATTTCTGTCTAGTTTTATTTTGTTTAGTTTACTTTTGTCTAGTTTATTTTTGTCTTGTTTTATTTTCCCTATATACCCGAAAATCCATAAAAATTTGAAAAACCTAAAAATTAAAAACTGCTATTATGGGAGAACCTACAACCTATTTGGAGCTTATAGAATTATATAATAATTATAGAGAATCGAGAACGGGAAAAGTTATGAGTGCTGTGATAGAAAAATTAAATACAATTGCTAAAATCTTGCTTAAACGCCATGATATAAACTGTTGCTCTAAACAGGATACTAAACATCTTAAATTTCAATGTGGCTTTAGTGAGGAAATTTTAATTAAGAACTATAATTGGAATAGCTATATTCATTTTGGGTTCGAAGAGGTAGAACAATTTGTCATATTTATGGGAGCCTCTGAGATAGAATCATTCATGTCTAAAAATTATGAAACTTGTGTTGTTTGTAAGGACCTTAAAGATTATGTCTCTTCTATCCTTAATTTTTGCATAGAAACAGTGATAATCCTTATATCATTGATTATAAAGAGAGACTCATTAATGCACAAGAATGCACTCACAATTTGCAGGAACCAGTGGAAGAAGAAATTGATGAACCTGAAAGCTCATTGGATGAAAAAGATGAGGAAATTGATGAACCTGAAAGCTCATTGGATGAAAAAGAAGAGGAGAGTGATGAACAAAAGGAGGAAGAATGGATTAGCTACCCATGCCAACCTTCTAATGAGAGTACTCTTTATCTCTTACACTATTTGATTGTCCTCCATGCTTACCGAAAGAGGATGAATGTTATGTTCTGTGGATTCTCTTGAAATATTCCCTATGAGTAAAACTTGTGAGAATAATTATGCTACTGTTATTCATGATAATCCATGCTACTTTGATAAATCTTATGATAATGCTTTATTTGTGCCTGATGTCGAAATGCATGGTACTAAAGAGTTTTGCATAGCAAATGTTTATGATAAATCTCTAGATGATGGTCCTATGTTACTTGATAATATTAATTGTACTACTAATGAAAATGGGATTGGAGAGTTCTTAAGTTTATCTATGAGTCCCATATCTTTTGAGATTGATCAATCATCTTGTTATATTATTGATAAAAGTGGGTTTGAAAGTTTTAATCCTATTATTTCTGAGCTTGATAAAAATTATGTGTTTGTGAATCATGAAAAGCATGCTTTATGTGATACTTATGTTGTTTAGTTTATCCATGAAGCTACTGAAAATTATTATGAGAGAGGAAAATATGGTTGTAGAAATTTGCATGGTACTAAAACACCTCTCTATATGCTGAAAATTTTGAAGTTACTCTTGTTTTATCTTCTTATGCTTGCCACTCTGTTCTTCATGAATTTATTTGTGTACAAGATTCCTATGCATAGGAAGCGGGTTAGACTTAAGTGTGTTTTGAACTTTCTTTTTGATTCTCTCTTTTGCTTCAACTCTCATCCTTATGTGAGCATCATTAAAATTGCTGAGCCCATCTTAATGGCTATAAAGAAAGAACTTCTTGGGAGATAACCCATGTCTTTATTTTTCTACTGTTTTGTTGTGTCTTGGAAGTTGTTACTACTGTAGCAACCTTTTCTTATCTTTATTTTATTGCATTGTTGTGCCAAGTGAAGTCTCTAATAGAAGGTTGATACTAGATTTGGATTTCTGCGCAGAAACAGATTTCTATCTGTCACGAATCTGGGCATATTTCTCTGTAGGAAACTCAGAAAAATCTGCCAATTTACGTGCTTGATCCTCAGATATGTACGCAACTTTCATTAGTTTTGAGTTTTCTGATTTGAGCAACGGAAGTACCATTTTAAAATTCGTGTTTACTGGCTGTTCTATTTTGGCAGATTCTGTCTCTGTTTTTTGCATTGTCTCTTGTGGACTTTAAGTGAGGCTTTCTAGACGTGGAGAGCTGTAGCTAATGTTTTATTGAGTTCTTGCAATGTGTCACTACAGGCCAAGGTGGATTAAATTTTTTTTGAGTACTAACCCCTCTAATGAAGTTTATGAGAAGTTTGGTGTGAAGGAAGTTTTCAAGGGTCAAGAGAGGAGGATGATATATGATCAAGAAGAGTGAAAAGTCTAAACTTGGGGATGCCCCCGTGGTTCATCCCTGCATATTTCAAGAAGACTCAAGCGTCTAAGCTTGGGGATGCCCAAGGCATCCCCTTCTTCATCAACTTATCAGGTTTTTTCTATTGAAACTATATTTTTATTCGGTCACATCATATGTGCTTTACTTGGAGCGTCTGTGTGCTTTTATTTTTGTTTGTGTTTGAATAAGATCGGATCCTAGCAATCCTTGTGTGGGAGAGAGACACGCTCCGCTTTTTCATATGAACAATGGTGTTCTTAGCTTTATTTTAATGTTCATGACGGAGTTGAAAACCGCTGCACTTATTGTTATTTGGTTGGAAACAGAAAATGCTTCATATTGTCTTGGATAATTTGATACTTGGCAATTGTTTTGAGCTCTCAAGTAGATCATGTTTCTCTTGCATCATGTAGTTTAAACCTATTAGTGGAGAACTACCGTAGAGCTTGTTGAAAATTGATTTGCATGATTGGTCTCTCTAAGGTCTAGATATTTTCTGGTAAAAGTGTTTGAGCAACAAGGAAGACAGTATAGAGTTTTATAATGCTTGCAATATGTTCTTACGTAAGTTTTTCTGTACCGGTTCATACTTGTGTTTGCTTCAAACAACCTTGCTAGCCAAAGCCTTGTACTGAGAGGGAATACTTCTCGTGCATCCAAAACCTTGAGCCAAAACCTATGCCATTTGTGTCCACCATATCTACCTATTATGTGGTATTTCCTGCCATTCCAAGCAAATACTTCATGTGCTACCTTTAAACAATTCAAAATTTACTATCTCTTATTTGTGTCAATGTTTTATAGCTCATGAGGAAGTATGTGGTGTTTTATCTTTCGATCTTGTCATTTACTTTTGACAGACTTTCACAATGGACTAGTGGCTTCATCCGCTTATCCAATAATTTTGTAAAAAGAGCTGGCAACGGGGTTCCCAGCCCCAATTAATAACCTTCATTAATAATTCTCTTCACATGTTTTGCCCTGATTTATCAGTAAGCAACTTAATTTTGCAAATAGACACTCCTCCATGGTATGTGAATGTTAGAAGGCACCCGAGGATTCGGTTAGCCATGGCTTGTGTAAGCAAAAGGTTGGGGGAGTGTCATCTAATAAATAAAACTAAAGTACATGTGTAAACAAAAGAGAAGAGGGATGATCTACCTTGCTGGTAGAGATAACGTCCTTCATGGGAGCCGCTCTTGAAAGTCTGGTTGATAAGGTAGTTAGAGTACCCATTACCATTCGTTGACAACAACAAACACCTCTCAAAATTTTACTTTTATGCTCTCTATATGATTTCAAAACTTGAAAAGCTCTAGCACATGATTTTATCCTGCTTCCTCTGCGAAGGGCCATTCTTTTACTTTTATGTTGAGTCAGTTTACCTACTTCCTTCCATCTTAGAAGCAAACACTTGTGTCAACTGTGCATTGATTCTTACATACTTGCTTATTTGCATTCATCATATTACTTTGTGTTGACAATTATCCATGAGATATTGTTACCACCCGATTTTGGCCAAATCAGGAGATGGGCCGTAAGTGAAGATGGGCTTGAAGGACGTATACGTGGAGTATCTTCGAAGCGGCCTTGCGCTGAGAGTTGGGCTAAGTGGCCCGTGTATCTGTAATATTATTAGATCGTATCGTGTTTAGAATTAACAGATAGAGTCTGGCCCGTGCACGGTTAGGTGCACGCCTCAATTAGAAAGTCCCTTGGACTATAAATATGTATCTAGGGTTATCGGAAAAGGAGGACAATCATCGTTCAACCAACACAAATCAGGCGCATCGCCACCCCTTTCTTCGAGGGTTTCTCCCGGGTAAGCACCATGCTGCCTAGATCGCATCTAGCGATCTAGGCAGTATACGTTTATTCGTTACCTTGTACTGCTCGTGCTGAAGCCTTGTTGATGGCGAGCAGTACTATTTATCCTTAGGTGTCTAGGGGCTTGCATTGATGCTTTCGCGTGCATATCTGCGTGGCAATGCCGTCCCTCGACACCTAGCTGCCCTTACACCTATCCAGGTGTAAGGGCAGCATCTTGCTTGTTCGTTACTTAGTAGATCCGATCCGTTATAGTTGCTCCTTGCTCCGCAGGGATTAGTTTAATATCTGCATAGTTAGGCCTTTTGCTGGGGTCGGACGATCCGTAGTGCGTTAGATGTTGTTTACCGTCCCTGCAAGGGATGTTCCGGGAATCAACGTTATGTTGGTTTTTAGGCCTCTCGTAGGGGTAGTTTGCATCATCTTCCGTAGCTGCTAGGCCCGATCACACGTAGGACGTTCCGGTTATACGGTGAAAACCCTAAACTGTCGTGGATCGCTTTAGCTTTGTTCTGATCAAGCAGGATCCCCATGCCATTGTAAATCCAACGTGAAACATGGGGCGATCGGCTCCTTGAGCCGATCCACAGGGAAACCTGATGAGCCGATAGGGCTCGTATTTAATGTTTACGTGTCTACCATGCAGGAACAATCGAAGAACTTTAACACCTTCCTGATCGGGTCTAGGGTGGCACGCCCTAGCAACCGCCGGACGTGGCTGGAAGATATGACGACGCGAGGTGCCAGGGTCCACTAAGCGGCCAGGAGCTTCCCGGCTCTTCGTGTTGCTTAGCCATTGCCCGTCGGTGGGTTTTGGAGGGTAACACATTCTGGCACGCCCGGTGGGACCTCTTCTGCAACATCCACGTCAACATCGACATCTGAGATGGTAGAGGAACATATCACATACGAGGATCTCCCTCCTGATCATAAGAAGAAGTACGATGAGCTGAAGGCCATCGTTGAAGCCGAACTCATCGGCTCCTTTGAGAAAACTCGTTCGCACGGCATCAGGTTCAAAGGATTCACGCCACAAGGCGTCCTTGAAGGGGTGGATCTGTCTCTCCTTCAGATGAACGTACCAGAGCCCTGCGACAGGAAATCAACTACGTGGTGGCTCATTCACTGCATCGGCATTCTGAGAGCCTGGTGAATTCTTTGGAGCGCGTTGCGTTCCGGGTGGTCCAAGAGATCATGGAGCGTCGGTACTCCCCGTCAGGACCTGCTCTAGGGACTCACCAAGGAGAAGTGCAACTCCACACCAGGCCACCATTGCCGTACTCAATGGCAGCTCCACAGCAACAAGGTTCACCGGCATACGTTGTCTACAAGGTTGGAGGTGATCCGGGCGACTACCAGTTCTTATATGAGCCGCCCAAGGAGATCCCACACGGATACGTGTGCACGTTTGTGCCGGATGCAACAACTGGACACAAGCGATCCAGGCTCCAACGGAGGGATTGCCGGAGCGGAGCCATTGTTCCGGCAGGAGGAACGACTGCAGAGCGGGGAGTTTGGGAGCAGCTGAGAAACAAGCGTGGCTAGCCAAGTATACCACTGCACCAGTCCGAAAGCTCAGCTGCCACTACCTCCACCGCAGATCAGATCCCGAGAGATCAGTTCGGCATCTTGCCGAAGAAGAAGATAATCGGCTATTCCAAGCCGTACCCCAATGAGTTCGACCTGATCCCACTACCACCTAAGTACCGGCTTCCGGACTTCAACAAATTCGTGGGTGATACGCGTAGATGCACACGTCCGTTGGGAACCCCAAGTGGAAGGTATGATGCGTATAGAAGCAAGTTTCCCTCAGTATGAAACCAAGGTTTAATCGAACCGTAGGAGCCAAGAAGCACGTTGAAGGTTGATGGTCGCGAAATGTGATGCGGCGCAACACCAGGGATTCCGGCGCCAACGTGGAATCTGCACAACACAACCAAAGTACTTTGCCCCAACGAAACAGTGAGGTTGTCAATCTCACCGGCTTGCTGTAACAAAGGATTAAACGTATCGAGTGGAAGATGTTTGCAAAGAAAACAGTAAAACACAATTGCAGTAGATTGTATGCTATGTAAAGAATAGGACCGGGGTCCACAGTTCACTAGAGGTGTCTCTCCCATAAGATAAAAGCATGTTGGGTGAACAAATTACAGTCGGGCAATTGACAAATAGAGAAAGGCATAACAATGCATATACATGATATGATAAATATAGTGAGATTTAATTGGGCATTACGACAAAGTACATAGACCGCCATCCAACTGCATCTATGCCTAAAAAGTCCACCTTCATCATCCGAACCCCATTCAGTATTAAGTTGCTAAGCAACAGACAATTGCATTAAGTATGGTGCGTAATGTAATCAACAACTACATCCTTAGACATAGAATCAATGTTTTATCCCTAGTGGCAACAGCACATCCACAACCTTAGAACTTTCTGTCACTGTCCCAGATTTAATGGAGGCATGAACCCACTATCGAGCATAAATACTCCCTCTTGGAGTTAAGAGTACAAACTTGGCCAGAGCCTCTACTAATAACGGAGAGCATGCAAGATCATAAACAACACATAAACAATAGATTGATAATCACCATAATCATAGTACTCTCTATCCATCGGATCCCGACAAACACAACATATAGAATTACATATAGATGATCTTGATCATGTTAGGCAGCTCACAAGATCCAACAATGAAGCACAACAAGGAGAAGACGACCATCTAGCTACTGCTATGGACCCATGGTCCAGGGGTGAACTACTCACTCATCACTCCGGAGGCGATCATGGCGATGAAGAGTCCTCCGGGAGATGAATCCCCTCCCCAGGTGCCGGAGGCGATCTCCTGAATCCCCCGAGATGGGATTCGCGGCGGCGGCGTCTCCGTAAGGTTTTCCGTATCGTGGATCTCGGTATGGGGGTTTCGCGACGGAGACTTTAAGTAGGCGGAAGGTCAACGCGGGGCCACACGAGGTGCCCAGGGGGTAGGGCCGGCGCGGCCAGGGCCGCGCTGTCCCTGGCTGCCTCGTGGCCCCACTTCGTTATCTCTTCGGTCTTCGGAAGCTTCGTGCAAAAATAGGACCCTGGGCGAAAGTTTCGTCCAATTCCGAGAATATTTCCTTACTAGGATTTCTGAAACCAAAAACAGCAGAAACAACAACTGGCTCTTCGGCATCTTGTTAATAGGTTAGTTCCAGAAAATGCATAAATATGGCATATAATGTGCATAAAACATGTAGGTATCATCAATAAAGTAGCATGGAACATAAGAAATTATCGATACGTTGGAGACGTATCAAGCTTAGAACTTTCACTCCTCTTGATCATAGTATATCATACTCCTCTCTTGACCCTTGAAAACTTACTTCACACCAAACTTCAAGCAAACTCATTAGAGGGTTAGTGCACAATTAATAATTCACTCATTCAGAGGTGACACAAACATTCTTTACACTTCTGGACATTGCATAAAGCTACTGGACATTAATGGATCAAAGAAATGAATCCAACATAGCAAAAGAGGCAATGCGAAATAAAAGGCAGAATCTGTCAAAAACAGAACAGTCCGTAAAGACGAATTTAAAGCTGGCACCAGACTTGCTCAAATGGAAAAACTCAAAACTAATGAAAGTTGCGTACATATCTGAGGATCACGCTCGTAAATTGGCAGATTTTTTCGAATTTTCTACAGAGAACTGTGCCCAGATTCGTGACAGACAGCAATGCTGTTTCTGCGCAGCGATTCCAAATATAACATCAACTTTGACATAGAAACTTTACTTGGCACAAAAACATGATAAGGAGAGGTTGCTACAGTAGTAAACAACTTCCAAGACTCAACAAAACAAAAAATTGCTGTAGGTAAAAACATGGGTTGTCTCCCATAAGCGCTTTTCTTTAACGCCTTTCAGCTAGGCGCAGAAAGTGCAAATCAAGTAACATCGAGAGTAGAAGCATCAACATCATAACTTGTTCTAATAATAGAATCAAAAGGCAACTTCATTCTCTTTCTAGGGAAGTGTTCCATACCTTTCTTGAGAGGAAATTGATATTTAATATTACCTTCCCTCATATCAATAACAGCACCAACGGTTCGAAGAAAAGGTCTTCCCAACACAATAGGACAAGATGCATTGCATTCGATATCCAAAACAACAAAATCAACGGGGACAAGGTTATTGTTAACCGTAATATGCACATTATCAATCCTCCCCAAAGGTTTCTTTTTAACATTATCGGAAAGATTAACATCCAAATAACAATTCTTCAATGGTGGCAAGTCAAGCATATCATAAATCTTTTTAGGCATAACAGAAATACTTGCACCAAGATCACATAAAGCATTACATCCAAAGTCATTGAATTTCATTTTAATGATGGGCTCCCAACCATCTTCTAACTTTCTAGGAATAGAAGTTTCAAGTTTTAGTTTCTCTTCTCTAGCTTTTATGAGAGCATTTGTAATATGTTTTGTAAAGGCTAAATTTATAGCACTAGCATTAGGACTTTTAGCAAGTTTTTGTAAGAACTTTATAACTTCAGAGATGTGGCAATCATCAAAATCTAAATCATTATGAGCTACAGCAATGGGATCATTGTTCCCAAGGTTGGAAAAAATTTCAGCAGTTTTATCACAAGTAGTTTCAGCAGTTTTAGCAATTTCAGGCAGTTTTGTTCGCTTTGCACTAGGAGTAGAAACATTGCTAACACCAATTATTTTACCATTGATAGTAGGAGGTGCAGCAACATGTGAAGAATTAGCATTACTAGTGGTGGTAATAGTCCAAACTTTAGCTACATTATTCTCTTTAGCTAGTTTTTCATTTTCTTCTCTATCCCACCTAGCACGCAGTTCAGCCATTAATCTTATATTCTCATTAATTCTAACTTGGATGGCATTTGCTGTAGTAGTAATCTTATTATCAATATCATTATTAGGCATAACTTTCAATTTTAAAAGATTAACATCAGAGGCAAGTCTATCAACTCTAGAAGCAATAGTATCAATTTTATCAAGCTTTTCCTCAACAGATTTGTTAAAAGCAGTTTGTGTACTAATAAATTCTTTAAGCATAGCTTCAAGACCAGGGGGTACATTCCTATTATTGTTGTAAGAATTCCCATAAGAATTACCATAACCATTACCATTAGCAGAAGGATATGGCCTATAGTTATTACCAGAGTTGTTCCTATAAGCATTGTTGTTGAAATTATTATTTTTAATGAAATTCACATCAACATTTTCTTCTTGAGCAACCAATGAAGCTAAAGGAACATTATTTGGATCAACATTAGATCTACCATTCACAAGCATAGACATAATCACATCAATCTTATCACTCAAGGAAGAGGTTTCTTCAACAGAATTTACCTTCTTACCTTGTGGAGCTCTTTCCGTGTGCCATTCAGAGTAATTTATCATCATATCATCAAGAAGTTTTGTAGCCGCCCCCAATGTGATGGACATAAAGGTACCTCCAGCAGCTGAATCCAATAAATTCCGCGAAGAAAAATTTAGTCCTGCATAGAAGGTTTGGATGATCATCCAAGTAGTCAGTCCATGGGTTGGGCAATTCTTTACCAAAGTTTTCATTCTCTCCCATGCTTGAGCAACATGTTCAGTATCTAATTGCTTAAAATTCATTATGCTACTTCTCAAAGATATAATTTTAGCGGGAGGATAATATCTACCAATAAAAGCATCCTTGCATTTAGTCCATGAATCAATACTATTCTTAGGCAAAGATAGCAACCAATCTTTAGCTCTTCCTCTTAATGAGAAAGGAAACACTTTCAATTTAATAATATCACCATCTACATCTTTATACTTTTGCATTTCACAAAGTTCAACAAAATTATTGAGATGGGCAGCAGCATCATCAGAACTAACACCAGAAAATTGATCTCTCATAACCAAGTTCAGTAAAGCAGGTTTAATTTCAAAGAATTCTGCTGTAGTAGCAGGTGGAGCAATAGGTGTGCATACGAAATCATTATTATTTGCATTTGTGAAGTCACACAACTTAGTATTTTCAGGGGTATTCATTTTAGCAACGGTAAATAAAACAAACTAGATAAAGTAAATGCAAGTAACTAATTTTTTTTGTGTTTTCGATATAGAGAGCAAGACAGTAAATAAAGTAAAACTAGCAACTAATTTTTGTGTTTTGTTTAGGTGCAGCAAACAAAGTAGTAAATAAAATAAAGCAAGACAAAAACAAAGTAAAGAGATTGAGAAGTGGAGACTCCCTTGCAGCGTGTCTTGATCTCCCCGCAACGGCGCAGAAATTTAGCTTGATACGCGTAGATGCACACGTCCGTTGGGAACCCCAAGTGGAAGGTATGATGCGTATAGAAGCAAGTTTCAGTATGAAACCAAGGTTTAATCGAACCAGTAGGAGCCAAGAAGCACGTTGAAGGTTGATGGTCGCGAAATGTGATGCGGCGCAACACCAGGGATTCCGCCAACGTGGAATCTGCACAACAAAACCAAAGTACTTTTCCCCAACGAAAGTGAGGTTGTCAATCTCACCGGCTTGCTGTAACAAAGGATTAAACGTATCGAGTGGAAGATGTTTGCAAAGAAAACAGTAAAACACAATTGCAGTAGATTGTATGCTATGTAAAGAATAGGACCGGGGTCCATTCACTAGAGGTGTCTCTCCCATAAGATAAAAGCATGTTGGGTGAACAAATTACAGTCGGGCAATTGACAAATAGAGAAAGGCATAACAATGCATATACATGATATGATAAATATAGTGAGATTTAATTGGGCATTACGACAAAGTACATAGACCGCCATCCAACCGCATCTATGCCTAAAAAGTCCACCTTCAGGTTATCATCCGAACCCCATTCAGTATAAGTTGCTAAGCAATAGACAATTGCATTAAGTATGGTGCGTAATGTAATCAACAACTACATCCTTAGACATAGAATCAATGTTTTATCCCTAGTGGCAACAACACATCCACAACCTTAGAACTGTCACTGTCCCAGATTTAATGTAGGCATGAACCCACTATCGAGCATAAATACTCCCTCTTGGAGTTAAGAGTACAAACTTGGCCAGAGCCTCTACTAATAACGGAGAGCATGCAAGATCATAAACAACACATAAACAATAGATTGATAATCACCATAATCATAGTACTCTCTATCCATCGGATCCCGACAAACACAACATATAGAATTACATATAGATGATCTTGATCATGTTAGGCAGCTCACAAGATCCAACAATGAAGCACAACAAGGAGAAGACGACCATCTAGCTACTGCTATGGACCCATGGTCCAGGGGTGAACTACTCACTCATCACTCCGGAGGCGATCATGGCGATGAAGAGTCCTCCGGAGATGAATCCCCTCTCCGGCAGGGTGCCGGAGGCGATCTCCCGAATCCCCCGAGATGGGATTCGCGGCGGCGTCTCTGTAAGGTTTTCCGTATCGTGGCTCTCGGGCGGGGTTTCGACGGAGACTTTAAGTAGGCGGAAGGTCAACGCGGGGGCCACACGAGGTGCCCAGGGGGTAGGGCCGCGCGGCGAGGGGCCGCGCCGCCCTGTCCCCTGGCTGCCTCGTGGCCCCACTTCGTTATCTCTTCGGTCTTTCGGAAGCTTCGTGCAAAAATAGGACCCTGGGCGAAAGTTTCGTCCAATTCCGAGAATATTTCCTTACTAGGATTTCAAACCAAAAAAGAAAACAAGAATGGCTCTTCGGCATCTTGTTAATAGGTTAGTTCCAAAATGCATAAATATGGCATATAATGTGCATAAAACATGTAGGTATCATCAATAAAGTAGCATGGAACATAAGAAATTATCGATACGTTGGAGACGTATCAGTGGGTCAGAAGGATCTAGCTCCATCGAGCACGTGAGCCGATACTTGGCCCACTGGCATGGCTTCGCATCGGATCAGCTACGGTGAGGTGCTTCTCGTCCCTCACCGGTCCAGCTTTTGGATGGTACACCTCGCTGCCCAATTTCGTACGATCATGGAAGCAGCTGGAGGAACAGTTTCACACCCAATATCATTCAAGCTACGAGGTATCGCCGAACTAGCACAGTTCGGCAGAGGCGAGGAGAGACAGTCCGAGTACATTCAGCGGACCGTCAAGAACCGATGCTATCGGTTCATTTAATGAAAAAGAAGCGTCGAACCGCCGTGGCAGGCCTTGCAGCGTCATTCAAGGATCTCGACGTTCCAAGTGGAGTACAACTCGTTGACGCACCTGGTCAGTAGGCTGACCTTATATGAACAGCGCCATCCAGAACTGTACCAGGACAAGTTCAAGCGCGCGATAACCCTGGTCAATGCCGATGAGGATGAAGATTCTGCGGAAGATCAAGAAGTCGCAGAGCCGAGTGGACTCGGACGCCAGTGCCTGTATCCTGCAAATGGGTGAACCCGCCAGGGCCTCCAAGAGGGTTGGACTTTGATGTGAGCAAAACTGAACAGATCTTCGATCTACTACTGAAAGAGAAACAGTTGAAGCTCCCTGAAGGACACAAGATCCCTACGGCACAAGAGATGAACAAAAGGCCATACTGCAAATGGCATCATACGTTCACGCACGCCACCAACGACTGCAAAGTGTTGCGCGCACAAATTCAGATGGCGATAGAATCAGGCCGATTAACTTTCGGACAGTTTGCCATGAAGGTAGACATGCGTCCGTTTCCGGACGTCAACATGGTGGACCTAAGCCACTCCATAAGGGAGCCAGGGTTCTCTTTTGATGTCAATATGGCAGGATTTGTCATCCGCCATGGCAAAGATAAAGCAGAGAGCAGCCACTCTCGTGGCAAAGATAAAGAGGAGGCCGTTCCACGCGACCGGCCCCAAGATAATGATAGACGGTACCTAACCGAGGAGGAGGTGAGAAGCATACGGTATCAGCGCCCACTCTCCGTGCATCTCCTCAACAAATATGAGCAGCAGTACGACCGACGTCGGCGCTACGACGAAGGCGATGAAAGATATCGTCGGTCTGATGCAGAAAACAGGAGGTATCGTCAGCATGACAGGAATAACGACGGGTACGAACGCTACGCTAGAGGGAGGTCAAGGGAGCAAGACAACGTGGATAAGCACTGAACTGTCCCTTCTTCAAACATTGCTGGGACTCGGGAATGAGCCGAGTGCCAACAATCGAGAATTGCCCAGAATGCAAACAGCAAAGGAGAAGGACAAACGAAGTTTCAGTGTTCGAGCGTCTAGGACCTCTCCCACCTCATAACAAACAAGCTGAGTCCTCTCAAGAAGAAGACTTCGAGGAGTCGATGGAGAAGAAGATAGGTATCACCGACCAAGGTGGTGCCCTGATGGACTCAGCCACTCGAGCGTAGAGTGCGCGGAAACCCGGAAGAAGCCGAGGCACGCACTGTACACGTTGAGAAGAGCACGGCCCGATCTGGCCGTGAAAATTCAGCAAACATTGGAGACGAAGGCGCGCCCGCCAAAGAAAGTATGGCGCCCAAAACAGGCGAAAGCCGATGCACAGGCATCGGCTGATGCCGATGCAGAGGCATCGGCTGATACAAACATGGTATCCGTGGTCCTAACAGAGTAGCAGGTCCAAGACATTGGACATACGTGGCAAGGCCGATCCCCGAGATCGGCCCTCAAAAAATGAAAAGCAAAGGATCTTATCTCCAGCATGCCACGTAGCTACAATGGAAATCCAAGAAGTTGCAAACCATCGTCAAAGCATTGCAACGGAAAAGGAGGCCGATTCCCGCAATCGCCAAAATTATCCTCAACATACCTTTGTCTGTGTTCAGCATTGATCCAACAGATGCCTGAAGAGCCGATACCATCAATTACTTGACAGAATCGGCTCGGGGGCACATAGATGGAGGAGACACGAGGATACGAAGCTTGGAGTGGATATCAAATGCCCAGCAGAACAGCTCAAATATGGGGGCCGATACGTAAACAAATCGGCCGTAAAAAATGGAAAATCCAAAAAATTTGGGCACAGCCGATGCGTAGACATCGACTTAAGAATTCAAAGCCGATGCACGGCCATCGACTCAAGGGATACAACTGTTACAAGCGGAAGCCTAATGGAGCAGTCACCAAGTCACGGGGCGAGGCTCTTGGAGGAACCCTCATTGGGATTGGGTGACTCAGGCCCTCTCTTCAAGGGCCCCCAACCCTTTTGCAGATTTCGGCTCGCGAGTACCAGCCAGAGGCGTCGTTCGGGCGTCCAAGACGGCCCTTTTCCTCAAGTTACTCTGTTGGTATTTGCCGGCAAGTTTGAGGATCGCAGCCCTGGCCAACAGCAAGAACAGCGTGCAGATCAGGCCAGGATCATGAGAACAACCGACGATCGATCAGTTGGACTAAACTGCATTCTCACCAAAGATTGTGTCATTGGACTGGAGAAGCTCGGGGGGCAGCTCACTTTGGGGGTTCTCTGCTTTTGAAAGCCGATTTGGGTAGAATCGGCTGATGCTGCACTACAGTTGGGAAGCCGATAGTGGCCCAATGCGGCTGGTACACTTTCATTCTCGCCTTGACTGAGGCTCGGGGGGCAGCTGGCCTTGAGAATCCCTCATTCTGAAGAGCCGATGGTGTTGAAATTGGCTATCTCCGGATCGTAACCAGGTTGAGAGGTGGCGAGCTCTTGCAGAGGAAAACCACCAGGTTGACAGGAGGAGTTTGAAAAAGGAGCCATCATCGTTGATCAGGCTCTAGACCAGTTCGTTGCTGCAAGAAAACAGAGCATCACAAGGGAAGTTGTGAGCAAATGGTACCTGTTATACAGGTGTATCAGCTTTGACGTCAAGGTATTTCAGCCATGGTCTTAGAAGCTTTCCTGGAGGCGTTAATTCAGGAGTTTTGCTATCAGGACGAACATCACGATCGGATGATTTTAAAGTCTAAAGATCTAGGGGTCTCAAGGCTGCGCGTTGGACCCGTTCGATTGGAAGTTTGGGTCTGAATTTCATGGATTGCAAGATAACATCTGAGAAGGCGATTGGATCGGTCTGTCTTGCAATTTGTTATAAAAGCTGATGCATTACCATCGGCTCATCGAGTGTCAACAAAGGGGAGAATCGGCTAGTCTAATATGGAAGAGATCGACAAAATCAAATTGGAGAAATTTCTTCATTGATAACCAGATTTTTTACATAGAAGGAGCCGATTACTCTCAAAAGGAAATTGCTAGGGGATACATTGCCCCGTCTACTACTCCTAGTTCCTACCCTATCTAGGGGCCGCTGCTGCCCTCATCGTCATCGCCGCCGTCGGCGCTACTCCCGGCCGTCGTCGCCGTGCGTAGCGCGCCAGACCTTCGTCGTCCTCGTCTTCTTCGCCCGCCGTCATCATCGCTGTCGGTCGCCGAGATTCCCGGGCGTGGGCAGTGGCGGCCGGCGGCTCGTCGGAGGAGCGTCGTCCTCCTCCTCCTCCACCTCCTCGGAGGAGGTTACTCCCTCCCAGGGAAGGTCGTCGTCGTCGCTCCGCTGCCCCATTGACAAGGCTGCGGAGGACGCTCTCCCCATCGGTCAGGGATTGGTCGTCCTCTGACCAGATAGAGAAGTCGTGGCTCGGTTCGTCCCCGGCCTTGATGGCGCGGCGGATGTTGGCCGCATGGGCTTCTTCCGGGTTCCATTCCGGCGTCGGCTCGCGGAAGGGGAGGACTGCGTGGAAAGACCCGATGAGGAGGAAGAAGAAGACATGTTGGCCGAGGAGGGCTTTTGGAAGTGCTAGTGCGAAGGAGATGAAGAAGGGAACTACAGGAAGTGGCCAAATAAAAGGGGGATATAGTGGTTTAATGCCTAAGCAGTTCCCAAGGACGTGGTGCCAGAACCGTCAAATCGTGCAGGGAGGTTGAGAAGGCAAGACGTCATCATGAAGAAAACTGCGACGGTTCTACCACGACATGACCCTTCGAAGGAGACAGATGGTTTTGCAATTATCATTATCAAAACCAGGGGGGCATGTGTTACCACCCGATTTTGGCCAAATCAGGAGATGGGCCGTAAGTGAAGATGGGCTTGAAGGACGTATACGTGGAGTATCTTCGAAGCAGCCTTGCGCTGAGAGTTGGGCTAAGTGGCCCGTGTATCTGTAATATTATTAGATCGTATCGTGTTTAGAATTAACAGATAGAGTCTGGCCCGTGCACGGTTAGGTGCACGCCTCAATTAGAAAGTCCCTTGGACTATAAATATGTATCTAGGGTTATCGGAAAAGGAGGACAATCATCGTTCAACCAACACAAATCAGGCGCATCGCCACCCCTTTCTTCGAGGGTTTCTCCCGGGTAAGCACCATGCTGCCTAGATCGCATCTAGCGATCTAGGCGATACGTTATTCGTTACCTTCTGCTCGTGCTGAAGCCTTGTTGATGGCGAGCAGACTATTTATCCTTAGGTGTCTAGGGGCTTGCATTGATGCTTTCGCATGCATATCTGCGTGGCAATGCCGTCCCTCGACACCTAGCTGCCCTTACACCTATCCAGGTGTAAGGGCAGCATCTTGCTTGTTCGTTACTTAGTAGATCCGATCCGTTATAGTTGCTCCTTGCTCCGCAGGATTAGTTTAATATCTGCATAGTTAGGCCTTAGGCTGGGGTCGGACGATCCGGTAGTGCGTTAGATGTTGTTTACCGTCCCTGCAAGGGATGTTCCGGGAATCAACGTTATGTTGGTTTTTAGGCCTCTCGTAGGGGTAGTTTGCATCATCTTCCGTAGCTTCTAGGCCCGATCACACGTAGGACGTTCCGGTTATACGGTGAAAACCCTAAACTGTCGTGGATCGCTTTAGCTTTGTTCGATCAAGCGGGATCCCCATGCCATTGTAAATCCAACGTGAAACATGGGGCGATCGGCTCCTTGAGCCGATCCACAGGGAAACCTGATGAGCCGATAGGGCTCGTATTTAATGTTTACGTGTCTACCATGCAGGAACAATCGAAGCACTTTAACACCTTCCTGATTGGGTCTAGGTCAGGTGGCACGCCCTAGCAACCGCCAGGACGTGGCCGAAGATTTGAGACGACGCGAGTGCCAGGGTCCACTAAGCGGCCTGGGAGCTTCCCTCTTCGTGTTGCTTAGCCATTGCCCGTCGGTGGGTTTTGGAGGGTAACAGATATGCATGTTGAAAGTTGAAAGCAACTGCTGAAACTTATATCTTCCTTTGTGTTGCTTCGATGCCTTTACTTTGAATTTATTGCTTTATGAGTTAACTCTTATGCAAGACTTTTGATGCTTATCTTGAAAGTACTATTCATGAAAAGTTTTGCTATATGTTATCTATTTGTTAGCAACTATAGATCATTGCCTTGAGTCACTTCGTTCATCTCATATGATTTGCAATGGTATGATTAAGATTATGTTGGTAGCATGTCACTTCAGAAATTATTCTTTTTTATCGTTTACCTACTCGAGGACGAGTAGGAACTAAGCTTGGGGATGCTGATACGTCCAACGTATCTATAATTTCCGATGTTCCATGCTTGTTTTATGACAATACCTACATGTTTTGTTCACACTTTATAATGTTTTTATGCGTTTTCCGGAACTAACCTATTAACGAGATGCCGAAGGCGCTGTTTGCTTTCTGTTTTTGGTTCCAGAAAGGCTGTTCGGGCAATATTCTCGGAATTCGACGAAACGAAGACCAAACATCATAATTCACCGAGACGGACCAGGACACCGAAGGGGAGCCAGGGGGCCCCACACCACCTGGCGGCACGGCCAAGGAGGGGGGCGCCGGTGTGGTGAGCCCACCGGCACCCGCGCCGCCTCTTCGCCTATTTAACCCCTCGTGACCTAAAAACACAGTACCAATTAACGAAACTCCAGAAAGACTCCAGGCGCCGCCATCGCGAAACTCCATTCGGGGGACAGAAGTCTCGTTCCGGCACCCGCCGGACGGGGAAGTGCCCCCGAAAGCCATCTCCATCAACGCCACCGCCTCCATCATGCTCTGTGAGTAGTTCCCCCATGGACTACGGGTTCTAGCTGTAGCTAGTTGGTATTCTCTCCCACATGTACTTCAATACAATGATCTCATGAGCTGCCTTACATGATTGAGATTCATCTGATGTAATCGGTGTTGTGTTTGTTGGGATCCGATGGATTGTTACATTATGATTAGTCTATCTATAAAGTTTGTGAAGTTATTGTTGCTGCAAACTTGTTGTGTTTAATGCTTGTCACTAGGGCCCGAGTGGCATGATCTTAGATTTAAGCTCTATAATTATTGCTTAGATTGTATCTACAAGTTGTATGCACATGTCTATATCCGGAACCAAAGGCCCCAAAGTGACAGAAATTGGGACAACCGGAGGGGAAGGCGTAGGTATGAGGATCACATGTTTTCACTGAGTGTTAATGCTTTGCTCCGGTGCTCTATTAAAAGGAGTACCTTAATTTCAGTAGATTCCCTAGAGGCCCGGCTGCCACCGGCTGGTAGGACAAAAGATGTTGTACAAGTTTCTCATTGCGAGCACGTATGACTATATATGGAAAACATGCCTACATGATTAATAATCTTGATGTTCTGTCTTAATGCTATTTCAATCCTATCAATTGCCCAACTATAATTTGTTCACCCAACATTTGTTATTGGAGAGTTACCACTAGTGTAGATAGCTGGGAACCCCGGTCCATCTCGCATCATCATATACTCGTTCTACATGTCATTGGAAGTAGTATTAACTATTTTCGGGTGCCATTGCTCTCATATTACTGCTTTCTTGCTGTCTGTTATTATTGCTCTCATATTATCTTTGCTTTCACATCACCCCGTTACTAGTGCTTTTCAGGTGCAGCTGAATTGACAACTCAGTTGTTAAGGCTTATAAGTATTCTTTACCTCCCCTTGTGTCGAATCAATAAATTTGGGTTTTACTTCCCTCGAAGACTGTTGCGATCCCCTATACTTGTGGGTTATCATAGCCCACCCCTGGCCTTTCTCCGTCTCCCCTTTGGACTCCGTCTACGTGACAGAAAAATAAGAACCTCTGTTTTTATTTCGTCCAATTCCGAGAATGTTTCCAGAACAACTTTTCTTGAAATACAAAACAGCAGAATTCTTCCGAACAATTCCGGTTCTCCTCGTGATGTCTTGGATCCCATCCGAGACTCCGAACAATATTCGGTCTCCATCTCATATTCGAATCTACTTATGCGACATCGAACCTTAAGCGCGTCACCCTACGGTTCGTGAACTATGCGACATGGTCGAGACTCCTCTCCGAGCAATAACCAATAGCGGGATCTGAGATCCATAATGGCTCCCACATATTCAACGATGACTTAGTGATCGATTGAACCATTTACATACGATGCCAATTCCCTTTGTCTCGCGATATTTTACTTGTCCGAGGTTTGATCATCGGTATCTCCATACCTTGTTCAACCTCGTTACCGACAAGTACTCTTTACTCATACCGTGGTATGTGATCTCTTATGAACTATTCATATGCTTGCAAGCTAATCAGATGACATTCCACCGAGAGGGCCCAGAGTATATCTATCCGTCATCAGGATGGACAAATCCCATTGTTGATCCATATGCCTCAACTCACACTTTCCAAATACTTAATCCCACCTTTATAGCCACCCATTTACGCAATGGCGTTTGATGTAATCAAAGTACCCTTTCGGTGTAAGTGATTTACATGATCTCATGGTCGAAGGATTAAGACAACTATGTATTGAAAGTTTATAGCAAATGAACTTAATGACTTGATATTATGCTACGCTCATTTGGGTGTGTGTCCATTATATCATTCAACTAATGACATATCCTTGTTATTAATAACATCCAATGTTCATGATCACGAAACCATGATCATTTATTAATCAACAAGCTAGTTATACAAGAGGCTTACTAGGGACTCCTTGTTGTTTACATAACACACATGTTTCAATGTTTCGGTTAATACAATTATAGCATGGTATATAAACATTTATCATAAACACAAAGATATTATAATAACCACTTTATTATTGCCTCTTGGGCATATCTCCAACAGTCTCCCACTTGCACTAGAGTCAATAATCTAGATTACATTGTAAGGTACCTAACACCCATGGCATTCTGGTGTTGGTCATGCTTTGCCCTTGGGAGAGCTTTAATCAACGGATCTGCAACATTTAGATCCGTGTGTACTTTGCAAATCTCTACTTCACGATCTTCGATGTACTCGCGGATCAAATGAAAACGCAGCTTGATATGCTTCAGCTTCTTGTGTGACCTTGGTTCCTTTGCATTGGCGATGGCACCCGTGTTGTCACAATAAATGACTAGCGGGTCCAATGCACTAGGAACCACACCAAGATCAACAATGAACCTCTTCATCCATACCGCTTCCGATGAAGCCTCTGAAGCCGCTATATATTCAGATTCTGTTGAAGATTTCGCCACCGTGCACTGCTTGGAATCCAGCTTACTGCCGCACCATTCAATATAAACACGTACCCAGACTGAGACTTAGAGTCATAAGGGTCGGTGTTCCAAATTGCATCGGTGTAACTAGTTACAACGAGCTCTTGGTCACCGCCATAACAAAGAAATATATCCTTAGTCCTTTTCAAGTACTTCAGGATATTCTTGACCGCTGTCCGTGTTCCATTCTGGATCACTTTGATATCTCTGGTCAAACTAACAGCATGTGCGATATCCGGTCTAGTACACAGCATGGCGTACATGATAGAGCCTACTGCCGAAGCATAGGGGATCTTGCTCATCCTCTCTCTTTCATCTGCCGTAGCCGGACCTTGAGTCTTACTCAAGACCTTACCTGGCAACATAGGCAAGAACCCTTTCTTGCTTTCATCCATTCTAAACTTCTTTAGAATCTTGTCCAGATATGTACTTTGTGAAAGGCATATTAGGCGTCTTGATCTATCTCTATAAATCTTGATGCCTAAAATGTATGCTGCTTCACCAAGGTCTTTCATTGAAAAAGACTTATTCAAATAACCTTTAATGCTGCTTAATAGTTCTATATCACTCCCAATGAATAATATGTCATCTACATATAATATCAGGAACGCTACAGAGCTCCCACTCACTTTCTTGTAAATACAGGCCTCACCATGAGTCCGTATAAAACCGAAGTCTTTGATCACTCTATCAAAGCGTAGGTTCCAACTCCGGGATGCTTGCTTCAGTCCATAAATGGAACGCTGAAGTTTGCATACCTTGTTAGCATTTTCAGGATCGACAAAACCTTTGGGTTGTACCATATACAACTCTTCCTCAATATCTCCATTAAGGAACGCCGTTTTGACATCCATCTGCCAAATCTCATAATCGAAAAATGCAGCTATTGCTAACAAAATCCTCACAGACTTTAGCTTCGCTAGGTGAGAAAGTCTCATCGTAGTCAACTCCTTGAATTTGTCGGAAACCCTTTGCGACAAGTCGAGCTTTATAGACAGTAATATTACCATCAGCATCTGTTTTTCTCTTGAAGATCCATTTATTCTCGACAGCCTTGCGGCTATCAGGTAAGTCTACCAAAGTCCATACTTTGTTATCATACATGGATCCTATTTCGGATTTCATGGCTTCTTGCCATTTGTTGGAATCTGGGCTCATCATCGCTTCTTCATACGTCGCAGGATCCTCATCATTGTCGTCCACAATCATGACATTTAGACAGGGATCATACCAATCAGGAGTGGTACGTTCCCTCGTCGATCTGCGAGGTTCAGTAGCTTCCTCGTTCGAAGTTTCATGATCATCATCATTAGCTTCCTCTCCTGTCGGTGCAGGATGCACTTCCGGTACTGCGCTACTCTGATCTATGAGAGAAGGTTCATCAACCTCGTCGAGTTCTACTTTTCTTCCAGTCACTTCTTTAGTGAGAAACTCCTTCTCAAGAAAGGATCCGTTCTTGGCAACAAAGATCTTGCCTTCGGATCTGTGATAGAAAGTATACCCAATTGTTTCTTTAGGGTATCCTATGAAGACGCATTTCTCCGCTTTGGGTTCTAGCTTGTCAGGTTGTAACTTCTTTACATAAGCATCGCAACCCCAAACTTTAAGGAATGACAACTTAGGTTTCTTCCCAAACCATAATTCATACGGTGTCGTTTCAACGGATTTAGACGGTGCCCTATTTAAAGTGAATGCGAATGTCTCTAATGCATAACCCCAAAACGATAATGGCAAATCGGTAAGAGACATCATAGAACGAACCATATCTAAGAGAGTTCGATTACGACGTTCGGACACACCATTGCGCTGTGGTGTTCCCGACGGTGTCAACTGTGAAAGTATTCCGCATTTCTTTAAATGCATGCCAAACTCATAACTCAGATATTCGCCTCCGCGATCAGAACGCAGAAACTTAATCTTCTTGTTACGTTGATTTTCTACTTCACTTTGGAATTCCTTGAACTTCTCAAAAGTCTCGGACTTGTGTTTCATAAAGTAAATATACCCATATCTACTCAGATCATCCGTGAAGGTTAGAACATAACGATAACCACCGCGATGCTACACTCATTGGTCCACACACATCGGTATGTATGATTTCCAATAAGTCTGTAGCTCGCTCCATTGTACCAAAATGGAGTCTTAGTCATTTTTCCCATTAGACATGCTTCGCATCTGTCAAGTGACTCAAAGTCAAGTGACACTCAAGAAGTCCATCGGAATGGAGTTTCTTCATGCGCTTCACTCCAATATGACCAAGACGATAGTGCCACATATAAGTAGAATTATCATTCAATTAATTCGCGTAGCATCAATGTTATGAACATGTGTATCACTACTATCGAGATTTAACAAGAATAAACCATTCATCTCAGGTGCATGGCCATAAAAGACATTACTCATATAAATCGAACAACCATTATTCTCAGACTTAAACGAATAACCGTCTTGCATCAAACAAGATCCAGATATAATGTTCATGCTCAACGCAGGTACCAAATAACAATTATTAAGGTTTAAAACTAATCCCGAAGGTAGAGGGAGCGTGCCGACGGCGATCACATCGACCTTGGATTCATTTCCAACGCGCATCGTCACCTCGTCCCTTGCCAGGCTTCGTTTATTCCGCAGTTCCTGTTTCGAGTTACAAATGTGAGCAACCGAACCAGTATCAAATACCCAGGCACTACTACGAGAACCAGTAAGATAGACATCAATAACATTTATATCAGATATACCTTTCTTCTTGACGTGGCCGCTCTTCAGATCGGCCAAGTATTTGGAGCAATTACGCTTCCGGTGCCCCTTCCCCTGGCAGTAGTAACACACAGTCTCAGGCTTAGGACCAGCCTTAGGCTTCTCAGGAGGCGCCGCAACTTTCTTGCCGCCCTTCTTGAAGTTGCCCTTGTTAGGCTTGCCCTGTTTCTTGAAACTGGTGGTCTTGTTGACCATCAACACTTGGTTCTCCTTCTTTATTTCTACTTCAGCAGACTTCAGCATGGAGAAGAGTTCAGGTAACTCTTTGTTCATGTTCTGCATGTTGTAGTTCATCACGAAGTTCTTGTAACTTGGTGGCAGTGATTGGAGGACACGATGAATACCCAGTTGGTTAGGGATCACAATCCCCAAGTCACTGAGCTTCTTCGCATGTCCGGACATTGCGAACATGTGCTCACTAACGGAGCTGCCCTCTTCCATCATGCAGTTAAAGAACTGTTTCGAGGCCTCATAGCTCTCCACGGCCGCATGAGTTTCAAAGATAAGTTTGAGCTCACGCATCATATCATAAGGGTCGTGGTGCTCAAAACGCTTTTGGAGCTCTGCCTCTAAACTGCACAGGATGGCACACTGAACTTCGAGTACCGAGTTACCCGAGTCTCATAAACATTCTTTATGTCCTCAGATACTGCAGGAGGTGGTGGGGGACCTAGCGGTGCTTCAAGCACATATTGCATGCTTACGCCATTGAGGAAAATCCTCACATGACGGAACCAGTCGGTGAAGTTGCTACCATTGCCCTTAAGCTTTTCTTTCTCTAGGAACTGATTAAAATTGATGGAGGGGGGTGCCATGATCTACAACATATTTGCAAAGAGTTTAGACTAAGTTTATGATAAATAGAGTTCAATTTTAATTCTTAAATTAACTAGGTGAACTCCCACTCAAAACAACATCCCTCGCATTGTCTTAGTGATTACACGAACCAAATCCACTACACCAAGTCCGATCTTCACGAGAAAAGATGTAGCTTCAAAGGCGAACACTCAAAGTGTTCATCATATCATTCATATGACTCATGCTCTACCTTTCGGTATCCCGTGTTCCGAGACCATGTCTGTACATGCTAGGCTCGTCAAGGCAACCTTAGTATCCGCGTGTGCAAATCTGGCTTGCACCCGTTGTATGCACATGTAGAGTCTATCACACCCGATCATCACGAGATGCTTCGAAACGACAAGTCTTAGCAACGGTGCATACTAAGGATGAACACTTTATTATCTTGATATTTAGTGAGAGGGATCATCTTATAATGCTACCGTCGCGATCTAAGCAAAATAAGATGCATAAAAGGATTAACATCACATGCAATTCATAATGTGTGATATGATATGGCCTTTCTTCTTGTGCTTTTGATCTCCATCTCCAAAGCACGAACATGATCTCCATCATCACCAGCATGGCGTCAAGGTCAGTGGCGCCGCTTCATGGTTGTCCATCACTTATAGCTACTATAACAACTACTTGAAATAAAGCTATTACATGATGAATAGACACGCAGGTCTTTAACAAAAATTAAAGACAACCATTAGGCTCCTGCCGGTTGCCATAATACAACAATGAACATCTCATACATCAAATATAATCATCATCACATTACGGCCATATCACATCACCAAACCCTGCAAAAACAAGTTAGACGCTTCTAATTTGGTTTGCATCTTATACGTGGTTTAGGTTTTCGAGTAAGATCCAATCTACCTACGAACATGAACCACAACGGTGATACTAGTGTTGACAATAGAAGTGCAAATTACAATCTTCACTATGGTGGGAGAGACAGACACCCGCAAAGCCACTTATGCAATACAAGTTGCATGTCAAGCGTGGAGCAAGTCTCATGAGACGCGGTCATGTAAAGTTAGCCCGGGCCGCTTCATCCCACCATCCCGCAAGAAGCAAAGTACACAAACTAAAGCAACAAAAGCATCACCGCCCACAAACCATTGTGTTCTACTCGTGCAACAGATCTATGCATAGACGTGGCTCTGATACCACTGATGGGGTTCGTTGCATAGAAAACAAAAATTTCCTACCGCAAAGCGAATAAAACCAACAGATCTAATCTATGGAACACCCAAGATCCAATCTACAAGATCTAAGCAACGAGATGGAGATGAGACTAACCCTCGAAGATTCCAAAGCCTACGAGATTAATCTCGTTGTTGGTGTAGACGATCGTCCCCGGTGCTGCAATCCGGCAGCACTTCCGTACTCGGTCGCGCGTACGGTGTCGATGAAGCTCCTTCCTCTCCCCGTTCCAGCGGGCAGCGGAGGTGTGGTAGATCTCCACGAATCCCAGCAGCACGACGCGTAGTGGTGGTGGTAGAGAAGAATTCTGCAGGGCTTCGCCTAAGCCGGAGCAGGAGAAACTGGGAGGGAGGAGAGGTGGCAAATTAGGGTTTCGTACGGAGCAGCAATTGCCGGCCAAACTACCCCACTATATATAGTCGGGAGGTAGGGTTAGGGTTTCACGAAACCGATCTAGGGCCGGCGCCTGGTGGGCCCCCACCATACCCTGGCGCGCACAGGGTGGGACCCGCGCCCAGGTGTGGTGTAGCCCACCCCTGGCCTTTCTCCGTCTCCCCTTTGGACTCCGTCTACGTGACAGAAAAATAAGAACCTCTGTTTTTATTTCGTCCAATTCCGGGAATGTTTCGAACAACTTTTCTTGAAATACAAAACAGCAATTCTTCCAAAACAATTCCGGTTCTCCTCGTGATGTCTTGGATCCCATCCGAGACTCCGAACAATATTCGGTCTCCATCTCATATTCCGAATCTACTTATGCGACATCGAACCTTAAGCGCGTCACCCTACGGTTCGTGAACTATGCGACATGGTCGAGACTCCTCTCCGAGCAATAACCAATAGCGGGATCTGGAGATCCATAATGGCTCCCACATATTCAACGATGACTTAGTGATCGATTGAACCATTTACATACGATGCCAATTCCCTTTGTCTCGCGATATTTTACTTGTCCGAGGTTTGATCATCGGTATCTCCATACCTTGTTCAACCTCGTTACCGACAAGTACTCTTTACTCGTACCGTGGTATGTGATCTCTTATGAACTATTCATATGCTTGCAAGCTAATCAGATGATATTTCACCGAGAGGGCCCAGAGTATATCTATCCGTCATCAGGATGGACAAATCCCACTGTTGATCCATATGCCTCAACTCACACTTTCCAAATACTTAATCCCACCTTTATTGCCACCCATTTACGCAATGGCGTTTGATGTAATCAAAGTACCCTTTCGGTGTAAGTGATTTACATGATCTCATGGTCGAAGGATTAAGACAACTATGTATTGAAAGTTTATAGCAAATGAACTTAATGACTTGATCTTATGCTACGCTCATTTGGGTGTGTGTCCATTATATCATTCAACTAATGACATAACCTTGTTATTAATAACATCCAATGTTCATGATCACGAAATCATGATCATCTATTAATCAACAAGCTAGTTATACAAGAGGCTTACTAGGGACTCCTTGTTGTTTACATAACACACATGTATCAATGTTTCGGTTAATACAATTATAGCATGGTATATAAACATTTATCATAAACACAAAGATATTATAATAACCACTTTATTATTGCCTCTTGGGCATATCTCCAACAATTTTTTCGTCCGTCGCTGGTTTCTGGGTTTGTTACGTACTTAGAGCATCTCCACTCGTCTCCCCAAACAGGCCCCCGGCGTGCCATTTTTTCATCCGGACGGCGAAAAATGGCCCAATCCCGTCCTCGTTTTCTCGTTTTCTCAATTTGGGCTTTCATCCATCGGGCCACGCCACCCCGCCTGGGAGCCATGGACGCCGCACCGAGAGCTCTCAAGCGAGAAATCGCCCCGTTTCGCATCGTCTTCATCGCGCCCCGCGCGCTGGCAACCGCGCCGTCCGCCGCGCGGACGCCGCATTCCACGCATTAATCGCCGCACACCGCCGCGCCTATATACGCCGCTCCGCTCGCCGCGACGCGTATCCCTGCTCCACTCTCCTCCCACTCTCCCGATCCATGGCGTTCAACGACGAAGACGGCGCAGCCAACAACGGCTTCCCCCGCCGGTCGCTCCACGCGTGGGAGGGGCACCTCCTCCACCAGGCGGGGTACCCCTGCCCGCCGGACACGAGGCCTCCCGGCGGCGGGTGGCGGCTAAGTGCTGGCGGCGTGCCAATCCCGCCGCCGCCCCAGGGCCACGCCCTCGACGCCGCCATCGAGGAGGCTCGGATGGCGATGACGGAGGAAGAACGCGCCGACTCGCGCCACCACCCCGAGAACTACACGAGGTGGAACTCCTTCTTCCTCCGGCGGTGGGAGCGGGAGCTGGCGTCCTACGACGGCCCGCCGCCTCCGCCTCCGCGCAACAACGTCGCGGGTCGTCGGCGTTGGTGGAGCGCGCCGAATAGGACGCTCCACAACGTCCTCGAGCACATCGAGGGCGGCAACTCCCCGGTGCTCACGATGCCCCCTCCATCGAGGACATCGGCCAGCCGCCGGGGAAACAGCTGGCAGCCACGGCGCATGGCTGCCAGCTCGTCTTCTTCCGACACGGCGTCGAGGTCGCTCTCCAGGTCGGCGTCATCCTTGGCTCTGGTGAAAAAGGAGCCGGCTTCCCCGCCGAGCAACCGCACGCGTGGCGTGATGACCCACAAGTATAGGGGGTGTATCGTAGTACTTTCGATAAATAAGAGTGTCGAACCCAACGAGGAGCAGAAGGTGTTGACAAGCAGTTTCGATGAAGGTTTCACTGTAAATGCTCACAGACAAGTATTCGGGGGTTTTGATATTGCAGATAAATAAAGTACAAGTAAATAAAATGCGAGAGAAATAATTGCAGCGAGTGGCCCAATCCTTTTTAGCACAAAGGACAAGCCGGTTTGATTACTTATAATGACCAAACGTTCCTGAGGACACACGGGGATTTTAGTCTAGTGCTTTCGCTACATACAGCTGATTAATCTTCATTGTTTTGATAAGTGTTGTGTGGGTGAACCTATGCTAATGCACCGCCCTTCCTAGGACTAATACATACTTGTGATTATACCCCTTGCAAGCATCCGCAACTACAAGAAAGTAATTAAGATAAATCTAACCACAGCCTTAAACTCTGAGATCCTGCAATCCCTCCTGCATCGATATACTAACGGGGGCTTAGGTTTCTGTCACTCCGGCAACCCCGCAATTAGCAACCGAATACAAGATGCACTCCCCTAGGCCCATAAATGGTGAAGTGTCGTGTAGTCGACGTTCACACGACACCACTAGAAGAATGACACCACAACTTAAATATCATAACATTGAATATTGCTCAACCATAATTCACTACTAGCATTTAGACTTCACCCATGTCCTCAAGAACTAAACGAACTACTCACGAGACATCATATGGAATACAATCAGAGGTGATATGATGATGAATAACAATCTGAACATAAACCTTGGTTCAATGGTTTCACTCAATAGCATCTACAACAAGTATAGAATAACACCGGGAGAGTTTCCCCTATCAAACAATCAAGATCAAACCCAAATCGTTACAGCGGTGACGAGGTGCTGCGGTGGTGATGGCGGTGTAGATGGTGGAGACGATGATGATGATGATGGAGATGATGTCCAGCTCGATGACGATGGCGATGGCGTCGATTTCCCCCTCCGGGAGGGAATTTCCCGGCGGATTCCTGCCCGCCGGAGAGCTCTTTTCTCTGGTGTTCTCCGCCCGCAGAGGCGGCTGTAACCCTTCGTGAGGATCCCTCTGTGGCTTAGGTTTTCGGGACGAAGGAGTACGCGAAGAAAAGGAGGCGAAAGAGGCTGTGGGCCCCCCAGGTGGCGCGGCCAGGCCTGGGCCGCGCCGCCTATGGTCTGGGCCCACAGTGGCCCCTCTCTTCTTCCCCTTCTGGCTCCCTCCGTCATCTGGAAAAATAGGAATTTTCGTGAAATTCCCTTCCACAGTTGATCTTCCGAAATATTGCGTTTTGACGGTGCTTTTTCCCAGAATCCTGGCTCCGGTGCTTGATCCTCCAATGATGATGAAACATGCAAAATAGATGGAATAACATAAGTATTGTGTCCCAATATGAAATATATCAATGAATAACAGCAAATTATGATACAAAATAGTGATGCAAATTGGACGTATCAACTCCCCCAAGCTTAGACCTCGCTTGTCCCCAAGCGAAACTGAGCTCGATAAACAAGACCACATGTTTATGGAGTGAAGAGTCGATAAATAAAATACAGACAAGAAGCATCATATTTATTCACACAAGACATTCTAGTAAACAACTTCCTCATATAACTCATCTCGAAATAAGTAAAGAGAAATCACAAGTAAAGGTGCATAAGAAATCATAGTTGGTGATGGCAAACTTTGTTCTTGGTCAGAGAACTGCTAACGGATTGTACTTCTAAGCAAAGCTTTCATATTAGAATTTATAGCTGAGCCTTCATATTTAAGCATAACAATCTCTTCATAATCATTGATAACTTCAAAGTCATATTCATTCAGATAAAATTGGTACTAAACAAGAAAGTATAAAAGACATGATCAACTGAATCATAGCATAAATGATTGGTTCACAACAACTCAATTGCTTGCTTGAGATAGAGGGAAATAGGTTTACTGACTCAACATAAAAGTAAAAGATAGGCCCTTCGCAGAGGGAAGCAGGGATTAAATCATGTGCTAGAGCTTTTCAAGTTTTGAAATCATATAAAGAGCATAAAAGTAAGATTTTGAGCGGTGTTTGTTGTTGTCAACGAATGGTAGCGGGTACTCTAACCCCCTTGCCAAACGAACCTTCAAAGAGCGGCTCCCATGAGGGACGGTATCTCTACTAGCAAGGTAGATCATCCCCTTCTCTTTTGTTTACACATGTATTTTAGTTTTATTATGGGTGACACTCCCCCCAACCTTGGCTTTCTCAATCCATGGCTAACCGAATCCCGGGTGCCTTCCAACATTCACATACCATGGAGGAGTGTCTATTGCAAAATTAAGTTGCTTACTGATAAGTCAGAGCAAAACATGTGAAGAGAATTATTAATGAAAGTTATTAATTGGGGCTGGGAACCCCGTTGCCAGCTCTTATTGCAAAGTTATTGGATAAGCGGATGTGCCGCTAGTCCATTAGTGAAAGTCCGCCCAACAAGATTGAAAGATAAAACACCACATACTTCCTCATGAGCTATAAAACATTGACACAAATAAGGAGTAGTATAGTTTGAATAATTTAAAGGTAGCACATGAAGTATTTACTTGGAATGGCAGAAAATACCATGTAGTAGGTAGGTATGGTGGACACAAATGGCATAGGTTTGGTCTAAGGTTATGGATGTATGAGAAGCATTCCTCTCGATACAGGTCTTTGGCTAGCAAGGTTTGATAGCAAGCATAAAGGTTGAGGGAAACAAACAAATATACATATGATAGAAACAATCATGCATCTTTCTCATAAGCACAAGCAATTTTAACTCTAAAATACTAAGCATAGAGATAATAGAGTAATGTATCTAAGTGTATTTCTCTCTTTTATTAAACATCAGGATGTTGTTGCTATTGACCAATGCTAAGTTTGCCAAAACCAAATAGATTTACTTAATGTTCCCAAAGTGATATCAATACTCATGTCAAGAATAATCATATAATGGAGATTGCAAACTAAAATAAGGTGTGCAAAAAGTAAATGATAAGACTTCTCATTAATATTCCATAACGATAACTCACACCAACGGATACATAGATAACTAACTAAGAGAGATACTTCCACATTGCATACTATTCTATATGATAACTTCCCTACTCATGATATGACACTACTTGATAGTAAAAGATAAAGATGGTGATGATGTGATACCGCGGCACTCCCCCAAGCTTGGAACAAACCAAGGGGATGCCAATACCGACGATGAATTACTCCTCCGGTGATGATGGCGATGGATTCCTCTCGCGCTTCATAAGGATCTCCTTCAGCTTCAGCTTCTCAATTTTGCAATTCTGCACCAAAACCTGAAAAGACTCATTGTTATCCGAGTGTGGCGGTGACGGCCTTGTGCTGGGATTTGAGTAATATTCCAGCATTCTGCGAAGTCGCTGGTTCTCCTCCTGAAGTATCTCCACTTCCCTCCTTAGAGCACGATATTGATCACAAAACTCATCAGCAACCCGTATTGCTTCCTCCACACAAGGGAAAGACTCGAGGTCCAGAGCAGGCGGAAGAGCTCCCTGCAAGTTATGAGAAAAAGAACGCCGAGTGTTAACCGATCCCACCAAGATTGGCTTACTCCTCGTAGTTTCCCACTCTCCTTTTGCTGATGCTATCTTCTCCTTATCCTTATTGATCCTTTCATCTATCTCTTCCCTCCAAGGCCCCTTGTCTTTATTGTTGGAGACCATGGTGCTTCTAGATCAAAACAAATCTGGCAGAAAACAGCTCGAAACAAAACACGACGAGAAAACGATATTACGGACCTCCAGGGGTCCGGGGAATTATATAGCAAATATTTTTACGACAAAAGGAAGATTCCAGGTCGAAAACGAGTCGGAAAGGGGCAACGAGGCGGCCAGACCATAGGTCGGCGCGGCCAGGGTGGGGCCCGCGCCGGCCTATGGTGGCACGCCCTCGCGCGTCTCTTCCACTCCGTTTCGAATCCGTAATTTTTCATATTTTCCAAAAACAGCAGAAATAATGTTCGGAAAGGTAAACGCGGACTTTTTATTACCTATACTGTTACCTATTCAAAGTCCAGTTCTGGCGGACTGTCAATTTGTCCTTTGATGAAAGCCTCCGGTGTTTCCACTTGAATAATATCAACATCAACATTATAAGAATCGCCCGAGATATAATGCTTGAGTCTTTGTCCATTCACCACTTGTGTGGCATTGCCTTGGAGAGAGCTAATTTTAATTGCTCCTGAACGATACACCTCCTCAACAACATATGGTCCTTCCCACTTCGAGAGTAATTTCCCTGCAAAGAATCTGAGACGAGACCGATACAATAGAACTTGATCTCCAACATTAAATTCTCTTTTGATGATCCTTCTATCATGCCATTTCTTAACTTTTTCTTTAAAGAGTTTAGCATTTTCATAAGCTTCACTTCTCCATTCATCTAGAGAACTTAATTGCAACAACCTCTTATTACCGGCTAATTTAGGATCTTTATTTAGTTCTCTAACAGCCCAATAAGCTTTGTGCTCTAGTTCTAAAGGTAAATGACAAGCTTTTCCATAAACCATTTTATAAGGCGACATTCCCATAGGATTTTTATAAGCAGTTCTATAAGCCCATAACGCTTCTTTCAATTTGCTAGGCCAATTCTTTCTAGATTTATTAACAGTCTTACCCAAGATAGCTTTAATCTCTCTATTTGATAATTCTACTTGACCGCTAGTTTGAGGGTGATAAGCGAAGCAATTCTATGATTAATACCATACTTAGCAAGAGTTTTTCTAAAACCTCCATGAATGAAATGAGAACCTCCATCAGTCATAATATATCTAGGTACTCCAAATCTAGGAAATATAATATCTACAAGCATTTTTATAGAGGTCTCACCATCAGCACTTTTTGTAGGTATAGCTTCTACCCATTTAGTAACATAATCAACAGCGACAAGTATATGAGTGTTACCGTCTGAAGAAGGGAAAGGTCCCATGAAGTCGAATCCCCAACAATCGAATGGTTCAATAACAAGAGTATAATTCATAGGCATTTCATTGCGTCTAGAGATATTACCAACTCTTTGACATTCATCACAAGATAAAATAAATTTCCTTGCATCTTTGAAGAGTGTTGGCCAATAAAAACCTGATTGTAGAACCTTTTGCGCGGTTCTATCTCCAGCGTGATGTCCTCCATAAACACTTCCATGACATTTATTCAATATCTCCTGTTGTTCATATTCAGGAACACATCTTCGCATAATACCATCCACTCCTTCTTTATATAAGTGTGGGTCATCCCAAAAATAATGCCTCAAGTCATAAAAGAATTTCCTCCTTTGCTGAGCTGAAAAGGTTGGAGGCAAATACTTCGAAACAATAAAGTTAGCATAATCTGCATACCAAGGGCTCTCTCGCGAGCTCACCTTTATTACAGCCAATTGTTCATTTGGAAAACTATCATTAACAGGAACAGGATCATAAGCAATATTTTCCAATCTAGACAAATTATCAGCAACAGGATTATCAGCACCTTTCCTATCTATAATATGTAAATCAAATTCTTGCAAAGAAGTACCCATCTAATAAGCCTTGGCTTAGCATCTTTCTTTGTCATAAGGTATCTAATTGCAGCATGATCAGTATGAATTGTAACTTTTGAATCAACAATATAAGGTCTAAACTTATCACAAGCAAAGACTACAGCTAACAATTCTTTTTCAGTTGTAGCATAATTTCTTTGAGCAGCATCAAGAGTCTTACTAGCATAATGAATAACATTTAATTTTTTATCTACTCGCTGTCCAAGAACAGCGCCTACAGCAAAATCACTAGCATCACACATAATTTCAAAAGGCAAATTCCAATCAGGAGGTTCAACTACAGGAGCAGTTGTTAAGGCTTTCTTTAAAGTTTCAAAAGCTTCCTTACAATCATCATCAAAAACAAAAGGTACATCTTTTTGAAGAAGATTAGTAAGAGGCTTTGAAATTTTAGAGAAATCTTTAATAAATCTCCTATAAAACCCAGCATGACCAAGAACACTACGAATACCTTTAACATCCCTCGGATAGGGCATCTTCTCAATCGCTTCAACTTTAGCTCTATCAACTTCAATACCTTTCTCAGAAATTTTATGTCCCAATACAATTCCTTCATTAACCATAAAATGGCATTTCTCCCAATTAAGAACAAGGTTAGTTTCTTCACATCTCTGCAAAACTTTATCGAGGTTTCGCAGGCAATTATCAAAAGAATTCCCATAGACAGAAAAATCATCCATGAACACCTCTACAATACTTTCGCAAAAACCATGAAAAATAGCAGACATGCATCTTTGAAAAGTAGCAGGAGCATTACATAAACCAAAAGGCATACGCCTATAAGCATAAGTTCCATAAGGACAAGTAAAAGTGGTTTTCTCTTGATCTTTAGCTTTAACAGCAATTTGTGAAAACCCAGAATAACCATCAAGAAAGCAAAAATGAGTATTTTTAGACAACCTCTCTAACATTTGATCAATAAAGGGTAAAGGGTAATGATCTTTCTTAGTAACTTTATTAACTTTTCGAAAATCAATGCACATTCTATAACCTACAACTATTCTTTGAGGAATAAGCTCATCATTATCATTAGGCACAACAGTCATTCCTCCTTTCTTAGGAACACAATGCACAGGACTAACCCATCTACTATCAGCAATAGGATATATAATACCAGCTTCAAGAAGTTTTAATACCTCATTCCTTACCACTTCCTTCATCTTCGGAATTAGACGACGTTGATGTTCAACAACAGGCTTTGCATCTTCTTCCATATTAATAGCATGTTGGCAAATAGAAGGAGAAATCCCTTTCAAATCATCAAGAGTATAGCCAATAGCTCCTCGGTGTTTCTTCAATATTTCCAATAACCTTTCTTCCTCAATCTCTGAAAGCTTAGAACTAATAATAACAGGATATATTTTCTTATCATCAATATGAGCATATTTAAGATTATCAGGTAAAGGCTTTAGATCAAAAACAGGATCTTCCTTCGGTGGTGGTGTTGTACCCAGATCTTCCACCGGTAAATCATGCTTGAGAATAGGTTGGCGACGAAAAATTTCCTCAAGCTCATCTCTTTCTTTCCTAAAAGCTTCACTTTCACTATTCTCCAAATGTTGCTGCAAAGGGTTATTAGGAACAAGAACAATAGATGCACACTGCTCCATTTTAAAATCATTACTAGGCAAGTCAACTTTATAAGGAGTTTTGGTAAATTTAGAAAAGTTAAATTCATAAGGTTCACCAGCAAATCTAGTCAAAATTTTCTCTTTCTTACAATCTATAATAGCTCCACAAGTATTTAGAAAAGGTCTACCAAAAATGATAGGACAATAATCACTAGCAGCAGAACCAAGTACCAAAAAGTCAGCGGATATTTAATCTTACCACATAGAACTTCCACATCTCGAACAATACCAATTGGAGAAATAGTTTCTCTATTAGCCAGATGAATAACCACATCAATATCTTCAAGTTCACAAGAACCAATTTCGTGCATAATCTCCGTGTAAAGTTCATAAGGTATAGCACTAACACTTGCACCAATATCACATAAACCATAATAGCAATGATCACCAATTCTAACAGATAGCATAGGAACACTAACTTGTTTGGGTTTATTAGGATGTGAAACAATATTAGAAGCATCTTCACAGAAAATAATATGACCATCCTCCACATTCTCAGTCACAAGATCTTTAACTATTGCAACAGCAGGTTCAATTTTAATTTGTTCTTCGGTTCTTTAGGTTTCTTTTCACTTTTATTAACTGCACTAGATATGACAGAGTACTCCTTCATTTTAGCAGGGAAAGGAGTTTTTTCAATATAAGCTTCAGGAATAACATTATCAACAGTTTCAATCACTACACATTTGTTTATGGATGAATCAATTTTATCTTTATACGGTTCATGATACTTATCAAAATTCTTCTTAGGCAGTTCATAATGAGAGGCAAAAGCTTTATAAAGATTTGCAACAACTTGGGAATCAAGACCATATGTAGCACTCATATTACGAAATTTATCAGTATCCATAAAAGCTTCAATACATTTATAATCATAAATTATACCTGATTCTCTATCTTTGTCGTTCTCCCATCCTTCAGTATTTTCTTGGATCCGATCAAGAAGGTCCCTTTTAAACTCTTCATTCTTGCGTGTAAATGATCCAGAACAAGAAGTATCCAGCAAGGTCTTGTCTTGAAAAGAAAGTCTTGCATAGAAATTATCAATAATAACATTACCAGGAAGCTCATGAATGGGGCATTTGAGCATTAAAGACTTCAATCTCCCCCAAGCTTGGGCAATACTTTCTCCATCATGAGGCCAGAAATTATATATGCGGTTCCGATCTTTGTGAATTTCACTTGGAGGATAAAATTTGGAATAGAATAAAGGCACAATGTCCTCCCAATCAATAGAATCACCATTCTTCAGCAATTTATACCAGTGCGCCGCTTTACCAGACAGCGATATAGTGAATAGTTTCTTCCTAACTTCATTCATGGAAATACCTGCACATTTGAATAACCCGCATAATTCATGCAAAAATAGTAAATGATCACCAGGATGGACAGTTCCATCCCCTTCATAGCGGTTATCCATAACACGTTCAATAATTTTCGTAGGTATTTTATATGGTACTACTTCCTCACCTGGCGCTTCATCCACTACCGTTGCAGTAGTAGTAGATTTCCCAAATAGAAATTGAAGAGAAGATCTCTCCATAATGATTATAGCAGCAGGCAGAAATAAAATCAGCACAAACAAAGGTTTTCCTTACCAATTCCACTTACCAATAGCGCTTCACCCCGGCAACGGCGCCAGAAAATAGTCTTGATGACCCACAAGTATAGGGGTGTATCGTAGTACTTTCGATAAATAAGAGTGTCGAACCCAACGAGGAGCAGAAGGTGTTGACAAGCAGTTTCGATGAAGGTTTCACTGTAAATGCTCACAGACAAGTATTCAGGGGGTTTTGATATTGCAGATAAATAAAGTACAAGTAAATAAAATGCGAGAGAAATAATTGCAGCGAGTGGCCCAATCCTTTTTAGCACAAAGGACAAGCCTGCTTATAATGACCAAACGTTCTCGAGGACACACGGGGATTTTAGTCTAGTGCTTTCGCTACATACAGCTGATTAATCTTCATTGTTTTGATAAGTGTTGTGTGGGTGAACCTATGCTAATGCACCGCCCTTCCTAGGACTAATACATACTTGTGATTATACCCCTTGCAAGCATCCGCAACTACAAGAAAGTAATTAAGATAAATCTAACCACAGCCTTAAACTCTGAGATCCTGCGATCCCTCCTGCATCGATATACTAACGGGGGCTTAGGTTTCTGTCACTCCGGCAACCCCGCAATTAGCAACCGAATACAAGATGCACTCCCCTAGGCCCATAAATGGTGAAGTGTCGTGTAGTCGACGTTCACACGACACCACTAGAAGAATGACACCACAACTTAAATATCATAACATTGAATATTGCTCAACCATAATTCACTACTAGCATTTAGACTTCACCCATGTCCTCAAGAACTAAACGAACTACTCACGAGACATCATATGGAATACAATCAGAGGTGATATGATGATGAATAACAATCTGAACATAAACCTTGGTTCAATGGTTTCACTCAATAGCATCTACAACAAGTATAGAATAACACCGGGAGAGTTTCCCCTATCAAACAATCAAGATCAAACCCAAATCGTTACAGCGGTGACGAGGTGCTGCGGTGGTGATGGCGGTGTAGATGGTGGAGACGATGATGATGATGATGGAGATGATGTCCAGCTCGATGACGATGGCGATGGCGTCGATTTCCCCCTCCGGAGGGAATTTCCCGGCGGATTCCTGCCCGCCGGAGAGCTCTTTTCTCTGGTGTCTCCGCCCCGCAGAGGCGGCTGTAACCCTTCGTGAGGATCCCTTCGTGGCTTAGGTTTTCGGGACGAAGGAGTACGCGAAGAAAAGGAGGCGAAGAGGGTGGGGCCCCAGAGCATAGGGTGGCGCGGCCAGGCCCGGGCCGCGCCGCCCTATGGTCTGGGCCCACTGGCCCCTCTCTTCTTCCCCTTGCTCCCTCCGTCATCTGGAAAAATAGGAATTTTCGTGAAATTCCCTTCCACAGTTGATCTTCCGAAATATTGCGTTCGACGGTGCTTTTTCAGCAGAATCCTGGCTCCGGTGCTTGATCCTCCAATGATGATGAAACATGCAAAATAGATGGAATAACATAAGTATTGTGTCCCAATATGAAATATATCAATGAATAACAGCAAATTATGATACAAAATAGTGATGCAAATTGGACGTATCATGGCGGCGGCGGCATCGTCATCCGCGAGCCCTCGACGGCACAAGGACGGCTCCGCCCGAAGCGCGAACAGGACACCTCCGGCGAGCGGAAGCGCAAGCCGGCGAAGGTGAAGGTGGAGGAGGCCGAAAGCGCCGAGGACGCCGCCATCCTCGAGGCCGTCATCGCGAGGTCCCTCCAGGACCTCGTCCCCGCTGAGAACGCCATGCCGCTCGACCAGGCCTGCGCTTGGTCGAGGGAGCAGTGGGAGAAGGAGGCGGCGGAGCGGCAGTGCGAGGCCCTCCAGACGTCGCTCGCTACCGCCGCCTGCGACTCCTCCTTCCGCGCCGTCCCCGTCGTCGACCTCGCCCCCACCAGCCAAGCCCGTCTGCCCGCGGGGCGGGGAGACGCCCAAGGCAGCGGCTGGCGGAGGCGCACGTTCGAGGACGACGGCGACGGCGACATGGACTACACGGTGTTCTACCGGCATGTAGAGCGCCGTGTTTTAATATTTACAGTTGTATTCCCCTTGTCGAATTCGAAATATAGTCGAATTCGGTCTCTATATATGAACTTCGCCCTCTATATAGTAAATATCATTAAATTTAGTCTAAATTCGACCGTTTTATGCCGTAGTTTGTCAAGTTTCCGTTTTTCAAATTTAGATCGCCGTCTTCGCCTGAGTTCGTGGCTGGAAAACTACTCCTCCCCACGCCAAATTTACGTCCAATCCAAACGTAAATTTCCCCGGATTTCGGCGTGGGGAGGGCAAACGAGTGAAGATGCTCTTACGTCTAGGTTGGTGCCCGCTCGGGCCGGATTCTGATAGAAATAGAGTTGGACGTGGCACCGATCGCTCAAAGCAGCACCGAGCCTGCTCTCGCCTCGCCATAATCGCCCGCGACCCTCTGTAGGATCCATGGCCAAAAACCGTCCGCACGTAGTTCCGTCCAGAGTAAGGAGGCCCGTGGCGGCGGAGGTCCAAGCGGAGCTGCACTGGGACGACGTACACGCATGCGGAAGACCGGGTCGCAATAGGGGTGCCGAGATGCGCTCCTCAGCGACCGAACCTTGCTGCGAACGGCGCCCGGAGCGATCTCCGCCGTGGGCCGGAAGATCGAGCGCTTGTTGAACAAATAAAGCTCCACCGCGCCCAGCTCGAGCGTCCCCACAACTAGAGGAAATAAGAATTCTGAACATGAACATGTTCTATGAAAGGAATCGATGGTGAAGAATAAGAAGTTGATTGAGAAAAAAAATCTGGAGAGAGAGTGAGATGCATGGTGGCACCAGATCATTGAATTTGGAATTATTTTTCCTGTACTGCCGCTTCACGGTTTTTACCGTACGTGAGCTTATGGAGCGTACGCGTGCGTAAGCTTGCAATCAGCTAGCTGCTGGATGGATTCGATGCCCCGCTACGGGAGCGGACGACACAATGATTGATATACAGGATATAGACGACGGCTCCATGAGTCATACACATAGACGTACCATCTGCGGTCACAGGGCTTCACACCCAAAAAGACTCCACGTCCATCCTGATGGATCATCATAGACGTACCAGGTGTGGTGGTCACCGGGCCTCAGCACCCCAAAAGAGGCAAGGTATGTAAAAGCACAGATGTATACAGTGCACAATGGAGTCGAAGAATCGATTGAGACGCAGTTCATCGCGCCGCCTGCCTGGACTCGCTGGCACCTCCCACACCCCTTCCGCCAACTCTTTTTAAAAGGACGAGATGTCGCCTGGGGGGGGGGGTGAATAGGCGTTTAAAAACTCTTGCGGATTTGTCTTGTAAGAATGCGGAATTAAACTAACGTTTAGTTTACAAGCATAAACCCTAAATATGCTAGGCTCAACTAAGTGTAACAATAACAACTAGATTCTTCTCTCCTTAAAAAATAGAAAACATGAACCGGAAGATCCTCCAGCCTCCCGTAACCCTCCAGCCTCCCCAGCCCTAAACGCCGCCGCCGGTAGCGCCGCCGGGGCAAAGACCCTCGGGGCGTGGCGGCGGGGGCCCTTCCTCGTCGACGCCTGGTGGACGGCGGCCGGATCTCCTTCCTCGACGCATGGCGGGCGCGCGGATGGGTTGGGCGGCGGCGGCCTGCGCTGCGCCCCCTCCGTCGGCTCTCCTGGTGGATCCCGGCGCGGTTGGGATGGGCGCGGCGGCCGCGCTGGCTTCCCTCCTCCCGGGCTCTCCGCGCAGCTGGCTGGTGGGGCGGCGCCAGGCTCATGGCCTGCGCCATTGCCCCCCGCCTCTCGCCGGTGAGTGGAGGCGATCTCGGGCTTCACCCGCGACACGAGGTCGCCCGGGGCAGCGCCTTGGGTACGACGGTGGAGGTGGCCCTCTTCTTCGCCGGAGAGGGTCGGCCCGGTTGGTGGTGGTGGATCTATAGATCTATCACCGCGTTCCGGCGGCGAGATGGAGATGAAGCCGGTGACAGTCGGTGGAGGGTTGGAGTGGCTAGCCCGGGATGGTCGTTGACGTGGGGGTCCGACTGAATAAAGGCGGTGGTCCTAGGGTCTCTCTTGCGTGAAGAGGAAGACCTACCGGAGGCCTGGACTCGTGATCTAGCCGGAGTGTTGAGTTCCGGAAGGCTCCGCCGGCGAATGTAACAATGCTTTTTGCCTGGAGTTTGCTGGATCGGTGGTATTCGGTTGTGCGCACCCATGCTTTTATTCCGACCGATTGGTTCTGGAGGGAGCGGCGCGAAGCTCTTTTTCTGTGTTGACATCAAGTGACTATGGATCCATGATGAAAGTCGGAAGAAGAGAAGTTCATGAAGGCCGGAGGGGGACTAGCTAAGGGAGGTTCAAGTCTCCGCGCTGTTGAGGGACTTTCTTGGTGTTCCGGGCTTCACGCAGCGGTATGAAAGTGGGGGCGACAACACGGGTGAAGTTCGAGTGATGTCTACGGGTGCTTCTATTCTTGTAGACAGTGTTGGGCCTCCAAGAGCAGAGGTTTGTAGAACAGCAGCAAGTTTCCCTTAAGTGGATCACCCAAGGTTTATCGAACTCGGGGAGGAAGAGGTCAAAGATATCCCTCTCAAGCAACCCTGTAATCACAAAGCAAGAAGTCTCTTGTGTCCCCAACACACCAAATACACTTGTCGGATGTATAGGTGTACTAGTTCGGCGAAGAGATAGTGAAATACAAGTAATATGGATGTATATGAGTGGTAATAGCAATCTGAATAAAATATGGCAGCGAGTAAACATGCAAAGAACAGTAAATAAACGGAGATTCGATGTTTGGAAACAAGGCCTAGGGATCATACTTTCACTAGTGGACACTCTCAACATTGATCGCATAATAAATAACTCTTTCTCTTATGTGCTACATACACTCTTTTGTTGGATGATGAACACATTGCGTAGGATTACACGAACCCTCAATGCCGGAGTTAACAAGCTCCACAATTCAATGTTCATATTTAAATAACCTTAGAGCATAATAGATCATTGCAAAATAAACCAAGAACTAACATAGTGCACACACTGTCCACATTACACTATGAAGGAGGAATAGATCACATCAATACTATCATAACGATAATCAACTCCACAATCTACAAGAGATCATGATCATAGCCTACGACAAGAACCACACGGTGCACACACTAGTCACCTTTACACCATGCAGGAGGAATAGACTACTTTAATAACATCACATGAGTAGCACACAACTAGTAGCGATACAAAGCTCATCATATGGATCTCAATCATGTAAAGCAGCTCATGAGATCATTGTATTGAAGTACATAGGAGAGAGATTAACCACATAGCTACCGGTACAGCCCTTAGCCCCAGGAGAACTACTCCCTGTTCATGGGAGCAGCAGCGGTGATGAAGATGGCGGTGGAGATGGCAGCGGTGTCGATGGAGAAGCCTTCCGGGGGCACTTCCCCGTTCCGGCGGCGTGCCGAACAGAATCCTGTCCCCAGATCTTGGCTTCGCGATGGCGGCGGCTCGGAAGGTTTCGCGACCGTGGCTTGTTCCGTAAGGTTTTCGACGCAGGGGCTTTATATAGGCGAAAGGGCAGCCTCGGAGGGGGGGCCACCACACCATACGGCGGCGCGCCCCCTCCGGCCGCGCAGGGTGGGTGTGGGGCCCCTGGGCCTCCGGCGGCTCTCTGTTGGATGGTTCCGGAAAAATAGGAACTGGGCGTTGATTTCGTCCGATTCGAGAATATTTCGTTACTAGGATTTCTGAAACCAAAAACAGCAGAAACAGAACTGGCTCTTCGGCATCTTGTTAATAGGTTAGTTCCAGAAAATGCATAATAATGACATAAAATGTGTATAAAACATGTAGATATCATCAATAAAGTAGCATGGAACATAAGAAATTATCGATACGTCGGAGACGTATCAAGTCCTACCTTTCAGGGTGAAAACCCAAGGTCTGGCCTTAACTGGCTGTGCCTGGCAATGACCTTGTTGGAGGCATTGTTTTGAAAGCGGGGACTATCTTCAGGGTGAAAACCTAAGATCGTTGATCGGGCGACGATGGTGTTAGCGCACTGTTACCTTCTTGGAGGCGTCGTTTTTGTAGAATCTGTATTTCAGGTGTTGTCTTGGCGGTGGATGTATTGCTGTTGTTAGGCCCGAGATACTGTAGCGGGACTTTTGTTTCTTAGTTTTCTTTTCTTTTTTTGGCTGTGTGCATCCGTAGTGCCATTAGGGTGGTGCGTTGTTGCAGAGGCTGGGTGTAATTGGTATCTTTTTGATATTAATATATTCCCTTTATCGAAAAAACAACAACTAGAGCTAAGCAAGATAGGCACAAGATATATGTAGCACAAGTGATAGCAAGATATATGTACTTCAAGCACGATGGCTATCACAAGGAAAGAGAGCTCGAGTATAGAGATAACCGAGGCACGTGGAGACGATGATGTATTCCCGTGTTCCCTTCCTTTGCAAGAAGGTACGTCACGTTTGGAGGAGTGGAGGTCCACGAAGGATTCCCCGCGCCACGAAGGCTCACCCTATTCTCCAAGCCATACCCACGAAGGATAATGACCCTTTCCTTATGGTTAGCTTTTCCTCCGCTCCGGAGATGGCAAGCTACACAACCACTTCACAAGCTCCACGAAGGAGAAGCCCAGGCCTCTTCACAATTTTCTTGAAGAGATCACCGGAGCACCAACTGCCAAGCCAACTAGGAGGTTTCCCTCCAAGAGTAACAAGCCCACGGTCTCTCACTCGAACTAATCATGGTGGAGAGCTCAACACTATGCAATGATGCAAAGCAAGAACACTAGAGGTGTTCAAGTTCTTCACACTCAAATTCCTCCCAAGCAACAAATGCTAGGATGAGATTGGCGAGGAAGAACAATGGGGAAAGTCAACAAAAGACTCCAAGATCTAGATCCAATGGGTTCCCCTCACTTAGAGGCGAAATTGATTGGTGGGGATTGTAGATCTAGATCTCCTCTCTCAAATCCTCAAGAATGGGCAAGAATCATGGGAGGAATCAAGAGGGGAAGATAGTTCTTCAAATAGCAACAATGGAGGTGAAGAAGGGGAAGAACTAATACAGCCCAAGGTGGAAGAAGGTCTATTTATAGCCCAAGAGCAAATATAACCGTTGGGAAAACGTTGGGCGGAGTCAACCGTCGAGGAGCCCGGTCAACCGGACCACAGACCGCCCCGCCCGGTGCAGGACCCGGTCAGACCGGGCCACAGACCGGACTAGCTGGTTCGTGACCGGGGCGAGACTTTGTCGCGCAGAACCTGCGCGCGGGAGGTCCACCCACCGCCCAGACAGACGAGGCCGGACCCGGCCGGTTCAAACCGCTTGTGACCGGGCCATGACCGGGACACTTCGTGTCTTATACATGGCCCGGTTGGCACCATCCACGGCGTTTCGGCTGGTCAAACCGGCAGAAAGGCCAACAGGAAAAACATGTTATACAAAAACTGTGATAACTTTTGTGTCTGGACCCCGATTGACATGAAACCAATTTTGTTGGAAAGATAACGACGAATAGAACCCCAACAAAATATGGAGACTCCTCACAGGATATTTTTAGATGTTTTAGAGAGGGAGTCTCCCACCGTCAAGAAACGGTGAAGACGTCCAAACTCGAAAACGCAATAGAAGATGCATGCGGATTCCGTTTTCGATGAACTTGGGCTTGTTGTAAAGCTAGCAATAAGCTAAAGAACCTCTCACAGAGAAACACCAAGAAGCAGTAGGGATATGCAAAGTATGCAAAGGATTGAGCTCCCTAAGACGATGCGATCAAGTTACCCAACTGAAAGCCCCTCTTGATAGTGCGGCTATCTATCCTATAATTCGGTCTCCCAACAACCACCTTGAGACCGGTAAAAGGAAAACCTATCAAGGTCATACCTTTGCCTTGCGCATCCCGCTTGATCTTGATGATAACTCTTCAAGCTCCACTCAAGCCGGAATGCCTCACTTGATCATCGTTGCTTCGTGGAGACTCACAAATGCCCCCCCCCCATACACCATGATGGAAAAGCTCCATTGATGCACATCTTCACATGTCCAATATCACCAAATGGACGGCAAGCTTCAAGCATGTGATCCACTTGAGATGCTCATCTTGAACTTTCCCAACACAACCTTGTATCTTCTCATACTCTATCATAATATCTTAAAGTGTATAAAGAATTCTTCACTTGGAATCAAGCTCTCAAGATCTTGATCATTTATTGCTTATCACATAGGATAGAGCATGGCTAATATTGAGTTCCACATAAGAACTCCATCTTCATTTCTTCTTCTTGATCATATCACATATATATCTTCAAATCGATGATCTTGATGCCAATACACAAGGTATATCTTTATCTTCATGGCATCCATACTTGAATCCAACACATGGAATACAAGTAGTACCTATGGAATATTCCTTCATATAAACTCAATAAAAACATTAGTCCATAGGGGTTGTCATTAATTACCAAAACCACACATAGGGGCAATATACCCTTACACTTTTGCACCGGCTTTAACGGTACAGCGGCATCATGAGAAGTAGATGACGCAGGCTGGTGATGGCCGGCGGAGGCCACACTAGAGCGGGCTGGTGAGGACTGTTTCAGTACGGCCAAGGATAGGGCGGCCTAGGCATACTTTGCTGAAACCATGGAGAATCTCATCAGGTTCCAGTAGAGGGTCCGTGAAGAGTACGAGTCAAGATGCTATGGTACTACGAGGACAGAATTGCCCACTTGCAACTTCCATGAATAATCCCAATGGATCATTGGTTAAATATTTCAATTTTAAAACCTATCAGATGTTCATCTACATGAGTAATCTAAAATTCTCTTACGAATTTTTACCTAGAGAATAACCAGGCTTGCCTGATCCACAAGAGATCAACCTACACTACCCTACAAACTAGGCAGCAACTGACTATTAAAGCTATAGCTGCTACAAGCGGCATCCCAGCCAATTAAGAAACAGTCAAATCGGTTTCTACGCAAGCTATAACAGTAGTTGGCTGCTAGCACGGTGACGAGTGCCGCGGAGTGTCGGTGTCTAGCACTGCATGTTGTGTGGGAAGCCAATGAGGGGTCTCTACTGGCAAGCGCGACGAAAGAGGCCAACGGAGATGGAGACCACCAAACATGCAAGTAAGAGTGAGGAGAAAAGATTGATTCAATGTAGAATATTACATTGATGCTTGCATGAACAAACGAATGGTAGGGTGTACCGTAGATTCAACCAATTAAAGGCAGCAACTAACAAAGAGAATGTTGCATCAGGGGTTCATACCAAGGCTGACCTGTTATTCAATGTCATGATAACATTTTACCAATGTATCTCGATGGAACGCACGGGTAATTTTCCTAGTCACTAGAAAAAGACTGACCTTTACAAAGGGAACTTGGACCAGCGAATCGATGACACGTGGCAACGCTCCAGCGCGCGGGTCCTGTACTCGTCCGCGCGTCCCGTACTCGTTCGATCACGCGACGCGCGTGGGGTACGTGCGTACTCGTCTCTGCATGCACTCGTCCCCCCGCGCGACCGGGACACCCATTCTAGCTAGCTCTCTGATTAGCTATCAACACACGAAATACACATGTGTATTACACACGAGTACAACTACGTATACACACGAGCATAGTTGCACACACGGACGAGTACAAGTACAATCAAGCACAAGAGCAGGTACAGTCATACATACGAACAAGTACAGTCACGCACAAGAGCAAGTACATATACAGAAGTACAGTCGCCCACACGAGCAAGTACAGTCGCGCACACGAGCAGGGAGCAGGTACAGTCACACACACGAGCAAATACATGTACAGAAGTACAGTCGCGCACACGAGCAGGTACAGTCGCGCACACGAGCAGGTACAGGTTCGCGTACACGAGCAAGTACAACTACCGAGTAAAAAAAACTGCACCAAATACACTAAAAACAGAAGTACTTATCAGTTGAAACACGAGTACAGTTAGTTACATATCACGAGTACATCCTAATTGGTATTGGAAGTACGGAAAAAAATATCTCGAAACCTATCAACATGGGATTTAGTTTTGAAGATCTCGTCGCGAGGAACTCAAAAGTGAAAACGGTTCGTAATTCGAACTTATGGTTATCAAGATATTTCATTTTCAAAAAACGAATCTAGAAAAAAAGAGAAAAGCTGAGCCTCGCTGTCTTCTCTCTCCTCCCGCATCCCCATGTTGCTTCCTTTTTTTTTTGACAGAACACAACGCTTTATTGATCACACATTATGAGTACAAAGAATTCTCCAAATGTAATCCGGAATAGAGTTGAAAACCTCACTAAAAGGAAAAAAGAAAACGACAAGATTTCGCTAAAGCAATGCGCTGCTTCATTGAGACTAGGCTTCACGTGGACAAAGGAGACCTCCGTGAAGACATCAACCATGGAACTGATTTCTCCAGCTAGGATTCCCACCACCGAACGATCCAGGATTGATGATTGAAGACGTTGGACCAAAGAAAGACAGTCAGTGGCCAAAATTACCTTGTCTAACCCCTTCTCCCGTGCAAGGGACACCGCTCGCTGTAGAGCAAGAGCTTCAGCATACTCAGGTGAAGAGAACCCTTGTAGCTGTTGACGACAAGCACCAATGAATACACCGCGATGATCGCGGATCAGAACTCCTGCCCCCATACTTTTGGTGTCCTAAAAAAGGGCCGCATCAGAATTGATCAACACAGTACCCGCTGGCGGTGTAGTCCATCTATTCGCCGGAGAAGTAGACTCACACCTGGGAGCTTGGGTAGGATTGAACAAGTGCACTCTGATGAGATCAACATAGGCTAAAATCTTACCACATGTTCGTTTCGGATCAGGTTTGGAACCTCCATTACGAGTATCATTCCGTGCTTCCCAAATATGTCAAAAACCAACAGCTAACATTGTCGCCTGTAGATCACTTGAGCGAGTGAGGAAGTCAAAGAGCCATTGCTTTTGTGTTGCGAAAGCTTTCCTATCGAGCTTGAGCGGCACATGCAATTTAACTTCCCTCCACACCATACGTGCAAACTGACAAGTGATCAAAGAGTGCTCGATCCCTTCCGACCTGTCACAAAAAATGCAGGGAGCAGGCACAAGGACACGCCGTTTGCAAAGTTGGAAACCACTCGGAAGACAGTCGTGCACAAAACGCCAAAGATGAATCAACATTTTGCCCGGTGCCTTTATCCTCCAGATTAATTTCCACTCCTTCTCTCCATCCATCCAATTAGAGCTGATACCCGTACCTGTCTTGCTCCTTGCTTGAATGAACTTCGCCGATCTAGCTAGAAAGTAAGCAGACCGCACAGTGAACATATCGAGTCGGAGGTGACGGACCTCACGCAGGTCCTTAACGACAAAAGCAAGGAGCTTGAGGACGTCATCGCCAATTACAAGGGCAGGCTCGCGGCGGAGTTGGAGGAAAGGGACACGGCGCGTACGGTGACCACCGCAGCTCAGAAGCAACTGACCGTGTGGACGAAGAATCACGCCGACGAGCTTTCCACGGAGAGGGAGGCTTCGTCCTCAACCATTTTGGCGCTGCAGAAGGAGAAGATCACCTTTGAGGCGTTCGTCCGGGAGATGTCGCGGCAGCTCCTTGGTGAGTACTAATGCTTTCCCCTCCCTATTTTGTGTTGATAATTTTTATTGTGGGTGAGCTCTCGGTTGGCCAGTCCCCAAGCGTGGCGAGCCCACTGGGGGCGGCCAGTCCTCGAGCGTGGTGAGTCCGCTTGGGCGACCAGTCCCCGAGCGTGGCAAATCCGCTTGGGCGACCAGTCCCCGAGCGTGGCGAGTCCGCTTGGGGCGGCCAGTCCCCGAGCGTGGAGAGTCCACTTGGGCGATCAGTCCCCAAGCGTGGCGAGTCCGCTGGCGGCGACCAGTCCCTGAGTGTGGCGAGTCCGCTTGGGCGACCAGTCCCCGAGCGTGGCGAGTCCGGAGATGTTCTTTTTCTGCGAGTTCTAACTTTGATTGTTTTCTTTGCAGGGACGTGTGAATTCCGTGGAAACGGCGACTCCTCGTGAGTGTCTGGAGACTGCAACGATGCACATCATCCAGTGCGCGGTGGACATCTTGGCGGCGCTGCAGTACCTGAGTCCGTGGGAGCGGATTCCGCATGACGCGGCGTCGGTGTTCAAGGCTGTCACTGACATCCCCGCAGTGGTGGATTGGCTGCGCGCTCGTCGTGCCGGGTGGGCATTACCATGGCTCTGAGCATAGTTCTGGCCCACTACTCCGAGGGATTCGACGTGGAGGAGCTGACGGCGGGCTTCCCTCCGAGACGGGCGAGTTTGACGTGGCAGAAGTGTTGCAGTTGATGGAGCTTGTCCGGCCGTATGCCGACCGCGTGTTGGCCATGGCCGATTTGGAGTCGCACATCACGAGTCAAACCGCTCCGGAAGACGCCGAGAAGCAGCAGTCCGAGGAGAAGCCACGGGACTTTCCTGCTGAGCGACTGTTTCATGCTGCTGCGAACAAGGTGCTGACGTCATACCCCGTTGTGAGGTATGTGCCGAAGTTCACCTATGACGACAGCGGCATGGAACCAGTGATCGACCACGAGGCCAGCGCTTCCAAGTAGAAGATCTTGTATTTGTGGGGGGAATGCCCCCCTTGCCTTGTAATAAGACAGTTTGTGCCCGCGAGTCGGCAGGAGCGACTCGCGAGTCCTTTGAACTGTTGTACCTTTTCGATTTTGGCCAAGTCCCTAGTTGACGAACTCTAGTCGTCGAGGGCAACTGTGGAGCTTTTGCGTTAAATGCTGTTTTGTTAGTGTACGCACTCGTCGAGGCCCGATTGGCCAGTTGAATGGATCGTAGCGAACAAGAGAGAAGGTGAATGGTCGCTAAACAATTTTTATATCTTTTTTAGTTTTAGTGCGATGCGGAAATAAAAATGGTGACTTTGGTTTGAGGAACCCAACTCAAAGGTGATGCATCGAGCACCCGCTTTCCTTGCCTCCTCGATGGCCGTAGAAGAGGCAACCGTCTCAGCGTGCAGGGGATCGCGGAGATGACAAGCTTTCCCGGCTCGAGAGCGGCGATTTTAAAGGAGCCGGTAGGTGTAGGTGTCACATCTACCCTTCACTCTGTGCTTTGAGATTGGTGAGGCTTTTGACATTTGTCTAATATAAAACTAATAATTGAAACACAAGTGAATTTTTTTTGAAACTAAAGTGATACATAAAAAAGTCTGACAAAAAGTGAAACTGATGACATCATTGCTGACGTCACTACGGTTTATTTTACAAAAAAAATAGTGTTTCAGTTATGTTTCAATTATGTTTCAAATTTGTTTCACAATTTTGTGCAAAAATTGGTCAGCACATGGCTGACGTCATTGCTGACGTCACTCCGGTAGGTACCGGCTACTGTAAAAACAAGTTTTCGTTCCCGGCTCCTGCTGCCACAAACGTGCCTCAGCCAAAAACTGTTACAAGAGTGGAACAGTCAGGTTCAGAACAACATACACGCCTCACCAGACAGCACTCCTAGAGACGACCTGCTCTGTTCCACAAAGCCAGACCCGGCTAGCACCAGCCAAAAGCACAAAAAGAACCCCCAGCCGGCCTGTCCATCTTTGAATTTGATTATGCCTCATCTATCCCAACTCTTGTCCGTTTCGTACATAAACCCAACCATATTCCGTTTGATATTTGAAGGTTAGGGTGGATCAAATATATACATGAGCATACGATCCGACGAGAGTCCAATTAGATTGCATCGACCCTAAACTGACGCGAGGTGCGTTATCGCTTGGGGTGTCGTTTAATCGCCGCGTATTTTCTTCCTGCCGCCAGCCGTGAAATTCTTGCTAAGGTCTGGCCATAAAGGTTACATCCTAAAGCACGTACTTACGTCTAATACCATGTATTATATTTTTGTATGTATTGTGAGGTGTGAATTCCGTGTGGCTCCAGTTGCCATTTTTTTTTGTTGTTTTTCTTACAAAAGTTGGTTTATAGCAGGCCCGGATCATCATCGATCTGTAAGAGCAATATGCCACCTTCGTTGCCACCGGCAACCCGGTCTCCATGGGCATCGCTGCCGGAAGATATTGTTCGTCTTGTGGCGTGGCGCCTGCTGGCCAGCGACCTGACGGACTATGTTCGCCTCCGTGCCGTCTGCACCAACTGGCGGTCTTCCGCCGTGTCTCCTTGCGGCCGAGGCGTGATCGATCCACGCTTCCACCCGCGCCGCTGGATGATGTTCGCGGAGGGCCATGGACTTTACCCCGGCCACGGAGATCTCCACGAACACGTCTGGTTTTTCAACCTCGACTCGGGGACCTTTGTCCGAGTGCGGCTCCCGCTGTTTACGGATCACTGTGTTCTTGACTCCGTGGAGGGCCTCCTCGTCCTCCAGCGAGACGAGGACACCGCCATCCGCCTCCTCCACCCTTTCACCGGCGACATCGTCGAGCTCCCACCCCTCACGTCTCTTGCCGTGTCTCTTGCCATGCAACTGAAGAATGAGGCTTATATGGAGGCAACCAAGCTAAAACTAATGAGACGCATCTCTGTTTCCGTCTCCGTCGCCGCCGGCGGAGTCGTCAGAGCCATGGTTATCCTCATGGATATGATGCTTGCGGCTGTTGCTACCTCCAAAGATACGGAGTGGACAGTGCTGCCTTGGAGAGTCCCTAGTCACTACCAACCGCTGTCGTCGCGAGGCAGGCAATATCTCGTGCATAGCAATGTCATTGGAGATACTGACGTATCACAGGTTTTTCAGATGGAGGCGCACCTGCACGACCCACCAAAGCTGATCGCCACGTTCCCTAGGGAGAAACTCTGCGATCCTGTCTATCTGGTAGAATGTGACTCCGAGGTCCTAGTGGTCGGCCACAACGACATGTCCCTGACGCACTTGGCGGTTCATAGGCTGGCGGATCTTATCTCAGAACGGTATGTCCCGGTAGAGAGCATCGGAGGCAAAGCCATCTTCGTGGGAGGACGAGCATTGTGCGTCTCTTCCAAGATACTGCCTGCCATTTCGGGCGACGCCGTCATCTATTCCCATCCACGGCAGGGACATTTTGCTCAATATTGCCTCGGTAGTAGCACCTGGTTGCTAGCAACCGATGAATGCAGCATGAACGGCTTGGCACAAGGACCTTGTGATCTTATCCACCATGTCTTTACATGTTGCTTCCATCGTCACTGGTATGTGTTTTGCCTACTTAATCTAGTATTTTCTTTAGTCCTTGCACCAGTGTGGAGGTGAGGGAGGAAATTTGTACAACTTTGAATATTCTTACCGAGGCGATCACGGACAAATATCTTGGATTACCCCCAATTGTAGGGGTTGATCGAACAGATTGTTTTCAGCATCTCATTGATAAAATTTGCAAAAAGTTGATTGGATGGATTGAGAAGATGTTATCTCTTGGAGGGAAAGAAATATTGCTCAAGGCGGTCTGTCAGGCAATCCCGTCTTATGCCATGTCTGTCTTCAAACTCCCTAAACAGATTATTAATGGGATAATTAATGCTATGTCCCGATACTGGTGGGGAGATGATGATCAACAGAAGCATATACATTGGTTTGCATGGTGGAAGATGTCAATTCCAAAATTTCAGGGTGGTATGGGTTTTAGAGATTTACACTGTTTCAATTTGGCAATGCTCTCCAAGCAGTGCTGGCGTCTGATCTCTGAACCGGAGTCCCTCTGTGCAAGAGTGCTGCGTGCTAAGTATTTTCCAGATGGCGACATTCTCAATTGCGATCTTAAAAAAGGAAGCTCTTATACTTGGCAAAGCCTTTGGTCGGGGATCCAAACTTTTAAAAAGGGCCACATATGGCGTGTTGGTGATGGCTCAAACATTAGTATTTGGGAGGATCCCTGGGTTCCTAGTTCGCCAACAAGGAGAGTTGTGACCCGAAGGGGAAACATAATTCTAACAAAAGTGTCGGAATTAATTGATCACAATACTAGACAATGGGATGAGGAGTTGATCAGAGACATTTTCTGGCAAATTGATGCTGAGAGGATCCTACAGATCCCTTTGGCTGTGGGAATGATGGATGATTTCGTGTCCTGGCATTACAATAGGAATGGCCTCTTCTCTGTCAAATCTGCTTACCATTTGGAATGGAATCATCAACATGGGCGGAAATTGGCGAGAACTAATATTATGGGTACATCAGAAGCTCCCATCTGGAAGATTGTTTGGGGTCTCAAAGTTCCTGCGAAAATTAAGATCCACATCTGGAGATCTCTTCATGGTGCTATCCCATGCAATGGCGTCCTTGCCAACAGACATGTGCCAATATCGGCTCAATGTCCTCTTTGCTCTATCGATTGTGAGAGTATTAGGCATGTTTTCTTTCAATGTCCGCGGGTCCAGGATATTTGGCAGGCTATGGGACTCCTTGGTAAAATCAATGAGGCGTGTTTTGAGGATCAACCAGGCTCTTCTGTCCTTGGTTCACTCCTCCTCGAGAAAACTTCACGCTCCCCGTGTGTACAAGACGTGGATACAAAGGAGCTGATTGCTACGGCCTGCTGGTATATCTGGTGGGAACGGCGTAAGGCCACCCATGGAGAGAATGTTCAAAACCCGTCGCGATCGGCTTGCAGTATAATGGCACTTGCCTCTAACTATGCGAAAGCAAAAAAAGGTGGTGCTGGCGGCATAGCTCGTTGTGGCTGGACGAAACCTCCCGAGGGTAAGGTGAAATTAAATGTTGATGCCAGTTTTGATCCTATCTCAGGTTCAGGTGGTACTGGAGCAATTATCCGAGACAACCATGGTTTTTTCATTTCGGGAAGTAATCGAACTCTCCCCTATATTGCTGATGCTCCTACAGCGGAAGCCATGGCCCTTCGTGATGGTCTTCTCCTGGCCGGACAGATTGGATGTAACAAGCTCATGGTCGAGTCCGATTGTTTGGAAGTAATACAAACTATGCAAGATGGAGGGTTCTCGAGTGGAGCAGCAGCAGCGATTTATGAGGAATGTTGTTTCCTCTGCCGTGGTTTTACCTCTGTTTCTTTTAGTCATTGTGCTAGGGAAGCAAATAGTGCTGCTCATAGTTTAGCTGCTAGAGCGGAGGGTTTAGATAGTGTGGTGTGGCATGAAGACCCTCCTGATTTTCTGCTCCCTGTAATCACCATGGATGTAACTATACTATGATCGCGGCAGCAGGTTCCAGACGCACTCTTTTCCTTCCAGGGTACCGAAGGGGACTGGAAGGTTTTTAATGAGGCGGCCTGCTGTTTTGCTTAATAAAGTGGAGTTTACAGTTTCAAAAAAAAAAAAAAAAAAATTAACCGTTCAACATAACCTCCATCTATAATTAAATGTCTTAATTTTATCCAAAAATATAGAAACACTAAATAGTATCACTACGGAACCCGTCAAGGTGCTGACGATCAGAAACTGTCGGCACATGCCAATTTGGCCGTCGGCATAGGTTGTGCTGACGGCCACCGTCGGCACCTCGCGGTTGGCACAATATGTCCTCGACGCAGACCCTTTTGCTGCCGGCCCAGGCTGGCCGTCGGCACATCAGCTTGTGCCAATGGCTTGGCTGTCGGCATAGAACTAACGGCCGTTTGGGAATTATGGCTCGAATTTTTTAAAAACAATTAATTTTTTAATTTTTTTCTTAATCTCTCACATTGATAATTTTTAACTCTAACTACACTTAATCTTAAATCAAATTACACTAATGGTCTAACTTCCCAATTGGTTACCCATCCTCACACTACTCCAATCCTAGCAGGCTTAACTATTCCTTCTGGTTGAGCTCCCAAGAATGAAATGACACCTTGTTGATAATACTACCATATCAATCCTATTAACCCTTACACCGTGATATCAAAACTTTCTATTATTTTGAATTTTAAATAACTATTTAAATAAAAATTAATAGTTAAGTAATAATAATCTTTATGCAGGATGAAATTATTAATTTGTTTTTTTTTCAAAAATATAAATCCTAAATTTCTCGCAAAAATTAAAATCTTCCTACTTTCATATTTCAATCTAGAACTTTGAGAATCTAAAAAAATGCCAATCGGGGAAACCGTATGCAAAAGTTAATGTCATTTTACCATTTTCTAAACTTTCTTTCCACAAAAAGTCGAAATTCAAATTTGTTAATTTTCCTTAAAACTAGATGACATAACACATGGCCATCTCGGAGGATTTTACTTTTTAAATTTTCTAACATTTTCTTTTATTTTTGTGCCGATGGCAAAGCTGTCGGCACAGAGCCTACTCCCTAACGTCGTTTTTCTGGTCGTCACGGCAAGGACCTGTGCCAACGGCCTTTTTTTGTGCCGACGGTGGCCATCGGCACAAGCTTTTCTGTGCCAACGGCTTTCTTGTGCCGACGGCCTTCTTCGTGGTCTGCCCTATTCGGGACATGTGCCAACGGCCCTGACAAATTGCTGTCGGCACAGAATCTAGCCATCGGCCCCTTGTCTCTTTCTCGTAGTGTATCTACATACATAATTTTTTTAACAAATCTAAGAGTACTAAAAATTTATAAATAGAGGTAGTACATTATTGACCAATGATGATTCACTTGTAGGAACAAGGGAGTACTTTATTGGCGGGATGAGGAACCATTCATGTGGAAGGTGAAAAAGAAGTTCCGAGACGGGGTAAATTATTCTCATCACTCCTCACTAACTGTACTCGTTTATTCAGCAACATTTGTTGTTGTATAGCGGGATAATCTTTAATGTGCAGCTTGACCTTTGATTTTTCCGTGCAACAGTATATATATAAGATGGAAGGCATAATTGCCCTTATTACATATATTATGTGTCATCTATTTCATTTGGATCCACTGGATAATATTAATGTATACTTTTGCTCCAAACGTGAGTGATTAAATGCTACTGCTCAAAATGTAAATAGTACTAATCCATCGAGGGTAAAATCAGCATCACGCTCAAAACACTAGCAACGATTATGGACTCTTCCATCTACTTTATTAACCAAAATTTGTGAAGAACGTCATAATTAGAGAATCAAGAATAATGATAGATTGTAGCATTTTCCCAGTGTTCAGTTTCTTGCATGTGTACCTATATTATTGTCATGTTTATGAATATAAGTAATGTATGCCTACGGGTGTAAATTGTTAAAAAAAATCAAGAGATACGACCCGCCTTACCAGTGGCTAGGTAGTGCTCATACTTCCTGGACCTGTTGGTAGGCAGCGCTGATACTTTCTGGCCCGCCCAAGTTCGAGACTTAGTTCTGGCAGCTCGGTGTGAGTTTTAGACTTAGTTCTCGCATCTCAGTGCATATGCACCAAATGTTCAATGAAAAAGGCTCTCATTAGAGATACTTCTAAAAGGTACTGTAAAAAAACAGTCTCAAACTACTGTCGCGACAATCCCATGTTACAGTTTTCATCTCACAGATCCCAGTATTATTTTATTATTTGGTCATCAAAATATGAGAAATTTGACTCCTGCTTTCTAGAACGTTCTGTATTTTTAATAGGTAGGAGTAGCTGTGCTTTAAATTTGGTGTCTTTCTTTGGTTCTACCAAGCCGGTACTTTTCATAATCTGAAATAATTTCTACAAAAACAAGCTAGTTGATTATAGCCGGAAATCGTTCGAATTCCCAAAGTTTAGTTTAGTTATCTGATTCAGAATTTCCTTATACATGTGCTCATTCTATTTTTATTGCTGATTTTATTGGCCAGTTTTTTTATGATGACCCTCTGACATCTTCTTGTGTACTCACGTCGTTTTCTCTAGGCCTAATCATTCTCGCATCCAGAAAGTCGGAGATTGCTATCTTATGCACCCTTGCCGCCATGAAGAGAATTGGAGAAATATTGGCATATGATATCTTTATTTCCTTGTTGTGAAGCGTCACTACTCACTATGGTGTAACTTATGTACCTTTTAAAAGCTTTGGCATGAGTATTAGCCATGCTAAAATTGTTTTATTTTTGGAATAGTCATATCAAACCATGAAATATAGAAGAAAAACATAATGGGAGTAGCTCTTCTCCTAGCCTTTTTTTTTATGAATCCCTTCAAATCTAGCTTGGTAGGTTAAGTGTTCAATATTATGAATATGATCTGGATTTTTTTTTTTTGAGAAACACAATACATAACAGACGCTCACATACACGCGCATATATACTCACCCCTCCATATGACTGGGCCGGTGGATCAAAACTTGAAATTGACGAAGTCACCACAAGCGTCTCGCTGTCGACGGGAACGTCGCCTTCCACTGAAAGAATATTTCGCCTTTATGAGACACACAGATATCAAACCTGAGATTTAAGCTCTGGTGGGCTAGAGGTACAACCACCCTCCTAAGTTCTAACCACCCAACCTTAGGTTGGTTCTCATATAATCTAGATTTTTAGGCCTACTGAAATCTCGCCCATCAGGGAAAGCCAAATCGAGTTGCCTTTAGAGCATGTGTATGTGTGGCATCATACCCACATCTTTTAGGCCTTTCATAATAAAGGTATTTTAGCGCGATATTCTAGATATTTTAGTTATGCGGCATACATTGCTTCTCCTTACGACACTTGGCCAGCAGAGAGACCACTTTTCATCAAAATTCTGGCACCATAACGCATCACGTGTTGCATGCGGAGAGATTTTTGGACCTTCCCGAAGATCGGGCTTTTTCTAGAGTGTTCGGAATCCCGCTCTTTCTTACTCGGCATGTCCAAGTACGCGTCTGACTTGACAAATGGCCCAATCATTCAAGGGCGAACGCAAAGCCCAGTCTAATCTCGAGCCAAACCATCGAACATTTGCTCCATCTATAATCGAATATTTGTGCCATCTATAATGTAGCTCAAGACTCATGGCGTCGTTCAGTCATCAATTGCAACATGGCTAGGTGCCGTTTGGACATTGGAGCATCTCCACTCCTCCCTCCAAAGGCTCTCTGTAGGTTTTTGAGGAGTGTCGGCGTCAAAAATCATGTTGAACCGCGTTCTCTAAATTAGTTTTTCAGCCGGTGCGGCCCAACTATCTATCCGGCGTCCCTAGGCTGAACCCAGTAGAAAGAGAGGCGTCTCTAAAATAGAATGCTCGTAAACGCCCCCTCGGCGCCATATAAACACCCCGCACCGCTCCCTCACCGCACATTCTAGCCAGCGCCCTCCAAAACTTCTGCAGCACCAACGCCCTCGTCATCTCCTCCAAAACTTCTCCAGCACCGGCACCCTCGCCATGGACCTCCAAGAACAAGAAGGCGCCGCCGCCAATGGCTTCGGCCGTCGTTGGCTTCAAGTCGCCGAGGCGCGTGCCCTCTGGAATGCGGGCTATCCCGCCGGACATGCGCTGTCCGATGGGATGGGCACTCAGCCTGAGCGGCCTGCCGGTGCCGACGGGGTCGGCGCGCGCCGTTGGCATATACGACCATTTCTGGGGCCAGTTGATGCCGGAGGAGCGCAACGACCCATGCTGGTCCCCCACCAACGACCACACCTGGAACACCTTCTTCCAGCGCCAGCGCGAGGACCGCCTCGCCGCCTACGGCGGCAACGGTGATCCATCGGCGAACAACAATGCCAGTGGACGGCGGCGGTGGAGGAGCGCACCCACTAGGACCCTCGCGTGAGTCCTCAGATAAATCGCCAACGGGAACAACCCCCCGCTGCAAATGCCGCCACGAAAGTTGCAGCTGGCGACCTCGCGAGGCAACAACCAGTGGGCGGCGCGACGCCAATCTTCTTCGTCCTCGCGCTCCTCCTCCTCCCGCTCCTCGTCTTCGTGCTCCTCGGCGAGGTACTCGCCGAACAACACGCAGACACCACGCCTCTTGGCGACGGTGAAGGACGAGCCGGAGGAGGCTCCTACTACTCGCATGCGCCGCTATGGTGGCGGCATCGTCATCCGCGAGCGTAGCCAACCTTCTCCTCTACGCCAACAGGAGTGGACGCGACCACCGGAGTACAAGGCGACAACGTCCATCGTCGAGGTGGAGGACAACCCCGAGGAGTTCCCGGGGCTACACCGCGCCCAGCTCGAATCGTTCCACAGACGAGTTCGTCGAGGCCTGGAGCATGGCCGATCACCACCGCGAGGAGGAGGACCGCCGCCGTCGCCTCGGCCTCGTTATAAACCTAGACGACGACGACGCTTGTCAGTCCAGCAGGCCGCGCAGGGGGTGCGGGGACCCCAGAACAAAAGATGGAGAAGCGGTCCAGTCCTCGGGCACCTCCGCGACAGGTCATCGGCGTCCTCAAGGCTATGCTGCCGAGGAACAAGGGAAGGTTGCTTGAAAGCCCTCTTCCGGGAGAGAACCGCCGCCGCTGGGCACCTCCAAACCACCGAGGACTAACCACTTGTCGGCGAGGACGTGTCGAGCTCCAGTACCAGAAGCGATGAAAGGCCTCCTCGTTGGAGGTTGAACAGGGGCCGCCTTGCCGGCCGAAGATCGCGGAGGCAAGGATGTCGTTCGCGAGGTTCCGCTCGTCAACGTAGTACCACCGCAGCAAAAGCAGCGCCATCTGGAAGAGGCCACCACTCCACCACTTCCTTTCCCGTCGCCACAACGGCAGGACGGAGTAGCACCTCCCCGGATAAAGCCAACCACACCTACATGCCCAACTCGTCGCAACAGAGGAAGAAGTAGCAGCTGAAGAGCGATTTTCCTCCCTCGCCGCCATGGCTGGCCAGGGAAATCAGCTTGTCGTTGCCTTCGATGCCACAAGCCTCTCCCCCTCGCCGTCGCGGCCGGCCAGGAGAAGCATGGCGACATCCGGCCGTTGTAACAGAGAGAGGCGCCTAGAGAGCCCTTTATTGTTGGAGATCCCGAACGAGGAGAAGCTCACGCCTTGCTCTGACCACCGAAGCTCGTCGCCGCAAGCCAACCACCGGATGCGCCAGGCCTAGCCAGGGACCTAGTCGCCCTACTCCAAAAAACCGGCAAACAGCCGAAAAACCTATATCTAATCCTAGATCCTACTCCAGGGCCTCTACTCCGCCATCTTTGCTCGGCCAAGCTGGCGAGATAGCTTGGGATCGGCCCGGTCTCTGCTGGTCAACGCACAGACGTGGAGGGAGGAGAAGGGGAGGGGAAAAGGAGAGGAGAGAGTTGCTTCTTAGCCTACCTTTTTAGCAGAAAGCAATCTTAATGCACGGTTGACCTAGAACTAGCAAAGGGTTACGAAAAAAATCGAAATCTTGCAGCTCCACTGTGCGCTCTGCCTACGGCTAACCTTTTTTTTTTTTGCGACAAAAGCCAACGGCTAACCTGATATGATCTTTTTTTTAAACAACTTCGCGACGATGCAATCGTGTGGTAAACAGATAAGCTATGAAACAAAAGCCCGCAAACAATTTGCACATGAGACCACAAACTATTAATCAACCCATACACCAGACTAATTATCCGACGGTAATTTCTAATCTTGAAACACTTTCTCCCTCTTTGGGCGTGGCTTTCACTTGTCTCATCAGAGTGAACGCAGCAGAAACAGACAGCCTTCCTCACACACACGACCTTTTACTGTGGCATCGTCGGACTACGCGTCCACACCACCCTCCCGTCGCCGAAGCCGCACGCAATCCTCGCCGGCCGTGACCATGAAGGCACCGCCTCCGCCAGCACCACTGCAGGTATCACGGCCTTCGTGGCTGGCCAACCATGCGCGGGGACCTCGACCGGCACGGGGTGGCGGCAGAGCGGGCACTCGGGTCGCAGCAGCAGCCACCTGCCGATGCACTCGTCGTGGAACCCATGGCCGCACCCCGGCAGCACCCGTACCGGCACCGCCGATGGCTCGGTGTCACCGGAGCATCCCGCCGCTCCGGCCAGCTCCGACAGGCACACAGCGCACTCCTGCTCCGCCACCGTGTACGTGGCGCCTTCCTGCCGGTCGCCGTGTGCCCACGCCAAGGCAAGAATCCCGGCTGTCGCTGCGGCTGCGGCAGCGGCTGCCGCACCGGCGACCACCGCGCCGGCAATAGCGATCATTGAATACTTTTGCCCCTCGACGTGTGTCTATTCCGATGGGGGATTAGAGGTCGGCGAGTGCAAGCGGTGATGATGTGTGTGGTATATAGAGACAGAGGTCGACGAGAGGAGGCGCGACGTGGGCGCATCAACGCGCGGGTGACTAGGTGAGGAGGAGCACATCACACAACCGAAAAGCCCCGATCGACAGGACATGCGCGAGAGCGACCTCCTATCCTTTCTCCGATGCTTAAAGAAAGGGATAGATGCGCATTAAGCGACCAGAATTAGTTGTTGGAGATGTTTGCTGCAAACATGCTTTGCATGATGTGATGAGATCTCAATTATGCACATCTTATTATTAAGTATAGTTGTGCCTGCCTTTAACTGCTCGATTATTCAGACAAATTAATTAACAAACCTTAGTCCTTACTATCACACGTAGTTTGAGGCCAATTTTGTAAAAATATTACTCCGTATATTATTCAAAATACCAATAGATTTATATTCAAAAGAAGTCTGCACTGGTATAATATTCATGGCATGTAACCCATACACTATTTAAGAAATTGATGACTAGAATCAATAAGCCTGAATGGAGGGAGTGCATAGTTAATCTCAACTACTCCCTCTGTCCCATGAAAGTTGTATGAGATTTGTCAAAATTTAATACATCCAAATTTTGATAAATCTCAGACAATTTTCATGGGATAGAGGGAGTACAACCATCCCCGCAAATCCATAAAATAGAAAATCATTATCAGGGCTAAGTGTCGTGGCTACACAAGCGTTTTTTTTTCTTCTTTCTTACGAGAAATGAGGACACAAAGGGTTACAAGAGACCTATAATCACATAGTGATGTCCTTTCACCCAAAGTCATATGCGGTTGGTTCCTTGACACACTTAGCCCCGCTTCTGGTTACTGAACTGTGTTGTGCTAAGCTTATTTCATCATAATATGCTGTTGAAACATTGTCATGCCGACTACGTCACCCAAAGAAAACAAAACTAGACCAAAGTTGGTTGGAGATGGAGTTAACTGGATTTGCATTTGAACCCACCCTAGGGCCCATATTACCGGCCAATGCCTCCTAAGTGTCGCGCTAAACCGGTGAGTGAAGAGGTTTATGGGATGGCCTGGTGCTAACATTCTTTGTGTACTTGTCGGTGTTTCGCTTGATTTGTAAGATAATGATAATAGTATTTTCATATTTAATTATTATAGAAAATTAATAATAGAACCAACAATACTTTTACATGTGATGCAGGCACTAGCTCTCTCTTTCAAATTTATTTGGTTAGTATATAATTTCGGCTTCATCCAATGGATTGTTTAGAATTATAGACGTTCCATCTAAAGAAACTACAATCAGGTTCAGATAAAGAATAACACGATGCTTCACGCCTTCATGGAATGGAGCAACTTGTGGCCGTGAAAGCCTCGCCTGGATCATAAATAACCAATAATCGTACTACATGTTTTTCATCAAAGCTATACAATTTTGATAACAGTGTCACAGATTGAACACAAGTTCAATCCATCGTATCGATCAGTGCGATTTTTATGCACCCATGACAATGAGCAGACTGGGTTTTCCCTCAAAGGCACTCTACATGGACAGGACAGATAAAAGATAGGTGGAATCTATCATATCATATCATCGATCGTGGGGTCATTCTCCTCGTTGAAGTCGGCGACCAAGAGGGCATACTCAGCAACCATTCTGTCAAAATCTTCAGAGAGAGCTAGTCGGGTTTTTTCTCTGCGCGTGAAGTAGTCGGCTTCGACCTCGACGAAGCCTTTGGCAGCGTACTCGCGGCGGACCCAGTCCTGGTACTTTGAGTACTCCTCCCAGTGCGCCTCCAACGCCTCGAGGTTTTCGCGTAGGAGCTCCTTCGTATCCCCGTCCTCGAAGTCTTCGGGGTCATCCACGGTGCCCGGGCCCATGGGCCTGGTAAGGATCCGGTCGATCTCCTCGTGCGGTAGCCTAATCACCTGCTCTCTTACCGGAACCTCAACGCCGTCGTCTCCGTCTCCACCATCATCAGTCTTCGGCACCTCCAGTTTCCTCTTGGTGGCACAGCTCCAAAGACAATCAGTCACCTCCTCCTCCGCCTTCCTTTTCGTGGCGCAGTGGCAATCCATCGACGGGATTCCGCCGAGAGATTAGCTTCAAGCTGGAGATCGAATGCTATGGTCTCTCGATTTTACAATGGGGATTTCGAACCCTAGGCTAACTCTCGATGCAAATCTGGTCTCCTAAAGCGACGTCGCCTTCATTTTTATAAGCTAGCTCTCCGTCTTCGGTAAGGATCCCATAAGTCCGAGTCCGACCAGGCCTCCATGGGCTGAGTCCGCGACCTATGGGCAGTGATTTCTCTTTTGGGACAAACTCTCGCCTACACTTTCGGGCAAGGTATGGAGCTCCTGCGACGCTCGCCCGCGGCCCCGCCCGCCACCTCCGGCCCCGCCGCCCGCTCCCCCGGAGCACCTGCGCCCTCGCCGCCCTCAACCAAGGTTCCCTCGTCGTCGGCCTCATCCTCCTCGCTCCTGCTGCCGCCCGGCTTCTCCTCCCCTGCCATCCCCGTCTCCGTTGAGGGGATCCAGATCGGGATCTGCCAGGTCCAAGATCTCCTGTCCTCGCCGGCCAGGCGTCCGGCCCTGTCGTCGTCTTCAATGGTTCTGGAGACCCCGGTCTCGCGGATCCCCTCGAGCCCTGCGCCTCTCCATCGACCTGCTGGCGCTGCGGCTACTCTCCCCCGCATTGATGCGGGCATTCATGAGGCGGGCATTCATGAGGGTGGATGGAGATGCCCACCACCGGCCTGCGCTGACTTCTCCTCCAGCTGGATCCCATCTCCGGCTGAGGCGGGGCGCCATTCACTGCCGGTCACGTCGGGTGCGGCTGGCCATGCTCCGTTGCCTGCCGCGGCGCTGGAAGCGGCCTGGATCCCGGTCCGCCAGAAATATTGGTGGAGGAAGCTGGGTTCTCCTAACTCCCATTCAAGGCACCAACAACCAAGATATCCGTTCCTACCTGCGCACATTCAAAGAGAGAAGCAGGGAGACAAGGTGAAGAGCAGGCAGAGGGAGTGCTTCCGCTGCTTTGCTGTTGGACACATCGCGCTCAACTGCAGGAACCCCATTCGCTGCCGCTTCTGCTTCAGGCTTGGGCACACTGCCAAAGTGTGTCGCCGCCGTCTCCGTGAGCTCCGCGACCGTGCCTTGCAGCAGCAGCTGCCTCCGGGGCTGGCTCAGCTCCAGCACCAGCGGGCCCCCCCTCCACGCCAGCTCCCGCAAGACCAAGAACTGCACCTGCCACCGCCACCTCCAGGTCCTCCACCTGCTGCTGCCATCCGTGCAGCCATGCCGCGCATCGGAGACCCGGCCGCCCGCCCGGCCGAGGGCCACGTCGTCATCAACAGCACCGCCGCCATGGCGCAAGCGGAGGACGCCCTCACCAACCATGCTGCGGTCATCCGCCTTGGCGGGAACAGGCCGCGGGTCAACGCCGCCGAGGTCCAAGCCGCCATTGAGGAGCACACCAAGATCGACAAGGCCTTCTTCCGGGTGGTGCCGTCCTTCCCCGACGATTTCTTCGCCACGTTCACTTACCAGCACCACCGTGAGCAGGTGGCTTCCCCAGGCCGCTTCTCCTCCCGCGGCCTCGACATCCACATCTCTCGGTGGAGCAAGCTCGCCCACGCGGAGCTGACCGCGCTCAACTTCCACGTCCACCTGTGCTTGGAGGGAGTCCCGTTCCAGGCTTGGAACAGCGATGCCATTGGCAAAATTCTGGGTAAAAATTGCATCCTAAACTACTTTGATGTGGCCACTGACCTGAAGGAGGATGTCTCCGCTGCTAGCCTCTGGGCCTGGTGCTCCAACCCAAGCGACATTCCCAAAGTCATGTGGGTTACCATCATGGACGGCCCCTCGCCGGCCATCGACGTCCGCCCCGACAACTCCCTGCAAGGAAAGCGCGGGCTCACCACCAAGGTGATCATTCACCTCGACCTCCATGAGGACTTTTCGCCGGATGCTGATGGCCGCCCACCCCGGCACCCGACGCGTGAGCGCCATGAGTGGCGCTTGGGCTATGCTGCTGGGGAGCAGCCTCGCCGGGAGCGCCGCACCTGGCCTGCGGACGACGGCCGTGGCAACCATCGCAACAACGACCGGCGCGACGACGATGATGACAGGCACGGCCGCCCCAACGATCGCCGCACCTGGGCTGGCCGCTTGTTCCGTAGCCGCTCACGCGCCGACGGTGGCCGTGGAGATGACGGTGACCGGCGCCGTGACGATGGCCGCAGAGATGGCCGCCGCGACGGTCATGGAGGTAACAGGCATGACGATCGACGCGACCGTCGCAGGGCTGAGCTACCCATCCCTGACTACCGCCGCATCGACCCCAGGCTCTTCCAGCGCCTCAAGGATGGCTCGGTGATCCCTGCCTCCGGCTCGCGCCGCCGGGGAAGGGCTGCTTCACCTCCGTCTGGCCGCAGCAAGGAGGGCCAAGACGTGGGGAGACTTGGGGCTGCCGTGCGTGGCCGCTCACCACTCCCCAGACGCCTCGCCTCTGTCATCTGCATTGGCGCGGATGGGCCTATGCTCCAGGCTCCCTCTCAGCCTCGTTGTGCCCCTGGCTCGAGCATCTCTCCACCGGCCTGCTCCACGCCTCGCCTGGTACGTCGGAGCCTCTCATGTGCAAGGTTTCTCAACTTCACGCCGGCCACGACTACTGCTTCACCGGCGCTGGCTTCTGCCTTGAGCACGCCCGGTGGTGACATTGGCTGCGACTCGGCGTCCAAGCCTGCCTCTACACCGGTGCACGGTGACGGGGGATCACCCGCGCGCACTCCGCCTGGCAGCGATGCTACCTGTGGGGCTCCGTCCGTCCACGGCTTGCTCTTCACCAACATGCAGCCGCCTCTACTTCCGCGGCCACCTCCGCCGTCGCCACGCCCAACTCCGCCCGTCGCCCGCCGCAAAACCCTCGCGGGCGTGAAGAGTTTCAACCTCCAGCGCTCAAGTGCCCGCCTACAGATGAAGGGCAAGCGTGCTCCCATGGCAATGCTTGCTGAACAACTGCTCTGCAAGCGTCTTGGCATCCTCAAAGATGGGGAGTCCATGACTGAAGCTGCGATAGCCAAGTTCACGGCTATGTTCCATGGAAAGCTGCCTCCTCTCGCCGTCGACGCCCTCCGAGCTCTGTTTCGCCTAGACTGCGACCTGGCCACGGCCGTTGAAGATGCCCTGCTCGCTCACGGCGGCGCTGCTGCAGTTGACCTCGCACAGGACGTGGGCCTGGAGGATGAAGTTGGCCACGCCTCACCTGGGGCGGCTGGGCAGCAGCTCACGGCATGACTGCCGCTCGTGCTCCACCTTCAGCTGGGTTACCTTAGTTTCTTATGTTAGCCTCAAAAACGTTTAGCCTGCTTATGAATGCCTGGACTGTGGGCATCCAAACCTTTGATTGTGCTCCATCGTATCAGCTGCTGATCTCCCCGCATGTGGCGCGAGACTGCTTGTTTTTGGCTGAAATTTGCTGCTGGGTTAGTGCCTTAGCTGCCTTGTCTGAACCAAGTGTTGTTGCTTGCCATGCTCGTCAGGTTCGTCGCCTGTGTGCTGCGCCTGGGTCTGATAGAGTTACAAATGATTGACTTTGCAATTAACATTGCAAGCTGGAATGTGCGCGGCTTGAACGATCCCGATCGTCGTACTACCGTCCTCGAGACCATCTCCGACACCTCGTGTCATATCATATGCCTTCAAGAAACCAAGCTTGAGCTTGTTGACACTTTTATCGCGGCGTCCATCGGCGGTATGCGCTTTCAAGGTTTTGCCCAAAAACCTGCCATCGGAACCCGAGGTGGGATTCTAATCCTTTGGGACCAAGATGCGGTTGACCTCCACGACTTCGACATCCGCGCTTTCTCTCTCTCGGCCACGGTGACATCTAGAAGAGATGACGATGTTTTCAAAATCACGGTGGTTTATGGACCTACGGATAATGCTCTCAAGAACGACTTCTTTCATGAACTTGTTGGGCTTAAGCCGCCGCTTGGATCCAAGTGGGTTGCACTTGGTGACTTCAACCAAATCCGCCGTGCCCACGACAAGAACAACAACAACATCAATAGAGCTAGAATCAATAGTTTCCGTGATGCCCTCAACTCATGTGAACTCAAAGAGATTCATCTACAAAACCGCAAATTCACTTGGACTAATGGCCAAGATATTCCCACCATGTCAAGGATTGATGCCTTCTTTTGCAACGAAGATTGGGACACCTCGCACGATGATCACATTCTCCATGCTCTTTCTTCCTCGCTATCCGATCATTGCCCTCTCCTCCTTGCTAGTTGCCGAGGTCCTAAGAAACCACACACGTTTCGATTCGAAGAATTTTGGGCCCGTATGCCGGGGTTCTCCGAGGTGGTCCAAAAGGCTTGGCACGAACCTTCCACTCACTCGGATCCTTACCATATCCTCCATCACAAACTTACCACCACCGGAAAGCGTCTCAAACAATGGAGTAGGAACCTCTTTTCCAACACAAAGCTTCAACTTCACATGGCCCTTCGCGTCATCTTTCATCTTGACTTGGCGATGGAGGGAAGACAACTATCCCCGGAGGAGCGTGACATCCATGCAAGGCTTAAAAGAAGAGTGATTGGCTTGGCGGCCCTTGAGAGGACTAGAAAGAGACAAATGGCCCGCATCAAGAACCTTAAGGAAGGCGATGCAAACACGAAATTCTTTCATAGGAAGGTGAATGCTCGAAGAAGGAAGAACTTCATTGTCAAGCTAAGACGTAACAATGGTTGGGCCACATCCCATGATGAAAAACAATCAATTGCCCAAACTCACTTCTCCACGGCGTATGGTCGGCCAACCCCTCGTAACTTCTCCTTCAATTGGGAGGCCATTGACCTCCCAACGCCTACTTTGGACGGTTTGGATGTTCCTTTTACGGAGGAGGAGGTGAAGGATGCAATTTGGGACATGCCTTCCGATAAGGCTCCCGGACCGGATGGGTTCAATGGCAAATTCTTCAAGGCTTGTTGGGAAATTACTAAACATGACATCATGGCGGTTATGCAATGTTTCTCCAACCTCCATACCAAGAATCTTCATTGGCTTAACACCGCCAACATCGTCCTTCTTCCAAAGAAAGATGGGGCGGAGGACATCACCGACTTTCGACCCATTAGCCTCATCCATGGGTTTGCTAAGATTGTCGCCAAAGTACTCTCCCGTCGCTTGGCCCCTCACATGAACGACATTGTTTCCCACTCCCAAAGTGCATTCATTAAGTCGAGGAGCATACACGACAACTTCATGTTTGTCCGCAACTATGCGAGATGGCTTCACCGAAGAAAGAAGGCCACTCTTCTCTTCAAGCTTGACATCAAAAAGGCTTTCGATCATGTTCGTTGGGACTACATTCTTGATCTTCTTCAACGCCTTGGGTTCCCTCCCCGCTTCCGTGATTGGCTCACGGCCCTTCTTGGCACCGCTACATCAAGAGTTCTCCTCAATGGCATTCCGGGGGATCCTATTAAGCATGGGCGCGGACTTCGGCAAGGGGACCCGTTATCTCCGTTGCTCTTTGATATTGCGATTGACCCTCTACAACGCATCCTTCATGTAGCTACTGACCATGGACTTCTTAGTCGCCTACCCGGAAGAGGAGCAAGATTCCGCACATCCTTATACGCCGATGACGCGGCCATCTTTATGGCCCCCAACCATGCGGAGGTTTCCAACCTTGCGCATATCTTGAACAACTTTGGCAATGTCACCGGCCTCTTTACTAACTTCGAGAAGAGCCTTGTGGCACCTATCCGGTGCAACGAGGTCGACCTTACACATGTCCTACAACACCTTCCGGCTACTACCACGACCTTCCCAATGAAATATCTTGGGCTCCCTCTTGCGGTCAAGCGCCTCAAAAGATCACATTTCCAATACATCGAAGACAAAGCGGCGGCGCGTCTCGCGCCTCTCCATGGAAGATATTTCAACATCGCCGGGAGGATGGCACTTGTCAAATCGGTCCTCTCCTCTCAAGCCATCTACCCCCTCACAGCCCTTGAGGTCCCCGCCGAGCCCCTTCAAGCCATCATTAAGCTAATCCGAAGCTTCTTTTGGGCGGGCAATGAGAGTGCCACCGGCGGGAAGTGTAAAGTCAATTGGACCGCCGTTTGTCGCCCTACCTACCTCGGCGGTTTGGGTATCCTTAACATGGATAAATTTGCAAGAGCTCTTCGCCTACGTTGGCCTTGGCTTGCTTGGACTTCGCCGGAAAAGCCTTGGGTTGGTATGGAGGACCCGTGCAACAAGGAGGACTTGGAGCTCTTCGCCTCCTTGACCAAAGTCACCATTGGCGATGGCAACAAGGCTAGCTTCTGGAATGACCCGTGGGCCGATGGCCTTTGCCCCAAGCACATTGCACCTTCCATTTATGCTATCTCCAAGAGGAAAACTTGGAACGTCCGGAAGTCAATCAACAATGAAGCGTGGATCCTACACCTTGACATTTCCGCGGGCCTTTCGGTCCAAAACCTACATGAATTTACCTTGCTTTGGCAACATACTTCGCAAATCACTCTACAAGACGACGTGCCGGACTCTATCGTTTGGAAGCTCACCGCGAATGGAGCATACTCTTGCTCGTCGGCCTACAAGGCGCAATTCGCCGGCACCATCCGCTCATCCATGGAGGCGGTCGTTTGGAAGGCTTGGGCGCCCCCAAAATGCAAGCTCTTCTCTTGGCTTATTATTCAAAATCGGGTTTGGACGGCGGACCGCCTTGCGAGACGCGGGTGGCCCAATGGGAGGATTTGCCCCCTTTGTCGTTGCCATGACGAGTCGGCGGCCCATCTTATGTTCAAATGCCGCCTCTCCGTTCGCCTGTGGACCATGATTAGGGATTGGCTTCACATCCATGACTTTGACCCCGCATCATGGGATGAATTTGATAGCGTGGAACATTGGTGGACTTCCATCGCTCTTGCTCATGGCGGTAGAAGGAAGGCTATGGCCTCACTCCTCATGCTTGTCGCTTGGGAGATTTGGAATGAGAGGAATGCGAGAACCTTCAAAAACAAGAGTACTATGCCAACCATCATCTTTGATAGAATTAAGACGGAAGCTAGAACTTGGGTTCTAGCCGGTGCGAAACATTTGGGTCTTTTGATTGCGGGAGAATAGACTTTTTTCCCTCGGTGTGGTTGTAACTCTTAAACTGTGTTCCATGACTTCTTCTTATTTAATGAATTAAGGCAAATCTTTTGCCTTTCTTTCAAAAAAAAAAACTCTCGCCTACACACACAAAACAAAAAAGCGGATCCATACATGCTACATCCTTCCTTCATACTACCTCCATCCTAAGACTTAAGGCCTATATTTTTTTTAGAAAATCAAACTATGTTAAGTTTGATTAAGTTTTTATAAAAAATTATTAACATGTCAAATACAAATTAATATTATTAGATAGATAATGAAATATATTTTCATGTGCTATCTACAAAATATCATATTTATTGATAAATTATTCTAAAATTTTAGTCAAACTTTATTTGTTTTGACTTTTCCAAAAAAATATAAGCCTTAAACCTTGGGATGGAGGTAGTATATGAATACAAAGCTCACATAATCTTCATCAAACCAAAAATTAATCCACATATAAGTATATTTTGATGTACGTTGGTATCAATACAAATCTGACAATATCAATGTCTTTTTTTAGAGCAACCACGTATTTCATTAATAGAAAATAAAGTTACATCAACCAACAAACGTGGAAACTGAGAAACGGACCAGGAGAAAATATATTTCCTGAAAACTTTGCAGATAGAACCTTAAAACATGAAAAAATACAGAACCATCCTAGGATTTTCTGCACTCACCAAAACTAGCGGCCGACGCCAACCTCCAATGCCGCCTAAGCACACGTTTCAGGAGACATCGAGCCTTCACCATTGCCAGATCCAAAGAAGCACCATCGCCAATGAGGCTTTGTGAGTCGATGAACATATCCGCTGCAACCAGCGAGGCACATGTCGTTGTGGCACGTCGACCGGGGGACGTCCCCGTGCTTCCTTGAACCAAGATCCACCGCATCCCGTCGACGAAGTCGGGGAACAACGACAGATCCACCACCTCCGGACCAATATCCTCGCTCTAGAGCATCCACCTCGCCCCGATCCCCAGCATCATCATGGAAAACGACGAACGCCAGCGACACGTCAAGAAACAGATCTCACCAGATCTGAAGAGCGGTGAGAAGACCAGGCTGTCGATCCGAAGAAACGACAAGCACACGTTGCCATCAACTTCGAGACGCTGCCGTGAAGGTTGCCGCCGGTGTGGGAGTAGAGTTGAGGCAGGTTTATTCGCCCGGGGGTCGCTCCCACCACCCCAACAACGCACCACAGCAGACAAACCCTAACCCTAACTACAGAGCGGAGGAACGAGGTCCCCCCTCCCTCCTGTGGCCGGAGCGACAAGGAAGGAGAGAGAACCGATGCCTTGGCTAGTGGAGATGGGCGCCGCCGCCTAGGGGAGGACGAGCGAACGAGATCTATTGACAATATCAATGTTGTGGTACAACATAATCCAGATATTTTTGCTTACCCTTTTTTTTAAATCAGAAACCATCTTAAATAAAATGTGCGACTTATTTGTGGAAACGGAGGGGGTTAGGGAAACCAATCCCACCATTGGTTATGCTCCATTCTTTTACAAAACATCTAACAACTCACACTTATCCTTTCTCCTTTCCCCACCACTATAATAGTGTAAAAGCAAAATCATCGAGCTACATAACATAGGTTTGTGTCTTGATAGATTAAACGGCAACACAAATTATTTTTGTTCTATGTAATACCAAGCACCGCACGAGCGCAAATGGACCGCACCCCACGAGTGCGTCTATTTTGGAGCAAAATCAGCCCAAATTTGGGATGGGTATGCAGTCACGCAGACAGGCCAAGCGAGGTTCGCGAGGCGCGAGTATTTGTCCGCCATGGACCCGCGAGCCAGCCACACTACGTACCGGTCGCACCCTCCTTCCCGAGCTCCCACCCCCTGTCGCCCCTCTTTCGCGGTCTCGCAGTGATCGGCGGCAACGACCGATTTGGGCATTGGTTTCAGCTGCACATCGTGCAACACTTGCCCGAGCCTCTCGGCGCAGTTGCATAGAGGCCAAGTGCCGCGCTAGAGGTTTGTGCCCCGGTCACCACCCCTCCGTGGTCCGTGACACCCGCAACGTATTTGACTCTAGTCCCTGCCGGCCGACAAGGTAATTTTTAGACCTCTTAGTCCATTTTTTTGTTGCACAGCTGTGTGTGTACCGTTGCTAATTGTAGATCATGGCTGATAGTTCTGACGATTTTTTCTACGACACCACCATCGACTCATCGCCGGATGAGTTCGACAATGACACCGAGATCCTACCAGTCGTGGCCCTTCTCGTTTAGGACATGGGGAACCATGTAGAACAGTGTAGGGCATCGTTCAAGGGATGCATTGCGGCGAGGCCGCATGATCGGGAGGCTGGGCTATGAGCAACTTTGGCGGATTATTTTCATCAGACCGTTCCATTGTTCAAAGCACTATATTTTTGCGGCGTTTTTGGATGTCAAGGAAGCTCTCCCCGAAGATTATGCACGGAGTGAGGTTCTACGATGACTACTTCAACTTGAAAAGGGATGCCATAGGTAAACTTGGCTTCACTTTTTATCAGAAATGCAATCAATGCCCTACAACTATAAAGATGCTCAGGGTATCCGTTGATCTAGTGGATAAGTACATTCGCATGAGCGAATCCACTGATAGGCTCTTGGCAATCAATGCCGCTCGAGGATTTCTTGTTATGCTTGAAAGCATAGATTGCATGCACTGGAAATGAAAGATCTATCCATTCGTGTAGCACAAGCAGTGCTATTTGTGCTGCTATTTTACGTGATTTGTCAATATTTTTTGTACTTATTCAAAAACCGTGGCCTATGTTCTGAAATCATATTAAAAAGATAGCCCCAACAAAACAAGGCAGCGGACCAACGCCCTCTTTGATATCTGCCGACCACTGCATGCGGACCAAAGCGGACATAGATATCCGGAACGGTGTGGCCTGTTGGAGGGGGCCCTCAGAGCATCTCCAGTCGCGTCCCTCAAACCGTCCCCCAAACCGCGTCGGATTGAGTGTTTGGGGACGTGTTTTCGTTCGTGTCGCGTTTGGGGGACGTCGCTCCCCAGTCACGTCCCCCAAACCAAATTTCGCAAATTTTAAACTTAAACGAGATTCATCCAAACTTACCATATATTACATAGATTCGAACGAAATTTGACTAAATTTAAACTAAACCTAATCTAGAAGTACTTGCGGCGGCCGGAGGCGTCGTAGTACTGGTGGAAGTTGTACATGTCGTCGGTGACGACCTCCTGCTTGACGCGCTCCTCGACGGGCTCGTCCTTCACCAAGCCGCTTGGTCCTGTCTCGCCGTCGTCGGTGAGGTCCACCAGCGGCTTGCCGGAGTCGCGGATGGACATGGCGATCGCCGCGTCGAGGTCGCCCCTCCAGGCGTCCTTGTCGTTCATGGACGCCAAGAACGCCGCCCGCAGCCCTGGGCAGTCCTCGGGGTCGTCGCTGTTGGCGATGAGCCGCTGCTGCCGCCGTACCGCCGCCGCGCTCGCGACGTTTCCTCCGGCTCCTCCTTCACCTCCGGCCGGGATGAGGAGGGCGCCGCCGCGCTCCCTTGCTGACGCCGGCTGCCGCTGCCGCCACACCTCGTGTTGACGGGTGTCGCCGGCTCCTCCTTGACCTCCCGTTTAGGGACGGTGTGGCGCCGACCGGTACGACGAGGACGGCGTCGATCGCGCCGGCCCTGAGGAAGAAGAGTGCGAGGAGGACGAGTACGTCGTCCTCCTCGGCTGCCATTGAGGAGACGGCGGCGGTGACGACGGCATCTCCAACCTTGGAGCGCCGTTGCGGATGCCGCAGATGACGTTCTCGAGGGTGCGCCCCGGAACGCCCCAGAACAGGGTGCGGCCATCCTTGTTACAGCTGTTGGGGCCGCCGATGAGGTTGTCGGTGATGTACATCTCGACGTCGTACTTCGCCTTGAAGTACGTCGTCCAGCGTCGTTGTTGTCGGCCGCCCACGTCGGATCCAACCGCTCCTCTGCGGTGAGTTGAGCCCGACGGGCCTTGATGGCGTCCCTCCATTGGTCCGTGCGCGGCTTCGGCGGCGGAACGCCAATGCCGTTCACGGCCATCTTCCGCCCGCCGCTTGGCAGCCGCATGTCCGGCGGGACTGGATACCGGCCTTGTACAGCGCCACGCTCCCGCACGATGAGGCTGCCGCGCCGGCCGCGCCGCGGCGATCTTGTGGGAGGACGAGCTCGACATTTTTGGAGCGGCGAGGAGAAGATGGAAGGGGAGGCGCGGCGGCGAGAAGGTTTATGAGCGCGAGAACTGCAGGGCGTCTTAAAACAGCGCGGCGGTGGTTGCACGCAATAACGCCGGCGCGGACGGCCACGCGGCCTTCCACGATGAGACGCGTCCATGCGTCGCCTGGGAAAACAGGGACGCCATTAACGTCGCTTGACCAAAGGTAGGCGACGGGGTTTTAGCCTTCCGAGCCGCTGACGGGTCGGGCCCGCGTCGGTTCGCTTTTCGTTGTGTCCGGCGTGCCCGGGCGTCCCCTGTGGGATGGGGACGGGCTCGGGGCGCCGGACACCGTATCGGGGCGCGCCGGACAAAAATGGGCTTTGGGGGACGCAGCTGGAACGCATTTTTTGACTCGCGCGCCCCAAATCCCTTTGGGGGACGGTTTGGGGACGCGACTGGAGATGCTCTTAGAGCATCTCCAACGTGGCCACCAAAACAGATACGTTGGGCCGTTTGTTTTGGGTCTTTTGGACGGCCGCACGGACACCCGGACAGCGGTCCGCGTTCGAGTGTCCGTTTGGGTGCACCCAACGCGCGGACGCATCGCAAATGTGGAGAAAATCGAAAAAAAAATGTAAACTTAAACGAAATTTCGTTAAGCATGTGCCCTATTTTGGACAAATTTGTACATAAGCTCTATTTTGGGAAAATTTAAACTACCAAAAGAAGCCCTCTATATGGGCTTTAAACTTAAAAACAAATAAAAAAACCCCTCTATTAGGGTTTGAGGAGGACGCGGTGGCCGCTGGTGCGCCGCCTAGTCCCTGTGGGCGTCGTCGCCGTCGGCGTCGATGACGTCCCTGGGCGGGGAGGCGCTGTTGTGGCTCGACCGCGCCGGGGAATCCGGCCACGGCTACCATAGGGCCTCCTCCCAGGCCGAGTGGGGGTCCGGAGCCGCCCGCTTCTCCGCCGCAGCGGCTCGGAGTTGCGCCTCCTCCCTGAAGCGCAGCTCCCTGTCCTGCCAGGCGAGGCGCCTGGCCTTCTGGCGCCTCTCCTGCTCCGCGAGGCGCCTGACCTCCTGGCGCATCTCCTCCTCGCGGCGGAGCCTGGCCTCCTCGCGCCGCCGCGCCACTGCCTCCTCCTGGCTGACCTGCTCGAGCAAGGCCCAGGCCTCGGCGTCCTCGATCGTTGTCGGGCCTCCTCCTCCATCGCGGAGGTGCGAATGGCCGCCGCGAGGTGCGGCCACTTTGCCTCCCCCTCCGCCGTGGACAGCGCCAGAGCGGCGCGCAGGTCGGGGTCTTCTTCCTCCTCCGGCTTTGGCAGCAGCAGCGGCGCGTGTTTCCTTCGGCCCGCAGCGCCGACGGAGGATGGTGGCTGCTGCTGGCCTCGTTGTTATTGGCGTTGGGAGAAAACCTTCTCTTCAGGGCCATGGCGGCGGTTGCGCGTGCGTGCGGAACCGTCGAGTGGAAGTGAGTGGGGAGTGGACTGAACAGGGACAGATCCCTCCCAGTCCACATTTAATAGGGCGCCCACTCCCACCGACAGCTGGGCCCAAGGGAGCCGAGCAGGCGAGCAGGCGGACGCGACCGGACGCCGCGTGCCATCCGCGGCCATGCAAACCTAGCCCAGATTTGGGCCGGGTTTGCGTCGTCCTGGACACCCGCGGCCATCCGCATTTGCGATGCGTAGCCATGTTGGGCCGCAGATTTGTCCGGTTGGACCTATCCGGACGCGCGGGCGCGGGATGGGTCGCCGCGTTGGAGATGCCCATAGGCTTGTTCCATAAGGGCATCTCCAACGGGGCCCGCGTCCGTTTGTGTCGGCCGAAATGGTCGAAATCGTCCGCGTGTCCGTTTGCGTCGAGGGTGGCTCCAGCGGCACGACGCATAAATTCTTTTTTCTATTCATAAAGTCATAATTTACATTAATAAAAACATAAAAAGGCCATAAAAGCGTGGTAAAAGTAGGTACTGCCTACTGGTCGTCGTCGCTGATGAGGTTGATGAACTCCGGCGTCAGCCATGGAAGCTGGTACGCCGGCGGTGGAGGAGGTAGGGCAGGTTGCGGCAACTACGGCCTGTCCGTTGCCTACGCAGGAGGCTGTGGTGAAGGTGGCCAGGGATGCCAGGCCGGAGCATCAGCCGGAGCGCGGTCGTTGGAACGCGTCGGCGTGGCCGGAGGAGTCGCCGGCCTCCCCTACGCGTGCGTGGACTTGCGGAGCTGGATTGTGAGCCCATCCCACAAAGCAAGCTCGTTGAGCTCGTCGACCTCGCTGTTGGCCAATTCCATGGCAATGGCCTCTTCCTCGGTAATGTCCGGCGGCTGGGTCTCTGGATCCCACGCCGGCCCGCCGTCATCGTGGTCGTACTCTGTCATGTCCGCGTCCTCGTCTGCGTCATCCTGGTCGTTCTCTTCTTCTTCCGCGGCGATCTTGCGGTCGAAGCAGTCGATGTCGCCGAGGTAGCCAGCGTGGCGGCGCGCGTCGAACTCCCACGTCTCGAAAGAGATCTAGTTGTACGAGTTGAGCGCGTACGCCTGATCTTCCCGAAGATCCGGCGGCAAGATCGCTCGGCGGCGGCGCACCTCGTCCCGTCGCTCTCGGCCCCGCGGCACTGGAGGGACCGGCACACGCCTCGAGTTGAGGTACCAGCCCAGCAGGTTTGCGTCCGGCCATGGTACCGGCCGGTTTTCCGGCGGCGAGCGACGCGGACGTCCCGACCGTGGCTTCTTGCCGGACCGCGAGCCGCTAGCCTCGTGGTCGTTCTTGGTCTTGTGGAACGGCCAGCATTTCTTCCCCATGGCGTCGGTCAGGTGGATAGTGTGGTCTCTGGCAATGGTGTGGTCGGGGAAATGGGTGCCGGCAGCGTCCCTTTAAGAGGCTCGGACGCCATCTCGCCATCAATGTCCTGCCACTGCGACGCCGCCCAGCAGCGCACACTCGCGGAAGCCGGGGCGCGCCATTAACACGGCCCTGGAAAAGCTGCACCGCGCCGCCCGTAAGTAATGTCGCGGAAGACGAAGCAGTTCTGCCCCTGCAAGGCGGGGCCGTGCGAGGACCGGGCAGATGGGACCGGCACGCGCCTCGAGTTGAGGTACCAGCCCCCTCCAGGCAGGTTTGCGTCCGGCCATGGTACCGGCCGGTTTACCTCCGAAAGTCGGCGCGCGAGCTCGACGCGGACGTACCGCCCGACCCGTGGCTTCTTGCCGGACCGTGAGCCGCTAGCCTCGTGGTCGTTCTTGGTCTTGCGGAACGGCTAGCATTTCTTCCCCATTGCGTCGGTCGGGTGGATAGTGTGGGCTCTGAAAATGATGTGGTCGGGGAAATGGGCGCCGGCAGCGTCCCTTTAAGAGGCTCGGACATCATCCTGCCACTGCGACGCCGCCCAGCAGCGCACGCTCGCGGAAGCGAGGCGCGCCATTAACACAGCCCTGGAAAAGCTGCAGCGCGCCGCCCGTAAGTAATGCCGCGAAAGACGAAGCAGTTGTGCCCCTGCCAAGCGGGCTCGTGCGAGGACCGGGCGGACGACCGCTGTGTCCGCGCATCGTGGTCACTATGAGTCGTCCCGCTGGAGGTGGTGCCAGACGCATGTTCGGCCCGAACGGACGCAAATGGACGAGCGTCTGTTTGCGTCGCCCCGTTGCAGATGCCTAACAATTTACATGTGTGTGAGTGTTTGAGGCTATGTCCAGCACTACCAGGTTTCCCCGTATGGACTGGGCCGGGGCATGATTATTGGGGTTGTGCCAAACAAAATGTTGCTAGTATTTGTTCAAAAAAAGATGTTGCTAGTATGGATAATATTTTTCTATATGACATCACAATAGCCTAATTGGGAGGGCTATTGAAAGCGCCGCCAGATGCTCTGATTTTTGTTAGGCGTGTTCGTTCTAGTGTCCATAACAATTAAGATGTGTGGGAACACTTGATCGTCACCAATACGAACATTTCTCCAGATATAACAATGATTTTTCAAGCTAAATATAGTAGTAACACTTTAGTTCCCTATGGCCAGAAAAACACTATAACTCATACAGAAGCCAGTATAATTTTCTTCAGATGCTTCACACCAATCATGCCACAATATAGGCGACAGATACAGATTGGAGGGAACGATGCATAGGACCATGTCAGTGTCTCTCCGTATAGCCACATAATCGGTATGAGGACAAGAACGAAAATGAGTCGTCTCCGGTGCCTCAGTTGCCGCCCTGCCCATGATATTCTGAATTCCTAGTGCCCATGCCCGTCTTATCGTCACCACCAACACCGTATCCGGACCGAATCACCAAAAAAGCTCCTGCGGGAACATATTGGCCGTCCAGTGATACGGTTGGTGCACAAGCGGCGGTTGTGCAGGCCGCATCATCTCCGCTTGAAAAACTTCTCCTAGGTGTAGTCATGATCATGCTATCCCTCATGTACTAGGAGCGAAGCTACAGAATTATCCTTCTCTGTTTCCCGTTGAACTACTACTCACATTTTTCCGATTCGGATTTCGGTGTTACAAATGACACTGCAGGACTGCACTACTGCTGATGCTGCTCTAGCGGTGGCCTACACATGGCGCTTTTCACTTGTAAATTTCTGCTGCTGTTATGCATCATTGAACAGATCGTGATGTTGTTAGTATTTAAAATTTGTCACGTTTTTTTTCTACAGAATAAGTCGATTACGTTGCCTATTTTGTTACCGAGCAAACTTGAGTGTATATGGACGTGGCTCGAGATTTAGCCCAATTTGTTGTTCGCCACTAGTTTGCCTTTAATTGAAACGAATTTAGTTTGTTTCTTTCATCGTTTGCTTTTTTGTAGGTCTATCTTTCTTTGGTTTTGTGCCCGGTCCCTACCGGCATCCCCAAGGTGGAGGCGACATCCGTATTGAACTAAAGTCTCTTCGGCCACTTCCTACCTCGTGTGCGTTCAACTCGGAGCTAACGAAGGGCCCGTGAGGGTTTGGGTTGCCGGATCTATTGATTCTCTTTAGATCTTGGTAATTGATAGATGATTCTCTTTGGATCTTGGCAATTTATGTTTCTATCAAGGGATTTTTTCTAGCTGTGGGGATCTCTGGATTGTCAAGGAGCTTCATCGAAGGTTACTTCTTCCTCCTTGTCTTCGGGACGAATGTGGTATTATAAACCTGTTCGGCCATTTCCTGTCCACAACCAACAGTGGCGTTGGCGCTATGTCGACACGGTCTGGAAGTTGAAGATGAAGGGTATCTCAATTTTTTATTGTAACTTTTTTTCTTGTGGTGCTTTATATTGTCATATGTTTCTTTTAATACTATTGTCCTTTTCACACAAAAAATTAATGATTTATTTATTTTTGTTTCTCTTTATGTATTTTGAATTCGTTCTTTTAGTTCTAGAGAATGTAAACCCACATCTTGTGAACACCCACAAACTTATTTTAAAATTTTATGGCACTTACAAAATTGAATTTTATGCAGTGATATCATGCTATCATGTGAGGTTTGGTACCCCTAGATATTTTCTCTCCGTGCACATGTAAAAAAGCTAGTAATTTACATGTGGGAGCACTCACAATACTATAAATTTACACAACAAAAAGCTAGTAGCAATTTGCACTTAGGACTATAGTGCATACATAGTGACGACGAAGCTAGCAACTTACACGTGTGATGTATTTACAAAAACCTAGTTATTTACATGTAGGACCCATTGCACGTACATGTTAATAGAAAAAATTGTAATTTACATGTAAATACATATTAAACGGTAAAATAGTAATTTACATGTATGACCATTGTATATACGCGTTAGCAAAATTGAAATTTGCATCTAAATGTAGGAACATTATATATACACCAAAAATGTAATTTATGTATCAATAAAACCAGCACCGGTCTACAGTCCCGGAGAAGAAAACGCGAGCAAAGAAAAAAAACCAAACAATGTCCAAATCTCAAAGATGATTCATTGGAAGAAAATTTTGACTTGGCAGGAAACGAAAACACTGGACAGTAAACTAACAAAAGTGAGTATTAATGGAGAAAACTCACACAGTTTTATTTCCTGTTGTAAACCAAACTAATATTACTTGTGTTTTAATTTTCGTAGGACTGATGATAGACTTATTAAAAAAGAATCATGACAAAGATCTTCCGGGTTCTTATACTTTTATTTTCTTTAGAGGCTCAAATGTACATCTTTTTAATTTTCTGTTAAAGAGATCTGCACAAATGACGCACTTCTCACTGCGAAGTACGGGTGTAAATGGATTAGATCGGATCATATTTTGCTTTTACCATATCCTATACCATATTTTCTCAATGAATCTGGAGCGGATCAGATAATGACGAGTTCCGGATTCGAATACGGATATGTGAGACAATGGATTCGGAACGGAAATGGAGATTCGGGGCGAAGACAAAATTAATCAGATATGTGTATGGTAGGGGCGATAAAACCGAGATATGGTTTAATAGCCAAGGATCCTAAATTTTTTGGACTCCATAATGGACAAAAACGGATTACTCGAATAAAAACCATCGAATTATCCTAAATAATTTATGGATACGGATATTCAGGTGCTATTTCATACCATATCTTATACCGTATCTAGTGTCAACTTCAGAATCGGATATCCTTATCTGCCGAATAACATTAAACCAGATATTTTTCGATAAAGGGAATATATTAATATCAGAAGATACCAATTACACTCAGTCTCTGCAATAGCGCAACAACCTAATAGCAGCATGGATGCACACAACCAAAAAAGAGAAAAGAAAACTAAGAAACAAAAATCCCGCTACAGTATCTCAGGCCTATCAACAGCAATACATCCACCACCAAGACAACACCTGAAATACGACTCTCCAAAAGCGACGCCTCCAAGAAGGGAACAGTGCACCAGCGCCGTCGTCGCTCGATCAAAGATCTTAGGTTTCACCCTGAAGATAGTCCCCGCTCTCAAAACAATGCCTCCAACAAGGTCATTGCTAGATACAACCAGTTAAGGCCAGACCTTGGGTTTTCACGCTGAAAGATAGGACTGAACTTCACATGTGTTGCCGCCCCCACTGTCATACCACTGCTGCAAAGCCCGGAACACCACGCAAGCTCCTCAACATCGCGGAGACTTGAACCTCCCTTATCTAGTCCTCCAATCCGGCCTTCATGATATTCTTTTTTTTTGAAACGGAGGTGACGAGGCGGTTCCTCGGCAATGCCCACCATGAGGGGTTTGGGTTTTAGAGAAAGGCGACGACGGAAGTTCCGGGAGAGAGAGAAGGCACGACGTACCTAGGTTCACGTCCCCGCGGTGGAGGATCGCTACGTCCTGCTAGCAATCCACTATATGAATATATGTGTACAGGGGTCGCCATAAACGGAGTTGTTGTATCTAGTCTAGTTCTAATCTGCGGGTTGCGATGTCTAGGCGTGTCGCCTCTATGATTTATGTTTCTGAATATGTGTGTCTAAGGGGTGCCCCTGCCTGACTTTATATATCAGCCAAGCTAGGGTTTACAAGAGTCCTAGTAGGATTCGTATTGGAGTCTTCTTTCTTGTAATTCAAGTTGATATTCCCTGTGGGTCCAGCTTGTTGAGTCCTTGCGCTGGTCCATCTTCATAATCTGCACCGGGGCAATGTCGGGTACCCGAAGGGTTATGCCCACATCAGTAGCCCCCGAGTGTCTGGCCGAAGTGAAGCTTCGGGCAGGGACTGAAGTTGTCATCGTCTGATTGTCTTGATCGATCATCTGTTGAATGTTAAATCTTGTGCTTGATGTAGAGTCAAAGTTGTTTTTTTTTGGGTACGCGAAGCGCTCCCGATGGGAGTAGCCCCTGAGTCTATGGGCGGGTGCTTGCAGCCGTGCATAGACTCAAGTTGTACTACTCGAAGATCTTGATGTTGATGCCAACATCTTCGGATTTATTCTTCTTTGTCAACGAGGCTGCAATCTTTTTATCGGGTGCGCGACCAGCGCTGCCGATGGGAGTAGCTCCCAAGCCTGTAGATGAATATGAAACAGTCATGTATAGGGTGTAAAAAATGCTGAGTCGAATACCATAGACTTCTTTGAGTTCCGAGAACATTTGGATGCTTTTGATGATGTTGATGATTTTGATGATGTCAGAGATAGAGAAATTGATGATTTTGACGATATCATAGATAGATGAGTTGATGATTTTGACGATGTCACAGAGGAATCGATGATTTTGATGATGTCCCGAAGGAGTCGATGATTAAGATGATGTCCCGGAGGAGTCGATGATTTGGATGATGTCCCGGAGGAGTCGATGATTTGGATGATGTCACGGAGGAGTATATTTTTTTCAGGTGCGCGTCCAGCGCTCCCAATGGGAGTAGCCCCCGAGTCTAGGCACGGATGCTTGCAACCGTGTGTAGACTCAAGTCGAGCAACCCGATGTTATAGTTTTCTTCAGATGCTGCTCAAATTTTTGTTGAGCAAACCTTGATGCTCTTCTTTTTGGCATCGGTATTATGATGCTTGTGTATGAAAGTTATCGGGAACAATTCCTTTGAGTGATCAGCTCACGTTGCAGGTTTGATGAACCTGTCGTATTTGCAACTTTGGTTCAACCGATGAAGTATGTTTTGGCGACAGCCCCCGAACGAATCGAAGAAACTATGTCTGCCGTTGACTCCGTCGCTCTTTAGTACTTCTGTAGTTTAAAGTACCGGCATGAATCTTTTTTGTAAGTAATTTTTACCCTTGCTATTAGAAGCACTCCTGTATTCTGAGGCTTTAGCAAAAGGATAGTTGTATATTTCGATAAGGAGTCTTCATATCCTCTTGAATTCCAGCGAACCGGCCGCGCTCCCGATGGAAGTAAGAGTGTAAGGAGTCTTCATATTTTCTTGAATTCCAGTGCTCCCGATGCTCCCGATGGGAGTAAGTGTAAGGAGTTTTCATATTTTCTTGGATTCTAGTGCTCCCGGTGGGAGTAGACGCAATAGTTCAAAGATATTCCAGGAGCCCACGAGTAATTCCAGCGCTCTCGATGGGAGCGCATCGGATCAATATTATATAAGATGATATCCATTGAATATTCCAGTCGATGAATCCACTGACCCGAGAATATATCAGATCAATATTATATAGCCATAGGAGATAAATCCATTAATAACCATAGGTGATGAACTCATTGACTCAGCTATGACAAGCCCAATGTGAAAGTAGGTCGCATGGTGGACACAGTCGAAGTAATTGCGCAATCAGAAATAGTTGATATGGCAGGCGCAGTTGAAGTAGTCACACGGCCAGAAATAGTTCATGTGGTGGGCGCAGTCAAAATAGTTGCGCCACCAAAGATAGTCCATGCGGTAGACGCAGTCAAAATAGTTGCGCCACCAAAGATAATCCATGTGGTGGGTGCAGTCGAAATAATTCCGCCGCCATAAATAGTCGATGTAGCAGCGTAGTTGAAGTAATCGTCCGTCCAGAAATAGTTGATGTGGCCGCGCAGCGCCTGGCCGGCGTGACCAATGACGAAGACGTAGTTGATATGGCGGATCTACGACTGGTGAACACCCGAATATATCCAATCCGCAATGTCGGGTTCATGACAGGTGAGCCCCCAGTATGACAAGTGCGTGACGGCGGTAGCGGTCGTCCGAGCAGAGTACTCGAAGCTTTGTTTCAATCTGCAGTTATATTGTGGCGCAAAATCCTTCGCACAAATAATAGTACGAACCGAAGAATATTTGGCTAAATAAATTTTGCAAGTAGTAATTAATTGAAAATATAGCACCTGATATTTTTTATCGGGTGTTCATCGCTGATGAACTTGGATGGTTTGATTCATGTAGGGGAGTAGTAGTCAATGAGGTGGACGTGTGATGGCGACAGGGTCGACAAAGCTAAGTAATAAGCTTATTCCCAATCTGCAGTTATATTACGGTGCAAAAAACTACGCGCAAATAGTACCAGCCGAAAAATATTTGGTGAAATATTTTTTGCGTAATTAGAAATATAGCACCTGATAATCTTTAGGCCGGATGATGAATTCGTGATGGTGATACGATGTAGTAACAATCGTAGACGTGACAGACGGGTCGTGCTATGGCGAGAACTTTGGCTGCTTGATGACAACGCTATGAACATTTGTCGGCAGCATCCAATCTAGATTTGATCCCGTGCTTGATTCTTTAAGTGCCTTCAAGATTGATTTCTCATAGTAATAATCGCTCAATAATTTTCATTGGAGTTAGATCAAATAAGCTAAGCATCAAAGGAAAATTAGATGTATGCCACCCAGTTCTTGTGCCGATCAAGAAGCTGTCCCTTGCACTCCTAGATAGTGCATGCAGATGTTTGAGAAAAAAATAGATCACGTAATGGAGTAGTAAGCTCGGCAGAAACGATCTGACCATGATGTCGCTGATGATTTTTGTCTTCCGGTTTTGGTCCAGGTGCCTGCCGATCTAGACTTGAGATTTTGTGCGTGCCTGACACGAGGCTGCCGATGACTTCTCTGTAGCGGCTATACGGATGTTGCTGAAGCAGTTCCCATAGTTGATGATAACGTTGCCAATGAATCGGCCAGATGGGATCTGGTGAATGTTGATGAAGAAGCCGATGCTGATGATGTTTATCATGAACTTGACGTATCCCGCCCTGATCTCGCCCAGATGACAAAATTCAGTCGCCGCATCCCCACAGACGGCGCCAATTGACGAGGAGGTTCCTCGGCAATTCCCACCATGAGGGGCTTGGGTTTTAGAGAAATGCAACGACGGAAGTTCCGGGAGCGAGAGAAGGCACGACGTACCCAGGTTCACGTCCCCGCGGTGGAGGATCGCTACTTCCTGCTAGCAATCCACTATATGAATATATGTGTACAGGGGGCCGCCATAAACGGAGTTGTTGTATGTAGTCTAGTTCTAATCTGCGGGTTGCGATGTCGAGGCGTGTCGCCTCTATGATTTATGTTTCTGAATATATGTGTCTAAGGGGTGCCCCTGCCTGGCTTTATATATCAGCCAAGCTAGGGTTTACAAGAGTCCTAGTAGGATTCGTATTGGAGTCTTCTTTCTTGTAATTCAAGTTGATATTCCTTGTAGATCCAGCTTGTTGAGTCATTGCGCTGGTCCATCTTCATAATCTGCACCCGGTATGGCAATGTCGGGTACCCGAAGGGTTATGCCCACATCATGAGGCAAAAGCTTTGCCTCATCCATTAATTGAGCACAAGGTGCACGCTTTTTAGGAGAAAATCAGGCAAAAACCTACAAACAACAAGGCCACGCCCAAACCACGACTACCCCCAAGGGCACACCCAGCCACCCTGGCTACCCACAAAAGCTACACAACTGTGAAGCTCAAGTCGGCCTATGCCAAACAGATGGCTCCTCGAGTAGAGGCTGGCAGCTCCGATTCTGAAGACGAGCCTTGGAGAGGAGATGCGCAAGACCCGCTCGCCGAATAGGACCTTCAACAGACTGCCCCTCAAAGGTCATCGTACACCGCCCAAAGGCGGCTTCGACTTCACAGCGAGACGAGACCAACACGAAGACATTCGAACACGCCGGAACGGAGCCGACTAACACGGTCTTGATGCCACCAACCCTTGGTCATCACCATTGTCGTTGCCTGGCAAGCCTCCACCTGGAACACCCGACCACCTCCGTCTTCCGCAAGCCCTCCAGTCAGTGCCAACTCCAAGAATGAGGCCTCAATAGGTGAGTGACGCGAGGCGCTGATACGTCTCAAACGTATCTATAATTTCTTATGTTACATGCTACTTTTATGACAATACTTGAATGTTTTATACATACTTTACAACATTATTATACATTTTCCGGCACTAACCTATTAACAAGATGCCGAAGCGCCAGTTTCTGCTGTTTTTGGTTTCGAAATCCTAGTAAGGAAATATTCTCGGAATTGGACAAAATCAACGCCCAGGGTCCTATTTTTACACGAAGCTACGAAGACCGAGGGGAAAGGAAGTGGGGCCGAGGCGGCCACACAAGGGCGGGCGCCCAAGCCTGGCGCGCCCTGTTGTGTGGGCCCCTCGTGTGACCCCCGGTCCATTCTTTTACATCTGAATACATTCTACTGCAATCATTGTTTCTTACTGTTCTTTGCAAACAAACACCATCTTCCACTCGATACGCTTAATCCTTTGTTTTCAACAAGCCGGTGAGATTGACAACCTCATGTTACGTTGGGGCAAAGTATCTTGATTGTGTTGTGCAGGTTCCACGTTGGCGCCGGTTTCACTAGTGTTGCGCCGCACTACACTCCTCCACCAACAACCTTCACGTGCTTCTTGGCTCCTACTGGTTCGATAACCTTGGTTTCATACTGAGGGAAACTTGCTTCTATACGCATCATACCTTCCACTTGGGGTTCCCAACGGACGTGTGCATCTACGCGTATCAAGCAAAATTTCTGGCGCCGTTGCCGGGGAGATCAAGACACGCTGCAAGGGGAGTCTCCACATCCAATCTCTTTACTTTGTTTTTGTCTTGCTTTACTTTACTTTATTTACTGTCTTGTTTGCTTCATATTAAAAACAAAAAAATTAGTTACTTTACTTTTTGTCTTATTTACTAGCTCTATATCAAAAACACAAAAAAACTAGTTACTTGTTTTTATTCTACTTGCCTAGTTTACTTTTATTACTGCTATAATGGGTACTCCTGAAAATACTAAGTTGTGTGATTTCACTAGCACAAATAATAATGATTTTATATGTACTCCTATTGCTCCACCTGCTACTAATTCTATGAAATTAAACCTGCTTTAAATCTTGTTATGAGAGAGCAATTTTCTGGTGTTAGTACTGATGATGCTGCTGCCCATCTTAATAATTTTGTTGAACTTTGTGAAATGCAAAAGTATAAGGATATAGATGGTGATATTATAAAATTGAAATTGTTTCCTTTCTCCTTAAGAGGAAGAGCTAAAGATTGGTTGCTTTCTTTGCATAAAAATAGTATTGATTCATGGACTAAATGTAAAGATGCTTTTATTGGTAAATATTATCCTCCTGCTAAGATTATATCTTTGAGAAGTAGCATTATGAACTTTAAACAATTTGATAATGAACATGTTGCTCAAGCATGGGAGAGAATGAAATCTTTGGTAAAGAATTGCCCAACCCATGGACTGACTACTTGGATGATCATCCAAACCTTTTATGCAGGATTGAATTTTCCTCGAGGAACCTATTGGATTCAGCTGCTGGAGGTACTTTTATGTCCATCACCCTGGGCGCCGCGACTAAACTACTTGATGATATGATGATCAAATACTCTGAATGGCACACTGAAAGAACTCCTCAAGGTAAGAAGGTAAATTTTATTGAAGAAACCTCTTCTTTGGGTGATAAGATTGATGCTATTATGTCTATGCTTGCAAATGGTAGATCTCATATTGATCCTAATAATGTTCCTTTAACTTCATTGGTTGCTCAAGAAGAAAATGTTGATGTGAATTTCATTAAGAGTAATAATTTCAACAACAATGCTTATAGGAATAATTATGGTAACAACAACTATAGGCCATATCCTTCTAATAATGGTAGTGGTTATGGTAATTCTTATGGTAATTCTTACAACAATAATAAGAGTGTACTCTCTGGTCTTGAAGTGATGCTTAAAGAATTTATTAGTACACAAACTGCTTTCAATAAAACTGTTGAAGAAAAGCTTGGTAAAATTGATGTTCTTGCTTCTAAGGTTGATAGTCTTGCTCTTGATGTTGATCTTTTAAAATTGAAAGTTATGCATGAGGAAGTTAAAGATGCTAGGTTTGCTAAAACAAATTCCATACAAGTTCGAATTAATGATAATATTAGAATGTTGGCTGAATTGCATGCTAGATGGGATAGAGAAGAAAAAGAAAAACTTGCTAAAGAGAATAATGTAGCTAAAGTTTGGACTATTACCACCACTAGTAATGATGATTCTACACATGTTGCTACACCTCCTACTATCAATGGTAAAATAATTGGTGTTGGCAATGTTTCTACTCCTAGTGCAAAGCGTGCAAAATTGTCTGAAACTGCTGAAACTGCTTGTGATAAAACTGCTGAAATTTTTCAAAATATTGGGTACAATGATTCCATTGCTGTAGAAGATAATGGTTTAGATTTTGATGATTGTCATATTACTGAAGTTATAAAGTTCTTACAAAAACTTGCTACAAGTCCTAATGCTAGTGCTATAAATTTAGCCTTCACAAAACATATTACAAATGCTCTCATTAAAGCTAGGGAAGAGAAATTAAAACTTGAAGCTTCTATACCTAGGAAGTTAGAAGATGGTTGGGAGCCCATCATTAAGATGAAATTCAATGATTTTGAATGTAATGCTTTATGTGATCTTGGTGCAAGTATTTCTGTTATGCCTAAGAAAATTTATGATATGCTTGACTTGCCACCATTGAAAAATTGTTATTTGGATGTTAATCTTGCTGATAATGTTAAAAAGAAACCTTTGGGGAGGATTGATAATGTTCGCATTACGGTTAACAATAACCTTGTCCCGTTGATTTTGTTGTCTTGGATATTGAATGCAATGCATCTTGTCCTATTGTGTTGGGAAGACCTTTTCTTCGAACTGTTGGTGCTGTTATTGATATGAAGGAAGGTAATATTAAATATCAATTTCCTCTCAAGAAAGGTATGGAACACTTCCCTAGAAAGAGAATGAAGTTGCCTTTTGATTCTATTATTAGAACAAGTTATGATGTTGATGCTTCATCTCTTGATGTTACTTGATTTTCACTTTCTGCGCCTAGCTGAAAGGCGTTAAAGAAAAGCACTTCTTGGGAGATAACCCATGTTTCATTTTATTTACTGTATTTTGAGTCTTGGAAGTTGTTTACTACTGTAGCAACCTCTCCTTATCATGTTTTTGTGCCAAGTAAAGTTTCTATGTTAAAGTTGATGCTAGATTTGGATTGCTGCGCAGAAACAGCATTTTTGTCTGTCACGAATTCGCGCAGATCTCTCTGTAGGAGAGTCAAAAAAATCTGAAAATTTACGTGAGTGATCCTCATATATGTACGCAACTTTCATTTGTTTTGAGTTTTTCCGTTTGATCAAGTTAAGTGCCCCTGCAAAATTCGTCTTTACGGACTGTTCTGTTTTTGACAAATTCTGCCTTTTATTTCGCATTGCCGCTTTTGCTATGTTGAATGAGTTTCTTTGTTCCATTAACTTTCAGAAGCTTTGTGCAATGTCCAGAAGTGTTAAGAATGATTGTGTCACCTCTGAATGTGTGAATTTTTAATTATGCACTAACCCTCTAATGAGTTTGCTTGAATTTTGGTGTGGAGAAAGTTTTCAAGGGTCAAGAGAAGAGGATGATATACTATGATCAAGAAGAGTGAAAGGTCTAAGCTTGGTGATGCCCCGGTGGTTCATCCCTGCATATTTTAAGAAGACTCTATCATCTAAGCTTGGGGATGCCCAAGGCATCCCCTTCTTCATCGACAACTTATCAGGTCACTTCTAGTGAAACTATATTTTTATTCCATCACATCTTATGTTCTTTACTTGGAGCGTCGGTTTGCTTTTATTTTTGTTTTGGTTTGAATAAAGTTGGATCCCATCATCCTTATATTGGAGATATTACACTTTCATATGGAACACTTGTGTTCTTAATTGTGCTTTAATGTTCATGGCGAAGGCTGAAATTGCTTCGTTAAATTGCTATTTGGTTGGAATCGAAAATGCTGCATATGGTTTGGAATAACTTGGCAATTGTTTGAGCTCTCATAGATCATGTTTAATCTCTTGCATCATGTAGTTTAATCTATTAATGAAGAACTACCGTAGACCTTGTTTAATTTGGTTTGCATGATTGGTCTCTCTAAATCTAGATATTTTCTGGTAAAGTGTTTGAACAACAAGGAAGACAATGTAGAGCCTTATAATGCTTGCAATATGTTCTTGTGTAAGTTTTGCTGTACCTGTTCATACTTGTGTTTGCTTCAAACAACCTTGCTAGCCCAAACCTTGTACTGAGAGGAAATGCTTCTCGTGCATCCAAACACCTTGAGCCAAAACCCATGTCATTTGTGTCCACCATATCTACCTACTATGTGGTATTTTTCTGCAATTCCAAAGTAAATTACTTGAGTGTTACCTTTAAAATTTCATTCCTTTATCTTTGCAATATATAGCTCATGAGACAAATAGCTTAAAAACTATTGTGGTGATGAATATGTAGTTATGTGTCTTAATTCTTATAAGTTGCTTGTTGAGCGGTAACCATGTTTCTGGGGACGCCATCAACTTTTTATCTTTGTTGGATATAATGTGAGATGCTATGCATGTTCGTCTTGTCCGAAGTAAGTGCGATTTCATGATCAAATGGTTTGAGTATGCATATGTTAGAGAAGAACATTGGGCAGCCAACTAAAGCCATGTATCATGGTGGAAGTTTCAGTTTGGACATACAACCTCAATCTCTTATGAGAATATTATTTGTTGATAAATGCTTAAGCATTGAAAGAGGAGTCCATTATCTGTTGTCTATGTTGTCCCGGTATGGATGTCTAAGTTGAGAATAATCAAAAGCGAGAAATCCAATGCGTGCTTTCTCCTTAGACCTTTGTACAGGCGGCATAGAGGTACCCTTTGTGACACTTGGTTGAAACATATGTCATGTGATGATAATCCGTGTTATCCGAGCTGATTAGGACAAGGTGCGAGCACTATTAGTACTCTATGCATGAGACTTGCAACTTGTAGGAAGTATTATGCATAGCACATATGAATTATTACTACCGTTGACAAAATTGTTTCTATGTTTTCAAAATAAAAGCTCTAGCACAAAAATAGTAATTAATGCTTCCCTCTGCGAAGGGCCATTCTTTTACTTTATGTTAAGTCAGCCTACCCACTTCTTTCTATCTTAGAAGCAAACACTTGTGTTAACTGTGTGCATTGATTCTTACATGTTTACTTATTGCACTTGTTATACTACTCTATGTTGACAAATATCCATGAGATATATATGTTACAAGTTGAAAGCAATTGCTGAAACTTAATCATCCTTTGTGTTGCTTCAATGCATTCTACTAAGAATTTATTGCTTATGAGTTAGCTCTTATGCAAGTCTTGTTGATACTTGTCTTGAAAGTACTATTCATGAAAAGTTTTGCTATATGATTCATTTGTTTAGTCATTATCTTTGTTAGCAACCTTTTGTTTCAGATCACTCCATTCATCTCATATGCTTTACAATAATGTTGATCAAGATTATGTTGGTAGCATGTCACTTCAGAAATTATTTGTGTTATCCTTTACCTACTCGAGAAGGAGTAGGAACTAAGTTTGGGGATGCTTGATACGTCTCAAACGTATCTATAATTTCTTATGTTCCATGCTACTTTTATGACAATACTTGAATGTTTTATACATACTTTACAGCATTATTATACATTTTCCGGCACTAACCTATTAACAAGATGCTGAAGCGCCCTGTTTTCTGCTGTTTTTGGTTTCAGAAATCCTAGTAAGGAAATATTCTCGGAATTGGACGAAATCAACGCCCGGGTCCTATTTTTACACGAAGCTTCCGAAGACCGAGAAAGGAAAGGGGCCACG